>OW028575.1:45177752-46377752 GCA_932294295.1 Alitta virens | reverse complement strand
TCAGCAATAAAAAAAATAAAGGAATAATTCTATAAATTATTGTGCTGCTATGCTAAAAAAGGTAGGTCGCTCTCTGACTTTCTACCTGCATAACAAAACGTCCGAAAACCGAAACGTCCGAGTGCGAAATCTCCGATTCCCTAAACGTCCGAAAAGTGTCCGAAAAGTCCGAAATTATTTTTTTTGGTTTTTTATGTACTTTTAAGCAATAGTTTGTTATAAATTCATTTAATTTCTTTTACATGCAAGTTCTCTCTGTAGTTTAAAATGATGTTTGATGAGCAAGACCTCTTTTTAGTGCTTTTAATTAAAGTTTTTGATATGTATGATTCTTTTATTTATTATTATCATTGACAAATACAAGTTATTTACAACAATAATGATGACTAGTGGTCTCAGAACTTAATTCAAAGTTATTTTCCATTCAAAGTTATTTTCCATATTAATCAATCTCCTAGTCAGAGAAAATATTAAAATAATATCCTGACCAGAATGGAAAAACTGTGTGAGCACTATGTTTTCTCCTCGTTTACCATAAATGAACACTACAAACGTAACTGTTTACAAAGTTTGACGAAATATCCTACCAGTGGACTAACTGAAGATGATGTTTGGATCTGCTTTTAAATTGTATACATATATTTTAATTTATCTGTACAAAGAGGTTGAATAAACATGATTATAGGCCTAACAGACTGGTAATTTAGTAAATACAAGTGCACAAATACTTTCTGGCTCATTGACTGGACATTGATTCAGAGTCAGATTCGTTTTATTTGGCCCACTTGAAGAAAACGATGCAAATAAAGTGATTTTCATTAAACATTAAGCAGGGTGACCCCTGTAAGATCTTGGTGTATTGTATGTAAAATTGCCCTGATGAAAGCAATACTCTTATATAGACCGAAACATTGCTGTCATTTGCAAGCAGGCCGATAGGCAGTTTTTCGGACTAACTTCCTATATATGGTTAGATGGAATATGATTTTTGGTAGTAGTAGTAGCAGTAAAATTTTATTTAAATTCGTTTTAAATCACGGTGTCACATTCAATGTAAAATACAAAATATATGACCCAAGCCGAAGTTTCTGTACGACATATTAGGAACAATAATATACTGTTTGGAAAGTATAAGTATAGAATTAATCTATAAAACGAGTCTATTCTACAATATAGTATATATATTATAATAATAATAGCACACATATAAAGCACTCCATCGTACAATTCAGCACCTTAGAGGAAATAAAGATTGCACAAATGATTCTTAAATATTTCATTGCACAAATTTTGACAAGATTAGACTGTCACATCTACATTTATAAAAAATTTATATTTGTATTATTTTGAGAATTCAGCCAGCTAGTCACAGCGGATTTGAAGCTACTGAGTGATACTTTGCTTTTGTTGTTACTTGGTATATGCATCCACAATTTACTTCCATAGTACCGAAAACTTTTTTTGCCATATGTCATTGTTTGGAAATGGGGGATATGAAAAGTTTCATTTGTCCTCAGATTGTAAAGATCTTCCCTATCTGAAAAAAGTTCCTGTAAGTAAGTGGGGGCCGTTTTACTCTTTATTTTGTACATTTGTATAGCCACTGATTTTATGCATCTTTGGGTGATTGTTAATTTATTAGCTTCTCGACATAGTTCTTCGTACGGCATTATATTTTGATTTTCAACGAATCTTAGCACTCTTTTGTTCATCTTTTCGAGTTTATCCATGTTTAATTTGCCAGTGAACATCCAGACTAGAGGACAATAGTTAAAGTTGCTACCTATATAACTATTATATAAAGTGTTTTTACATTGTTTATCCAAATAGTGTTTTATTCTTTTTAAGGCATTGATTTGCTTACTTGTCTGATTACAGATATATCATCTATGTGAATCTTGAAGTTTCGTTTGTTATTGATCTCTATGCCTAACACATTTATGGATGAGGATGACTTAATAAATTTATCATTTATTCTTAAGGTTTGGTTGTTAGTTGTGTCCTGTTTGCTTAGAAACATTAGGTGAAATTTCTCTGCATGAGCTTTCATGTAGTTTGCTTAGAACCATTCCATGGCATATTCAAGTACAGGAAATCGTTTATAAAGATGTTGAATGACAAGGGGCCGAGTATAGACCCTTGTGGGACGCCCTTAATGTTTGTTACCCATTCTGAGAAAGTATCACCTATTTTGATGCGTTGCAATCTTTCTATTAGGTATGATTTGATGCCATAAGACATACAGTCAAATGCTTTTGATAGATCAATTGCTACTATCCCTATTTTTTGGTCATTATCTAATGTGTTTCTCCAGTCCTCTGTCATTCTTACTAATATGTCTTGACAACCATAACCCTTTCTAAATCCAGATAAGTATTTGTGTAGTGATGGTTGTATGTATTCATATATCTGGTTATACATAATTTTTTCTATTACCTTTGATAGAGCTATGAGCAAATTTACTGATCTATAGTTATCTTTATTTAGTTTGTCCTTCTTTTTGTATAGGGGTGCTATGTTAGCCTTTTTCATGTTATCCGGAAACTTTTGTTGTTCAATACATTTGTTAGCTACTAAATTTACTGGTTTGATAAGACTCTCACTAGTCTGTTTAATGAATTTTATTGGGATTTCATCGCAACCTCCTGCTTTGTTCGCACATAAGGATTTTATAGCTTTGCGGACTTCATGTTCCGTCACGTGTCGGTAGTCAAACTTTCGTCTAGTATGATTTATATTTTCCAGAATTGTGTTTACACTGGAATGATTAGCATAGTCAGCGATTATTTGTTCAGTGTTTCTAGTGTTATCCTCTATACCTCCAATTTCTGATCCTATTTCCCTGAAGAATGTGTTAAAAATATTACAAACTTCCATAAAATTTGTTATAATCTGATTACCTTCCCTGAGGGGTATGTTATCAGATTTAGTCCTGGTTTTTGAGAAGATTGGTTTTATTGTTTTCCAGAAATCCTTGTTTTTTGTACCCAATTGACATTTCTCTTCAAAATATTTTTTAATCTCTTTTCTTTTTATCAATGTTACCATGTTTCTATGTTTTCTGTATTGGGCAAGATTGGTTATATTTCTATGCTTGAAGAATTTATTCCTGTACTGATTGCGCTTCAGAATAGCTTTTTTGAGTTCTTTAGTCATACATTGAAAGTCAGTTACTTTAATAACCTTTTGCCTTTTAGGTGCATGCTTGTCTAAAATGGTTATCAGTACAGCTTGTAACTTGTTGAAGGTATTATTTAAATAAACTTCTAGCATTGTAGGCAGTTCTAGGTTCATGGCTGCTAGTTCTGCATTCACTTGTTCATAGTTTATACTTGATAGCTTCCGATACATAACTACTTTTCTGGGTGGTATAGGAAGATGTTGTTTTAGTACACCACCTATGAGATTGTGGAAGTCACTAATACCAGTATCTATCGAAAAACCTATCATGCACTAATGCATGTCCATGTTGGGTTTTGTCATCAATGAGCTCATGGACATATATGCAACAGGCAGACATACTGATGAGATAGGGTTTTGGTTCTCTTGACGTTACAATGTCAGTCCGAGGGTAGGGTCTGTTGGCACCGCAAATTCTAGTCAAATGTGCCACGTGCCTTTTCCATGAGAAGGATAAACGCATGGAAAACGCATGGTTTTTAGCTATTTATAATGAGGCAAAAACCATGCGTTTATCCAAACATTATCCAAAATTGGCCATGTAAATATAGGCGAGGAACTGTATCCAGGACCTTCAGTTGAGCTATAATCAGTTTTAACAGATGTTAATATCCCAATGGGACCAGCTATATATATCTGATCACATCACAATTAACAAAAATACTTCTTGAGTTCTTATACATAATTATGCTTTATTTACACATTTATTTTCGTTAGCACCGAGCAGGGCTCGGCTAACGCGATAAAACATTATATATAACCTCAAAACAATAACATATATTACATCACAAGTTCACAAAATGATCAACCATCCATCCAATGAGTTCTTCAATAACAAATAATGAGCATTACTCTGCATGTGCTGAAGGTGTCAACAATAAAATCGTGTACTAATTGATTGTGCAATGTCATTTGGCACTTGGCACCGACCTGGTACAAATTGAAGAGTCTGCAGGTCCATTGAAAATCATAAGCCTCTAGGTGGGGCATTTCCCTGTACCAGCATAGGACTGTCTCTGTGGGCACTTGTTTTGCTTCGTTCGGACTTATCAATGTATATAAATGTATGAATAACAAGAGGCCTCGGCTGCATAAGCATGGCCTGAGCAAATGTCAGTGCAAATCATTCTAGTTATAAATTTATTACTAAACCGGAGTATATAGTTCATCGGGCCTCATAACCATAGCCTAGGTTGGCCCGGGGGTAGAGTCCGTTCATTCGGTGGGCGCCGGCCCCCGAGGCAGAGGCAGAGTAAGCTCCGTAGTCCATGTTTCGGGTGTAAGGGGAGGGGCGGGCCTTGGCAGCGGCCATTGCAGCTGCCGCGGTATATGAGTCGGGGTAGGGGGAATATGTGTAGGTGGAGTAGGCATTGCTGTAGGTCGGCGTAGACTGCATGTCTGCGCAGGTGAATGGGAGGTTGCTCCCGGGGCTCATCACTCGCGGCAATAAAGACCCCGGGCTGCCCATGCCCTCGCTCCCTTGCAAACAGTCTGCAAACAAAAACAACACGATGAGTCTATATCTAAATAAATCGTGATTTTATGCATTTGTCAGCGCCATGGTTGGGATTTAGGATAATCCATGGTTCTTTAACCACATTTACGTGAGATTCTAAGTATAGTCCTGAAAGTTTACAACAAAGTATTAGGCATATAATGGTATAAATTAACCAATTTGGTCCTGAAATGCCATTAATTGAAGAGTCTGCATACATACAGGTAAAATTACACAGATATTAATATCCCAATGCACTTTGCTTCATATCCTATGAGAGAATTTTTGAGTATAAACCTATATCTACCGCTGGCATTCTACTTAAGGAATTACTCTTTAATGTTTTAAGCGCCATTTTGTCAGTAGGCCTACTGCAGTACCATGTTAGGCCAAATATATATTTATACTCTCTGATAAATGCGGTCGAATTTGGTTTGATCACAAGGTTTGTCTGAGACATTCATTGCACATACCCGGTATGGAAGAATTGATGCCTCTTTTCTTGGCAGCTATTCCAAGAAGTTGCAGGGAACTGGGCCGGTGATGGTTTCTGGGACGCTGTCCTGGATGCATGTGCGTCAGAACTTCAACTACGCTGAAATAATAGGAAGAAGATATTTTAATTTTCAAATTTAGTTTAGGAAAGTAAACTCCAGAGGATGTCATTTGAATGGCTGTCATGGATGGGTTGCCATGAAATGTTGCCGATACAGGTGGGACTGAGATTGATGGTTGATGAGGAAGTTTTCTGATGATTTGACCTGACACTGCTGACTTTTCTTATTGTGATATTATGATCAGTATTTGTATATATTTTTGTAAAATTGTAATCTAATATGGATATTGTAATCAGTATTTGTGATTTGATCTGTGATTTATCCTCTATCTTCTATGTACTTATATTTTATTAGAATGTCTAAGAGCCGGACCAGAAAACATCAAATTATGGCAACTGGGACCTTGAACGTTAAGCTATATATTATGTATAAAATAATGAGAACTTATGTATCATACTTCTGTAGGTGTAGTTTTAGATAGATGTAGTGAGTAGATATGTGACATATGTATCTTTCCTGATATGAAAAATGGTCAATAAAAGCTATATATATATTTTTTTTTCATGTTGGAAATATAGGAAAACCTGCACGAGTTCATATAGATCAAGTTAATGAAGATATAGCCTCATTTCAGGTGTCACTACATATGTTTATATGTAACAAAACATAAGTTGCATATGTATCTTAACTCAAGCATCATCGCATGGACTTCTTCAGCATGGCATGCCAGCTCCAAAGCTCCTCATGCAGAGAGTACTTTTGATGGCTAGCTGCCTGCACCTGAAGGGCCACTGAGAATTTGTGTGGCCTTCAACATATTGGCTTAGAAAGCGCGTATTATTTCACTTGTCAACACCAGAGCTGAGTGCGGGCGATTAATTACTGTTCAACATGTGCTCTCGATTTCAGAGCAATGTGTGCGGGCCCAGTACGCCCAGTCCGCTCGTTCCGCCCGGTCCGCTGAAAGGTCGCCATCAGCACCTGCCATTTTTTGGTCTTGGGTTAGAAGAAAGTTAGAGCAGAGAAGAGTTAGAAGTTAGAACAGCTCAGGATGAAAAATGCAAAGAAAGACCTCCCCGGACAGCCTAATTGTAGTCAGACACAGAGCATAGCTCTTATGAGCAAATTATGAACCCTAAAGTTAGGTAGACCTATGAGGCAATAGTCTTTTCACTGAGCAGCCCTGAATTCAGCAAGACACAAGTCTTTCCTCTCCTCTTATTACTTATTTTGCTTTTCAGACATAGAAGATAATCACTGACTTATTGATTCAATAAATAAACTGAATGATAAGATGTCAAATATACATTAAAATGCACTAAAAATACTGCTGATAGGATGCACTTTGCTTCAGCCAATCACAGCTAAGGGCGGGAACTTTTTCAGCCAATAGAATTGCAGTATTCTGTTGAAGCCACCTGGTGGAAATATAGAGAACCTTCCGTGAAAATCCACTATACCTAAAATTTTCACACTCCGAGTCCAACCAAGTTAACTGAATATATTGATCTAAAATGAGTATCACGGAAACTAAAGGTTGCCTTTTAAAATTCTACATAGTCAACCTTCATGAATTTGCATCACACGCTTAATTGAGCTGAAATACATTACATATTGCTACCCTCCCCCCTCTCCCTCCCCACCAACGTCGCGTGACTGTCGTCATGACAACAACATCCTTCCTCATCAACCATCACTCTCTACGGATTAGCCACATGCAACAGTTAACCTGTCATCGCCATTTAGAGGCAGCAGGGCAAACTAAAACCTACCTCCATTGCTTTTTGTAAAGAAAGAGAGAAAGGCACAGGAATGGTATCTCATCTTCTCAATTACAACGGGTTGCAATGGCCTTCTGATTTTACAGCAGATTCCATAAACTTGGAAACAAAATTTAGAAGAAGTCATATGAATGCAGGACTCCCATTGGTTAAGGCATTCCTTCAGCCAATGGGAGTCGTGTATCCACATGACGTCCTCATGCAGGAGTTTTGTTCCAAGTTTATGAAATCTACTGTAACAGAAGATTTTATATACATGTATATATGAAAGTTGTGTGGAACACTCACCAGTCATCCGGATCACAGTCTCTGAAGCCTTTGGCGAATGGATTGCTGGCAATTTTCAGTTGTGTTATCTGAAAATAGATTAAGATCGTTCATTAATGCTTTGAGACTCCCACATTTAACTCTAGATGAGCATAGGACGCCAGTCCTGGGGCATCCATAATATGTAAACTTCGGTTGCCATGCCAACATGACTGGGTATTATCGCTGCAGGATTCCAAAGGGACCATCTCAGGCTCCCAGGGGCTTTTCTAATTAAGGCCAGATGGGTGATTGACATACTTCAAGATTCACAAATTCACTGCATGGTCAGAGTGATAAGTGCTTGGATCCTCCCCAGTGAGAGAGGAGAGGAGAGGAGAGGAGAATAGAGGAGAGGAGAGGAGAGGAGAGGAGAGGAGAGGAGAGGAGAGGAGAGGAGAGGAGAGGAGAGGAGAGGAGAGGAGAGGAGAGGAGAGGAGAGGAGAGGAGAGGAGAGGAGAGGAGAGGAGAGGAGAGGAGAGGAGAGGAGAGGAGAGTTTGGACATGGAGGGAGAAGATGTGGAGTGATAGCAAAGGAGGGGGGGGGGGGCGGGCAATAAAAAAGACAAGAGGAAGTTAAATGTGAACAAACAAAGAACGAATTGTCTCGAAGCAGATACAGCACAATTAGATGATGCCATCATTTATCATAAAACACAAAATTACATCACTCACTAGATGACGTCATTAAACAATGCTAATCTAAAGAAGCTTAAAATCGAAATTAAGAAACTTTCAAAATTGAGCAATGAGCATGCAGGTCTATATATTTCAAAATTTACAATCTCAGGATCTGACCCTGTTGAGGGAAAAATGGAGAAATAACACAGACAAAGGAAAGAGAATGCAAGAAAGAAAAAGAGAATGCAAAAAAAAAGGGAAATTAAGAGAATGCAAGAAGTGAGTGATATAAGACTTACTCTGTGATTCTGATAAGCTGTGACTGCCATGAATTTCGTTTCTTGGAAGACGTATGTTCTGAAGTTTTCTGTGTGAGAGACGTCCTCGCCCTTCGGACTGACATAGACCACGTGGAAACGCGGTTGGTATTTATGCATCGAGTTTAGGATGATCTGAAAAGGTCAAGGGGCATATACATAACCAGGCGACCGTATTAAATCATTTGAAAAGGTGAAATATTGAGGGAGAAGGTGTGTTTCTTATAGTTGCTTGGCCTACCTTATCATGCACTGATATAATTCTAAATATGTCCCTTTATCTCTACCAAAGGTTTTAGCAACCTCTTTGTATACTGGGTTAAATGTATTCACAAGTTCATTTATGACATTTTGTTCAGACCATGGATGTATAAGACTTATACATCCTTGTTCAGACCAACTTGTGTACTGTCCACTGACTCTGATCTCCCCCACATTGGCACATCATAACTAATATTAATTATCAAACTTCAACTTGAATGTTATTGTCCCCAGAAAATGTAATTAAATGATCGTGTTTTTGTAAATTACCAGTCATATGGAATTATAATATGTTTGTGTGAATGTTTTGGAACTGTATAATTGTGTTGTCAATGTGAACATAAAATCAGTTCAGTTCAGTTCACTGTAGTAAAGATGATTATTCATTCAAAATAAATGAACTTGGAATGTGAAAGTGAATTGTATCTGCTCAATTGTATGTAAACTCTTTCGGGCCCGACTGTCCCCCTTTTTTTTGCAATTTCAGGCAAAATATTACACAAGCTATCCACAGTTTCACGACACTTACATGGCCATTGTCGTCTAGTAAGTTGTTCGTCAACTTGAGCTTGTCAAAGGACACAATCTGCTTCATCCACTGCGATCCTTTGGCAGGGGAGTCGGGATGTACGTGGATCCTTCCGGGCATATGAGGATCGGCTTTTCCCGCCACGACCCACGAGGACGAATGGAAGGAATATCGGTAGCGTTTGTCGTCTGTTGGAACGAAGTCCATCATGAGCATGTAGTCACAAGCAGGGTCTAGGCCGAACAGACGCACTTGGAAGGTAGGGAACATTCGTCTGCAATCAAAACAAAGCAATATCGGTGAGAAAATGATCAATAATGCATTCACAACAGGAAAATAGTGGTTAGAGTGCTGATGAGTTTAACCTAGGCTCCTGGGTTCGATACCTTGATCAGCTATTTCTGTCTAAATACCTGTGATTGCAAAACATATTGAAAGACGTAACAGTACTGACAATGACTCCCTATACAAGGCAGTTACACAATAATTGATTTCTTCATTGCAAAAATTACCCTTCATGGCTTCATATCATATTGTAAAACAGCATTTTTATCTGAATTGTTACCCTGAATAAATATATTTTATCAATCAATCTATCAATCAATCAATCAATCAATGGTTGTAAATGCATCTGAGATGCATCTGAGATACAACAAGCTTCCAAGAAATCAGCATGGAGTGTATATATACCGCAAGTAATTTTAAAATAAATTCACAAATGGATGTGTGATAAGTCACCTAAGGTGTGACAAACTATTTTCAGTGTTGTGATAAACTCAATATGGGTGTGACAAACTATGTGGAAATAGTTAGTTTCGAGTATATCCGTTATTCTTTCATGTTTGGACCACCAACCTCAAGGGAGCACTCAACAGAAATGTCTCGATTCTCACAAACAACAAGTTAATGATGTGTGGCTGACAGGGGTGCATGAAAGCACGGACAGGTTGCCATCAATTACAGGTGGGTATTACTTGGTAATTAGGCAGAAATTACAAGTACTTTGCCCCTTGACACTGCTAGGGCAGCGGTGCTCTTGTGCGTGAAAAACAAAGAGCTGCAAAATGCCACCACATTTAAGAAAAGATCGTTTCTCTTGTTTGTCTTGTTAGGCCACAAAGAGAGTATAATCACTCAAAAGCTGCCCTTGTGTTGAACTGTTACTATGGAAGCCATGAGAAACAGAGATGACCAGATGAAAGGATATATTTAAGAACAATGAACGGGTACTTTGTGTTTATGTTGTAGATTTAAAGTTGGTCTGGGCAACAACATCATTGTATGACCTTGGAGAAATTAGAACAGAAGCAACAATATGCATAAAACAGACTGTATTCTCATAAAGGTACAGCTGTATGACATGACAGCCAGCGGCATTTCTCAGACCACCTACCTCACTTTATTACCTACAATGTACACTGTAAAAAGAGTGTAAGTCAAAGTGGCTTGAACACACAATGCTGGGTGGTTAGTTTTGAGCCTCTGACAGACATAAAGATACGATAAGATGTCATTTATTACCTGTCTCCAGACAGGAATTTTTTGACCAATAGACGTGGGTAAGAATGTGTTTTTAAAACGACTTGTTCTACTTCTCATGCTCATAAATCTAACACCAGGTAACAGTGTTTAATAATGATTCAGGGGATGAGAATCATCCTGAAATATTTTCCTGGCCAGTACAAGGCATCTGTCTCTATGAGCTGATGCAGTATCAATCACACGTGCATAGACCTCTAAATATTCCTAGCATAGACGACCATGTTTCTCCTGTGACAAAACGCAACCATCCTCAGCTGGGTAATAACATGGGGGTTTGTGGTTGTTGACTGACAAACGAGGGTGTCTGGGGGAGTCATTAACTCCCTCAGGTATGTGGCTCTCCATGAGTTCTCCAAGCGTTAAATATGGGGCAGCCACGGGGGCACTTGGGGGGCAGGATGGGTCAGAGCAACCCAGGAATTCAACAGGGGGCACCTCTGCCTAGTGCTGACCTCTAGCGCATTAATATTCAACTCTGATTACCCCCTTATGACAAGTTATGATCCAACACACGTGTTCTCCGCCCAACAACTAATATTTCTAATTCTGGTGTTGGCAGACAGTTCATTTTCCTTGACAAGCTCTGTCTGAAGGGGTAAAATAAGGTTTGAAAGGCGAAAAAATGGTCCAGTGCTCCATGAAGGCTGATTTGTGTCTAAGAATTCGGAATGAGTCCTAAAATTGTATATGAAATGTGAATTATGACACTGGGTGTGAGCATAAAAATGAAAACGATTTGAATTCTGTATAATAATTTCAACGGTAATCTTTAACATGTTCAAACTATACCTTAAACTAGTTTTGTATTAGGTCCTAGGTCACAAGTTGGTCTGTATAAATATTCTAATTAATAATATTATTATATATCTTTATTCGTTCAAAAGAACAGTTACAGTATAAACAAAAAAGTTAAAATAGAAACAGTGTCAATTAACAAAAATATAAAAGTAAAAAAAATCACTGAGTTTACACTATAGCACTGCCTCTGTACAATATATCAATTGGTGCAATTATGTATGTTGTGTTCATTTTCCCCCTCATCTAATATTAATACATTCCATAAAGCAATGCATTGTAGTAAAAGGAACTCGCATTTATTTTGCGCATGTCTGTAATATACCATGTCTGCCAAATAGCAGTCCTGATGTAATCACAAAAATAGAAGTAGTGCTGATAACAAGACAGACATATTTCTCAGGAAGCAAAAGAGTGTTGAAACAATCCTTTGAAGAGGCAGAGACTCAGCACCTCATCCTATCATGTTCCTTTTACGTGTTTTTATTTTCAGGGAATCCATCAGTTACAAGGTGTACCTCAAGGCGCCGATCTGACACCGCAGTTTAGCATTAAGACGAGTCCCAGCCATAAGCCACAGCCTAGGCAACCCTTTGATGCAGGGAAGTGTTAGGGAAACATGCACAAGATGATTTCTACATGATCCTTGCTCTGTTAATATTCAGAGGATCTGATGACAGGGCAAGCTTTGAACTGGCCGCCAGTTTTGTACATATCCCCTTCCAATACACGTTTCATCAAAGCCACAACTAGTGCGAACACTCTCCCTGTAGAGACTGTTTCCAAAACTTGGGCTGCTCTGTTCTCTGCTTGTTTTTGTAAACAAATCTCTTGGTCAGAAGCAGGATGCTGGAGAGGCAAAACCTCTTGCTCATATGCAATAATAATAGAAGTGCACTTCAATAATTTTTCATAGTGCACCAAAATCATAATCAACAGATTCAACGCAATTAAAGATTCAATGATCGTTTTAGCGTACATGTATATGCACCTGATTGAATTTCCTCTGAAAACCACCTCACCAACAAATCAACCCTTCAATGATAGCATAAAAACCTTGAAACATTAGGCCTATATTAACAAGACAATTCTTCTAGTGCACTCCTATATATAGGACCATTCTAATGAAGAAATACCCGCATAACAATGAACTATATAACTCCAATCAGCAGGATAGTGTGCGTGTGTGGGTTATAAAATCATTTCGCTGATGTAAGTGAAGCGAGGAAAAAGTCAATGTAAATAGAAGACTTTTTGAGTTTCTCTTTTTGCAGAGCGAGAGAGCAAGGGTAGCAGTTTGGTGCCCCAAGGAACCGACCACCAGTTGAAGGGTCCCAAACAGAGGGGAGTTGTAGACGCTGTTGTATACAGGGGGTAAATTGAGGGTGAGAGAGGGTGATGACGTCGCTTTGATGCTTGGACGCGCCGCAGAGCGCCCGTGACGCTGTTGACATGACGTCATGACGCCTTCAATCAAACAGTCTTGACGTCATCAAAGAGGTGATGACGTGACGCAAGCCAAAACACCCCACTTCAAAGAGGCATCTCAATGACCAGTATAGCACAGTATACCACAGGTCCATTAGGGAAGGAAGGGGGATCACTGGAGGGCAGGTTGCAAAGGGCACCGCCAGGGGTCTCTTTTCAAGGGGTGATCCATTTGACTCGAGAGGTCATGACCACCCATTGAAGATACTGCACCAAATGGGACAGTAAAATATAATGCCCCTCTCTCTGTCATAATTTGTCCTTATGGAGAGAAATTTCAGTAATAGATAAAACCTGCGGTGGCAGATATTATTGCAATATGTTTAACAATAACACATGTTGAGGGCTTCTCTCATGCATGATATAGCAAATAGTGAAAAATTCTTTTAGTATAACCATGGTTGTAAAAGCCCATGGTATAACAGAGGTTCAAGTGCAATTAACACCTATTTCTGAAACTTTGACCGAAATGCAGGGTCTCTAGAATACTAGGTTCTCATTGGCTGAGACCTAGGACAACAGTGACGTAATTCTGGCGAGTGCCAGACGCCCGGGAAAGTCAAAATGGCAGCCTCCAGTGTTCACAAGACAGTGCTAATAAATGCAGGATATTACATTACCAGTGCGTATATACAAGTTATGTATAGCGTGGATGTGTTCCAATGGACCAAAGCTAACATCTGAGAGGTCAAGTGCTGAAGGTGTTAGTTCCCCTTTAAGACTGTACCTCAGACTGTACCTCAGCAATAAGAGTCCTCTTAATTACGCCACACGAGTTATATTCCATCCATGGCATAAGACCAACCCCCTGTTAACTCAATACTATGTATTGACCTTCCAAGTTCTCATATTCAGATTATTTTCATATTTCTTTTCAGCATTATAAAATAAGTTTTACAGATATTACAGTCAAATTTGATTTGTTTATGGGGACACCCAGAACTGCGTTGGACATATATTCAATGATATTTCGACATAAATATCCCGCTTATCACTTGGTGAAATAGCCTCATGCCAGTCCGACACACAATAATACACATGGTCCTTTTGATGAGGAAGTTCACACATGGTTTGGAGGTGCGAATGTCACAGACAGGACATCGATCAGTCTCGTAGTTAAAGGTGTGAACAAGCAACAGCAAACAAAAATAGAAACTTCAAAAGCGGTCAGAAATGAAGCAAAGGGAGTCGGGTTACCCCCATCTCCCCATGCAGGTAAGATGACCCTCCCAAAACGCCCAATGACCAATCGCTCATTTTATCTGCATGGGGAATTAATTCTATGAGTTCTGGTTCTCGCACAATTACAATGTAAATTGGTGGAGTTTATTTATTGAAGTGTCTGCGTCCATTCATGCCACTTATCGTAATAGATAGGAAAACAAACATTGTCTTGGGCTGAGTGCATTATGAGAAAAGAAAGAAAAATCAAACAGCACATTAAAACTATATTGCCACACAAAGTCTTAATTATACTAATTATACATTTCTCATAATCATGATAATGGCTACACTATAACATCATTATAGCTTTAAGATATGGGTATTGAACGCAAATTAAACATTTTACTTCATAATGGCTATAAATTAAAACATCCATGGCATGATAACAAGAGGTATTTAGAAACATTTTGGCCTCAATTACAAGGAGGTGGCATAAGAAAGAAGATGTTACAACTATTAATATATCAGATTATTAAATTCAAAAGTTTTATTGACCATGCTTAATAGTAATGCAAATTTACAAATAACTCCAACAGTAGTATATGGTGGCCTGATGCCTTGTGGCATATTTCACCTCAACCAATAAAGGTTGCACACAATATTTGGAAAATTACAAGAAATAATGACTTAACATATATACTATAGAACATTGAAAACAATACTGACAAGTACCATAAATGATTCGAAACTAAATATATATTCTTTCAACGTGTATTTGGTAATGGAGCTGCACTTGTCATCAATTAATATATAAAAGACAACAGCCAAACATTCCCAGACATAGTTTGGGTGTCAACACGAGTGTCATTTGCCATTGACTGGACAGTGGTCAGAGCGTCATTGACCACAGAAATGGCGTCGTCAGCTGCTCAGTCGTTGCAAACTGGCGTCATGGCTGATTGATGAGGAAACGTGATCAGTGCGATGATTGCATGGACCTCAAGTATGTACAGTAAAACCAATAAATAACTCCAGATTATGTCACATTCTGATGCCAAATCAAGCTGAAGGGCCTAAATACTGCCAATTTATTGTAAATGCAGTTATTTCAAGAAAGCATCATATCAGAATCACTGTTATATCAAGGCCTTTGGAAATTGTGTGTCCTCAGAGTTCTGTCTACATGGCTATACAAATATATGTATGTAATACATTTCATGATAAGTACTTAGTTTTGGTTGGATATTTGTAAAAAAAAGAAGAATATTTGTCAGATGTAATGACGGTGTGATTGCATACACTGTGGTCAAGTGGAACTTTGGGATATAAGCATAATTATTATAGTATGTGATAAACAAGAAATGAGTTGTGATAAACATCACAAAATTTACAGATAATTTTATTTTAATTACAGTGTATGTTTTTTTTTTTAGTTATATCTAGATCGTATATATCATGAGTGTTTATTTCGTATAACTGCACAATATTAAATGCAGGACGATTGAAATTCCAGTCATTGCATTGTATCATCTCTGACTTAAGTCGTTGACTAAACTTGCAGCACAATAAACACCTGAAAGAGGCACGAAAGCACTCCTAGGAGCATCTTAGAGTGCTTGAGAGTCTCAGAGAGTGGCTGAGTGTGGCTAGACACTTTCAGAGGGGTTGTGGCCTGAGGATACCTCTTGAGAGAAGCTCATGCACTGGTATGGATGGTGTCTGCATCGGTGTGTGCACGGGCAATTTGTCATTGAGTCATTGATAAAAGTGTCCGGCTGGACACCCCATCGCTCTGGGGGCACCTGTCTGAGGGGTGTCCCAGACCCTCCCCTCAATTCGACCCTCCCAGGGGGCTAAACAAACTCTCTCCGCCCTCCCCCAACCCCTTCTCAAGAGGGTAAAGCACCTCAGCGTGTGTGAAGGGTTGGCTCTATATGTCTTTTGTGTATACATTCAAATTTAAAGTTATGCTTCATATACATGATGTCACTGTTGGATCATGAACGTATAGTATGCATGGGAAAATGAGCGCCTCATATGATACGTGGAGTCATATCACTGATAGATTAGCATGGTAATCAGCCTTTGGTCATACTGCTTTTAAACCCCGACACCTTTTTTTTTAAAAGGAGACCTTAAATATACATCTTCAAAACCATTAAAAAATGTAATTCTGAAGTTCTATGTAACGATTATATAAATGGGAAAATGAGCGCCTCATATGTGATGCGTTGAGTCATACCAGACAGATTGCCATGGTAATCTGCCTTTGGTCAAACTGCTGAAAAATTCCGACACTTATTTTTAAAGGAGACCTTAAATATATACACCTCCAAAACCATTGAAAAATGAAACTCTGAGGTTTTGTGTTACATGGGTAAATTTTAAAATTGAAGTGTTTCATTTGAATAACATACGTTGACATCTGTCCAGGTTCTTTTATCAGCTAGATTGCCTGATTCATATTCTGTCAACAGAGCGGGCCACCTGACAGCAAATAATATTTGAAAAATTCCCACAAATTCCCTGTGCACTATTGTCCTTAATATGTTTAGCTAATTTAGCCAATTACTCTCAGTACAGGGAAGTTATTAATGGTCTTTGAGGTGACATATAAGATAAATCAGAGGTGTGAATTGCCAATTAAGAAATTTCTTACCACAGATTGTCAAAACCAGTCAATCATCACCATATTTCTGCACATTTTTAAAGTAGTGGTACGTTGATAACTGGTTTTTTCAGTTTGTGTACCAGAGGTGAAGATAAATTAACATCAATATTATGGCTGATAACTGTTTGGTATTCTAATATATATATATGCCTAGGGTTGATGTAACAAGGACATTGGCAATACAAAAGATATGTGACAGTTGGAACTAGTTCATCGAACAATGGACCAACATCTATGCTGAGGCTACAAAAGATGTAATATTGTGCCATTAACATCTATCTATCTATCTATCTATCCGCAGATGGAAACAGACAGCATTAGGAGTGATTACACAGACCATGCACAGACTCACGAGATCGAGTGAACCAAATCCCACCCAGAGAAAGAGAGAGGGGCAAGCAAGGCAAAGTAGCAGCAGCAGCAGGGATGCAGGGGCTCCGCATCAGGAGATGGTTAGAGGCAGTGATGAGAAACACATGTTGAGAGACCGACATTCATCTCTGTCAGAGGCGGGGGGTGGCCAGAGCCCTGTTCCCCGAGTGGCTGCCCGTCTCCCTCCTGGTTCCCTTCAAACTCCCACAACATCAAGATCAGCTTTCCTTCTCAGCGACAGGTGAAAAATAACCAAGACAAACGAGCCCTTTTTTTCATAAACTTTCCACCATCGTATTTCGTGAATATTTCTTAAATTACATTGGGCACTTAACATTCTATAGGGCCTTTGCTTTTTGCCTCTTGTTTTCTGCTCTTTTACCCTTCCAGCTATACATCAAGTGTAACCACACACTGGGCTTTGGGTTTAGACTTAGTTCTAAGGGTAAAATTTCAAGACAGTGTTTCATAATCTCAGCGCGTATTTCATACTTGCAGCAATAATTACTTAGACCTTGAATAAACTAGAGATTATCCAAGCATTATCTGCGTCATTTGTAACTCCCATGGCATTCCCTTGGTCACCATGGACGCCAGTTTGGAATACTTGATCAGCACTTAGAAGCATCTAATCAGAAGCTATGTCATTAGATAAGCAATTGAGTGGCTTGGTCTGGCTGAGGATCCAATCTAGTTGAGATGCGTGAACTAGATTGTGACACAGTCCCTAGATGTACCATGGACGTCTCCTGTGATTCCATGTTCTATAATAGTGGATTTTCACGGAAGGTTCTCTGTATTTCCACCAGGTGACTAAAACTGAATACTGCAATTCTATTGGCTGGAAAAGTTCCCGCCCTTGGCTGCGATTGGCTGAAGCAAAGTGCATCCTAGCAGCAGTATTTTTAGTGCATTTTCATGTACATTTGACACTTTATCATTTAGTTGATGTTTGTTATTTCCAAGAGAAAATCATATTTATGGAATCAGTTAGTTATTACCTACTGTGTCTGAAAAACAAAATGAGTAAGAAGAGAAGAGGAAAGACTTATGTCCTGCTGAATTCAGGGCTGTTCAGTGAAAAGACTCTATTGTACTTCACTAACACATTACTTGGTAAATTATAGACATGCAGACACTTTTGGCAAACCAGGAACAAATCCAAAACAGGGCAATGGGAAGTTGGCTATGGGTTTGTAAACCAGTCAGAGAAATTAATGAGTGGTTATCAGGGAGCCTCTTGTGTTTACAATAAATAAGAGGCACGAACTCTGGTCGCAATGGAATCGTGATTTCAACCTCATTTGTCATGATTCGTGAACTGAGGAAAATGGTGTTTGCTATTCTACAGTTCAGTGTATAAAGCTATAGGTTTCAGAAATCCAGAGTTTGTGATGAAAACATTGAAAGATGACACCAGAATGTCCACACCATTTGTAATATTGAAGTATGTGACTGTGTTGTGGGATTTTTATTCATATTTTGTGATCGTTCATGAACTTTTGAACACAACATTATACGTGCCCTCCCTCTAACAATCGTGTTCCATGTTTCTATGGAGTGTCTGGGCCCATGATGAGTGGCCTGGTAGTGCAGTAGTTACATGGACAACTTTTTTCAATGAATTTTATCACGATCCAGCACTTAGCTTATCCTAAACACTGACAACTAATTTTGTTCCTTGATAACGGGAAGAAAGATGGCGGAGGGGAGCTGCTCTCCACCAGGGGAGTCCAACTTGTCACTGTGTCACCAAGGATACCGCCACGTGACCATGACGCTGAAGACCTACAGCGTTGTTACTTCCTGTTCAACCCCATTCTCCTTGGCAGAAGGAAGAATTGTGGTATTTCAACGTCAGTGTTTATTATTTTGTCACCTACTGCCACTCGCTTATTGTAATGTATGGAGAACAGAATAGAGTCAAGTCCAGGGGTACAGGTTAAGAGAGGTGTTTATTGTGGTGGAAACAATGCTATATATATACAGTCAATTCAAACAAAGGATTGTTGGGGGTCAGTTGCACCCTCATTAATTATGCAAATGATGTAGGTGCACTGGCTAGACAACGGAATATATACCAAACAAAGAAGGACTAAATTCACACAAAAGTAACTATGAAACATGATCTATAAAATGAAATATTAATACATGACATTATTTATTGACTAGATATATATATAAATATATGCTTTCATAAAAGAGACACTATGAAAAAACTTGACATGACTCGACAAAACATTAATTGATCTAAATGAGTTGCATGATATTTACATTTAGAGTAACAAGGCCACTGGTCTATAATAGCAAGAGTGTGTTTTTCATAATTACATGTTGTATTCTGGATAGTCTCCAGAAATAGCCACAGGCGTACAATGCACTAGGGATGCCCTTCGACGTCTAAATCTGGTGCAAAATCTGCTTTTGCAATTTCATCCTCAGAAAAGAAGTGCAGAAGGAAAGTACATGACCCGATCAGCCAAGTGCACTTCTTGTTAAAATCTCATTCGTCAAAGTGTTAAGGAGCACATGCCTCAAGGCGAAAGATCGCTGCAGTTTTTGCTTTCAAAAAGACTCAAAATGAAAAACTTCACCCAGACTGTTTATCACGAAGTATATTAACCCTTGGACTAAACGCTGCTAAACCCCTGTTTGGCCCAAGATTAACCCGACTAGAAAAGAGCCAAAATGGGAAATTACAGAGAATAACACTGTCTCATGTGGTCAATAATGCATGAATCTCATTAGCATTATGCCGAATAATTGTATATGTAACAAACATCGAGAAAATGATGATGTTGTGAAGTCACGAGAAATATCAAATAATCAAAACAATTGGGATAACAATTCTGAATATTTGGGTGTTTGTTGTTATACATGGAAGCAGTATTTTGTTGACACGTTGGTTCTCATATATCTGCTATGTACATTTAGGCAACAATCACATCATGAATGGTTCACTCTCCTATTCTGAGGCCATCACTTCCTATCTTCATCATGGGGCAGTGTTGTAGCAACATCAAATTTCAGGACCTCACTGGGAGGGTTTGTGTTCAGAGCAGGGACCCCTCTGTTCACGTGACCTTACCACCCAGTTGAGGTCCCTTGATGCAACACCCTAGCCTTCTACCTCCACCCCAGGGAGGGGGCAATTGCACTCTGGGATCCGTATGGTTTGATCTTGATGTAGCTGTCCAAGGTTTGGTCACACCTACTGGATCCAATGGGGGTAAAGGTGGGTGAAAGGAATGTACGTACTAGGTCTCTGGTGGTAGCATGTACAACATGAAAGAGAGACACAGACACACAGACAAAGAGGGACAGCAAAAGGGAGATATAGGGACAGGGATGGTCACATAAGTATTGTGGGAAAAGTAAGACCACAGGCGTCGTACAGCAGCTCATTGCTATACATGTCAAGATATAATAACTTCTATATATGTAGTCTCATCATGGACGTCCATGGTCTCATGTATACGTCCATGGACAAACTGACGACACACTGTCGACTGACTTGATACTTACAGATATATTATTGCCAAGTATAATTTTGAGTGGCTAGTATCCAGTAGCTGAGTAGCAATATACCGAGACCAAGTATATGGTGATTTATATTTTACATATGTATATTTTTGTCTTTTTCTTTTGCTGGTCTGTGCCACATATGTTAAACTTTTATCACGAATCTTGCCATTCTAAATCTCTGAAAGCTGGACATTCTCAAAATGGAAGGTGCTAGAAACCACGACAAGCCATATTTGCCAGGTCAGTGGACCCAGTGTCATTTCTCAAGGTTATATCAAGGTCAAGCCCCAACCGAGAAAGGCAATCACGAAAGGAAGCCCCCGGGGCAGAAATTGTCAGGAGCTGAGGTTTGAGGACTATAGGAGTTGAGAAACAAGGTACTGAGCAACAACATTGTTATACACGTTCATTCAGGACCCCAGTGCCTGGTCATTTGCCCCTGTTCACCCATGAAATCACCCTCCACCCCCTCCACTAAGAATAGCGGGGGAAATGAGGTGCCAACAGCGAGCAAGGAGCTCTGTCAGTAGCCATATTGGATCATCTCTCAGCAGCTGCTGAAACTATAGCAAAATGTTACAACTGCCCCTGTTTGTTCAGGCCTTGTGAAAACACAGCAGGGAACTGCTGCACAAGACATCTGTTGGGTTGAGTATCGTACAAGGGCCTCCAGCAGGGTGGTAACTCGCCCTCTGCCAACTTTGAAAGTTGAGACGAAAGAAAGACGAAAGAGAAACTACAAAAGAAAGGATGGCACTTCGCAGGTGCTCTACACTCCCGATGTCTTCAAGGTGTTAACTTCGTCTAAACGGACGTTTTCAAACTTTTCAAGAAGCACATCTGTCTTTTGTAAATCTTGGCTATGTAGTATACAAATGCCCACACAATTTTTTGCTGTATAAAGTAGTTATGTCAATTAGGTGACTGAAAAGCACCGGACTGTATCAAAGCTAGGATAACTAATTAACTATAGATAAAAGCATATATAGCTGCAGTTATGAACCATCCAACCAGTGCAGTGAGCTTTGTGATGAGGGCTGCATTGAAATGTTCAATGTCTATATTTAGAAAAAATCTGCAGTTTTGCTGCAATGAACTTGGATTATCCAACATGGAAGATATTCATGAAAGGAATAAAACCTCAATAAAACTCTTATGTACTGAAAAGTGCAAGATGGCCCTAAGACATGATGCCAAAGTTATTTACGAACTGAGTGATGTCAGAGACAATTTGTCAGAAACTGTACTTGAACCAACAGAGGTTCGCCAAATGATATTTGAACTTTCCATAAATTGAATTTGATTTTTCTTGACATATAATTTCACGTGTGCTATTATATATGTACAAATAAATAATATATATAGAGTTCCATCTGAGGATGTGAGACTCTGACTTCAAGGTTGACCATCCTCCTAAAACACAGTAGCACACTTACATAGCACCATTAACCACAATTACAACGATTTGGCTTACTGAGGTGCATGGTGTTTCTTTAACCAGTATATTATTATATTATATTATATTATATTCAAAAATGGACACAGTCTTACCAAAGACACTTGGTCCTACCACCAAACCTGCTTAGCATGTGAATGATGAGGTCTGTGTGTGTGTTAAAAGCATCAAGCAGAGATTTCTCCAGCATGCTGTGCTCATGCTAACTGCAGCTGCTGGGCTGCTGTGTGTTGCTGTAACAGGTTTAGCAATATTACCCAAGAGTTTCAGCTTCTGCAGGTCATCACTGGCCTTGCAGGTCCAAAAGAAATAAACAAACAGCAAGCCTCCTTCTGGCCCTCAAATGGTTGCCATTGTCTGTGTGCTGTGCGTGCTGTTCTTCCTGTTGCCATGGTTTCTGGTATACAGGCCCTTGCCACCCAAGATGGAGAGTTTTACCCTCATGTCAAAGGTCAGATTCGAAGGAGCTTGCTTACTCGGGAAAATGAGCTGATCAGTAAAAAGTAATAAGGTTTAAGGCTGTATATACAAGATGATCACCTGAGATGGTGCAGATTCCATATGGTAGTACCATTATTACCGGTTAATGTCCTGTTTAAGGAACTTTAAAATGCTCTTCTTATTATAATGAACAATTAAAGGCACTGAATGGGTAACTTGAGCCCATGGGTTGCTCTTCAGTGGTCAAATTCCTGAGGATGACACTGAACAGTTTTTGACATTCTATCTCTCTTGGGCAGAGTTAAAACTGCGGCTGAAATCCAATCCTCGAGTCCTGTTCTTATCTCAAATGCACTAACATTAAATGTCACTGAACTCTCAGGACGATATAAGTCAAGTTCCCTCGGCCTTCTGGAAAATCTCATCCAATGGCCCAGTTAATTTAGAAATTAGTTTCCAATTAAAATGACATGCAGGCATCACTGGATGCCTTTCTGCAGCTTGCCACATTGCCGAAGTTGAATAAAGCACAAACAGAAAAGTTCCCCCCCCCCCCAATGTCTAAATTTAACTCTAACTGACTTCAATTGTATTGGAAAAATAACTAATTTGATGTAAAAAAATAAAAATAAAAATTGAATAAGGAAGTAGTTTGTAATACCTTGGAAGAAACATACACCCATAGGAGTGTACAATGGGGAATTAATATATATTAATATAGTTTAAAGATGGCACACATGGCCAATTAATCAATCCTTATCTTCAGGTCGTTAGGGGGACGCTGGGGTTAAGCTGAAATGCTGACTGATTCGAGGTTGCAATACAGTAAGCCCAAAGCTTACCCTTAAGTTTGCAGTTTTTAGTGTTTTAAGATCACTTAATTGCAATATAACCAGTGAACGTGTGTATGTAATATAAATTCCAACACTTTGATAACATAAAATAAATCCATTTGAGGGCACCTTTAATTGTTAACACCAGGAATGATGCATATCAACACAAACTACGTAATTTCCAAAGCCAACCATCAACGCAGATCAACCAGGTCTCACTTCACACCAGTAAATAGCCCAACATTTACAAGCTCTGCCACCACGCACTTGTTCTTCCCCCACTGCTGACCTGTCATCGCGCAATCAACGTTCAAGTATTGTTATGGCGGCCATATTTGTTTGGGGCGGCCATCTTGTTTTGGAGACGTGGGCTGTTCATTGGGCGAGGTGCTGAGTGTAGCGGGTGGTTGGGGCTGTATAGCTGTCAGCTGAGTCATTGTCTTTCGCACAAAGTGTAGAGGGCCACAGGTGACCCTTGCAGAACCCCAGAAACACTAGACCACGCTCCATTTTACCCCTTTATCGCGGTCACGGACTGAACAGGCTTGAGTTGGTGCAGGCCAGCAGCCGGGCAAGCACTCTGCACAGTGTAAGAAGTTAGTATACACCTATAGCAATAAAGAAAGGGAACTACGGAATGCTTATAAATCTTAGTTATCTAGTGAACCAAGTGACCAGTTGATAATAAATTATCATATACATGTACGTATATTATTGATAGAATCTACACCAATTGTTACTTCTTATAGTCATATAGGAGACTACAAAAAAAGTAATAAATGCAAGTATATAGTCATTGTCATTCCAGGAATGCTGTGATGTCTGTTAATTTCTATGATCCTCGCTCCTTATATTTATCGTTTCACTTTTGAGGAATGCTCAACTGCATGCATCATGATGTAGTTTGATACTTGTCTTTTTGGCAGGGGGTGTGCTACACCATGGCTACACTGAGGAGGTCTTATGAGGGGACACCGCATTCCTGGCCGCCCATCCATCACCCTCCCTGCCTCTGCAACTTTTATGCATCTTGCCTCAAGTCCTTCATTTCACTGGGACAAGTGTATGACCACTGTTATTTATTTATTTATTTATTTATTTATTTATTTATTGAATATATTTTACATGGGTAAACACAATCAGTAAAAACTGTTTCACATGTGGCCCATATGGTAAAAAACAGTATAATACAATAAAAACAAGTTACAATAGCGAAATATAAATAAATACATAAGATAGTATATTAATTAATATAAAATGACATGTAGATATAAAAACACATTAGGTACATAAAAGAGTAATTAAATTAATTAAGATCATGTAAAATAAACATTTTCAATTTTGACTTAAAACTATTGTAAATATAAATATCTTTCAAATCAGAGGGTAAACCATTCCAAGCAATAGCACCTGCATATTTAAATGACTTTTTTCCAAATTGACTAGTAACACTGGGAACATACAAATTCATTGGGTGACTTCTAGTATTCATTTGATTTACATCACAGTTCATGACAACATCATTTACCATATAACTCGGTGCCAGACCATGTATACATTTAAACATTAAAGTGGTTGTAAAATAAAAGCATCTTTGTCTTACATTCATCCAACCCAAAGATTTAACAATTTCAATACCTCTAATGTTTATAAAATCATAATTGTTAGTTACCATTCTTGCAGCAAAATTTTGAAGTCTCTGAATCTTATCAATATTGTACTCACTGGTTTGACCCCACACACTTATTGCATAGTCAATACATGGTTGTATAAATGTTAAAAATATCTTACTGAGAACATCACATGACACAACACCTTTAAGTCTTCTTAATCTATTCAGTTTACATGCAATATTAGAGCTTAATTTATCAACATACTGATTCCATGACAAGTTGTTATCTATTTGCATACCAAGATAGTTTGCACAAGTTACATACAACAAATCAGTTCCATTAATCCTTATATCAAGGTGATCAGAGATTACTCTGTTTCTGGATGCTATCAACATAACTTCACATTTGTTGGTGTTAACTGACAGTTTGTTGTTTGAGTACCATTCACTAAGTTTAGAGACACACAGCTGGAGTTTTTCTTGAACCTCTTGTACAGTATTACCCTGACAATATGCTATTGTGTCATCTGCATATAAATTACAAATACCTGTCTCTGAATATTGTGTTATATCGTTAACAAAAAGCGTAAACAAGATCGGGCCCAATACAGAGCCTTGTGGGACACCAATTGTAATATCAGACTTGTTAGATAATGTATTATTATGTTTGACAACTTGTGCTCTGCCATTAAGATACTCACAAAACCATTTGTATTCAGAATTTTTTACACCATAAAAACCTAATTTTTCTTTAAGCACATCATGATCTATAGTGTCAAAGCACTTACGTATATCTAAAAAGCATACACCGGTTAATAAACTATCATTTATATTATCTATCCATGAATCCACAACTCTATGTAATGCAGTTTGGGTATTGTGCATAGGTCTATAAGCTGACTGATCATTGACAATTAAATCATTAGAGAGTAGATACCACAACAATTGTTTTTGAACCACTTTTTCCACAATTTTGGCAACATGGCCTATTACACTTATGGGTCTGTAATTATTCATGTCATTCTTAGCACCTTTTCCCTTGTAAACAGGGGTAACTCTGGAAAATTTCCAATCATTTGGCAATTTAGCATGTAGAAAAGTTGCATTTATGATCTTTGTGATAATAGGAGTTATAACATCAATTGAAATGAACAACAACTTTGCATCAAAACCTATTACATCATTAGAAGAATCAGAGCCAAGAGATTTAATATATTTACGTACATCAGTATCACCAGCTGAACTAAATTTAAAGCTGTGTACACAAGGTGGATTTTTCCATTTGACCTCTTGAATTGTAGACGATTGTACATTTTCTTTTACAACATTATGTCCAATATTAGAAAAATATTCATTAAATGCATTCGCACTGAGTTCTTTTGGTGCAGATTCATATACACACTTGCCAGTAAGTTTGTTAACTGTCTTCCAAAATTGTTTGGCATTACTGGAATTTTTACAAAGTTCATTCTCAAAATATTTTCTTTTGTTTTCTTTTATCAATGAGGTCACTTTATTTCGAAGAGTTTTGTACTCATCCCACATCACTGGACATTGATCACGAATTGCTTTTCTGTGAATATAGTCTCTTTTGTACATCAAGTCTATGACAGCTTTGTTTATTTGTAGCCAGGACATGATCCTGGACTGTGTCATGTGCACAGGGCAAAATCACTCCAGGGGCTGCCACAAAATATGAGACTGACCACTGAACCGTTCTCACCTGATGTGGATCACTATAAAGGCATCATCACTAGACCTGTTCAAGCACAAGTTTTCTCAACTCCACGCAGGCAACCATAGTTGAGTATATGTATACGTAAAACCAAAACGTTAAAAGTGGTATATTAACATTTTGTTCAAATTACAACAGGGACAAAAGGTCACACAAATTATAATCGTCGAGATAAACATACGACTAAAAAGACAATAATTCTGGGTTCTCTACATTTATCAGTAATTGTTTATAGTACAACGGAAGTCAAATATATATTGCAACCAATCAGAGGTATACAGTTAGTTTCAATAAAACTGCCTGTCAAATTAAACCTAGCAAAGCTAGCCAATTTCTGCTATACTATGCTACCTGCCACTTAACAATCTGTCTGCCTCTAGCTGGCTTCTCAAAGTCGGATCTAAAATTACATGCAGCACCATATCAGAAACATTCACAAAGTTTTTTTAAAGTTTTTTTGGAGTAAGCCAACTATAAGCTAGGAGTAGACAAAAGCAGCTGGCTTTAGTCAGTTGTAGCTACATCCAGGAAGAGGTCGCTACAGCTGTCTATAGAGTCGACAATATTTTATGAAACTAACGGTAATCATTTTAGTGGTATACTGTAGAGTATTAGTACCTGCTAAATGCTCATGAATCATTATCACCTGGTATAAGTATAAATAAGTAAGAAGAACATGATGAATATGTCTTTTTCGCCGTTTGCACAGTGCCTCATCATCTGCAACCCTCAGCCCTTCCCATAGTTCGTGGAGCCTGGCTGCAGTTTTGATCAATGGACCTAGTGAATTATGACAAATGTCGACGGCGCATTATCTTTTCAGCAAATTAGCTGCAGAAATTGGGTGTTGGTAGACAGCAGGGAGAAAAAAGGGGCCCAGAGAGAAGTCTAGCAGTATTCTGCTCTGGTGGGCCTGGATGGAACACTTCTGTTTTCAACTGAAGAAAGATACTTGGTAGAGCTCTCCTCCCTATCGGCCGAAGTAACAGAGTGTGATAGGGTAACATGAATTGGACGCATTGAGATAAAACAGCCAAAAAATTACGGTCATTAAAGACTCAACTGGGTAATTTATTTCATGTTTAAAATCTGCAAAATATTCACCAATTCATAAAAACAAAAATGAATCAAAACCCTTGTATCAACCTTGAAGATTGTACTTAGCAGACCCTATAGTGGACTATAGGGTCTTTGTACTTAGTGAATGGATGAATAACAAACAATTAAATCCTCGTAAAAGTTAAGTGTTCCGCAACAAGTTCATTACTACAGCTGTTTTGTATGGCACGTAGTGCCCTGGTATGTAGAGTCCAATGCCCAAATAGTACTCCGGGGACTAGCCCTGGTCAATTGGACGTGTATAGAGTATCCCATCCTATCCTCTTAGACTCATGCTGTGCATGACAAGTACTAATAGCAGGCGAACACAAGCGCCATGGTTCTGGATTGACGAAGGGCTTTCTTGTTAGGCTTGAGGTGGAAGAATGCAAGTCGAAGGGGGTATAGAAGGGCTTTGGCAGTGACCCGGCCCGACCGCCGCAACCTCCGTTAGCCGAGGCGCCAAGCAGCCCCCGCCCCGTTAACCCTCGCCCTAAGATCCGTCCTTCATACCCTGCCGACCACCCGCATTCGCTGTTGAGAGCTTCCGACTTTGTTAGACAAATATGAGTAACACTACTCCTCCCTGGCATACCCCTGCTGGCCCTCTGAGCTGCTTAACGGCCGAGACACCTGTGCATGCTTTGTTATGAGGAAGGGGAGAGGGGAATGCTGAAACAAGTGCATGACGGATGATGGAGAAACAAGACTGCCAGGACATGGGTAGCCAGCAACAACAAACTGCATGTATACTTTGCTCTAAAAGCATGCAGGTGACTTGTAATCATATCTTTCATTCCTGTGATATTTTTGTTAATATCCCTACAAGATAGGAACATTATAGTTATAAATATGTATACCTTGGATAAACCTGGTTTATCCATCCAAGTATATACGTAGTGACTTCATGGTTAACCACATCACACCAAGCATCACAGTGTGCAACAAACTGGCAACACAAAGGCGTGAAGCAAATGTGAGAATCATTTTCTGCCTTGTTAATCAAGACCCTGGAGGTGCTTCATCTGGCCACCCCTTTACCACCCCCTGCCACCCCTTCGCGTGTTCCCTGTCCCCGGCCCCTTCACTCCCAAGGAGGGATCAGCCAGCACCCTCAGCATCAGCATCCAGCCAGCACTATCTGCCACTCCATGCGCCAGTGAATTCAGATAGCGCTGCTTAGAATACATCTTCATAAGCAGAAACAGCTATCACCAGCTATCACCAGCTGATTCACTGGACACAGGCAACGACTTGTATATTTGTCAGAATATCAATAACTCTCTTATGATGTTATGCTGCATGCTAGAGAATATTTTACCTTTTTTTTTGTTTCCTTTTACATTGTTTATCACACTTCACATTATTTATCACAACATGAATAAAATACAAAGAGATGGCTTCTTATGAAAGACACTTTAACAATCTTCCCTTTTAACTTATATTTCCACTTTTTGGTCTCAATGTTGTTATCTTGCGGAAGAAATACATGGGGGGGGGGTACATTTGTATATATGCTTCAGAAAAACATAATAGCAGAGATCGAGTTATAGAAAGAAAACCACAGATTTATAGACACTAAAACAAATTTCAGATGATAGCATTGCAAATGGTATAACAAGGGGCAACAGTTCGTCCATTCATTTTTGATATTTGCTTGACATTCTTATGCACTCATTGCACATTATTACACATTAACACATAGGCTTTTGAGAGTGTTTATGATGGCTAAAGGGCTCCTTGAGTTATGACTTCTGGACCACCCAAATCATTTGGCCCAACTTCAGGAATATCATATCTCAGGAGCCACTCATCATTGCATTCTCAAGCCAGGTATTGCTATGTAGCAAAGGTTATTGTGCTATACACCAGCAGCCCAAATATATGCGATACTACACCTAACGCCATAATTAATAAAGGTTGCAGATAACATATTATCAGCAACAGGGCACAATAATGCAGATAGATGTACCTGAACACAATTTCAGATAAGAAACCAAAAAATCTATAGGTCCACAAAAATCAAAATTCCGTAGCATACAGAAATTAAGCTATTTCTGCTGGAAACATTTAGGAAATTGTACAGAGATCTTTTAAGTACATATTTATTTATATATATCATATTTAATCTACCAAAACATAGTACTTTTTTTTTAAATTCAGAATAATAATAATGTAGAGCTCAACATATTAATTAATTAAATTGTATATATATATTTAAATAAACAATGTAATGAGGGCAACAACAACCTCAGCAAAAAACCCTGATCCAGACACAACAGTGGGGAAGTGGAGGTCAGATCTAGGTCAGGGGGTAAAACTGGAGTTCCTCAATGATTTAGACTGACTGCATCTCTAATCTCGAAGTGTTTTTCACCATGCTCTAACCATATCAAACAGGCTGAAGTGACCACTAGAATAACGAGCAGCACTCATGTCATGAGTGAAATAAAAAGGGCCCCATTCCGGAATGAGATTCTGAAGCAAAAGCATGGCACTGGAATATATAGATCAGTAAGGCCAAATAATACCACATTTTTGGCATTTGTGAATACAATGTCATTTGTACGAACTCCGCACAAACATGACTGAATATGCCCAGTGGCACTGCCCACTGCTACAATTTTATTAATGAGTAATTAGTAAACTGTGCTAATGACGACTGTATCATTTTGTGAAATCTGCTTCAATATCATATAGGACACTAAAAATCTCTCTGTATTCAATTATATTATAGTGTGTATTCATCAGTTGAATATCATTTTAATTTGTTTTTACCTTTTTTACCTTTTAATTATGTGGGGGTAAAATGTATACCGATCAACACACTGAAAACTTTTAGGCAAGAACTCATAGCATGCTCAGAAGGTCTTCCTAATTATATCTAAAGATAGCGCTAAAAAATATTTACTGGCACCATGGCTTTTCCAGGGCCCAAGTAACAACCTGGTAGAATGCTGGGGGGTTTTTGTGACTGGTCCCTTAACACTGCACAGGTGGGTTGGCACCCCTCTAGTGACAAGCCCCTTGGCTGTGAGGGTCTGTGCTCAGCACCATTTAAACAAATTCTAACTTCTTTATATCAGACTTTTTTTGTCTCATGATTTTTTTTTTCTGTCTCAAATCAGCAATGGAGAGGATCAACTAGTCATGTTGTATATGCAAAGAGAACTGGATAATATCAGAGGAAGAAACAGACGTACAGACATATTGCTAGACAGCAGACACAGAAAGCCTCCACACAGCTAGTGCTAGAACTTGGATAGACTTCCCAGATAGACACTACCACAAAATCACACAGACCTCACAAACGGACGGAAGCAAGTACAATGTCAAAATGATACAATAGTCTACCATTTTCAGGTCATGTCGTCTGCATTATGTCAAGACGTTTCTAAAGTAGCCGATTCAAGCAGAGGCCGAATCGGCCACTCACTGGGCTTGCGTTGACATTTGTAAATATTTGAATGTTGCAAAGATGGCGGGTCGGGATGAAAGGGCCGAGCATAAACAATGGAGGTGTGGGTTGTGTGTGCCTGCCAGACCTTAGTGACCCCCCCCCCTGCCTCTGCACCTCCCTTGATCCCCCCCCCCCCAATCCAAGATCCAGCTCATATGCCACAGATAAGGCACACAGAGTAGGCTATGCATCTTTAACATGAAATTCTCTTCCCTCCAGTACATTTCATGGACAATATGTTATGCAATGGTACCTCCTTAGCTTATGAATGCACCTAGCTATATTCATAAATAAGATATTGTAGTTCAACCAAATTTATCAATAACTCTGGGAGCATTATCATTCATCTTAATCATAATGTACACACTTCATTAAAATATGCAGTTTTTGCACCACTGAGGCTAAAATGCTAGTGTCAATTTGTGATGAAAAAGAGTGATGTATCCAACACATACTATTTTATATTGGAAGTGAATCATTTAGTGACATCAGAATCTTACATCATGTCTTCCCATTGACAAACACAGCCATCTTCATTGCTAATAATTTCCCTTGACTTCCCAGATAAGATATCTGTTGAGAAAATCTAAAATGCTAAAGACAAATCACTTTTACTAATAATTTACGACAGCCTTTCAGCAGCAATTAAACGTGGAGTCATTCAAAAACATTCAAGGAATTCCCCTTCAGTTATTTTCCAATCCTTCATCCCCCGAGAGTTTTTCTCAGCCTTTAGCCTGCTCCAAACTTGACAATGATGGAACTGTGTTCTGAACAAGTGCAACTCCATGCTCCCTAAAATGGCCTGCCAACTTGACAGCTACAGCCCACTATTTGGGATACCATAACCATGATGTACTGTTGCTTTGGCGCTGACTTGCTTGATGGTTTCTTTACCTATTAACTTGCTTTTTATTTACCTATTTACTTGCTTTTAATTTATCTGTTTACTTGCTTTTTATTTACCTGTTTACTTGCTTTTAATTGATCTATTTACTTGCTTTTTATTTATCTATTTACTTGCTTTTAATTTACCTATTTACTTGCTTTTAATTTACCTATTTACTTGCTTTTAATTTATCTATTTACTTGCTTTTAAAAGTCTTAGTATGTATGATAATAATGTGTTTAGTTCATCCACACTATATTATTCATATTGAATGAAATGACGTTTCCCTGGACAAGAACTATCATTTTACTGCATCCACTTGAGAGCTGAGGCCCTGCACTCAAACTAACGCCAGAGGGCACTGACATCCACCTGCAGGTCAATGTGGCAGGTATTCTCTTGGGCCCTTCATATAACCGATACAACCTACGGCATAAAAGGGCTGCAAGATAAATCCTGTGTTATCTGCGGGATAAGGTCATTTGTCCTTGACACTGTAGCCACGTGCAGGGTTCTATCAAAGACCCTCCTTTAAATTAGGGAGACAGTTTTATCCCTGGGACACGATGCAGCACTCCATAAAAGGCGCATTGGTCACGATTGGAGTGGACAGAAACAGGAAAGGAAGGAAAGACAAGGGCTGTAAAAGAAGAAAAGGGCTAAAGGCCACCCAGACAGAACACTTCTTTCGCAGCAAGACATATGCAAGATTCACACATCACTAGCATAAAAGGCAATTACTGTGGTTAACATTGAAACATGGAAGATGACACTCAAGAAGCGTTTTGTCATTGCAGCTCACACTGAAAATCTCAGAATTCAAATTAGCTAACTTATGTACATTTTGACTAATAACTATATAGCCATTTTTAGCATACGTAAGACACATGCATTTACTGACCCATGCAGCTGGTGTACCCAATTTGGACCAACAGGTTATGGTCAGCTTCGCCTAACATATTAGTCAAATAAGTTAGCCCAGCCTTATCAATGTCACATAATTGTCATTAGTGGTAATAACTAACTTCGTAGTCAGAACAAGTCACTTACATGACACTGACTAATAACGCTAACTTGCAGATAATAAAGCCGACTAACACGGCAGTCAAAATGGCTAAAAGGGAGAAGGGTGAGTGAGTGTCAGTCTTTCTTGAACGAGTAAAGAAATAGTAGATTTTAGTCATGAAATTAACTAGTTATCATGCTGTGTTTTTGAGATTTGTAATGATTGAGTATTCCGATGGTCTTAAATATGAACAAACCGTCTTGCCTGTAATAATACCACATCTACAGTATAGTATGAACCTTGGTTAAACCAGTTTATCCAAGTCTGAACTATCTTACAAGACAGATTTCACCTCATGACAAAATTGCCATTCAATCCAGAACCACATAGATTCAATCCCAAGCGATTTAAATACATCTAAACAACAAATAATCGAAGTCATCAATCACTCAATGTTTATGTTCTAATGTCCCTAATGACACGCCCTGTTGCAGTATGTTTACCTCTGCTGCCAAAAATGACATCAGCCATCATATGGGACACCACATGTTGGATAAACGTTGTATCAATGTTGCATCAATGTTGCATCAAAGTTTTACTGGCAAATTGGTAATTACCCCGATCTGCGTCTCTGGGAATGTAATAAACCTACCCACAGAAAAGAACAGACCCATTTAGTTAGCATTTTAGTGTAAATAGGAAAACAACAAGAAGCATATTCCTCATCATTATCATTATCTTAATGCATATTATAGGCCATAATTAAAGCCAATTTATTGCTGGATGGTATAACATTAAGCCCTGGTAAATTTTCTGTTACTAGATTTCCCTACTTCTCCCTCTGGTCTGACTCTGGATAACCTATATCAACATGCTCTTGCACATGGTATTATCATGGAGGCAAGCCATGGTATTATGTCTTATACTTTAGCAAGAAGCTAGTTTGATCATTTTATTAGCTTCTTGTAATGAAATAGAGAAGGCCTAAGTAATGATCATGAAATCAATCAACAGGCTAAAGTTTTCTCAGGGCCAGCTGCACTTGTTCACTCGATGCTGCTCGGGTGCAGGCGAGGGTGCATTGAAGGGGTGCAGAGAAATTAGCCCTGCATGGCAGACGCTGCTTAAGGGCTGTGTAATGAGAGGGCGGGGTGATTAATCTTACCCCAGTCTGCACTCTGTCTCAAGGGGTAAATACACAACTCTGTGTCTCTTCAATGATGATGCTTCTACAGCTGATAGCTTGGGAGAAAGCTGGGTGCACCTGTGTACACCCTTGGGTGCACTGTTCATCAAAGGTACACCTGACTCCCTATACACAAGCATCCAAGGACCTTATTGTAAGGTTCTTGAAAAGTTAGACGGCATGTAGGCCTTATACATGTATACTTATATTTGAATCAGCAATGCGTTTTGTATACAGACACTGAGAGTGAAATTTAAACTCTTAATGATTGTCAAATTGGAATTCACTATTCAAGATACATGTATTTAAAGTTAAGATGTAAGTTTTTGTGATCATGCACATACAAATGTATGTCATGATCATAATAAAATGAAAATGACCGAATTTTTTAAATTTTTAGTACTAAGCCGTGTAGTCCATCATTCAACGGAGCCATTGAAAAATAGTCTTATCATCGGCAATCCGCATGACCATATTAACCCTGAACATTTATGTGTTATATAAATAACTAAAAACACCTCAATGAATGGGCCATTCTTTAAAGTACGACAGGGGACACTGTAACGTTGGATAGATGCTGTGACATTGTAGCCTTCTAGTATTTTGTGTTTGTGGATTTTGTGTAACATCACCCCGAGCAAAAACAAACAGGGACATGGCACCCCACCCCCAGAAGGCAATGACAGAGAACCAGGGGCACCTAGGAGGGTGCCAGGATTTCATGTCTCGCATGAGTAGTCCACATGACAGAGTATTTTAATGGTCACAACAGTTGCAAGTTTTAGGATCACTGAACACGCAATGTCGTCAACTTTACCGAAAGGTGTAATACAGGGCACTATAGTTTAGCTGCATCTACGGTCACGTAGTTCAACTGCCACTTGGTAATGAAGCTGATGGTCCTATGTATAGGGCATTGATGAAGCCCTGAGGTAAGCAAGAAGCAGTTGCCTGGTTGCTTGATTGCTTTTTTGCTTACTTTTTTGCATGCTGGAGCAAGGGTTAGCCACTCTAGCAAAGGTACATTTCCTGGGTGGGGTTAGCAAGCATAGAATTGACAAGATGTTGCGGGTATTCCAAGGTGACCAGCCATGAAGCATTTAACACCTTTCCCTTTTGCATGGTATCCTGAACAGAGAACTTGAGGGGTACTAGCACAAGTGTAGCTGGCATGAAGGGAGCATGATGGGAGAGGGGAGTTGCTTTGGGTGATTGTTTGTGTATTTCATGTCAGCCTAGGTGGCAGAACGCTTCTCACAACTTATGAGGCTTGACTGCTAAACCGGTGGCCCCGTGGTGCCCCAGTGGTGGCCCAGCTGGTTCTGCTAAGGGGCCCCTATGGGGGGCATTGCTCCCAGCCGCCCTTTCCCCGGCAGCAAGCCTCCGTCCCATCCTTCATCCCATAAAACTGTCCCAGCTGCTCTATCCGCCAATTTTCCACACAAATTATAAGCAGTTTAAAACAGTTCAAGTCGACTTTCTTCTAATTCCACAAGCCCTAAATCTCCTTCATTTGACAACTTGGCGTTTTTCAACGGCTTGAGAAGAGGAGTGGAGTTTGAGGTACCAGGTGAACGTATGGCTCAGAGGGCATCCGTCATTTCATGGAGTCACCATTGTCTCCAAGTGACTCCATGGTTATTTTTATAAAACGATATGGGGGTAAATTCAAATTGACACAAATTCAAATGGCCACAAAATCGAGATATGATGAGCTTTTCAGCTTACTTTGAAAGACAAAAGTGTGGTTTTCAATGGGTATATGCTTGGGACCAAGGACCTAACGTCCTTGCTGGGACCATTCGACCTACCAATGCAACATGGGCTCATGGCAAGATTAAAAGTGATCCATTAATTGGTCTTGTGACTTCGGAGTTACAATGTCAGTATTGGTCTATATTGCCTAAGTCATTGTGCTGAAAGTCCAATTGCCTCCAGTCAACTCTCAAGCTCAAAACCATTCGCTCTCTCTGTTTCTAACCCCCCCCCCCCCCCCCCTTTGACTTCTCTCACTGGGTCACATTCAGACCTACATTTGTCCCATAATCTTACAAGGGGCACACTTGTTGATCTCAGGGTTCTCCTCCCAAGAGATTAGGCCATCTAGCCTCTGTTCAACATTCAACAGAGCAGTACATGGGCTGTGCTATTTTGCCTTCTCCCAATCTTCTAATACTAACCATGCACACATTGGACAAGGGCAATCACCCACAACAATAGGCTTGGTGAATGTAATTTCTTGGTGTAGCACTTATGTGGTAGATATACAGACAATCGATATATAAAATAGTATGTAATTGGTATGACGAGCTTTGGAAAGGTTTGACGAATGTGCATAGGTCATATTTGTTACCTTGTAGTACACCGCACTCCAAAAATATACGACCACTTTGACCATGCATTGTGTATACGAGCTTATGTCTAAAATGTATGTTGGGCGGTGTATACATTCCTTGGAAGAAACATACATTTCTTCCAAGATATATTCCATCCCCATCCCATCTCGAAAATGTTCACGATTGTTCAGCATGGTGTGGACTCAAAAGCCAATACACACATCATTACGTCTGCCTCTGGCTAAAGCTCAAAGCTGACTAAATCTCAGTAAAGCACTGCAAAATGAAATATGCCACGGGGAAATATTAAAACACAACTCTTCATGCTTATAACACAGCATTTTCAGTGGCCGGGTGAACATGCATGCCCACATGTGCAGGCCACCAGAAGTGCATGTTGTGCACAAATAACAGATAACCTCTCCCCACTACAGAAGCCATGGCAGTTGCCTTCACTTCAGTGGTATAGCAAAGACCTTGTTGTCGTAACTCTGAGCAGATAACTTGTGTTTCTAAGCAACTGACAAAGTAGTTACGAAGGCCTGGGTTACTTACTCTCTGTTTAATGGTAAGAGTATAAATGATTTGTTTCATATTTGAAACTTTTTCAACTCACAAACTGGGGTGGCTGCTGCTGCTGTCAATCATGTCCCTGTATATCTAACTATGGACTTGGGAGTTTATCTCTTTTGAATAATCAATAATTGCATTGTACTATTGTTTATCTAATTGTGTTGATGAGTTGAACTTATTTTCTTGTTTGTGTTATGATAGAGTATAGAAGCATGCAGCATACGAATGCGTGCACATCTGTCAGACCAAGGATGCAAATTATCGCATTGTAAAAACTCGAATAAGACTGCATGTTCATCGTGTGGGCGCCCGACTGCCCTTGCAGGACCTATAATCTATAATATATGCGCATATATTTGGCATTATATAGCAAGAAATTGCCTCGCTATACAGCGCAGTGGTTACATTGGTGAAGCTGTTTTATGATGAAGTTGAACTACAATATATATATATATATAGTGACTATGGCACGTGTAGGCTATCTATACTAATTTATAAGTATGAAAATAATATGAATACCTGGATATAATAATCAGGATAATACACACACACACTACTCAGTCACGTTTTAAAAAGTGTCTAATAACATCCATTCCTATATTGCTCCGGAAGCTATCTCAATAATAAGATTTATGTATCCAATGAATGACTACAATAATAGCTAAAGAATAATATATAAGTTATATTGAAACTGACCTTCCAGCCTTAGTGACAATCATCTCAGTGCCGAGGTGGTCAAACTCATCCCAAAGGTCCTTCATCTCAAGCTGGACGGACACATTCATGAGTTTCCTGTGTAGGGGCTTTTTTTCCTCTCCCTTGTCAGAGTCAAGATTAGCCAGCCCTTGGGCCAGGACAGCAGCGGCGGCGCTGGGGGAGGTTGCCGGGCACCCGGAGTCCACATCTTCCCGGCCTTCGCTGCTCTCCGTGCTTTGGTGGCCCGTGCTGCCCGTGCTTGGGCTGGAAGTAGGGGGGTGGGAGGTCTGAGGGGCAATGTGCTCCCCCGGAGGAGAGCCCCCGTCGTACAGCACCGTCCGCCCTCCTGCGCCCGCCACCCCCGTCTCGTAGTAAGGTCGACCCGTGCCAGCGTTTAAGATGCAAGCTGAAATTAAAATAAATAAATGAATAAATAATGTTAGGTGATTGATTGCTGAACCAGATATTTAAAACATCGTGAAATTACAGAAGATATAGCATTTTCGAAAATAGATTAATTAACTAGTATTATACTACTAGTGTTAAACAAGATAACGTAAACAGATAAATAAGAATTAAAATAAGGTTAATATAATATTTTACGAAACACATGTGTAATCACCACGCCACTATAGTTTATAAGCATTTATTATATTTTACGTCTGTTGGAACAGTTCTAACCAGCAAATTTGGATTATCAATGATAGTAAAACATATATGATATTAATAATAACTTTGATATGTTTAAGATGATTAGTATGCATACATTGCCCTGTTTTCTGTGTACATGTACTATGCATGGACTTGTGCATATGATGAACATGTTATAATTTTGCACAGATATCATCAGCAGAAAATTAAATCAATGGATCCAATATTTTTTATTCTTTATTCTTAGATAGTATTTAATATATTTGAAATCATTGCATTGAATCTGTTTGTTTATAATCATAACAGCAAGAGGGTCACTTTTTATGATGTTGTGTTTATTTATTCTTAGCTGTAGATTTATTCACCCCAAGTCACTTGAAACATGCTTGAAGGATTGAAATATGTTTTGTTTGGCTGGGGACTTTCATCCACTTTAAAGATATAGGGCACCTCTGCTTGGGGCTAAGTTCTAACCCCACTTAAAAGAACCACCTTGCTGGGGTGAAACAAACTGTGGGGTTAGTCACACATTAACCTTGTGTGGGGGTAAAATATGCAAGACTGACCCCTCCCTGTATTTCTCAACATTTTGCATTTACAGTGTGAGTTATGCAGAGACAGCTAACGTTCACTCTTCTCTATAGGAATGCAATATTTACCACAGAGGGTACATTCACTCAAGAGCAGGGGGGCACGAGGGCGTCCCGGGGGAAATGCTTTGGCGGCGAACCTGATCCCCGGAAGGTCACCGGTCTGCCCCCTCCCTTGCTATCCCTAAGCTGCACACTTTGCCTGCAGGGATACCCTACTTTAATTGTCTCTCTCTCTCCCCCCAACTGAGTGTAACACATATCCCTATCGACTAACTACACCCATTTCTTGTCTGATAATATTGATCTCCTGTATTAATTCACTTCTTATTTAATTTTTCATCATAACCAACATTAAATTTGCTGCTTTATAAATTTATTTTAAAGCCCTTCACTGTCCCAGGATTGTACCCCTTTACAATTCATTGTCAATCTCTTGGTATACAAATATTGACTGGTGCGAGGGCACTATTAGATTTTATTTAACCCGAGGGAGTGTATATATACCAACTCCCAAATATATTTAATGCAGTTTTATGAGTGATTACACATGTCCTGCTGTCCACTCACAAACAACTGTAATAATAGTAATACATGAATCCAGTTATAATTTTTGAAAAATCATAAGTTGTGTGATAAGCATAATTTACAACACCCTACATTGTTTGTCACACGACACAGTGGTGCAAACAAACGTGAAGTTGTGACAAACAAAACACTATGTAAATTACTATTATTATTAAATCATTTTGTATTTTCCATGTATCATTTTGGATGTTTGGATTTAAGCATGAGGAAGCATGACCCAATACTACTCCATAGCATACCCTATTTTCAAAGTAAAGAAGTGTATGTATGTATAATTTATTTAAAGTCGTATATGGTCAGATTACATGGTAATCAAAGTTACAAACTTCTGTACGACAAGAGTAAAATAACTAATACATACATGTATATGTAATGTTTTTTTTTAAACCTTGATAATTATATATGATATTCATCTTACCTTCCATACTCTTGAGGCTAGGCATGTAGGGGTTGTTCTGGCCCCAGTCGAAGTAACAGTCAGTTGATCTCTGCTGGGGAACTCCTCCGTTGTTGCCATGGGGTACCATGCCGGGGTAGGCCCCTAGCCCCATCAAGCCCTCCATCCCAGCCTCTCCCCCTGACATCAGGCTAGCTATGCTGAATGCGTTCGCTCTGGCAGACATGTTCAATGTGTCCTGAATATCTCAGAGAAATATCAAATACTGACGTTGTCTTGTAAAATTCCTTGGAAAATTGTAGAATCCAACAAAATATTGAGAAATCCAACTGGTTCTTTCAGATGGCTGTCATCTTGATGAAAAAGTGGTATAAATTTACACTGGTGTGATATATGAAAGTCTGAATTCAGACTTTCCAACTTTACAGTTCAACAATTACCAAGCCTCTTGTTATCTAGTCTTGACTTATAAACTTGTCATCGACAGAAAATGATCCTGCGATTGTCAATTGATTACACATCCACAGAGCAACCCAACACTTGTCCTGCACAGTTGTCCTTGACACTTGTCCTGTACTTCTGTCCTTAGCAGTTGTCCTCTGTGTGATCCTGGTGTGAGCAAGGCTGAGGTGTGAACAACAATAGCCAGCGAGTGGAGTACATCACACGTCCATGGGCTGATGCAGTCGGAGTTGTGTGTGATGATGTGGGGTTATTCCAGTGATGATGTGTCTCCAGGAGTCAGCCAAGGGGAAATAGTATCACCACCCACTTCACAGTTTCACACCTTCGCACTTCTGATATTTCAACTTATGAGAGCTGGTGGCTACTCTTGTGAACAGTTCAGCTCTCTTCTCATGTTTATCAACTCTGTGGGGTGCTGCTGCTGATGCTGCTGCTGATGGGGTTGGTTGGCCCACCCCGCGCATGCGCAATACAAACTCAAGTGATTGGCAAACGCTATCCCCTCCCCCCTGCAACAACCAACCTCCTGCCCAAGCATCTGCAAGGGCGTACAGCAAACCGCGTGTAGATTCCACAAATGATGTTGTATCGACACGATTCGACTTGATTTCGAGTCATTCGTTGCAATCCTGGATTTCCAAATGGCAATATTTAAATTTTACATGATTCCAAAGACCTGCAGCATTTTCTGGGTTGTTTCTTGTTTGTCTTTCCTTCTCTTGCTTTTTTGCTCTGTCGTTCTATGTTTGTTTCTTTCCTTCTTTATCCCTTTCTTTGTCTTTCTTTTGGTTTCTTTCTCTTGCTGTCTTCCTTCGGGTGTTTATTTTTTTTTTGCTGCTTTATTTGCCATTATTTGCCATTTTTAATTCAATCGCTCAAAAGAGTAACAGAATATCATGGTGAAATACAATATAGAAACATTCCCTTTATCCCCCCCCCCCTATTAAATATGTCCACCCCAAAAGTAACATTATGACACAATATATCTTTGGAGCCAATAGTGGCCCGCATGGTGTTGCATACAAAAATATAAACAAACCATTTGAATTTTGTGTTTCCCAGCCACAGTATGTCTGGATATATTTAAATGAATGGATTGCAATAAGCAAGAATAAGAAATAGAGCCTATTTGAGATTACACTTGAGATATAGTACCCCTAAAGCTGCAGACATGTATAAGCTTCTATACCAACGAGCTAGGAAGGAAGCAAGCATGAAATCCAGACTGCAATGTTTTGAGGGCGACGTGGCAGCGTGCCGTATCGCCCCCGAAGACTCGGCTTGTAGCGTCAAATTGCAGGTCGAGCAGGAATGTCCGACGCAAGGGATTCTTTCCTGTTTTTGTTACAAGGATTAAAGACCTGCCCGAATTGCTTCGAACAATCGTATATTAAGAGGATGCTATAAACAATAGGAGGTGAGAAAACCAAATCTATAGAGGAGAGAAAGTGTGCTAGAGAGGAGGAGATGAAGAGGGGAGGGGGGGGGGGGGGTTAGTAGATCTCTAAACGGCAAATCTTCATTTCCAGTTATAAAAGAGGCCTCAATACGGAGGTTGTCTCAGTAGAGAGTTTGTTTATAACACAAGAACAGGTAAAAATTTCTTAATATAGTGTTGTAAAATGACTATAGAGTGTTTACATATAGTCACTTATATTTATTTATTTGAACATATTTTGCATGGGTAGCACCATCAGTACAAGACTGTTTTACATGTGGCCCATAAAATACAATAAAACATAATAAATAGTACAGTAATTTTAAAACAATTGATAAAATATTAAAACACAAAGTTACATTCAAATATGTTGTTTAAGCTTAAATTTAAAATATACTAACTATACTATCAACTAGTAACATGTATAGTTATATTGACTACTTAAGAGCGCCATATTTATAGTATAGTCAGATATGACTATACTATAGTAATTGTGCCAGCTGCTCTGCTGAAGGTCCAGGGTTGAGACGTCAGAATATTGGAGGTGCTTTGTATCTGGTGTCTATGATGAGACAAGTAAAATACCCCACCCTTGGGGGTAAATGTGTAACATGGAGTGGACTCCAAGCAGCCTTATCATCCCGTCATTACGTCTGCCTCCGACAGCTGGTCATATAAGCTGACTAAGCTTCAGACCCAGTATGGTCTTTCTTAACATCTGTTACAAAAAAAAACAAAAAAATCAAAAAAATCATCCTTATAAGATATATGCCGCTCAAATATGCCTTTAACTCATCAAGAGTCATGTACAGCAGTAGCAGCTCATTCATTTTACTTATCAACCGCCAAAGTGATGACAAGAATTTTGTGACAACCATATGTGCATTATTCTCTTGTTCTTTCATAACATAACGTTGCCATGGTTTTTAGAATCGAATTCGGCAGGTCGGGACCACCAGGGGAGAAGAACGTAAGTAGTCTTCAATATTTCATTTAAGCATGTATACACGTCATATAACCTCTTTATGTGACTACCTCATGCAGATGCAGTTGCGAAACTATGTGAACAGTGCTGACCAATGGTCACTACATGGCCAAATGTGCCAGGTGCGTTTTCCATGAGAAGGATAAACGCATGGAAAATGGCAAAAACCATGGGTTTTCCATGCGTTTATCCAAATGCGTGGAAAACGCACGTGGCACAATTGGCCATGTAGACGTCTATATATGTTGCCCTTTTCACAAATAGTTTTACCGACAAATGCGCATATTTTAACTTTTTTTTTTTGCAATTATAAGGTGGACTATGAAACACTAACACTCAGGAGCAGTATGTGTGCTGGTAATAGTGCTAGTGGTATATTAATAATATACCATAGTGTGATAAACTCTCTTTTAGGGTATGCCAAATATGTACACGCATTCAGATTTCCTCCCTTTTAAAATGTTCAGGCTTATAAATTATAATAGAGTTGAAATAGTCTCAGTTTTGAAAGTTCAAAGATTATGCATACAGCTTTTGTAGGTTTGTACACCCGTATATAGGTGGGGTTTTCCACTTGCCTCTGCATAAAAACTCAGCATATATAGTTCAAATACTCCACAGTGAAACACGAAAAGATATAGGTATATACATGCAGGTTTTTATTTTCACTTGGCATCATGCGACACGTGACATATGACACTTGTCAGCGCTAAGTGACGTCATGCATGAGCGACTCCGGAGGCGCCCGATGTGGGAGGTCGGCCATGATCGGTCAGCAAGTGTCGTCTGCGGCCAGAGCTCTCGAGATCTTAATGATGACAAATGGCGGCTGGCTCCCTCCGCTGCAGGAATTTAATAAAGTTATCTTGGCCTTTGGGCTGCGCTGGGCAGTTGGAATGTCGCACAGATGTCGATGTCATCGCCATTTAATTATTGACAGTAAACTCGGCGACCACCCAGCGTCTTCCGGCGCGTCTTCCCTAGCGCTCCAAGCGCCGTCCCAGCGTCCGACGGGCGTAGAACGTTGCTCTGCGGGCGTCTCCCCGCCTTCCCCTGCGTTCCTCGCACTTTCGGCGTTATAAAAATATGCCTTTATGGAAGCAATAAAGACTCCATTGTCTGGCATTCAACTCATTACACCCGCCCTTGACAGTTGTACTATAAGCTACAGGGGGGGGGGGGGGGGTTCACTGAAGTTAAGTACTTGAAGTTGCATCATGATTCAATAAAAACACACACACACACACACATATATATAGATATATTTATATATAAAACATATGTACCCAACAGTATTTTACATGTCAAACTTAGGCCTATACACAGTATATGTGAATTTTACAGTCGCAGTATCATAGTAAACAACAACTCTGAAATTCTGACATTCAGATTTGATTTTGACAGAAATATATTTATATCAATATATATTGAGTTAATATGTGGGAACAGAAAAAGAGCTATGACTGGTGGCGCACTCTATGGTGACTTAATTGCACTTGACACTTGTTGAGAATGTTGGCTGGACATGCTCATGTGGTCATGCTGCGGACAAGTGTTAATGAAGCCATCAAAGTCACAAGAAATTAACAGACAGGACTTCGAGACAGAGGCTCTCATCGCTGGCAGTGATTTCAGGGCAATTAAATGGAATTTAATACCACAGAGTGATATATATGCATGGCACCGCAAGATGTATATATATAGTAATTTATTAATTTACAGCTATGGTAGGCATATAGCTGAATGTTTGGAGATTGATTTCAAATTCAAATAAGTGTACATTAGTTTTTAACTGGATATACAACAAGTCAACTAGTGAACTAGTCAAGTGTAAACATTTTGGAATTATAGTCCAATTGCTTTGACAGGGATAACAAAGCAAAATCTATATTCCATAGGACAATTTGTAATGAAAACTATGTAATAATTTATAAAGTATAATCTTCTAGGAACCATAGAACTCTCTTCTCACCAAGGTATATATATATAATCATGGAGCCACCAGAACTCCATGTATTGAATAATAAACTACAGAAATGGTCAGGCACTGAGAGAAGATATACAGTTAGTTTCATTAATAACGGCTTGTCAAATTGAACCTAGACAAAGCTAGACAATTTCTGCTATACGATGCTACCTGCCACTAAATGAAACTGTCTGGCTATAGCTGGCTACTCATAGCCGGATCTAAAAGTACATATTTATGATATATATTCAGATAAATTTCTTACAATTGCCAAGGTTTATATATTTTTAGTAAGCCAACGATAAGCTAGGAGTAGTCAGTAGACAGACGTGGCCGGCTTTAGCCAGTTATAGCTACAGCCAAGAATAGGTGGCTACAGCTGTCTAGAGTCGACCATATTTTATGAAACTAACTATAGGCATACAGTTATATAATTTAATTAAAAATGGCCCAGATTGAACATATATAGACAAAGCTAGACAACTTCTGCTATATGATGCTACCTATACCACTAAACAAAACTGTCTGGCTATAGCTGGTTACTCAAAGCAGGATCTAAAAGTGCATATTTATCTGTTCATCAAAGATTTAACAAGGTTTATATATTTCAGTAGTGATAGGTGTAAGCCGACTATTAGCTGGAAGTAGACAGAAGCAACCAGTTATAGCTATACAGCCAGGAATAGGTTGCTACAGCTGTCTATAGAGTCGACCATTTTTTATGGAACTAACTGTAGCACATGTTTCATGACGCCATCTCCAACAATGGCAGAGTATTTTTCATGCGTTTCATCAAGTGCTTAGTTCAAAGACAAGGGCGTTTAGTCTCATTGTATACTTTACAAGTGATGACTCAAAATGTGCAGCAAATGAAGACTTTTTAGCATTTAGAAGAGAACTGAAGCACATTTGCAACTGCATGTACATGTGCAGCGGTAGGCCACACCAGATGAGTGGGATTTTTCACCTGCCTTGGGACAGGTGACGTCAACACGGCAGGTTAATATTGTGTGTAAACATGTCGTTTAGTTGTGCAAGGAAAACAGGCTGTCAGTGTCATGGCACGATTTATAGGTTCATTAAAAGTCGATAGATCACAATTGTAGCTTTTCATCGGCGGGAGAGGGCTGTGGGGGGCACGGGGGGATTGAGGTCGGCTAGAATTGCAGAATGAAAAGCTTTGAAGATCTGGAAAGGGGCCAAGACTACCCCCCTCCCCCCTTCCATTGCCTCTCCGATTGACTCCGAGTTCTCCTCAACGTTGGTCTTCATTAAGGCCTGCCATTCCGCCAGCCATCCTGCCTCTCTCCTTTACATCAATCCAAGATGGCGGCGCTCATTTCAAAGCCAGACAGGTGCGACCCATTCGCCCCCTGACGACAGACGCCTGAAACACGAGAGGAAAATAGCGCCCCCTACACCAGGCTGACCAGAGAAGCAAGGAGACAGAGACAGACTGGTGTAATGGGAGAAAGACGCTTGTAATGTGAAGAAAGTGGCAAGTCAGGCTTACTCAGCCATGCCAGTTCAGAAGCAAAACTAAACGAAAAAAAACCCTCCACACTTGAATTAGTTCCACACACTTTGAATAAACTCTGTTTGAAGTCGATCCTAACAGTTTCAAATTGTTTGTCACTTTGACAAGCAAGCAGGAAAGACAAAACGTGTCAAAGTGAAAACTCTATAACCGTGAAACAAGGACTGTCTCGAGTAAGAACCAAGCTGTCCAGGAGTATCATGGTATAATCGTGGATCATCCGAGGTATTGTGTATTTGGGATATTGTTTTATTAGGAAACTAGTGTTACCCTTTATTTACATGGGGATTTTGTGTGTGTGTGTTTTTTAAGTGTTTTGAGTCAAGCCAACCTCCTTCTATAAGCTGTGACTCTGACTGATCAACCATATAATTATAAGTTATAAGATAGTAACCACTACTTCCAAACATAAATTCACACATGTTTCATGTTTCAAATGAAACTTCTTGGGATGGGAACTTTTCCTGCATGTTAAACATTGTAGGTTGTGCACCTATATACTTTTCTTTGTGACAAACAGTATTTATATATTTTAATTACTTTATTATATTATTGTGCAAAATGATTGCTATAGTCGGGTCATTAAGTTCTTGATCTCTCAATGGTTGGGTCATTTTGTTTCTGATTCAATGTGGTGCACGGACTGGGCAGGTGCATGGGCAGGTTCGAGCCAAAGCGCTGTCAAAGTGGTCAGTCATGTCATGCATGCATATTACAAGGCTCAGATATATACTACCGATTTATTTTACTTATACGTCAATAGTCATACTAAGTACCCATCCAGTCCGCTTCGTCAGCATAAGACTATTGCATATGAGTGCTAAATATTGACAGAAGAATGAATGTTCAAATAGCTGAACCCCACAACCCTGAACTTTCACCCATGAATTACTATTCCATAATATTGCACACACGCAACACATTAGCGTGGTATGGCATGCTGCAGCGGGTTTATCAAATCTTACAGGAACAAATAGGGCATTAGCGGGGCACCTTGTGTAACACCCAACAGCTACGAAAACATGCCAGGTGAAGGGTAAGGCTCTTATCAGTTGGCCTGATATCAGTGCCCTGGCAAAGTGATATTGCACTGATATATCTTGTCGATTTCATGTGATGTATGAGTTACGTTGAAATATGTCTGATAGCAATGGAGTCGGTTGTATATACTCACCAGCTTCATGGGAGGGAATTTGGGAACATGCAGACAGCACTCGGGCCATTATGTATGGCAGGTAGGATGGATATCTGGCCATCAAAAGCCTCCCGAGTGAAATATTGGCCAGTTATGCCAGCAGTGATGAGGGATGGGAGTATCTTCTCTCTGTTCTGCACTGGGTTTATTAAAAATAACGTTTTGAAAATGTGCATTCTACCTTTGGTAACAAACATAAACGTCCAACAGGGTGAATGTCATAGAGTTTTGTTTTGTTACTCAAAACTTGACAAAAAATTTGGAAAGGGTTGTTTGCATTGTCTTGTGGCGTATAAAATGTTGTAATTTTTGTTATTCTTTTTTTTTAATGAAATTTTCCTTCCCCTTGTATTTCATTAAAAACTGCTTGTGATGATATTGATATATACAAGGAGATATTTAGTCTCTACAGATATACGCTTAATTTCTTGTATAGTTTATTATCAATAAATGAGATTCATCTATCTTTTTTAATGATTATACAATATTGAATATTGTAAAACTGCCATTCAGTTAATTAAGTGTGCAAAAGTCATGGGGAGCGTGGGACTACACAAAACTCTAAAATAACACAAACTTAACATTACTTTTCCAAACAATCATTTGCTTATTTTCCAGGGGAGAATAGATAAGGGGAGTATCTCAGGTGCTTTAAAAAAATTTCTGAAGTTGTTGTAAGCTGAGCTCGTCAAGCTCCACACGTCAGTCATGCACTTGTAGAATTCCAGCTCTTGTCAAAATAGCAAAATTCCTGAGTTTAATGAGTGCCAATGAACGCGCCGAATGGCCATTTTATCAGCTTCGGATTTTCGCCAGATTACGGCACCCGTCAATGCTTCATTATCATATTGCCAGTCGAGAAGGACCTGTCCTTGACGACGGCCCTGTTGACATTGACGACAGGTCCTCCCATCCCCCTAGTGGCCGACAGCCAAACTATACTCGCCAGCCGATGACTGAACTTGCGCTAACCTGTAAAACTTGCGGATGAAATCTCACGAACCTGTGAAATCTCGTTAACGACGAGACTGGCGAGATTTCGTTTGACGTTCGACTGATGACGTTCCCGATGACGTGGCGAAAAAGGTGCTAGAAAACCTCAAAACGTCGACATTGGAGAAGCCGGATAGATTTTTTTATTCACGAGAACACCAAGTTTTCTGGGCTACTTCTGAAGGTTCGCTGAAAATCGTGTTGACTAAAGTTTCATTTAATTTATTCCACTTGTACAAAATATGTTACAAGTGAGGAGGGACTCCCTAATTAGACAGACAAGCCATCGCTTCTCAAGAGGCACCACCCCCTGAAATACAAAAACAACAATAACCAATTTATCACAAATCACTTAATTCTGGTGAAAGGTGAAAGGAAAGTTATACTGGGACAAATGTATTTAATAACACAAACGCAAGCTGACCTTTAAGATGGATACACTCGCCATTTATTTAGGGGGAGGGGGCCATTGGTGGAGGTCACAGTGACTTTCTTATGTTGTTTAATCAATGTCATAGGAAGTTAGATGTATGCTGATTTTAATTGCCTCAGAAGTTGGTCAATATGACTAATAAGAGTGGAAAATGACCGAGGCTGACTAGCAAATTAGTCAATGCATGGTACGGGGGATCAGTCAATCTAGACGCAGTCGAATGTCCACACAATAAAGCACAATAAGTGGGAGTAAGAACCGTTGTTATATATATATATCGGTGTCTATGCTGAGGCAAGTAAAAGAACCCACCCATGGGGTAAATGTGTATCATGGGACTCCCAAGCCTTATCATCTCATCATTACGTCTGCCCCGGCAGCTGGTCATGCCGATAGCTAAGCTTCAGACCCAGTACATCAGCAAACTCGTATATAATAGTGGATTTTCACGGAAGGTTCTTTATATTTCCACCAGGTGGCTATGACAGAATACTGCAATTCTATTGGCTGAAAAAGTACCCACCCTTTCTGTGATTGGCTGAAGCAAAGTGCATCCTAGCAGCAGTATTTTTAGTGCATTTTAATGTTTATTTCACATGTTATTGTTCAGTTGTTTTCTTTTATTTCCCTGAGAACATAATACCAATTAGGTATGACCTACTATGTCTGAAAAGGAAAATGAGTTATAAGAGGAGAAGAAAGACTTATGTCTTGCTGAATTCAGGTCTGGTCAGTGAAAAGACTCTATTAATGGCAAATATATTGGATAAACAGATCTCTGTTCATCCAATGTTGTGTAAAGTAGCCAAGTATATATAATGAGAAATTATTTTTTTGTAATTGCTTGAAAAGTACAGGTCCTTGGAGTGAGTGCATGCATGACTTATACTTATTCATTCGGATCAGTTTACACAGATCTATTTCCAACTGAATCAACCCCCCCCCCCCCCCCCACACCCAGCCCTTGTGCAGCCAATGAAGGGTTACAGTGTTGTGAGTTCATAAAACGCTAAAGCAAAGCATATGCCCGGATACATTAACTGATCTCATATATTCCTGGCTGGAGCTGAAAGATTTTAGGCAGGCCTTCTCCCCTGGGCTTGAATAGCTCATGAACCAGGTCTGGATTCAGTAACCATCAATATGGAGCAAAAGAACAGGGAAATATATTCAGCAATCCTTTATGATGCACTAATTCATTGCTCAGACTCTGCCGACTGTCTTTGGGCTGGTGTGATAAATCAGACAAATTCCTGGGAAGATATAGCTGGTTGGTTTGCACCACCCATGGATGCATATGAAGAGTTTGCAACAATAACCTGGGTTTGATTATAGAGATTGGTTGTTGCAAATAGGTAACAGATATGTTGGGAATGAAATATTTTGTGAACATGTCTTTATAGTCAAGATATTTAGAAGTTTCCATTCGTTTTTCTTTTAACAAAGATAGAGTCGAACGAGGACTTCAGATCATCCAACTATCACCTTTTAATCTGAACACTCCCTTCATGAATGCTATATATATTTGTGTTTTCATGAAAGTCGTTTAATATTCAATTAAACATGCAACTACTGTGTTCTTTGACAAAAATATATATATTCATTTCATGGAAAGTATTATTAGCATTTCATGGCTTCTTGGAGATGGATTTTGCTATCATGGGCCAAGGGGGGGGGGGGGGGAGGGTCATCTCATTTATTCTTGAACACTTCTGGATTTTGTCAGGAAATGACCATTGCCCTCCCACCCTCCTTGCTACCCCCCCCCCCCCCCCCCACCCCCCGCCTCACACGCACAATTGGTGATTGTGCAATGCTAGCAGCAGCTGGCCCATGTCCGCTGAAATGACCACTCTTGTTTTCCTGCCCAAGAAAAACCTCATTTTATTCACGTCAACAGTTCATAAAATCCACTAAAATAAACAGATCTAGCTGCTCGTTCCTAATAGCAAAGATGCAATGCATACATCCGTTTAATTTTGAGAGATACATTTTCGTTTGTTTGCCTAGCAATTAAGTTATACTGATAATAATAATAATTGTGAAATGTCAATGTACAAATATTTATGTTTGTTGTCATTTTGTACTCATTTTAGTGACGCAATATCAATTATCAGATACAGTGCTTGATGCTTATAAATGGTTTTGGGTAATGTAGATAATTAATAGACAGTCAGAGACCCAATTTGCTATAATTAGCATTTTCCAACGTTGGTCACTCCCATGCATATATGTCCCAAAGGAAAACTTTCCTTATCTGCCGTTATCTGCAATCGCGTGCAATTTGGCAAATACTCGGCAATTTCGTGGTCATTTGTTTGTTTATTGGATGGATATCTCCACTAATTCATTACGCCCACCAAAGGCATGCCATGACGCTGTCTAGGACGCTCATGACGCGGCGTTCGACGTTCCCCAAGACGCTGAAAAGGAGCGTCGGACGCAACCAGCCACCGTCCCAAGTCGCGTCTTATCGAAACATCTGCGGTGACTGAGTAGATGATATTTATAATGCGTGGAAATTAATTAGATAATGTCATTTATGCGATTCGTTACAGACTACTGGATAATAATAACATAATTACAGTAAAGAAAGGAAAGACGGTAATTAAATAATGTAAATATAAGAAATATATTATGGTATCATCTATTTATAAACTAATTTATCATGCATGGTATCATTTGTTTTTTATGCTACCATTTATTAATTATTTTGTTAAATACCTGAAATCTAGGTACGTATTACTGACGAGTGAGGTAACTTTTATTCCCTGTAATTAAATCTAGGGCATATATATTTTATAAAAGGACGTTAGATATCCCTCTTCCAGAAATGGGCTTAAGAACAGCCTAAGCCCGGTTCAATGAGTGCTGCTTTGGTACATTAGATAATAGAAGTTTAAGAATCAATAACTACAGACAATGTTAATACTAAGCCAATAAATTCACTGCTGGACCTATCTTAATACTTGCATATTAAGTTACTATTAGATATCCCTCTTCCATAATCCAAAACTAACTTTTAAAATGAATATTTCTAGTTTGAAACACTAAAATTTCCTTCCGAAAAAATTAATTAGCAAATTTTCACAGATGAATTAAAAAAAATTAAGATATTAAATTGCTTATGATTCAGCAACCAGGGAGCTGCTGTGAGGTTCACTATTCAAGCTATATATATGACTGAAAAAAGATGTTTTAATCAAATGCATCTTCATTAAAATAAGCCCATCTGTAACCCTGAACAATTTTACAGCCAAATTCATAGAATGAGAAACCAATCTCTTGGATTTGGAAGTACAACACGTCATATGAATCCAGGACTCCCATTGGTTAAAGCAATCCCTCAGCCAATGAGAGTCCGACATTCACATGACATCATCTAGAGTTTACCTTGCAATCTATGACATTTGTTGCCAACTCTATGAATTTGGCTGTAACCTGAATGCTGCATGGACAGAGAACATTTCGTTTTATTGAATTTTTTTTTTGATGATTTTTTTTTTTAAGACAGAGGATTCTTATTATATATCCTTATTTAGAAAAATAATCTTGATCTACCATTACCTTATATTTATGCAACCTTGGCGAATAGATCTAATTTCTCCCAAGATGCTACAAGACATAACATCCACTTGTTTACCAACACCAACACCAGATGTCGCCACCATCCAGTGCCTCTGTTAAAGCCATTAAACGTAACGTTGTGATAATAGAAGATAAAGAGATTAGATGGACAAGAGGTCCATACCACTTTGTTTATCTTATCTATGGCATCACGCACATATTATGAGCATACATCATCTGACGCACCCCTTAAATAAGTAAACAAAACAATCCACTAGACTAGCAATTTTGATGTGATGCGTAATGCTCATTAATTCACAAAATATTATAAACATTCAGCCCAATTATATCTGTTACACAAACAACGCCATATTCCCATAATAATATTATATACCCCTAATATCAATATGTAAGCATAAAATTAAGCCCCCATAGGACGCTATACATCGCTTTCAATTGATTTAGGATACAAAGGCACAAGGAGAGCCAAAGAAAACATCAGGTGAAATATACATATTATATAATATATAGATATGTCCAAGGGAAGTAAAACAGCTGAAGTGTGAAAAACAATATTGTTCTTGTAATGCTGATTTTGTTTGTCACATTGCTCGTGGCATAAACTGGCATTAAGTGGGATTAGCATCTAAAAGGCGACATAATTTCAAGCTGCTGAGCCAGGTGACTCCTTAAGGGCCATCCCTTAGCCAGCCTTAAGAGGGTCAGACTGGATTTTGACCCCGGGGTGAAAGAGGGCCCATAATATCTCCCCAACTTTGTTGTTTTCCCAACATGTTTTGACAGTGGGCCCTTGAAACAAGTGTTTTGCTGCGTCTAGCAGTCGACTTAAACATTGCCCTGCCCCTGTAGCCCTTTAAATTATTTAAATTACCCCTAATGGGGGTGCTTAGCTATCTGGGAGTTTGTAAAACACCTCTTTGTCGATGCTTCAGAGCTTTTTGCCCAGCTTACGTAATTGTCTTTTCTCCTGATCCCCGCCTTGACTGAAAGCAGCCAGCCACAGTTGTGTACTTACAGATGGACTGGACAAGCAAGCAAGCAAGCAAGTAAGTAAGTAAGTAAGTAAGTAAGTAAGTAAGTAAGTAAGTAAGTAAGTAAGTAATTAAGTAAGTAAGTAAGTAAGTAAGTAAGCAAGCAAGCAAGCAAGCAAGTAAATAAGCAAGCAAGTAAGTAAGTAAGTAAGGAAGTAAGCAAGCAAGCAAGCAAGCAAGCAAGTAAGTAAAGTATTTGAAAATATGTCGCAATCAAAAAACTTTGTATCCACAGCTGGTAGATTATGGAATGTTTTGCCTGCAGATGTTTAAATTCAAACTTAAAAAATTGATCCTAAGTGGTGACTTATGATTTTATAACTTGCTTTTATTTGTATACGTCTTTTATGTACATATTATATTTTTATAATCATTGTTTTATGTTTTTTTTTGTAACAGGACCAACTTGAAAAACAGCTTTGTCTGAATGTTGTTATCCTGTTGTTTAATATATTGAAATAAATAAATAATAATAAATAAAGTATGTATATAAAGTAAGTAAAGTATTAGTAAGTAGGTAAGTAATTAAGTGAGTAATTAAGTACGCTAGTCAATAATACGTAGACTATATATACGTCCATGGTTAATTTATTCGTTAGTTCATGAAATAATATCTAAGAATTTAGAGGCCAGCAATAACCAAGTAATCTGTCACAGCCGTTCATATAAATTGTTAGATGGCATTTTTGCGATACAAATGTGGCAACCATGCAATCGTCAAATGCATGAATGGGAAAAAATGGAGAAATTCACACACAGAACAAATATTCGCAAATATGATTGTATTGGGAAAGGAGCTTGTATACATAAAATACACGTGAAATTTGAAAATCCTATTCAGGATTGTTTATTTGTACTGCAACAAGTAAATAAATCAATCAAATATTGTTTCATTACACAGCTTTAAGCCATCCAAGCTTCCGTGTGTTACTGCATTACCTCATTTCAAACATAGGACCTCCAATTTATTGTTAATAATCTCCCATTAAAAGTCAAAGAGAACACAGCAAGTGACCATGCAGAGCCCAGTTTTGAGACCACCCAAATTCACCTGGTAGGGGGCAAGGACATCATCACCTGGGGGGAGAGGGGGACTCTGTCGTCATAGCAACATAGTTGGCATCCTCAGCAGCAATGCTTCATGCCATCACTCGCCTCAGCTGATAAAAAGCACATGCCTACTCCCCCCCCCCCCGAAAAAAAAAGTAAAACCATGGATGACGCAAAAAATAAATGTGGATTGGTGCACAAAACAAACAGTTACGCTTGTTGCCTATTGAAATTAACTTTCCACAAAGGTTTTCAATTTATGAAAAAATGAATTGACGGCGAAATGACGCAGAAATAGTTAATATATATAGGCATATGGTCACATGACTAAGTCATGTAACATGACCTATAGCCGTAAATGGCCAATGACCATACTTTACAGCAACTGGAAATATTACATTTTACGACATTGAGGGCATCTGTGAACCCTGATGCTCAATTAAACGACCATCTTGGAATCTGACCAACCTGCTTTACCTACAGGTAAATACATTATGGAAGCCCCATGTGATGGGACATGTGTGTGTGTGTGTGATTTGGGCTTTACGTCCTGTATTTCTGCACCAGTTGGGCTAATTAGGACAGGCAGAGACCATAGCAATGAGACGAAGGATGAAACAGCCATCCAACTTAGGCTCGACCGGGAATCGAACCCGGGACCCAGCGGTTGGAAGCCCAGAGCGCTACCTCTGAGTGATGGGACAAGTGCTGAGTTGAAATTAAGTACTGATAATATTGCCATAATATTTTGTAACGTGAAAATATTTAAATATCTGCTAATATCAGTTAAAATTTTACTTTAATGTTGCAGCTTATAGTTTGGTTGAACACTGCCAGTTAATTTCACTAATATATACTCATGTGTCCAGTTGCTCTGTCAGTGGTAAGGCTGGTGAATTGGTCCATGGAGATTGGTATTGACTAAAAGAGTGAGTGGTCTGTTTTCCTTGACTGCAATAAATACGATTTCTGTAAAGGTGAGATGTTTAATAACAACATATTAGCAGGTCTTATTGGCAGGGTGTTTCCCTCGATAGAATATAATAAAATAATCTTTATTTAAAGTCGACATAAGACAAAAATAAAATTAGCTCAAAGAGCTATTGATCGACTGTATATGTGCAAAAATAAAATTTGCAGGTAAAACAATAACAATATAAACTAATCAAATCAAATAAAAAAAAATATATATATATATATATATAACATCTTTGTTTCTCCTGTGAGAGGTCCTGGGTTCGATTCCTATGTTTAAGCAGGTCCTAACACACAGTCTTGTACAATTGGGAATATTGAAACCAAAACATGCACATTTATTTGGTTAAATTGTTTTATTGTGGCTCTAGATATTTATTTTTCTCGGATGCAAAAAAAAAACACACACAAAAAACAACAAAACAAATCATCTCTTAATGTTATTTTTATATCTCGTCAAAGCGACATTTCAATCGTCAAATGCAGAGACCCAAATTTCACCTGACACAACATCTGTCTTGGGGCATGGCATGTGATGCGTCGGGAGTTTGCAATTCTTTCTGATTACTCACCATTTAGAGTGATGCTGGATGCGTTGCCATGGTATCCAGTGCATGAGACCAACAAGGTGATTTACTGGCCTGACAATAGATCCACAGGGCCAAAACTCATCATCTCAGGTAAATTTAAAAGAAAAATTGCTCCGTTCGTACTTCTCTGTTGAATCGATTTAACGAATATATAAGTACATTTGCAAAATGGAAATAGTGTACCCAATCATTGAATCACAAGCTAAAAAGCATTCGTTTGCTTTGTAATTGGAAGCAAACAATGAAATTCAGCAAGACATATAATGACAATGGTACATGGCCAAATGTGCCACGTGCGTTTTCCATGAGAAGGATAAACGCATGGAAAACGTTTTGCCGAATTAAAATGAGGTGAAAACCATGCGTTTATCCTTGGATAAATAGAGAATTATCCAAGGTTTATCCAAATGCACGTAGCACATTTGGCCATGTATTGGTACAATAAATTAGGCTGTGATACGAGCCATACTATATAACTTATAATAATAGCATAATTATTATTTTTTAATCTTAATTTAATTTTCTTTCTTTTTATTGAAGGTGCCACCATTACAGCTAATGCTTAGGGGGTTTCCTGGTGGACCTATATTTATAACAGATTAAAATTCATAGTTAACATCATGTAATCGTCCTACTGTATAATAATTTTTGTACCATTCCATCAAAATAAACTATCTATCTATCTATCTATATTTGATATCTTTGAGCGCATTTCAAACCACAATTTTGTTAAATGCCAAGTAAATCGTACTGATCTCAAGTGTACAGGATTAAAAAAAAAATCCACTGTTTTTTAAAAAATATATATAAAATTAAAGCATGGAGCAGTACAAACCGAAATTTGGCAAGAAGTCTAACCCCAAATTTCACTGATAATGACGACTCTGGCAAATTTTTGACATGGTGATTACTGTTTCGTTGACTTTGTATACTGTTGTTGTTTTCTGTTAACATGACACATGGCTATAATGATGACAAGAAGCACAAAAATTATCACTGGAATGACTTAAATTTAATGTTACTAAAAATGTGTTCTATATGACCTTGGAGAAATTAGACTAATTTCTCCAAGATATGACTAAGAAAGATTGGGGTATGATATTTTCAGTGATTGTATAGTGCTATGTAGACATTCATTTTTAATAATACATGTGCACATGCATGCTCTGCATTTTTAAAACTAAGTGCAATAACTGTATTGTTCATTGAAGACCCTCTGTTGCTCCTGCGAGGTCTATACCTCCCTAACTCTAGCTAGTTATCTGTGAGACTAGTGTTGAAACGAAGGCAGAATTAATTGTCCCGGGTAAATTGTTCATAAGTCAGAGGGTATTTTGAGTGGGGTAACATTACTGACCCTATCTAGGCTTTAGGAGGGTGTGGTGTTCCTCAGGGCTCTTATCTGTGGCTCTAAATTTTCTAGCAAAATCTGACACCAGAAGGTTCTCTGTCCCGGTGCTGTGGCTTGTTCGTCTGTCTAGAAGCTTCAATCTTTTGTCACACTCATAATTTACTGTTGTCAAATCCCCATCCTTTGTCAAAGCCAGGAATGGGAGACGGCCCTCAGGCAGGGGAGAGTGTTGTCGAACTAACGGTGCTCCTAAAGATTAACAGCACCACCTACCGATACAATTACAACAGCGCCACTAGTGACGAGACATGAGAATTCGATACATACAAATGACACTTGAAGCAAGGCACATATTCTCACAAAAGTATATTCTCACGAACTCACATGTCATGTATACATGCTGTTCGAATTTATCCAATTTAACAATTACATAAGTAAGTAAAAAAGTAAGTAAAACTTTATTTAACGTCGAGTAAAATTACACTAAAATAAAACATAAGCAAAGGTCGGGCTTGTGTATTTACAATGACATTTGAACAGTGCTGGGTAAAACATCAAAGTTTATAAAACTAGTTAAAACACATTAAAATCACTTTAAATCAGTACATTAAAATATTGGCAAGGAAACGTAACTTTCGATGACATTAATCCTAAATTTTCATAAAAACTTCTCTAAGACCTGCTTATTTTATTCAAATTTATGAATTGTTTAGGTGATAAAAGTGTGCACCTGTATTCCCAGTAGTTTGAAATTGTCTCATGCTTGTGGAATTTTTGTGGTTTTATTTCCATTTAACTAAATTATTCATGTTTTATTTAATTTTTGACAATGATCTCAACTGAATGGATTGGAAGGGGATCTTCTAAAATCATGGGTGGCACCTCAGTAGCGATATATATTTATCTTGGAGGTGTCACCCTTATTACAGATATATGTCATGTTCATGCACCATGTTTGTCGTAATGATATCTGTACAACTAAATGCACATATGTAATATGAATAAAATGATTCTGAGTTCTGAGTTCTGGACCACTGGACCTAAGGTCATGAATTAAATCAATTCAATTCTATCTCAAGTTTCCGACAAACATTTGGAGGCCATAACGCTGTTCGACGTTCACATGCATTCCCAGTGTGAATGTTCAACTAATTTTGTGCAAATGGTTAACAATCATTTTATAAATTTTGACGAACTGTATCAAATTACATTAAGAATGAGTACTGCAATACGCAATATATTTATGCCTAAAAAGCTTGGTCATAATTTAGAAAAAATATTGAAATTGCTAACTCGCTATAATTCCTTACTCATAATCTAAGAGTATTATCAAAATATCGTTTACATAATTGGGTGCTCGTGAGCATCCTTACACTAACAATGTATTTCATGCACTCCTGTGTTTACAAACAGGGTAAATATTTTGGTTTTATTTGCTTAATATTAACAAACATTTGCCATGGATAAATTGCAACGTAGTGATTCGGAAGAGCGAAAAACTGGGCAAAAATATCTGACAAGAAACAGAGGGGAGGATAATGTACCGATTGTGCACCTGGGTTATGTCATTGTTGATAAACAACTGGTAAGTCAATATGCAATAAAACAAATGAAGTAAAAAATTTCTCGTGTAATCCGTTTTAACGCATTAATATATAACGCGTAATGTGAGCAAAAAATATAAATAAATAAAAAATCGTGATTTGAAATTACATAATACACAGGACGGAAATCTCAATAAAAACTGCAAGATGTAGTCATTAATTCCAACTATAATCACAACAAATTTGTGGTTTTATTGCCATTTCACTAACTATACGTAAATTCACTGACAATTTAGTTTCTAATCAAACAGGTCAATATGCTAATTTGACTTCCTGACGCACTCTCGTAAAAATCTGGATTTCAGTGAAGTTGAGCAAAGAAAGCTTGGTTGGTGAAATGGCAATAGATAAAATTAAGCGCACAGCAGAATTATTAAAATTGACGATTATATTCTAAATTATATAAGTAATGATAGGCAAATGTTGAAATATTGAAATTTACGACCAGGTTATATGTTATTAATCATAATCGGAAATTTCAACATTGACGACCAGATTATATTGGTTATTAACTATAATCGGCAATTTCAACATTTCTCAAAAGTTCGCAACTTCAGTCCCGTGCTTGAGACAACCTCACAATGAAACCCATCGCATCTTGGGCCAAGAGTCATGCATGTGCGCACTACCACTGTCAATCACACTATTTTAGCATGACAGAAAATCTCTTCTATATTTCACGTAATTCTATGGAAAACATTTAAAAAAATCTTCTAAAAATATTACATAAATTGTGGACATTCACTTGTAGAATATAAACATTTGCAAAATATGTGTGTGAGAAACATAAGCGACCGCCGATCTTTCTGTGATCCTGGGCACCTCTTTCAATTTTGAGTGTTGAGAACCTACTAGGGGTCTCTTTGCGGCTTTTTGGGAATTTTCACAACTTGTTTGACTTTCGCATCAAACATATTCAAGGAATCTGACGTTTACACTGTGCTGACTCCAAGATCAAAGGATCCGCGCTTTAAAATCCATCTCAAGTTACCCTAGCACCTAACCCTTGACCCCTGACACTCAGACCCCTGCATTAGTCTCTAATTCGCCCCTAAAAGGCTGTTTTGCGACTTGGGGTCTGTCAAATATAGGGACAGGGGTTTTACATCACAGACAAGAAAACTCAAAGAGACGCTTTTGTTTCTTTTATTTTTACGGGATTTATTACACCCCTTGATTTAAGTCACTATATAGGATACCCTCTTGCAATAATTCACTGGTTAGTTAGGCCTATAAGTCACCAAAAAAAAAAACAACTGAAAATGAATTTGTCCAAAATAAATGTATGAAGTTATTTTATTGTCGCAATTTTCATTATTCATATTTAGTAAATTATTTACTTAATTTTTAATTTTCACGGAGATCCGTTTTTGTGCTGAGAATGAATCATAAACTATATTATGATCATCTCATAGGCCTATAAGCCCATTCGTCAGCTGGCGATTTTATTAAATCAGTATAACATATCAACAACAAGACTGCAATTCGACAGCAATACAAGTGTCTCCTAAAGTTTTCTCAAAGGTCCGCGACCTTTTTAAAAACCACTAATTAGAGGCCTAGGCATCTCCTGAGCAAAAGAGTGTACCCATGCAGCGATTTTTCGTCTGACCATTGCACTGCAGTGTCATACACCAACCCATTATTACTGAAACATCTCATTAATTCGAAATTTCTAATATCAAAACGATATTGGAAGGTGAGGAGTCCTACAAAAGTTTATTTATTAATTGTATAATCTACACTGCAGCCACCCAAAATACACTGAAGCCATCCAACATACTTTCCAGCCGTCTAACATACACTCCAGCCGTCCAACATACACCCATGCTGGATGATAATGAAGCATTTTGATTGGCTCACGGGAGCTGAGTGGAGAATACTGAGGTATGTATTTATTTATTTATTTTTTTGCATAATAATGTTCACAGTACCTGATTTCAAAGTTGATAACTTTCTTTTTTTGTAATTTTTTCAAACTTTCGGTTGCCCAGTGCCTCCTCATTGTAGGCTTTATACATTCGTTCACATATGGTTCTGCAGTTATTGTTCAGATTTTTGATCCGGTACTTAAGTAATGAATATAATGTACGTTACGTAACGTTTAATATAATACAGTTATAGTACTCATACTTTCTTTTAGAGTAAAAATTATATAGTCACTGAGTTCACAAGGACAGGACTTTAATTTATACATCTATTGTCTTATAGTAATTCTTCTAGTAAATAAACTTGAATGAATTTACAATTTTCATACAGCTGCATCTCTCCAAAATAACTGCAATGTATTGGATAGTTTAGTGGTTAATTAAGAGTTATATAGATAATCTGAAGGTCGTGGAGCCGGAAGTTATATTCTTTGGAGCTTAAACAATACATACATGAATATTGGGTAATGCCAATCTTTACAAGGGGAGTGTGTTTGAGGAAAAAAAATTAAGAACTTTACGTAATCATACCACGTGCTGTCTTTGGAAAATAAATTTATAATTTGTCCTTTCATTTAGGTAGGCTACCGTGAAAACAGATGCAGCTTCACTACCAGGTGGCGTCAACCACGTGCAGCACGGCGATGGTAGCCCCACCTAGTGTATATAACTGTACCAAATTCTTAGAACAGTGTATTTTCCCAGATTTACAAAGGGGTATTCATTCCGATTTCCCTCAAGTCATTCAACTTTGTTTTAGCTTGAAAAATTTCCTTGTGTAATTAATTAGTTTATCACATATTATGAATAAATGTGGACAGAGTTTAGTCCATTTTAAATACCTCACATTCAATCATGACTATTTGACCAAACTCTATAATATCCTTTTATTCGAACTAATTAACTTCCCAATTAGTAGTAAATACCACCTCACAATTAAGATAAGCACATTTTAGGGAGGCTAAACACATTTTCCCCATGGATGAGGTATTTTACTTGATCAGCATAAACACCAATTTAACGTCTCATGCCGTCAACATCCAGCTGGGATGTAGCTCATGAAGAGTGCCCAGGCCTGGGACCAAACCCGGGTCCAGGGACCTTCAGTGGAGCTGGCCAACGTGAAATTGGCGGATGTCCTAGCTGCTATTTATTTAATTAATTATACCATGATGCAGTTTCAATAACAGAAAAATTGGTTCAGTGATTCATGGTTAAATGGTTAAAAAAAAAGGACAGTGGGGCAAAATTCAATTCAGCTTGTCCCATTTTGCCCCACATGGACTTAATTAATGAATTTAATCAACATTAACAAATGATGTCCATTAGGGGAAAGTAAGGAGAACCGGGCCAACGTGAGAACTGAGCCACCTCTTCTGACTCCTAAGAAACCATTTGAGATATTTCTTTTTCTGATAAAGTGAACGTTTATTTTTTTGGTGTTAGTAAGTAAAATTTCCATTATGCATACAATTGTTCATTGACAAGAACCTCTTTGTTATAACTGTTCTACTAGAGTGAATATTGTACATTAATCAGTGACATTTATCAATCTACAAATTATAATTTCCCTGTTTGCAGTATGCAACTAAGTGTTGTCCCAGAAATATTTTTCTTCTCTGCAAGTTTCACCATTGTTCACTCTTGAGTTTAAACAAGACCCACATGCTAAGCAAAATATAAGGGGTATACCTAGAGTAATTAGATGTACAATCTACATTATGTAGGAAGGTCAATTAGTAGGGTTTCATGTTGTGCTCCCTTTGTTTTGCAAAAGAAAGGTGGTAGATTCACGTAAAAAGGAATTAGTTTTTCAAAATTTATTGGGTTGATATTAAGTAATTGAGCAATTCTAAACTTACAATCTTTCACAAAATAGGCCTATCCAAGGATCAAAAGATAGAATGTGATTTCTTAAATGGTTTAATTCAAAGTACTCTAATACAGAAGCAGTCTGAGAAAACTTAGGATTAGGGATTATCATCAAAGACAATTGCAATTCAAAGTTGCATAGTGACACTCATTGTTCATGCAATGTCTATCATTATTCAGTTACATAATAAAATTGCAATTTATTTGAACTTTTTAGCTTTAGATTTTCTAGCAATTGAAATATTTGATTTCACATTCACATCGTTTTTCTGAAACATAAAAGTTGCAATTAATAAATATATAATAGAAATAATGAATACATCAGGTATCATTGGGCTGATGTTTAATTAAAGTGTAAAATTCATCACTAACAACAATGACAATAAACAATATACTCACTTATGATTGAGATAGATGACATTAATTTTATGCTCAGATAGCTGAAGAAGCTTATGAGAGATGGGTGAAAAGCTCCTGGTGAGTTGTAAAATGAGACCTTTGTATAAAACATATCTTGTAGTACTTGTGTAAATCCTGATAACTGCTGAAGAACTAATCCACATGTACTCAGAAAGTACTCATATTAGTACGAGTACTTCGGCAATGTACACAAGTACAAGTACTGTACTCGTGATATGGCACGAGTTCTGAGTACATGCGAGTACTTGAAATTGTGTACACGAGAACACATGTAATCATGCCCAGCCCTGATATTACTAACACAAAGAGTCAGCATCATTCAAAATGACTGTCATGGAAGTCTTTGTGATGCCATCAGTTAATTTATACAATTTACACCTGGTGGCAGTGCAAAAATATAGATAATTTTCAGTGTCCCATTTGCCCCATGGGCTCATTTGCCCCGCCTCCCAATACATATGTATATAGGCTTATCTGTGAAGAAGCTGACAACACTAATAACTGAGTCTAGAGCATGAAACCAGTCTAGGACACTTTTGGTCAAATAAACAATTGATATCAATGAAATCATCAAACTCCAAAGTGCATGTTATCATTTATTATCAAAGACCTGACAGTGCTGACCTAGCACAATTGCAATTCCATGGAACACCATCTTTCTACGTCATCACAAAATGTCTCATATTTCTATAATTGTAATACTTAACCAAATTTTAGATCAGTCTTGTCACACGTGATTGATGTCATATTCTCAAGTACCTTGGCACATGAAAGTGCTGTGATTCATGCCATATAGCAGTTGAAGGTCACATATTGTCAATAGTATGTGATTTGACTTATCACTTTCCTTTTCCACTCTAAAGTCTAACCTATTTGTAAGGAGAGGACTGCTGACCACCAATAATGTTGCCCTAAAATGCTCATCTCTGGCCAAAACTTATATGCATGGCCGACATTTGCGTCGAGTTCGCAGAATGAGGGCCACGCAGCAGTATTTATATTTGTTTTGTGGCATTAAATGTGCACACAGTTTTATAGTCTACCTGAACTTATCTTATACTGAAAAATTGAGTGCACACACTATTACTAATCTTCACATGCTGTTTGCTTTCTTCACAATTTTAATTTTCAGTCAATCGGCAATTTCAATTTCTGCTTCTTAAAAGTTTTTAATGTTATCACTGAATGACTTAGTCATCGTTGATACAATCTAATTACTCATTTTCAATGATGTGAAATGGTCCAGACAATATTTATTCAACCTTTTGCAAAATACTATGAAAAATGACAGGACTGTTGCCATGCTAGACGAAAATGCACTAGTTGGATTCAAGAAGAAATCTTAGCAATACATTAAAAGCTCAATTTATTAGCTGATAATCTCCATCAGTGACCACAACAAACAGTCAAAATCATGTTGTCTATATTATTTTTATACTACTTGGAGCTTAGCTAGCTTACACAATCAGCTGCCAGAGGTAAATGCAATAATGAGATGATAAGGCTTGAAGTCAACACCATATTACAAATTTACCCAATGGGTGAGGTCTTTCACTTGTCCCAGCCCAGACACAAAGTACAAGGCTCATATAATTAAACTTCTCCTGAAATTGACATTCAGCTACTTTTACAGGTTATAATGATATATATTGCACAGGAATTGCCTACTTAAAACAATCTTTTTCCTCTTAAGAAAAACCATTATTTTACATGTTTGATTGATTGATTAATTAATTGATTGATTCGTTCGTTAATGACACGTGCCTATGCTAGGCACCGAGCCCACCATTCACAATTCTGAACTGATCAAAGTTTCACATTCTCATCAGCAGCGTCCTTCAACAGATGGTTAGCATTCCCATTTAGCATAACAGGCTCAATTGCCACTGAATTGGATGGAGTAAGGTTCATGGGATGATGATGGTGAGGTCCAGTGTAACCATCGTTAATGTACATGTACGGAGCATCATCCTGGCCCATCTTTGGTTGTGGCTTGATTTCATCAGCAGTTGTATTCTCATCCTTTGGTGTTGAAGGTTTAACGCTAGGCCTACTTCCACCAAGGAAAAGTTTTTCCAAGGCCATGAACGGAGATTCCAGAGTGAGAGAAACAACCACAGCCAATGCATAGGAACAAACTATTGACACGACAAAGAATTCGGCAATACCCTGGGCATCCATGTGGAAGTCTTGCTTTAAATTCAGCAAGTAGGCGTACATGAAGATAGGATGCACCAGATATGCACAATATGTCAGTCTTCCAAGTGGTATCCAGATTTTCCAGGACAGAAACCAATTTACTGGGCCTGAAACATAAGTTATTCCATATGAATAAACAATCGATCTACAAATAGTAACATTACCTGCTCTAAGGTAACATCTCCCTAATGATAGCCCTTAAAAATACGTGGGGTTAGTTATAGTTATATAATGAATTACACAAAGCCCTATATTGGTCCATGCATGGTCATGTTAGTTAGTTTCATTAAAAACAGCCTGTCAAACTGAACCTATACAAAGCTAGACAACTTCTTTTATACCATTTGGTGATAAGTTGAGAGTAACCCGTATTTGTTTTTTTTCATTGAAAAGATGCATGTCTACATACATATTTATGATGTTTGAAATATATTTCTTACATTACCAAGGTTTACATTTTTTCAGTGGTGGTTGGTTGTATGCTGACTACAAGCTAGGAGTAGACAGAAGCAGCTGGCTTTGGCCAGTTATAGCTACAGCCAGGAATAGGTTTAATTAAATTAACTGTACATTGCCATTAGTCTAGATATCAGTATTTGAGCATTCAAAAGCGAAGCACCCTACCGCCATATCCATTGAGACAGGCAAATGTCACCCAAGCCACTCCAACAGACCATGTCAGTCTCTTCATGGCAGTGTAAGTTATTCCAAGGTCAATGTTCCACGTTGCGCTTCCATCTCTATATGGCAGCAAACCATAAATCAAGGCCATGCAGGAACCAGCTGTGAACACCCAGCCAATGACGGCCACAAACCATGGCATTTTTACACCTGTAAATTAGGAAAAATTATTTATCTATCCGATTGGAGATTCACAACAGCAGCATTGTTTATTATAATACATGCTGAAACAGATCTAATATTATGTCCTTAATAATGCCAGACAGATTCTCATCGATGCGATTCTTTTTGCAATTTAGACATCCAAGTAATAACTACCACTATAAAGATGCAATACATGCTAAAAATTTGATATTTGGTCTAACAAAATAAAACAAATCACACCAAGACTTATCAGATATTATATAAGGACAAAGGAGACACTGTCAAACATGCAAATGTTACACACTGTCAAATATGCGAAGATAACTGTCAAACATATGAATATAGAATACTAACAAACAAGCAAAGGTAACACACCAAACATGAATTAGTCTTTTAAGCGAGCATTATTTATAAATTCGACCAGTGTCTTAACACATTTACATCACAAATTAATTCGTTATCTGTCTTATCTTTAAAAAAGGCAGTAAAAACAATATACCTGGTATAGCAAAAGGATATAAGAAGATAATATGTTTACTTTTACTCTGGAATACTTACCATTTTTGTATTTGATTGCTGTCCATCCTATGATTAACCCAATCAAGTATGGTATATAGCGGAAGTAAGGTCGGTTATACATTAGCATCTCCATTTCACGAGAACCGTCTACCGTGCCAGGATGGTCAGGGTATATTTGATATTGATCAGCAAGAACACCAGTGGCAATGACACAGCCAAGAATCAGTAGAAGACAGAGAACCAAGCCGGCTACCCACAGGTAATGGAAGAGCAAAAGAAAGATTGGACTCAGGATGAAGAATTGCATGTCATTAGCAAGATACCACGCCCAACCAAAACAGGTCACGGCATTGTCCCCTTTATAAGGATGAAAATTATTGATGTACAAGAGGTTGGTCCACCAATATTCACACGGTCCTGTGAGCCCATCAAAATCTCGTGCGCGAGGACCTTTCGGGATATGTAAAAATAGTGTCGTCCAAAACATAAGACAGAGCATGTAAACTGGCGTAAGTCTCCAGAACCTGTGAAAGTAAAACAATCCCCAAAATTTTGGTCTTAAAGGAGAATGCTTAGTAAATGCCTTGAGCGCAAGGTATGACACCAGAAGACCGCTGAGAAAAAAGAAAGTGTCCACAGAAACATCCGCATTCATGATACCTTGAAATTCAAATGTGGGAAAGATTCGCAGCAGGACTGATAAAATATTATGAGTCCAACCAAGTGGGAAAAATGCAGCATGCCCCAGAATCACCCAAAACATACTTATGGTTCGCAAACCATTCAAGCAACTCAGCTGCCCAGAGGCTGCCTTGGCTGATAATAGTTTCCTGCCATTTGTTATCCAAGAGAAACTAAGGACCAGTTTCATGACAAGTCGGGCCCTAACTCTATCATTACGTATCAGAACATCAAGGAGAGTTCCCAAAAGACATAGCAAGCAAAATAATGACAGTATAACAAGAGCAGCTATATCACCCGCAGAATACTGTCTCTCCTCAAAACAAGATGTAAATACAATATCTGGTCCAGCAACTCCTAGTCCTGGGAGGAGTACATTCGCATACAGTGCTGCAACTGGTGCCTCACATGAGTCAGGGATGCATACTCCTGCCTGGAACGTTGTTGATCCACCAAGGTCATAGGTGAAATACACTGAACAGTATTTCCCTTTGAACTTTGTCAAAGCAGATGTTTGGAAATCATTCTGCAAATGCAAACAGTACAATTTTCACATAATTGGTAACTTCCAAATAAGTAGAATGCATACATTTAAGAATTAGAGATGTTTATGGTTACTTACCCATGTACACTGATCAAATTCGCCTAGCCATCGAGTATTCCCAGAAAACCCTCCAGCCTCAGGTCTTCCATAAGAATCCACAGCAATAATGGAGTACAGCGTGAAATTTGATAAATCAATAACAAATTTCAGAGAATCCAGGAAGCATTGTCCCTCTGTGTTAGACAGGATGGCATCCTTGTTCTGGATGAGCAGATTCCGCATTAACGAATGTGTGGGATTCTGCAAGAAGTGAGCTTTGAGCAATTTCGATGACAAGACATCTGCTTTCCCAGGACCTTGAAGGAGGTGATGAATATCGTTGTCATCAAGAGCAGGACTTTTCATCCACTGCGCTTTCAGAGTATTGATGTTGAAATTTTCACCATTAACGCGAGTTAAGAGTGACAGAACACCAGTTAAAATCATCCACAGCATTTTCAAAGTTGTCCTGATTTGACTGCAAACTAAGAGTTAAGCATTTTCTGCTACCTATTTATCCAGTTATGGACTGTTTGCAAACTTGGTTTGTTTAACAGATAACAATAAGTGCTTGACATTCTAATCACCCTTCACAAATAGTAGGAATCAAAATGCCAATAATAATCATGAGATGTGATCTGTAAGTACATGTGAGTATTAGTCAACCAATCTGCTTATGTGCACTAAATATTGGCAACTGTTCACATCATAAATTTAACTTAATTCGGATTGCACATCTGGCCAGCTTTTTATTATTATATATATATATAGAATTTTATTGACCTCAGAGCATCAAAGAGATACATGTGTCATAAAAAATAAAATACAAGGATAAAAAAAATAAAAATATACATATATATAATGATTAAGTAAAATAAAAGAACAATCTACATGAACATAATTTAGTTACATATTAAAAGCATCTTTTGATAATTATGTACAACTATAAGCATATGAAAAAAAAAACAAGGCACCATCAGGGTAATTAGCAGAAATATATGCACCATAGAAGATTAATACTGAATACAAATAAGCAGCAGGAGTGGGTATTTACATATGTACAGATTTTATATTGTCTATTTAGGAACTATATATAATAATAATAATAGTAAAAATAATTATATGTACAAATCCTTATTTGGAGCAGCAATAAATTAAATAAACAGGCCTATCAACATCCAAATATATTTACAAACAAACAATCAAGCATGCACCATGCAACCACAAATCAAACCATGCGAGTCCGCATGTCCAGTGCCTACAGCTACCCATGACCATGTGGTGAACTTTATGAATGAAAATGTACATTAAACGATATTATCAGTTTTTAGGACTATGTTTAAAAATTTACCTAATGCATAAATCATTTCTGAGTTTTTATTAATCATTATTTTTAAGAGTTGTTCTTTGGGGTGAAAGATAGTGAAGTCTTCAATATGTTTATAAGCTACTTGGTAGAGATCCATTCTAGCTGTTTCCTAATTTCTACAAATTATCAAACAATGAAACTCATCTTCAGTGTCATTTGTGTCGCATCTTTTACAAATGCGCTCTTCAGCTACTACATAAGGCCTCTTGTGTCTTCCTAATTCTATATGGAGATTATGAGAACTCAGTCTAATTATATAAGATAACAATTTACTTTCAAAACTGAGAACAATTTTAGGAAATCAAGGAGTTTGATCCTGCCTGAATAGTTTTCTGATAACATTTGACATCACCCGGTAAGGGAGACCGGGATAAGTTGATCCTTTTTTAGGTTTTGCATCCTCGGCATCCTCGGTCCCAGTAGTGCGAAGGTGGGTTTTTGGAGTCATGTGGTTGATGTATCACATATATAACACCGATCTAAGAATCACATCAAACCTCATAATATTGGCCATCATTGCTTGTCACTCCCCATATAGAGGTAACCGGATTGCCAAAGTGGGGCCTTAAAATATTCTTGTCTAAGGGATCATCTATCTTACCCCGGTGCAGGGGTAAGTTAATCCCTGGGGGTATGTTGATCCCCTGACCACTGCTGACAGCAACTTAAAAGAGAGCAAAAAGCAGTACTTAAACTTACAAGTGGGTTTGTGTTTAATGATAATTACATGACAATCGGATAGCCAAATGGAAGCAGTTTATTCATTGATAGAACAAAATGGAATAAACATTATTACAAATATATTCAGCAGAAAAGACTAGTTAATATTACTTGACATATCAATAAGACCAGACTTTAAACTAGTTATTACTGGTTGAAATATTAAAAAACAGTAAAAGCTAAAGCACAAACTTGCCAGTTACTGCTGGTTGAAACACTAATAACAGTAACAGTTACAAAATTCCTGATCAACTTGCCCCATGGTAAGGGGATAAACTTAACCCAGTTTGTACTAGAAAATGTTTGCGACCTTGAGATTGTCACAAGCACACTTTCTATGAAGTATTCACTAAATCTTCTGCTGCAAGTTTGGTATATAAAGTTCTTTTAACTAGTGGACAAGAAAACTGCTTATCTCAGAGGCTGGAATTCACTTTTACTTGCAAAAAATAGTCTGGCATCCCTAGCTCCTCAGCATGTGTTTCTATTGATCTGACCTTGACCCCAATGACCCAAATTAAAGTTTTTAAGTTAAAAGATGTTGCCTTTGTCTTGAAAAATTAGCTTGTCTCAGTAATAATGCCCAGGGATCAACTTACTCTGGTCTCCCCTAGATATCCACATAGCGATTAAACCTGTTATTCTGAAATCACATCTTCAATAAACCAGGTGATACCAGGACAAAATTGCCTTTTCATAATTGGTTTTATACATTTTGATTAACGTACGCTTCATATATATGTAAACTCTAAAGTCATCCGATCATTGTGAAAACAATTTGACTGCAATTGCCTATTGATGTAACTTCTAAATTCTAATTAAAGCAGTTCTAAATTACATGCAAAACTAGCAAAATGTTAAAAAAATAATAGCCTATTTTGGTAGCCTGGCTTGCATATATAATTTCAAGGTCAAGATAATATATTTCATCACAGAAAAAACAAAAACAAAGCAGTACATGTCCTCTCTTTCCCGTAAAAGGTTTTTCACCCTAAAAAGATTACTGCACAACCACGGAGATCTTTATAAAGCGGGAACATACTGCCATGGCCTAAAGTTTTGTACATTTCAACATGCTTTGATTTTTGGTCTGATTTCTTACTTTATTGCACACTATATTGCACTTTTTCTTGATTACTTTATGTAGGGCCTTGTTTACTATCCTATACATGTTTGTGATATGTTAGACAAATGGTCCACATATTGGGATGGCCGGAGAAGAGAAAAGAGCCACACCGTTCTGTAGGATTTTCAACCCTGTGAAAAAGAGGTATCCAGCATCAGGACTAAGGACAGACAGATGGGAAAAATAACAGGCTGTTGAGAGAAAAAGTTTAAAAAAGGCCACATTTTTATTCTTTCTACATCATAATGAAATTGACAGTAGGTAAAAATAAAACGTAACCAACTATTTTGACTTGGAGCACTGAACAGAGATAGACAATTATGTTGATATGATAAAATTTGACCAACAGACTAATCAAAACTTTAATGAAATTGCAATAACTGAGCATATTTGTGACTCTACTATAACAGAGGATGAAGTAGCTTTACATATTAGAAAACTTAAAAATAATAAAGCATCTGGTACTGATGGTATCCCTGGTGAATTCTATAGGTATGTCACAAATGAACTAGTCACACCTTTTTGCACAATATTTAACTACATTTTTGACAAAGGAGAATATCCATCTCAAAGGGCAGAGGGAATTATTAATTATTACACAAGAAAGGCGACCAGTTGAATCCTGATAATTATAGGAAAATCACTGTCACAGTAGCTATGGCCAAAGTTTTTGAATCTATTTTGAATGCACAACTCTATTTTAAAAATGATGCCAGGAGCCTTTCCAATTTGGCTTTACACCTTCACATAGTACAACAGATTGTGTTTTTGTATTGGATACTGTAATTTCATAAGAAATACAAATTTTTATGTTTTGTGGATTTCACTTAATCATTTGATAATAAAAATCGAAATGCCCTGTACTACAAACTTCATAAACAGGAAATAGGCAAGAAGATGATTAATATTATTATTAGCATGTTTGATAAAGCACAGGCCAAAGTATATTAACAGGGAATATATGGTGACCCCATAGTCAGCATTTTTGGGGTCTTACAAGGGGGCATCTTAAGTCCCAAATTGTTTGAATTCATGTAAGATCTTCATAAATACCTAAATTCTAAAGATGGAATATAAATAAATGGTACACACTTCACCCACCTCTATGCAGATGATATAGTCCTTATATCTGGCTCTGGTGCTGGACTACAGAATAGCATTGATTTCTTACATACATTTTGTGCAATATGACACCTTATTGTTAACACCTCCAAAAACAAGTCATGAAAATTGGGTCTAAATGTACTGTCGACTTCAGATGCAACAACCTAAATATTGAAATTGTTAATTCATACAAATACCTAGGCCATGTCCTAAACTCACATAGATCTCTATATAATAAAATGCCTGAATTTCCAGTCAACCAAGCACAAAAAGCACTCTTTGCGCTCCAAAGTAGAATGAAACCCTCCCTTGGCTAAATACTCAATAAGTCATGGTCCTCTAAAGCCACTGTCACACGGGCCGGTTTTGCCGTAGTGAAGCCGTAGTATTACGTAATAGTTGCGGAAATCGCTACCCGGCTCCAAGCCGGCGGCCCCAATACGGCCACCCGTGGATACCCGGGGATACCCGGCAAGCACCCGTGGGACCCTTGGCCAAGCCGCGAAACCCGGCCCCGGTAGCCGGTTGTGCCATGCTTGCATGGCACAACCGTAGAAATCTCACGGGTGTAAAAAACAAAAAAAATACCCGTGAAAGCCGGCGGGTGACCCGTGAAAGCCGGTGGGTGACCCGTGAAAGCCGGCGGGTGGCCCGTAGAACCCGGCGAATTATCTGGCCCTAATTTCACCCCGGCGGCTTGTTGAGGGGTTCTACGGGTAACCCGGCGGCTTTCACGGGTAACCCGCCGGCTTTCATGGGTAACCCGCCGTCTTTTTGCTACCAGCGTCAGCGTAGGCAGGGAGGGGGGTTGTATATTCTTTAAAAGGTTGCTGCTCCCCTAATATTAGTCCGATTTCAAATAAAGACTGAATGGCAGTATAGCTCATACTGATTCCATACGTATTTTCGGATTAAAATAAACCCGAATATTAAGCGAGATATTTGTCTGAGAAGGCAGTTGTCTTGCGGTGGCTGCTGCTCCATTTATATTAATCCGATTTTCGTCAAATCAGGACTGAATTGTAGTATAAATCATACTGATTCCATACGTGTTTTCGGATTGAAAATAGACAAAATATTAAGCGAGATATTCGTCTGAGAAGGTAGCTAAGTTGGCGGAGGCAAACAGTGGTGCTCTCGCAGACGTCCGCGCCCTGACTGTATCAATGCAGGAAGGGCTGAGCGCTTTAAAATGCTGCTGCTCCCCTAATATTAGTCCGATTTTCGTAAAATTAAAACTGTATTGTAGCATAGTTTATACTGATTCCATCATGTTTTCGGATTGAAAATAGACCAAATATTAAGCGAGATATTCATCTGAGAATGCAGTTCTCTGGCGGTGGCCAGGTGCTCTGTGTATGGTCATGACTTGAATGGTGTGGTCAATATTTTTGACCATGATATATATACATTGTTTGGATGAGCTTTATTGCAATTCATTTCTACTCCTTCTACCAACTGCCATGACCGTTATGTCAATTGCTATTAGCATTTTGAATGATACAAAGAATGGGTGTAGAGAATACAGTAAATGCTCAATACATGTGTCAATTGCTTAATTGCCTAAATTGGGGTTCTTTGACCTGTCATTTCATAGTTTGTTCACAGATGACACAGTAATATGACATTGTCTTGATTGTCATTCACAATTACAAAAAGATGTAATTGCTTTCATTAATTAAAAACAATGTATTCTATTGTAATTACCAGGCAATGATTATATTTGTATATTGGTATTTTTTTTATACATGTGAACATTCTTATCTTTTTGTGTTAATTTGAATCTTATTGTGATAATAAATTATTATTTTGATCAGTATTTGTGTATATTTATGTAAAATTTAAATCTAATATTGATATTGTAATTAGTATTTGTGATTTGATCTGTGATTTTATTTGCTATCTTTTATGTACTTATATGGACCAAATATTAAGCTAGATATTCTATATTATATAATAAGCATATAAATCTATCTGTCTCTCTAAACTATCTGTCTATCTACATATCCGATTTTCGTGAAATAAAGACTGAATTATTCAGGGAAATGTGTAGAATTTATATAATAGTTAAAGGTGGGGAAAATTAATGGAGTATACTAGGCACAAACAAGAATATTCTTGTTAATAAAGTTAGTAATACCTTATAGAGTATAGATATGTAGATAGACAGATAGTTATAAGATCTTAACCTAATAATATATTACTATCAATAATTCATTGATTCGTAATCAATAAAAAACGAAAATAAAACAATGTTAGTTTGCTTGTTGCCAATAAAATTCCGACTTGATAAAGAAGTCTATGGAGCTATAACAACTATCTATAGATAGATATACTCTAGTTTAGAGTAATCATTTTAGATATTTATTTCATTTTGTTGTTTCTAAAAATAATCCAACTGGAATTAATATTGATATTGCATGTTCCATCCATGATCAAAACAATCTCCCTCTTTAATATGCATAATAAACAGGAATCAGTTGAAATTCAGAATTTCAATTAATGCTTGTGATCAATGATGAAAAAGCATGACTTACCCCATTCTTTGTATTATTCAAAATGCTAATAGCAATTGACATATATAGGTTAATTGACTTTACAAAACCAAAGGAAAAGTCCTTCCCATTTGGCAGAATGAGTAGAAATTAATTGCAATAAAGCTCACCCAAACAATGTATATATAATGGTAAAAAATATTGACCACACCATTCAAGTCATGAACATACACAGAGCGCCATGCTGCCTTCTCAGACGAATATCACGCTTAATATTTGGTCTTATTTCAATCTGAAATTCTGTGTGGAATAAGTATGAACTCTTCTATAATTCAATATTATTTAACGCAAATCGTTTTAATATTAAAGGAGCAGCAGCCGCCACCAGACAACCGCCTTCTCAGACGAATATCTCGCTTAATATTTGGTCTATTTTCGATCCGAAAACACGTATGGAGTCAGTATAAATTATACTACAATCCAGTCTTATTTGACGAAAATCGGACTTATATTAGGGGAGCAGCAGCCTTTTAAAGAAGCGCTCAGCATTGATACAGTCCCGGCGCGGACGTCTGCGAGAGCACCACTGTTTGCCTCCGCCAACCTAGCTACCTTCTCAGACAAATAACTCCCTTAATATTTCGTATATTTTCGATCCGAAAACAGGTATGGAAACCTACAATTTAGTTCTTATTTAACGAAAATCGGACTAATATTAGGGGAGCAGCAGCCTTTTAAAGTATACTCCTGGAAGCTGTGAGTTACTCCTACTACTCGCCGGCTTACTCCTACAACCCGCCGAGTCACCCGTAGAACCCGCGGAGTCACCCGTAAAACCCGCCGAGTCACCCGTGGAACCCGCCGAGGCACCCGTGGAACCCGCCGAGGCACCCGTGGAACCCGCCGGGTAACCCCTGGAAGCCGGGCAGGTGACCCGGCGGGTAACCCGTAGCGCCCGGCGGTTGCTGCCCCGCCCCTTTTTGCTGCCAGAACCTGTCGCCAAACCGGCGGAAAGAGCTGTTACATAACTATTACGTAATACTACGGGTTCACTATGGCAAAACCGGCCCGTGTGACAGTGGCTTAACTAGCTTAACCCAAAAATGACTAACTTTGACTAACGTACTGACTTTAGTAATTTTTGATGACTAACTTCCAGACGATTAAAATCAGACTAACTATATATAAATTCATGGACCCTCGGATCTTTACAAGAAAGCTAACAATTTTATTACTGCACAAAAAGCACCAAAATGTGCTGACTAATACTACTTGAACACATTCATGATATTCACACACCATGAAAGAAGACTTAAAAAAAAAAAATAGAATGCATCAATTAAATTTAAGATTCAATTAACTATAAGGTAACAAACCTTGAATCATCCACAAACTCCAGTCGTCACATTAAGACAAATTTTTGCATTTCAAAGACAAAAAGTCAACTTAAAGAAATGGCATATAATACAATGTAAACACATCTGTTGGAATTTAAAATGTTCATCATATCATCATTGATCATATCAGCCAATCATCAAATCTTGATAATATCAAACAAGATTCACATTGCAACTAAATAATGCATCATGTAAACACATTGATAGAGCCAAATCTTGATTTTTAAAAGCCAAAGAGTTTCATATCGTCATGTATAAATGAGATGGTGCTTAGTCGGAAAGGTGAGAGTGAAGCTCTCTTGCCATTGGCTATGATGCCGTACAAAACATAGCTTCTACTGGCACACTAGAAGCTGATAGACATTTTGGCAAGTTTGCAAAACATGAGTGGGTCATCCTCTTCCGCTTGTGTGGGTGTAATTGATAAATACGCTATAATTTCAGCAGTGCAGTCATCTGATCCACTGTCTGTTCTTGAAACTTGTTTCATCTTATCCAGCAGTCTTCTACGTTTGCTGATGTTTGCATCAATTGTAGTTTCATGCTGAGTGCTGGGATCAAAATCTGACATGATCTCCGCACAAGATTCATTCAAAAGGGAGGTCTGTTCTGCCTTGGTTTTACCCAATGTGTCTTTCAATGAAGGATCACATAAACAAGCCATGCTTACAGTTTTTAAAATTTTTCATTTGATTTTCAGCACATCTTTGTCTTCTTCCGTAAGACATAATTCAAAATTGCCTGTCATTTTGAGCGCATTGTTCATTGCTGGAAAAACTTTCAACGCACTATCCACCATGGTTAAACTGGAATTCCATCTTGTCACCACACTATTCTTCAATGTTGTGAAAGAGCAAGGCTCTGCAGCCTCATCTGATTCGTCTGCCAGAGGAAACCTTTCATCAAGCGCCAGCTCCTCCTCCTCCACCTTGCTCATCAATTCTTGCATTGTTTTTATGTCTTGCAGCGCTGCACACTTATCGTCCAACAGGCTACTTTTGAATTGAAGGGTACAGACTATGGCCTTGCAGTTTTCCAGCACATATTTTAATCCATGGATTTTGTTGATGCCATCAACCATGAGCAACAGGTGAAGACAGTGCGCTACACAATGTTGATATTCCCTCAATCCCAATTTTTCACTAGTTTTCTTCATATTGGAAGCACCATCATGTGTTGAAAACATTACCATCTTCTTACGTTCAACTGGCAACAATCTATCTGGTTCTTTCATCTAGCAGATGAACAACTTTCAAGTGTCGCTCGAAGAAGTACCTAAAACCATCTTTTTTTAAGGTATGAAATGGCAATGAATCCATGCAGAACCATTTTACTAGATCTTTGTTGACATCACATTTTTTGCATTTGTCAAACTGCTGAAGACTTTGTAAATGGTTTGGGACACCTGGGCTCCAGAGTTGTCTTTAGACTTTTTCGCTTTTATATCATGTACGATATAGAGGTGTTGCCCCAATGTATAAGAAGACAAGTTCAGGCTGTAGTTCTTTATCATACTTATGTGTACATTTTCGTTATTTTTTGATTTCTCTTGTTCTAAGGACAAGCAGTCTGAAAGAAATTTATCATTACTTCTATACATTTTATTAAACCAAAAAAACAAACTTACTCATAACATAAATTTGTGAGGCTCATTTCAACAACCAGGCTGTGTACGCTGTGATAATTTTACATGTTAGAAATGTTCAAAAAGTTTATTTTTTGCACCTGGTGCTGTCATACTTTAACAGTTTTATCAGAATTGCCACCTGAACTTCTTGGCATGACAGTCAATTCTTGACGATCTATTGGTCTTGGTGGAGTTGTTGACAAACTTGTCAGGTCTAGACATCTTGATCTTAATATTCTCTTGACAATGACATGTCATTGCTACTTCTTGTCAACGCACATGTTTGTGAATTAGGTCACTGACCTAATTTTAGTTAGTTAGTTAGTTAGTTAGTGTTATCGTTTAACGCCTCATCAGCACCTGAGTGGGCTATGTAGAGGCTCTCTAGGGTAAGATTGAATATCCATAGTTGGTAGTAGAAACTGGAAGCATGTAAAAAATCAATAATTGTCTGCGTTGGATAGCTGAAGCAGCTTGTGCAATGCGCACTGTCCTGTTTTAGCCACTGGGGATAGAGGACTTCACCCCAAGTGTTTCCACCCTCGCCGCGTGGAGGCCCAGGACCTTCGAGGGCGACCTAATTTTAGAAATCACGTTAAAAGCTAGGGGGCGCCGTGCTGCTGTGCACCAGTCTGCCACCAGGACAATTATTGTGAGCCTTTCTTGCAAAATTCCGGGCGTCGTCAGCTCTTTAAAATTTAGCGGTGGCTATGAAAGCTATCGACTAAACTCGACTAAAGGCCAAAACGACTAATGGCGGCTAGTTTTGGCGGAGCCTCCGGGGTCTATTACATACTCCCATCACTTGCTATCAAGATGTTTGATAGTTATATTCTACCAATCCTTGAATACAATAGCATGTTATAGTGTATGGGTAAACAACAAAATGACATGGAGAAAGTACAAATTATCTTAAAAGTTGGTTAGGTGTTAGAAAACAAACCCCAACCTTAGCTGTGTATGCAGGTTTTCTCTTATGGTTACACAAAAGATAAATATGATCAAGTACTGGGCGAGAATAATGACATTGAACCTTATCTGAGTCTCAACCTTCCCAACAAAACATATAATAACATAGCAAGATTTAAACTTAGCTCACATAATCACAAAATTGAAACCGGAAGGCATGACCCCCAAAATACCATTAGAAGAAAGAAAATGTAATAAATGTGATGAACTACATTGTCTCTTAATTTGTAACAATTATGCGGTACCAAGAAATCAATTAATCTTTAAAGCAAATAACCTGATACCAAATTTCCATAACTTCAGAAAAACACAACAATTTAAAGCACTGGTGTCAAATAAAGAACCTGAAATTAAATATTCTCTTGGTAATTTCCTAAATAAAATAATGTAGACTTTAATTTACACTGGGCTCCTCCGATATGACACTCCTTGACATGACTGTCAACAGAAATTAGTTGAGTCAAATGCCAGGGTCAGCACAATGTTGCCTGGTATTTTTCTCTCCTACATTCAAATGCAACCAGGACCAAATTTGTATACATGTGAACTTTCTTATCGGTTTGTAAATTTGAATCTTATTGTGATATCATAATCAGCATTTGTAAACATTTTTGTAAATTTTTAATCTAATATTGATATTGTAATCAGTACTTGTGTGATTTATCCTCTATCCTTTATGTATATATACTTACATATTATTTCACTTTAACACTGAATGCCCAGAAAACATCTAATTATGGCAACTGGGACCTTAAGGCATGTACAGATACAGGGTGCGGCATAAAAACTTGCACCAGCAGCTACTGCTACCTCTTCTGTTATTATCTCAATTGATAATCACCACATGTAGCTGCAATCATACACACGAAAGTAATTATAGACCTAAATTATCTTTATTAATATATTTTCTTGTTTACTCAGGAATTATTGATAATATGGATCTAAATTTAGCACATGCACACTTATCACACCTTCGGGTCATTTTCACCTCAGCCTTTGCAATACAAACATTAGATTATGTCACTGATCATACAGATGTGTTATAGACACCTTTGTTGATAATAAGAAGGTAGACCATTGACACCTTTGAGGTGGAAAGTGCTATTTTGGATTCTGATCAATATTCTGTCTTTTCTGTCTTATTAACTGGCCCATCTTTCTGAAAATCATGTGATTTTTTCCAGATTAGTTGTAGATTCCCTCTAAAATACCACTATATATATATGTTTTAATTTTATGACCTTGCTGGATCAAAACTGAAACCAACCTTCTGATCAACTAATACCATAATTTACATATGCATCTATAGAAAACACTGAAGGAGGATTCTCTGCAAATATTATATTTTCTGTGGCTTCAGAGGTGTATTAACTAGGAAATCTCTAATTTGTAAACTTTTCTGCAACTAGAGACACCATGCAAGCAGACAGATTTCTGACTTCTGTGACATGTGTCTCTCAGAACAAGCCTTGCAGCATGCACCCTCTCAATAATTCAGACACTCATATTGTCTGACATTACAAGATAAAAAATATCACAATGACCAATTGCTTATACCCCTGATTAAATGTGGCAAAACTTTTAAAAGACCTCATAAGCATTTGAGTAACCTAGATCTATCCCGAAAGAGGAGAAGCCCAGTGCAAGTTTTTAGGCCGCACCCTGTATATGAAAAAGTGTCAATAAAAGCTATATATATAATGTTCCATATTGCGCTTCCATCTCTTTCTGGCAGCAAACCATAAATCAAGGCCATGCAGAAACCTGCTGCAAACACCCAGCCTATGGCAGCCATAAACAATGGCATTTTTACACCTGTAATAAAAATGATGAACAAACTGCCAGTAATTTACTAGGTATAAAAGAGTTTAAATATTGTTCAGAAAAAAATATTCAATGTATTCTAGCAGTTCAACAAATCTGTTCTTTTAATGCTGAAATATAAGTTTGTAAAAATGTAAAGCAGCTAGCCATAAAAGGGATGGTCAAAGTATTTACCATTCTTGTATTCTCCCATCCAATGTGAATATTGCCCAGAAATATACCAGGTTCAGGTCTCCCATAAGCATCCAGTGCAATAAACGTATATAATTTTAATGCCAGGAGATCAGTGAGAAACACAGCAAAATCAAACAAACACTTTACACTGTAAGTGTGGCTCTTTCTGGTGGGTTAGAATATTTTGTGCTGTTTCAAGTTGTTCATCTTGTGAGAAGAGGGCCGATGAGTTGGACAACAGCGTGTCCATACCACTTTTCTCCAATGCTCGTCTGAACTGACTGATGTAAAGGTCCCAGTTTTCAGGGAGTTGAGATTGTAAAGAGTGAACGTGGAAGTTTCTGCCACATACGCCAGTGGTAAACACAGCAAAAAATAATTTAAATCTCAGTTCCATTTTATGGCTCACAAAATTCCAAGACATTAGCAATCACAACAGAGATAGTGCAGTTGCCAAATGGGATTTTTGGGCTCAAGTGTGTTTCGTGGTACGGATAATGTTTTATGGTGGATCACAGGCATTCCCCAACATTATAGCCCCGTGTCAGCTCTTAGCAGTAAACATTAATGTTTAATTAGACCAAGGCTACTGACTTTGTCAAGAACAGCTTTCACTCCCCCCACGCAACCGTCGTCAATGATGGGGCCAGTTTTAAAAGCATCATGTCACACCTCAAAATGACAATATCATACACCAAACAAACTATTTTTTTGGTTATTCTAAGTGATGACTTGGGTTATTTATGCCTGTTCACTGGGGATGTTCAATTCTCATCCCTAGTGGCTGATATTTGCATATTTCACCATTTACACACTTGAGGGCACTGCAGCAGCTTTATTTGCAACAAGCCTCTTGATTGGCCAACATCTCCCAACTGTCAACAAGCAAATTCTTGAGCTGATTCCCATGAGTAAAAACAGGTAAGAAAACTACCAAACTAATAAAAAAATTTGTGCAGACCTAAGATAAATGAGCATGTATACTTTTTACTGAGCAGGAGCAACTTGTTGTTATTACATTCATTCCATTGTTTTTGCCAGCAAGACATAATAAAAGATTTTATAGTCATTTTAAAATCAGTGTATGGAATGGTAAAATCAGTTATCTCTTTTGTAAGAGCCCTTTTTGCTGCCATGTCTGCTTTTTCATTCCCTTCAATGCCAGCGTGTCCAGGAATCCAGCAGAACACTATGTCTTTGTATTCGTGAAGATAGAAATACTTAATAAGAACATCTAAGATCCCAGGGTTGTCAAGTTGTTTATTTTGGATTGCTTGAAGAGCAGATTTGGAATCAGAACAGATAACATAACGATCTGATTCTGAGTCCTCAATGTTCTTTAAGGCAAGGTAAATAGCTGTTAATTCTGCAGTGTATATTGAGCAGTGGTCTGGAAGACGACATTCAGCTATAACGGTTTTATAAGAAGTGACTGCACAGCCTACTCGTCTTTCCATTTTTGAGCCATCTGTGTATAGAAATTTGTACGATTCGTATTTAAACCTTATACTATAAAATAGGTTTTGATAGTCCACCGGATTAGTTTCGTTTTTCTTAAGCTCTGCTAAATCCAGTATAACTTTCGGGACTGGGAGAATCCATGGTGGAATGGGTGGTACTTCCGTCTCGGCAATGATTGTAGTATCAATTTTTGCAGCCTTAAGATAGAATTTCATGCGTAATCCCAGTGGTCGAATGGCGTTTGAACGAGATTCATAATGATGCATGTATTTTGGATGAAATATTACATCATATGTAGGATTTGTTGGAGTTGAAGCTACTTTAAGTAGGTATTGCATGGACAACTTGATACGACGAAGGGAAAGTGGAGGTTCCCCTGCCAGTACATACAAGCTCTCTACAGGAGATGTACGAAAAGCTCTTAAGCTAAGTCGTAACCCTTGATGATGGACAGAATTTAAGCATTTTAGATAAGATGGTCTGGCTGAGCCATATACCACAGAACCATAATCAAGTCGAGAACGAGTAATTGCACGATAGAGACGAAGGAGGACCGTTGTGTCCCCACCCCAATTATATTTGCTCACTACTTTAAGGAGGTTCATTGATTTCAGGCACTTTGCTTTCAGTGCTTTGATATGCGGAATGAAAGACAATTTGGAGTCAAGGAGTACACCCAAAAATTTTGTTTCATTCACCACTTTTATTTGACAGTTGTCAATTATTAGTGATGGATCTGGATGGTTTGATCGTAAATAATAGAAAGGCACACAAACTGTCTTCTGTTTAGAGAACTTGAAGCCATTTTCAAGTGACCATTTGTGAATCCTATTCAAATTTAATTGCAGTTGTCGTTCTATGGTTGGGATATATCTGGAACGGTATGCAATGAGGAAATCGTCAACATATAGGGGGACGACATGAGATTTTCTGAGATGGAATTTACTATACTGTTGATTTTGACGTTAAAGAGGGTGGGCGAGAGAATACTACCCTGAGGGACTCCATTCTCTTCAGAGTAGGGGCTTGACATCGTTGATCCCACTCGAACCTTAAAGAAGCGATCCTGTAAGAAGGATCCGATGAAAACTGGAAGGCGACCTCGAAGCCCTAAGTCATGGAGATCTTTCATTATTCCATATTTCTATGTAGTGTCATAAGCATTTTCTAGGTCAAAGAATATGGCTACTACGTGTTCTCTGTTAATGAAAGCATCTCTAACATAAGTTTCCAGTCTGACTAAATGATCTAATGTGCTCCTGTGATGGCGAAATCCAGATTGGAACTAATAAGCTGGTTCGACTCCAGGAACCAAACCAGTCTATCAGTAACAATTCGTTCCATTGTCTTACATAGACAACTGGTTAAGGCTATTGGTTGATAATTCAGAGGATCACTATGATCCTTCCCCGGCTTGGGAATTGGGATGACCATGGCTTGTTTCCACAGGGATGGAAGACATCCCTTCTCCCAAATTTGATTGAAGATATAGAGTAATAGTTTTAAAGAGGATTGAGGTAGGTGTTTTAAGATTTGATAATGTATATTATCAGGGCCTGTTGCAGAGTCAGTCGCTTTTGAGATGTTCTTCTAAGGTGATGTAGGAGTTATAATCTTCACTGTTATCAGACTGTATATTTAGGGTTAATCTCTCAGCTTGAGCCTTATAACATTGAAATTCTCTCGTATAGTTCTCTGACGAGGAGTTGTACGCAAACTGTTCTCCTAACCCGTTTGATATTTGTTCTGGTGAGGAGAGATGTTCTCCATTCACTTCTAGAATGCTTACATGTGAAGCTAGGTTCTTTCCTTCAATCTTCTTAATCATTTTCCAGACTTTATTGCTAGGAGTTCTTTCAGTGAGTCTGGAGACATAGTCTCTCCAGCAACTACGTTTTTTTTGCCTGACAATTCTACGCGCCTTGGCTTTCAGGCACTTAAAATTATTCAGATTGCTGATGGTCGGCTGTGATTTAAAAATTCTGAGGGCTCTCTTACGGTTTTTAATAGCTTCTCTTACTTCGTCATCAAACCAGGGTCTTGCACTACGTTTAGAATTATTTTTTTGTCATCGGTATTGTTCTATTGGCTATATCAGTAATATCATCAGTAAAATCTTCAATGAGACTACTAGAATTTCTATAATGCGACATAGTAATTGTTTCTAAACAGTGCTTTTCAAAAGAGGTCCAATCCGCTTTATGCAACTTCCATCATGGTTGACCCACTTCTCTAGTGCCTTCTACGTTTTTGTAGGACAATGGGAAAGTGATCACTGCCGTGAGTGTCCTCTAATACTCTCCATTCAAATTCCAGAAATAACGCTGGGTCACATATACTAAGGTCTATTAATGAAAATGTTCCATGGCCAGGGTGAAGATATGTGGGTGAACCATCATTGAATAAGCAAAGGGTGTGGTCATTGAGAAAGTCTTCAATGGTTTTTCCTTTGTTGTTGAGGGAAGTGCTTCCCCACAATTGGTTATGGCAGTTAAAATCTCCTAGGATAAGACGCGGTTCAGGAAGTTGATTGTAAAGGTTATGCAAATCACTGGCTGTAAGGTGAAAGGGTGGAGGAATATATAAGGAACATATAGTGAATGTTTTATTCAGGTTCAGATGAACTGCTGTAGCCTGAAGGTTTGTGTTAAGAGCAATATGAGAATGAATGATTCCATTTTTAACTAAAATTGATGAGCCACCAGTGGCTCTATCATGGTCAATATTGCCATATGTGTGATACATATGATAGTTTCTCAGTTTCAAACTATTCAGGGGTTTCAGAAAAGTTTCCTGTAGACAGAAAACACTAGGGTTTAAGTCTAGGACCATGCAACCTACTTCGTCAAAGTTGGCTCTGGAACCACGACAGTTCCACTGGATGATACTGTCCATGAGTTACTTAAAAAGTTTAATACTATCATAGTAAAATCTATAATGCATGGTATGAATTAGTATAAATATTTACTTTTTCTTCCAAGTCGCTGCATCTTTTGGTGTTAAGGTCTTTTTATGGGCCCCAGCATGCTTAGATGGTGGTCTTCTGGTGCCCAGTGCACTAGATTTATCTAGTGCTTTTCTGATGAGGGGGGTTCTTTTGGGAACAATTGATATTTTATCAATTGCCCCCTGCCATTGAGGCCTAGGGATGGTGGTAGTCCCTGCCTCCTCTTCCATCGGCTGGTGTATCTCTTCCGACTCATCACTGGAAGATGCACCCTGTGAGGGTACACTAAGCTGTGAAGCAGTAACTAATGGAGCTACAAGATATCCTTTTCCGACATCTGTAGCATGCTGCTTCATTCTTGCCAGGTGATCGTCTGACTGTGAAGTCCTCGATTCTGGTTTATCTTTCTGCGAGCTTTGGCCTGCCTTGGAATATTTAAAATTTGGATCTAGGTTAATCCTTCGCCTGGGCGATGATCTGGGTGAAGGAGATCTAGGTCCAGCCATCTGAGACAGGACTGAGGCATAGCTTGCCCCAGCAGCCTGTTCAGCTATATGGTGTGCTTGGGGAAAGGAGATATCCTTGGTGGTCTTTAATTTCAGGATCTCTTTCTCTAGCTGCCATTTGGGACAGCCACGGTGATAGGCTGGCCCATCACCTCCACAATTAACACAATAAGATGTATTCGTACATGGTGAGTCACGGGAATGGGTGTGTTCCCGTGATCCACAGCTGGCACAGGTTGCCTTCGAACCGCAGGAGCCGCTGAAATGGCCAAAACGTTGGCAGTTGTAACATCTCTTAGGGTTCGGGATGTAGGGACGTACCCTACACCACTCGAACCCTATGCTGACCTTATCAGGCAACACTGTGCCATCAAAGGTCAGGGTGAGTAGCTGTCGTGAATATCTGGGGGGCTGGCGGTGAATGTGGATGACATTGTAGTCATTCAGCCAGTCCCTCAGTTCGTCATCGGAGCAGAGACTGCTCTCATGAGATGTTACAGCTCCCTTGCAGGAGTTGAAGAACCGATGGGGCTCCACCTTTACAGGGGTACCCGTAAGGCCCTCAGCTCCAGCAATTTTAATGATTGGTCCTTGTGGGCAACCTGCACCAGCAAGGATGAACTCCTGAGCCTTCTCGTATTTTCTACAAAGCCAATGCTTTCTCTTAATGTTCGACAAATTGTTATGGCTGAGAGACGGGAAAACCCATCGTCACTGCCAGTAACAACAAGAAACTTAGGCCATGGCGTAGATATAACATTATAAGTGGAACCAGAAGCCAATTTTTCGACCTCAGCCTGGTTTACCGCTGAGGGACGCGCACCTTATTCACCCGGGCGACGTGCGAGCTGGTTTGGACTATTCTCTGAAGACATTTCCATTTTTGTTTCCCCTGTATGGTAGGGGACACACCCTCCTGTAAAGCTGGAGCAGCTTGTGCAATGCGCACTGTCCTGTTTTAGCCACTGGGGATAGAGGACTTCACCCCAAGTGTTTCCACCCTCGCCGCGTGGAGGCCCAGGACCTTCGAGGGCATAACTACTATAGTAATTGTTACTAGAGTGAATATTGTACATTAATCAGTCACATTTATCAATCTATAAATTATAATTTCCCTAAAAAGTAAATAAAATATTTAAAGAAAAATCTATTTTTTTTCATGGCATATTAAGTTAGTACTGGGCACGAGTACATGTGAATGTACTCGAGTATGAGTACCAACCCATGCTGTGAGCAGAAGTATGAGTACAGCCTTTGGTCAATGTACTTGAGTACGAGTACTTTCAAATGTACCTGAGTAGAAGTACAAGTACTTTTGTTGAATGATAAACAGGAACTTCTAATTTGTAAACAATTTAACAAGTTATTTCATACAAAGGCCTGGACACAGCCATTGTAATTTAGTCAAATTTCATACAGTCAACAGAGATGCAAACAATTTTAAATGATCATTACGCTGCCAGTAGTATTTAAATAAACACAGCAGCTTAGTTACTGCTTTGAATTGAAAGAATGGTGAGTTTCCTAATTTACTTTTGAGTCTTTTTATGCAAAAAAAAACATAGTATTAAATGCAGGACTAGAAGATATTAAACTGCATTTTGCTTTGAACCCTAAACCAATGTAGATTTTATGTTACATTGTTTATGTACATTTAACTTTTCATTGACTAAACAATTCAAATCCTTCAAATGTACTTGTGGCTGCCCCTATAATTAACAAATAATACTTACAGCAGATGCTGCACAACTAATTTTCGCACATTAACAATAGGTAATATGAGTAATATTCTTATTGACACTATTGTTTTGCATTTAAAAATAGCAATTTTTGTTTTTTTTGCAGTATGTAATTTAGTATTGTCCCTGAAATATTTTTCTTCTCTGCAAGTTTCACCATTCTTCACTCTTGAGTTTAAACAAGACCCACGTGCTAAGCAAAATAGCAGGGGTATACCCAGAGCAATTAGATGTACAATCTACAGTATGTAGGTCAATTAGTAGGGTTTGATGTTGTGCTCCCTTTGTTTTGCAAAAGAAAGGTGGTAGATTCACGTAAAAAAGGAATTAGTTTTTCAAAATTTATTCGGTTGATATTTAGTAATTGTGCAAATCTAAACTTACAATCTTTCACAAAATAGGCCTATCCAAGGATCATAAGAGAGAATGTGATTTCTTAAATGGTTTAATTCAAAGTACTCTAATACAGAAGCAGTCTGAGAAAACTTAGGATTAGGGATTATCATCAAAGACAATTGCAATTCAAAGTTGCATGGTGACACTCATTGTTCATGCAATGTCTATCATTATTCAGTTACATAATAAAATTGCAATTTATTTGAACTTTTTAGCTTTAGATTTTCTAGCAATTGAAGTATTTGATTTCACATTCACATCGTTTTTCTGAATTAATCCACATGTACTCAGAAAGTACTCATATTAGTACGAGTACTTTGGCAATGTACACAAGTACAAGTACTGTACTCAAGATATGGTACGAGTACCGAGTACATGCGAGTACTTGAAATTGTGTACTGAAGTACACGAGTACCTGAGTACACATGTAATCATGCCCAGCCCTGATATTACTATTAGTAAATTGCCGGCTTTACTATGGGTAAAATTAGGGATGGATAACTCGACTTCGATGGGTTATCCGCCGACTTCCACGGGTAATACACCGACTTCCACGGGTAATCCGCCGACTTTTTGGACACCCGGGAGTTTGCTATGGGTGAGCCATGCAAGCATGGCATACCCGGCTTACGAGCCCGAGTTTCCCGGCTTGGCCACGAGTCCCAGGTGTTACTCAACGGGTATTGCTGGGTATCCACTGGTATCCGTCGGGTTGGAGCCAGGAAGCGCGTTGCGTAACTGTTATATAGTAGTGAACTATCTACTCATATTTGTGATAATGTAATAACTGAAGAAGAGGTCGCCCTGCATTTCAGGAGACTCAAAAATAATAAAGCGGCTGGCATTGATGGGATACCCGCAGAATTCTATAAATATGCTGGTGAAAATCTTATAACACCATTTTGTGCTGTATTCAACCACATTTTTGATAAAGGTGAATACCCATCTCGGTGGTCAGAAGGGCTTATTAATGCTTTACATAAAAAAGGTAACCGCACAGATCCTGATAACTATAGAAAAATAACTGTAAATGTAGTAATGGGTAAGATTTTTGACTCAATCCTAAATAGCAGATTATACTTTAAAAATGAGGCTCTAAATCTTGATGATCCTTGTCAGTTTGGGTTCACCCCTGGGTCAAGCACTACTGACTGTGTCTTTGTTCTTGACACAGTTATAAGTTACCAACAAGCAATGCGAAAACCTGTATACTTGTGCTTTGTTGATTTTACTAAAGCATTCGATTACATTAATAGAAATGCTTTGTACTACAAATTGATGCAGCAGAATATTGGTGACAAAATGCTCAAGGTTATCATTAGTATGTATGATAAGGGAAAAGCAAGAGTAAATCAAGGTGGTAATACCGGTTGTTCTATTGACAGCAAATGTGGGGTATTACAAGGTGGAATCCTCAGCCCAAAATTATTCAATGAATTTATGTCAGATCTACCCGATCATCTTGAAAAATCAGATGGAATAACATTAGGTGATTTTACTCTTACACATATTTTGTATGCCAATGACATCGCACTTGTAGCTGATTCTCCTAATTGCATGCAAAATAGTATAAATTCACTTCATAATTACTGTAAAAAATGGCACCTTATTGTAAATGTTAGTAAAACCAAAGTGATGCAGATTGGTAACAAAGCAATAAGCACCTTCTTCTGTAATGGGGAAAAACTAGTAAATGTTGACAGCTTCAAATATCTTGGCCATATGCTTACTAATAAGCGTAGAATACATAGCAAGATGACGGAATACCTCTCAACACAAGCTCATAAAGCGCTCTTTGCACTGCAAGGTGATTCAAAACAAGCATTAGGGAAAATCGATCCCATGCTATCTCTTCGAATGTTTGATACCTATATTTTACCTATCCTGGAGTACAATAGTGAAATATGGACAAGTGAAAAATCTATGCCTGAATTAGAAAATTTGCAACTTGCATATCTTAAAAACATATTAGGAGTTAGAAAACAAACACCATCTTTAGCAGTCTATGGTGAAACAGGTAGATTCCCATTGCATGTCAGACAGAAAATTAGAATGGTGAATTACTGGATAAGATTGGAAAGAGCACCTGATGACAGTTTACTTAAGAAATGTTTAAATTTTCAGAAGGAAATTTATGTGAATGCAGTAAATGGAAATAACTGGTTCAGTAAAGTGTGTCATGTATTAAATAACTGCAACATTGAATATGATATTAGTAACCTCAGAAACTTTGACATTGATAATATCTCTAACACAGTGAAACTAAGACTCTATGAAGCCGAACATGAGCGGGTGGGTGGGTGGGTGGATTTAGGGCTTTACGTCCTGTATTTCTGCACCAATTGGGCTAATTAGGACAGGCAGAGACCATGGCAATGAGACGAAGGAGGAAACAGCCATCCAACTTAGGCTCGACCGGGAATCGAACCCGGGACCCAGCGGTTGGAAGCCCAGAGCGCTACCTCTGAGCTAGGCCCCCGTCCCCGAACATGAGCGACTTATAAATGCAATAAATGACAGTTCGCAACAACCAAAACTTAGGACATATAAACTATTTAAAACTGATTGTAGAATAGAACCTTATCTTGAATTGCAACAAATTCGCAAAGTGTTAACTAAAATAGCTAGATTTAGGACAAGTTCACATAGCCTGAAGATTGAAACAGGTCGACACCATAAACCAATAATTCCTGCTCCAAATAGAATATGTGAAAAGTGTACGTTAAACTTTGTAGAAGACGAAATTCACTGTTTGATTGTCTGTCCTGGTAATGAGCAACACCGTGTTAACCTTTTTTTGAATGCAACTAAATTTATTGACAACTTCTTGTCTCTAGATGATATAACTAAGTTTACAGCAATAATGACAAACAAGGAACCTGAGTTATTAAATAGTTTAGGAAAGTTTCTCCTTCAAGCCGATGTGTAGAGAAAACCATCTCCTGTATCCACACAGTTATTAATTTAGTTTATTAGTTTATTAGTTATGATGTGCTTGTCATGTTTTGGACTTTAAGAGTGAAATGTTTTTATTAGCGGCTTGTATTTTTTTTCTATTGTGTATGTGGATTTTAAACACGTATTATAAGTTAACTTGGTGGCTGGAACCTTGATTATTGAAATTTTATTGCTTTCTGTATTTACATAAATGTCTCTTTCATGTTATCTTTTAACTGAATGACATATGTATCACTTATGATATTTTACATGTCAATAAAATCTATATATATATATATAATACTACGGGTTCACCACGGGAAAACCGGCTATGTGAGACCGGGGCTTAACACAAAGAGTCAGCATCATTCAAAATGACCTTTGTGATGCCATCAGTTAATTTATACAATTTACACCTTGTAGCAGTGCCAAAAAATAGAGAATTTTCAGTGTCCCATTTGCCACCATGGGCTCATTTGCCCCGCTCTCCCGTATATATGTATATAGGCTTATCTGTGAAGAAGCTGACAGCATGAGACCAGTCTAGGACACTTTTGGTCAAATAAACAATTGATATCAATGAAATCATCAAACTCCAAAGTGCATGTTATCGTTTATCATGAAAGACCTGACAGCTGACCTAGCACAATTGCCATTCCATGGAACACCATTTACGTCATCACAAAATGTCTCATATTTCTAATATTGTTCCTCCACTTAACCAAATTTTAGATCAGTCTGTCACACGTGATTGATGTCATATTCTCAAGGACCTTGGCACATGGAAGTGCTGTGATTCATGCCATATCGCAGTTGAAGGTCACATATTGTCAATAGCATGTGATTCGACTTATCACTTTCCTTTTCCACTCCAGGAGACAATTTCGATAAAGTCTAACCTATGTGTAAGGAGAGGACTGCTGACCACCAATAATGACTGCCCTAAAATGCTCAGAGATCTGCATGGCCGACATTCGCGTCCAGTTCGCAGAATGAGGGCCAGGCAGCAGTATTTATATTTTTTTTGTGGCATTAAATGTGCACACGGTTTTATAGCCCACCTGAACCTATCTAATACTGAAAAAAAAATTGAGTGCACACACTATTACTGATCTTCACTTGCTGTGTTTTTTCACAATTTTAATTTACAGTCAATCGGCAATTTCAACTTCTGCTTCTTAAAAATGTTTAATGTTATCACTGAATGATTTATTCATCACCGATAAAACCTAATTACTCATTTTCAATGATGTGAAATGGTGATATGTTGGCACTGATGCGTGTGTACTATCCAGACAATATTTATTCAACCTTTTGCAAAATACCACGAAAAATGACAGGACTGCTGCCAGGCTAGACGAAAATGCACTAGTTGGATTTAAGAAGAAATCTTAGCAATACATTAAAAGCTCAATTTATTAGCTGATAATCTCCATCAGTGACCATAACAAACGGTCAAAATTATGTTGTCTACGTGTGTATATTATTAGTATACTACTTGGAGCTTAGTTAGCTTACACAATCAGCTGCCAGAGGTAAATGCAATGATGAGATGATAAGGCTTGAAGTCAACACCATATTACAAATTTACCCCATGGGTGAGGTCTTTCACTTGTCCCAGCCCAGACACAAAGTACAAGGCTCATATAATTTAACTTCTCGTGCAATTGACATTCAGCTACTTTTACAGGTTATAGTGAAGTATATATTGCACAGGAATAGCCTACTCAAAACAATATTTTTCTTCTAAAGAAAAACCATAATTTTACAGGTTTGATTGATTGATAAATTGATTGATTTGTTCGTTAATGACATGTGCCTATGCTAGGCACCGAGCCCACCATTCACAAGTCTGAACTGATCAAAGTTTCACATTCTCATCAGTCATTGCAGCGTCCTTCAACAGATGGTTAGCATTCCCATTTAGCATAACAGGCTCAATTGCCACTGAATTGGATGGAGTAAGGTTCATGGGATGATGATGGTGAGGTCCAGTGTAACCATCGTTAATGTACATGTACGGAGCATCAACGTGGCCCATCTTCGGTTGTGGTTTGATTTCATCAGCAGTTGTATTCTCATCCTGTGGTGTTGAAGGTTTAACGCTAGGCCTACTTCCACCAAGGAAAAGTTTTTCCAAGGCCATAAACGGAGATTCCAGAGTGAGAGAAACAACCACAGCCAATGCATAGGAACAAACTATTGACACGACAAAGAATTCGGCAATACCCTGGGCATCCATGTGGAAGTCTTGCTTTAAATTCAGCAAGTAGGCGTACATAAAGAGAGGATGTACCAGATATGCACAATATGTCAGTCTTCCAAGTGGTATCCAGATTTTCCAGGACAGAAACCAATTTACTGGGCCTGAAACATAAGTGTTTCCATATGAATAAACAATCGATCTACAAATAGTAACATTACCTGCTCTACGGTAACATTTCCCTAATGATAGCCCTTAAAAATATGTGGGGTTAGTTATAGTTATATAATGAATTACACAAAGCCCTATATTGGTCCATGCATGGTCATGTTACAGTTAGTTTCATTAAAAACAGCATGTCAAATTGAACCTATACAAAGCCAGACAACTTCATTTATACCATTTGGTGATAAGTTGAGAGTAACCCGTATTTGTTTTTTTCATTGAAAAGATGCATATCTATTGTAATACATATTTATGATATATGATATAAGTTTCTTACATTTACCAAGGTTTACATTTTTTCAGTGGTGGTGGGTTGTTTGCTGACTACAAGCTAGGAGTAGACAGAGTGGTGGTGGATTAGGGCTTTACGTCCTGTATATCTGCACCTGATGGGCTAATTAGGACAGGTAGGGACCATGGCAATGAGACGAAGGATGAAACAGCTATCCAACATAGGCTCGACCGGGAAATGAACCCGGGACCCAGTGGTTGGAAGCCCAGCGCGCTACCACTGAGCTAGGCCCCCACCCTAGGAGTAGACAGAAGCAGCTGGCTTTGGCCAGTTATAGCTACAGCCAGGAATAGGTTTAATTAAATTAACTGTACATTGCCATTAGTCTAGATATCAGTATTTGACCATTCAAAAGTGAAGCACCCTACCGCCATATCCATTGAGACAGGCAAACGTCACCCAAGCCACTCCAACAGACCATGTCAGTCTCTTCATGGCAGTGTAAGTTATTCCAAGGTCAATGTTCCATGTTGCGCTTCCATCTCTATATGGCAGCAAACCATAAATCAAGGCCATGCAGGAACCAGCTGTGAACACCCAGCCAATGACAGCCACAAACCATGGCATTTTTACACCTGTAAATAAGGAAAAATTACAGCAGCATTGTTTATTATAATACATGCTGAAACAGATCTAATATTATGTCCTTAATAATGCCAGAAAGATTCTCATCGAAGCGATTCTTTTTGCAATTTAGACATCCAAGTAATAACTACCTCTATAAAGATGCCATACATGCTAAACATTTGATATTTGGTCTAACAAAATAAAAAAAATCACACCAAGACTTATCAGACGAATATATAGGGACAAAGGTGACACTGTCAAACATGCAAATGTTACACACTGTCAAATATGCGACGATAACTGTCAAACAGATGAATATAGAATACTAACAAACAAGCAAAGGTAACACCATCACACATACATTAGTCTTTTAAGCGAGCATTATTTATAAGACCAGTGTCTAAACACATTACCAACGTCAACTGTATTTTGTAATGTACATCACAAATTAATTCGCTGTCTTATCTTAAAAAAGGCAGTAAAACCATATACCTGGTATAGCAAAAGGATATAAGAAGAAAATATGTTTACTTTTACTCTGGAATACTTACCATTTTTGTATTTGATTGCTGTCCATCCTATGATTAACCCAATCAAGTATGGTATATAGCGGAAGTAAGGTCGGTTATACATTAGCATCTCCATTTCACGAGAACCGTCTACTGTGAAAGGATGGTCAGGGTATATTTGATATTGATCAGCAAGAACACCAGTGGCAATGACACAGGCAAGAATCAGTAGAAGACAGAGAACCAAGCCGGCTACCCACAGGTAATGGAGGAGCAAAAGAAAGATTGGACTCAGGATGAAGAATTGCATGTCATTAGCAAGATACCACGCCCAACCAAAACAGGTCATGGCATTGTCCCCTTTATTAGGATGAAAATTATTGATGTACAAGAGGTTGGTCCACCAATATTCACACGGTCCTGTGATCCCATCAAAATCTCGTGCGCGAGGACCTTTCGGGATATGTAAAAATAGTGTCGTCCAAAACATAAGACAGAGCATGTAAACTGGTGTAAGTCTCCAGAACCTGTGAAAGTAAAACAATCCCCAAAATTTTGGTCTTAAAGGAGAATGCTTAGTAAATGCCTTGAGCGCAAGGTATGACACCAGAAGACCGCTGAGAAAAAAGAAAGTGTCCACAGAAAAATCTGCATTTACGATACCTTGAAATTCAAATGTGGGAAAGATTCGCAGCAGGACTGATACAATATTATGAGTCCAAATAAGTGGGAAAAATGCAGCATGCCCCAGAATCACCCAAAACATACTTATGGTTCGCAAACCATTCAAGCAACTCAGCTGCCCAGAGGCTGCCTTGGCTGATAATAGTTTCCTGCCATTTGTTATCCAAGAGAAACTAAGGACCAGTTTCATGACAAGTCGGGCCCTAACTCTATCATTACGTATCAGAACATCAAGGAGAGTTCCCAAAAGACATAGCAAGCAAAATAATGACAGTATAACAAGAGCAGCTATATCACCCGCAGAATACTGTCTCTCCTCAAAACAAGATGTAAATACAATATCTGGTCCAGCAACTCCTAGTCCTGGGAGAAGTACATTAGCATACAGTGCTGCTACTGGTGCCTCACATGAGTCCGGGATGCATACTCCTGCCCGGAACGTTGTTGATCCACCAAGGTCATAGGTGAAATGCACTGAACAGTATTTCCCTTTGAACTTTGTCAAAGCAGATGTTTGGAAATCATTCTGCAAATGCAAACAATAACATTGTCACTTATTTAATAACTTCCAAATAAGTAGAATGCATACTTTTAAGAAAATTAGAGATTTGTATGGTTACTTACCCATGTACACTGATCAAATTCGCCTAGCCATCGAGTATTCCCAGAAAACCCTCCAGCCTCAGGTCTTCCATAAGAATCCACAGCAATAATGGAGTACAGCGTGAAATTTGATAAATCAATAACAAATTTCAGAGAATCCAGGAGGCATTGTCCCTCTGTGTTAGACAAGATGGCATCCTTGTTCTGGATGAGCAGATTCCTCATTAACGAATGTGTGGGATTCTGCAAGAAGTGAGCTTTGAGCAATTTCGATGACAAGACATCTGCAACATCTTTCCCAGGACCTTGAAGGAGGTGATGAATATCGGTGTCATCAAGAGCAGGACTTTTCATCCACTGCGCTTTCAGGGTATTGATGTTGAAATTTTCACCATTAACGTGAGTTAAGAGTGACAGAACACCGGTTAAAATCATCCACAGCATTTTCAAAGTTGTCCTGATGTGACTGCAAACTAAGAGTTAAGCATTTTCTGCTACCTATTTAAACAGTTATGGACTGTTTGCAAACTTGGTTTGTTTAACAGATAACAATAAGTGCTTGACATTCAAATCACCCTTCACAAATAGTAGGAATCAAAATGCCAATAATAATCATGAGATGTGATCTGTATGTACATGTGAGTATTAGTCAACCAATCTGCTTATGTGCAATAAATATTGGCAACTGTTCACATCATAAATTTAATTTAATTCGGATTGCACATCTGGCTAGCTTTATATTATTATATTAGATAACAATTCACTTTCAAAACTGTGAACAATTTCAGGAAATCAAGGAGTTTGATCCTGCCTGAATAGTTTTCTGATAAAATTTGACATCACCCGGTAAGGGAGACCGGGATAAGTTGATCCTTTTTTAGGTTTTGCATCCTAGGTCCCAGTAGTGCGAGGGTGGGTTTTTGGAGTCATGTAGTTGATGTATCACATATGTAACACCGATCTAAGAATCACATCAAACTTTATAATATTGGCCAACATCATTGCTTGTCACTCCCCATATAGAGGTAGCACAGATTGCCAAAGTGGGGCCTTAAAATATTCTTGTCTAATAAAAGGGATCATCTTACTCCGGTGCTGGGGTAAGTTGATCCCTGGCATGGGGGTATGTTGACCTGATCACTGCTGACAGTTTATTAAAATAGAGCAAAAAAACAGCAGTTAAACTTACAAGTGAGTTTGTGTTTAATGATAATTACATGACAATCGGATAGCCAAATGGAAACATTTTATTCATTGGTAGAACAAAATGGCAATTAACATTATTACACATATATTCAGCAGAAAAGACTAGTTATTATTACTGGAAATATCGATAAGACCAGCCTTTAAACTAGTTATTACTGGTTGAAATATTACAAAACATTTACTGCTGGTTGAAACACTAATAACAGTAACAGCTATAAAATTCCTGATCAACTTGCCCCATGGTAAGGGGATCAACTTAACCCAGTTTGTACTAGAAAATGTTTGCGACCTTGAGATTATCACAAGCACACTTTTTATGAAGTTGCAATATATAAGTTATAGAGAAGTATTCACTAAATCTTCTGCTGCAAGTTTGGTATATAAAGTTCTTTTAACTAGTGGACAAGAAAACTGCTTATCTCAGAGGCTGGAATTCACTTTTACTTGCGAAAAATAGTCTGGCATCCCTAGCTCCTCAGCATGTGTTTTCTATTGATCTGGCCTTGACCCCAGTGACCCAAATCAAAATTTTTAGGTAATAGATGTCGCCTTTGTCTTGCAAAATTAGCTTGTCTCAGTGATAATGTCCAGGGATCAACTTACTCTGGTCTCCCCTAGATATCACCATAGCGATTAATTCTGAAATCACATCATCAATAAACCAGGTGATACATGGACAAAATTGTCTTTTCATAATTGGTTTATACATTTTGATTAACGCTTCATATATATGTAAACTAAGTCATCCGATCATTGTGAAAACAATTTGACCGCAATTGCCTATTGATGTAACTTCTAAATTCTAATTAAATATAATTTATTAGCAGGGTAATAAATGTAATTAATATAAATCTTACCTTTCACTTCCTCTATGCTCATCAGCGCTCTCAAGAGGCCAATCATGGCCTTGGCCAGCTAGCCATATAATCTTCGCCCCCCCCCCCCCCCCTCTACTATATAATCAAGCGCTTCACTGCTTTGCTGGATGAACACACTTCTTATTCATCTCTGACGCTATCGTTCATCGCACTTGCACATGCACATGAGGGCTTTGTGTGCTTGAGGAGCTTTGCTGTCCTGATGCTGTCAACTGGAGCTGTTATCTGAGCTTGTGGAGCCTGCCTGATGCCATTGAAATATCCAGAGATGCTTTCACACCTTTAAGCAAGTCTCCTGTGCAGGTTTCCTGTGCTACGCATCATCCTGGAAGGCTGTCAGCACAATTTCTGGGTCGTACATTATCCATAAACTCTTCATTACGTACAAGTGAGTAGTATTTGAAAGTCAATGTTCTGGGTGCGACATGACCAGAAATAAGGACAAGCGATGCGTACGAACCTGTAGAGCTTGTGATAGACCAGCCAAGGGCCATCCAGGCCCTCTAGGCGTAGGAAATTGTAGCTCTTTCAGTCAGAACAATGAGAGAAGTGAGATCCATAGAAGCGAAAACCTGACAGCTTCTGGCGGGCCAGAGTTTATCAACGGGCGTAAAAATTCAGGTTCAACGAAACTCCCGGGTCAAGCTACGTCAGATTCTGTCTTGGGCAGTGGGGTGGGCTCCGCCGCTTCATTGGACTGCCAGGCCCGTCTGTAGGCATGCCTATCAAAACCCATGTAGCAGTAATCATATCTATGTGAGAGAATCGCCTAATTTCAGGCGTGAGTACGATGTGGAGAGTTTGAGGAGGGGGTCTGGCTGGCCAGAGAACCATAGGGAGTGGTCCATTATTGACAGCTACGCAACAGATGTAGCTTAGAGAGGAAGCCTGGCCGATTATAGGCAAGCAAGTAGAGCCGGATGGGTGCCAGATTGGGTGTAGGGTGACCCCAGTCCCGTAGGTAGGCAGAGATACGGTCCCATGCAATATGGGCTAGATGAGAGACCCAGACAGCTTTTCCATTCATATTCAGATGCTAAGGGTCGTAGGTCAGTCCAGAATGTAGGCGTAAATACCGAGGCGCCGGTGGGTGGGTGATTAGGGCTTTACGTCCTGTATTTTTGCACCTGATGGGCTAATTAGGACAGGCAGGGACCATGGCAATGAGACGAAGGATGAAACAGCCATCCAACTTAGGCTTGACCGGGACCGAGGCACCGGCGCCAGCGCCTAGCAGCAAGTCAGTCCAATTCGGGACTCACGTCCGGGGCCAGACTTCAGGTCATATCTTCCCAGGAGATTCGAGGAAACTCTTAAGTTTTGACGCCGTAAGAAACGATCCTCCTACCGTTACAGTTCAAGGGCATCAGTCGGCCCAGGGCATCAGTTACAGTTCATTGCAAGATGCCCTGTCCAGTGGTTATTCCTCGTCCAGGCACGGCTATGCACTGCTATCAGACTACGCGCCAGGCTCATGCCGCCATCAGCTGGAGAAGCGCCAGTGCAGTCAAAACGAACTATTATGAACATTACATGGACAGCTGCTTTCCAGGCACAGAACAGGTCTCCCACAAAGCTAAAGAAGCTGCGCTAAGTGGTGAGTTTGTCGAATTGGTTGATTTTGTTAATAACAATGTTTATAAGCAGGATGATATTAAGAGCTCTGTGGACGATAAAGGAGTCCTTAACTTTAAGTATTAACATAGCAGAAAGGCTATAGGAAACTCATTTAAGTGGCTAGAAGCCTGGGGTGCTTACGAGCTTTTGCTTTGTAGTTATTTCGGGTTTAATTATTTTAAAGAAATGACCCTATATCGTGCATTCATCATTACCATGTTTCAAAAATTTAAGCTCCCATTACTTATGATTCTAGGCATAGGCAGAATCTGGGAAGCCGTAGATCCTTTAATTTCTCGCGGCTCAACCAGGAGTTGTATGTTCTCACATTTGATGCTGCAGTGCTTAGGAGCATTAAACGTTGTGTCCGCTGTGCGTCTAGTGACCACAGCGGGTCTGATTGCCCCTTTTAGGCCCCCGGGCAGGCGAGTGGCGACCTGTCCAAATATAGCAAGAAGCCAGGTAGTACAGGTAGTGCAGGTAGCACAGGTCAATCGCCTCGCCAGGGAGTTCCCCAAGCAGGCGGAACCTGCGGTCTCTTTCAATATGATCAATGCAGGGCCGGTACTGCCTGCAGGCGAGTCCATAAGTGTATTTGCTGCGGAGGATCCGACGGTTTTGTCGTCTGCTTCAAATGCTCAAGGATCAGAATTAGTACCAGTAGCTTACCTCAATAAGGAGTATTGGTGTAGCAATTTATATGAAGTGTATCCTGTTGACAGGGCCAAGTCTGTTGTAGTCCAATCGGTGGAGGGGGTTCAGATATAGTTCAATTGGTGGAGGAGGTTCTGATAGGTCAACCAGCCGCCACTGATACGATAGTTTCGCCTAACTGGCCTTCAGCCACTGTATTTGCTTCTAAGGTCGCAGAGATCATTCAGGCTGATGCTGCAGCTGGTAGGCTTTATGGTCCATTTACCACCTTACCTTATATTCATTATGTCGTATCCCCGCTTGGGGCATTCATGAAGCGTGATGGTTCCAAGATTAGATTGATTCACGTTTTGTCTGTAAACTCTGATATCTGAATATTCACTTAATTATGCTTCAGTAGACGAGGTGGTTCGCTATTGCTCTAAGTTTTCATCGCCATATATGGCCAAGTTAGATCTTTGTGATGCATATAAGCATATAGGGGTCCAGCCGATTGGCACTTGCTAGGACTAAGCTGCAATGAGACGAAGGATGAAACAGCCATCCAACTTAGGCTCGACCGGGAATCGAACCCGGGGCCCAGCGGTTGGAAGCCCAGAGCGCTACCTCTGAGCTAGGCCCCCGCCCTACCGCACTGCTTGAGTTTATGCAGCTGGAAGGAGCTTGTGCAGCGATTGTTAGATATGTTGAAAGTCTGCAAAAAATTTACCGTTACTTCTATACATTTTATTAAACCAAAAAAACAAAATTACTCATAACATAAATTTGTGAGGCTCATTTCAACACCCAGGCTGTGTACGCTGTGACATGTTGTTGCTACTTCTTGTCAACGCACGTGTTCGTGAATTAGGTCAGTGACCTAATTTTAGAAATCACATTAAAAGCTAGGGGGCGCTGCGCTGCTGTGCACCAGTCTGCCACCAGGGAAATTATTGTGAGCCTTCCTTGCAAATTTTCGGCGGCATCAGTTCTTTAAAATTTAGCGGCGGCTTTGAAAGCTATCGTCTCAACTGACTAAAGGCCAAAACGACTAACGGCTGCTAATATTGGCGGCGCCTCCGGGGTCTACATACCCCCATCACTTGCTATCAAGATAGTTATATTCTACCAATCCTTGAATACAATAGCATGTTATGGTGTATGGGTAAACAACAATGAAAGTACAAATTATCTTAAAAGTTTGTTAAGTGTCAGAAAACAACCCCAATCTTAGCTGTGTATGCACAAACAGGCAGGTTTCCTGTTATGGTTAGACAAAAGATAAATATGATCAAGTACTGGGCAAGAATAATGACACTGCCATCATATGACATCCTACATAAATGCCTCAAAATTCAAGAATTTCTCTACATTAAGGGTCAGAACAACTGGTACAATAAAACCATACACATCAATAATGAATGTAATATAAATAGTTGGGAATCAAAGGGGCCAGAGACTTTGGTCTCTGAAATCTAAATTAAACTGTATGAAAGTGAACAATCAAGGACCCCTAGTGAGATGAAAGACTGACCAGCACCCAAAACTAAGAACATAAAAATTATTTAAAACAATGTATTTCTTTGAACCTTATCTGAATCTCAACTTCTCCAACAAAACATATAATAACATAGCAAGATTTAAACTTACTCACATAATCACAATTTTGAGACCAGAAGGCATGAGACCCCAAAAATACCATTAGATACCAAATTTCCATAATTTCGATAAAACACAACAATTTAAAACACTGATGTCAAATAAAGAACCTGAAATTATATATGCTCTTGGTAATTTCCTAAATAAAATAATGTAGACTTTAATTTAGACTGGGCTCCTCCGTATGACACTCCTTGACATGACTATCAACACAAATTAGTTGAGTCAAATGCCAGGGTCAGCGCAATGTTGCCTGGTTTTTTTCTCTCCTACATTCAAATGCAACCATGGACTAAATTTGTATACATGTGAAAATTCTTATCAGTTGTGTAAATTTGAATCTTATTGTGATATCAAAATCAGTATTGGTAAATATTTTTGTAAATGTTTAATCTAATATTGATATTGTAATCAGTACTTGTGATTTGATCTGTGATTTATCCTCTATCCTTTTTGTATATATACTTAAATATTATTTCACTTTAACACTGAATGTCTAAGAACAGGACTCTGCCAAGAAAACATCAAATTATGGCAACTGGGACCTTGAACGTAAGGCATATATTATGTATAAAATAATGAGAACTTGTATATCATACTTCTGTGTATTTTTAGATAGACTTATTAGTGAGTAGAGTTATAGATATATGAAATAGTGTCAATAAAAGCTATATATATAATGTTCCATGTTGTGCTTCCATCTCTATCTGGCAGCAAACCATAAATCAAGGCCATGCAGAAACCTGCTGCAAACACCCAGCCTATGGCAGCCATAAACAATGGCATTTTTACACCTGTAATAAAAATGATGTACAAACTGCCAGTAATTTATTCAAATCTAGGTATGAAAGAGTTTAAATATTGAAATATTCAATGTATTCTAGCAGTTCAACAAGTCTGTTTTTCCAATGCAGAAATCTAAGTTTGTATGTGTGTGTGTGTGTGTGTGATTAGGGCTTTACGTCCTGTATTTCTGCACCAGTTGGGCTAATTAGGACAGGCAGAGACCATGGCAATGAGACGAAGGAGGAAACAGCCATCCAACTTAGACTCGACCGGGAATCGAACCCGGGACCCAGCGGTTGGAAGCCCAGAGCGCTACCTCTGAGCTATAGGCCCCCGCCCTAAATATAAGTTTGTAAAAATGTAAAGCAGGGATGATCAAAGTATTTACCATTCTTGTATTCTCCCATCCAAAGTGAATATTTCCCAGAAATATACCAGGTTCAGGTCTCCCATAAGCATCCAGTGCAATAAACGTATATAATTTTAATACCAGGAGGTCTGTGAGAAACTTAGCAGAATCAAACAAACACTGTACTGTAAGTGTGGAGAGGACAAGCTCTTTCTGGTGGGTAAGAATATTTTGTGCTGTTTCAAGTCGTTCATCTTGTGAGAAGACGGCCGATGAGTTTAACAGCAGGGTGTCCATATCATTTTTCTCCAATGCTCGTCTGAACTGACTGATGTAAAGGTCCCAGTTTTCAGGGAATTGAGATTGTAAAGAGTGAAGGTTGAAGTTTCTGCCACATACACCCAGTGGTAAACACAGCAAAAAAAAGATGTCTCATTTTTCAAAGATGTTTGTTGATGATCATTTCATATGGCTCTCAAAATTCAAAGACATTAGAAATCACAATAGAGATAGTCCAGTTGCCAAATGGGATTTTTGGGCTCAAGTGTGTTTCGTGGTAGGGGGAGGGAGGGCAAGATGGGGCAGGGGGCAAGATGGGACAGTGCATGTTACTTCACACTAGGTGGCACTTTCGTGGCACTCTCCTGCCTGGAAGATGCATTAACTTATGCTTCTATTTGTGACGTCACCATTTCATGGGCTGATGACATTGATGACACAACAGACGTACAGAAGGTAAATATGTCCAATTCTTACTAGATTCAGGGTTCATTGCCAGTGTAATCTTTGTAAATATAATGCTCATCTGATGTAAAACACTTTGGCACCATTTCAAACAGATTCTTGGTGAAACGTTAGTGAGACACAAGTGCATCTATCTCTTGTTAACAATTCTTCAGTTGTCTTTGATGAAAAAATGTGCATCTTGGGCAAGATGGAACAGGGCAAGATGGGACGTCCCATCTTGCCCGATTGACTTGTCTTCTTGTCCTTTTGTTGTAGACAAACATGATGTACACTTGGCAACTTTGTTTTTCTTAACTGAGTGATTCAAGAGGGGGGGGGGGGGGTTACTATGAGGTGGACTGAGTTGTAGCTACCATAAACTGAAAAATTTTCAATCAATTTATAGAGGGTTATTTAAAAAAGTTTCAGATAGTTGCAAACTACAAAAGGAAAACTGTTCGTGGGGGGTGGACAACAACTGCTTTGGAGAATGCACGTGTGGCTGTCACTAATGGGATGTCCATTAGAAATGCGGCAATAGAATATGGCATACCAAGAAGCACCCTCCACAGGCGCATGAAGTTTGACACAAATGAAAAGTGTCTGGGCAGATTTAGGCCAGTGTTTACTGAGGCGCAAGAAACTTTACTTGTTGCACATTTGATTGATATGGACCGAGTGTTCTTTGGCCTGACAAGGGAGTCCTTGCAAATTCTAGCCTTTGAATTTGCTGAAAGAAACAAAATCAAGCACCCTTTTCACAATGGGCATGCGGGAAAAGATTGGGTACATGGATTCATGCAAAGGCATCAGGAACTGAGTGTACGTGCGCCAGAGTGTACAAGTATTGCTAGAGCTATTGGATTTAACAGGCCACAGGTGGAGAGGTTTTTCCACTTATTGCGGAACTTGTACATTAAACACCAGCTTCCCTCACAAGATATCTACAATTGTGATGAGACAGGCCTTCAAACGTCTGCCAACAGGCCTCCAAAAGTTATATCTGTTAAGGGCAAGCGGCAGGTAGGTGATATTAATTGTGGCTTATTCAGCCAATTGTGGCCACTTCTCAATCTTTGCAACCTTTCGTCGAACCCCCCCCCCCCCCCTGCCCCCCCTTTGGCCCATTTTTTTCATATGTATTTAAAGGGAAAATTTGACTGTCCGATGTATACTATAATGTTAAACTCCCCCCCCCCCCTAACCCATTTCTGGCTATGCCCATGCCCATGGCACACATGTTAGTCTCCTATTTGAATTTATAATTGACGGAAATGATGTGTAAATTTCTTTTTATTTCTTTTTCTTTTTACAGGTGGGAGTTGTTACCAGTGCAGAGAGGGGTAAAACAGTTACAGCTTTGTGTTGCTGCAGTGCTACTGGGTCTTATGTCCCTCCTGCTCTGGTATTTCCTCGCAAAAGGATGATACCTTCCCTAATGAATGAATCACCCACTGGTTCCCTCGGTCTTTGTTCAGATTCTGGGTGGATTAACTCCGACCTGTTCGTAGAATGGCTGAAGTTCTTTACTATATATATATATCTTTTATTCGACAGCTTCATGTCATTCATGACATATGTGTCATAATGTAAACAGAAAATACAAAGTAAATGACATACAATAACAATTAAAGAATAATAGAAAAGTAGTAAATAAAGCTAGGTTCCAGCTACGATAAAGATTTGTTACAATACAATAGCAACATAATAATGTACAGTTTTCAATGTGAAGTTCAATCTTGTTATATCTATATATATAAATCATACAGCATTATCCATAGCAAATGATCTAACACATAGGTAATTAAAAGGAACGTATATACATGTATGTAAAAATATACAAGATCAAAGATATGGTATACAATTGTTCATAATGCAGAGACTCAGAATGGTCAACATGTTTAATGTCAGACGATGGATGATGACTCAAACGTTTATTAGGCATCAACATTCACCAGAAATTTTCCAAGGGATTTTAACAACTCAGGCTCTTTTGATTTCATGATGGTCTTAAATCTATCTTCATTGTTAAGTTGCTCAAAATTATCTATGTAATCATTAGCTACTTTAAGGAGTTCCTCATGACTAAGTTTATTATGCGGACATACTATGAGACAATGTTTTTCATCTTCAATTTCATGCATACTGCATTTTAGGCATAGCCTCTCAGCTGCTGGCAATATAGGATTTTCATGTCTACCTGTTTCAATACGCAAATTATGTGAGCTTACTCTAAATCTGGCGATTTTATTATACAATTTTCTGCTTAGGTTTAATAAGAGATAAGGTTCTAGTCTATAATCAGTCTTGAAGAGTTTATAGGTTCTAAGTTTTGGCTGTAAAGTGGAATCATTTATTTCAGCTAATATAGTATCCTGACATTTATCATAAATTTTAGATTTGAATGTTTTAATAATGGATTCTAGCTCATTATTAGCAAGTCTTTAATGGTCTCTTTGCGGATAATGTTCATTGAGTATATGAATAATTTTTGCAACCCAAGCGTTATTACCAGAAGTGTTAATCTCTTTTTGCTCATTTAAACATTTTTTAAGAATATTATTAGCTGGCAGTTTTTCCAGTTTAATCCAGTAGTTGATTATTCTGAACTGTTGCCGCACATGTAATGGGAATCTGCCTGTCTCACTATACACTCTGAACATGCCAAACCAACTGAAGCTAGGCCAATTCTTTTGATAGTTGATAATCATGAATCACACAGATCAATAGAGGCTCTGGTATTTGCATCACAGCATAACATTGTTTTGCTCAGTATCCCACCTCACACCACCCACAAGTTACAGCCTTTAGACCGCAGTGTTTATGGCCCATTGAGTCTGTACTTCGAAAGAGCAATTGACAAATTCCAGAAGAAAAACCCAGGAAGAAGAAAAGTAATGCATGATATGGCATCCCTCTTTGGTGAAGCTTACTCCAAAGCTTGTTCAGTAGAGAATGCAGTGTCTGGCTTTAGAAAGTGTGGTATTTGTCCATTTAATGAACATGTGTTTTCTGATGATGACTTCACACCAGCAACTGTCACTGACCGACCAGTCCCAGCTGTAAACCAGCCTGTGGACCAGCCACCTGCTGCCAACCCACCTGGGGACCAGCCACCTGCTGCCAACCCGCCTGTAGACCAACCACCTGCTGCCAACCCGCCTGTAGACAAACCCCCTGCTGCCAACCTGCCTGTAGACCAACCACCTGCTGCCAACCCACCTGTGGACCAGCCACCTGCTGCCAACCCGCCTGTGGACCAGCCACCTGCTGCAAACCCACCTGTAGACCAGCCACCTGCTGCCAACCCACCTGTAGACCAGCCACCTGCTGCCAACCCGCCTGTAGACCAACCACCTGCTGCCAACCCGCCTGTGGACCAGCCACCAGCCACCAGAGAAGAAATTAGCACAGGAACGAGCATCGAAAAAAACAAAAAAACAGACAAAAAGAAGGGCTACCAGAATCACCAACAAGCAGAACCCACTCAGGCAGCAGCAGCAGACAGAGCAGGTGTTCTTATGTCTTGTTTGTGGTGAGCGTTACACCGACCCGCCTACTGAAGATTGGATTCAGTGTAATGTGTGTGAAGAGAGGGCACATGAGCAGTGTACATATTATGATGGGGGACTCTACACCTGTGACCACTGTTTGGCTTCAAGTTAAATATTTTGTGTTCTAATTTCGTGTAATTTTCACCAGTGGGGTACGTTGAAATACAGTCGACCCTCTTTAATCTGAAATTCTTTAATCCGAATCCCTCGCGATCCGAATGATTTTCCTTGGGAACAGATCTACACAATGTTATTGTTTGTTCCAAGGTTATTTGGACTCTTTAATCTGAATCCCTCGGGTTCCGAATCCGAACAGCCGATTTGGGAACCAAATAGACATTTCCTATGCTTTTTAGATTCGTTAAACCGAACGAATGACCAGGGGACGCTGCTGTTCGGATTAACGAGGGTCGACTGTATGTTATTTGCAAATTGACTGCAGTTGGTTTTTGTGATTTTGCCATTAATAAAGAGGTATATTGCACCATTGATGAATTCCATCTTGAATTTTACTTTCAATTAACATCATATAAAATTTCCAATAATATGTTAGCAAGCTTATGAAATTTACAATGATGAGTTTTATATTAAAACATTTTCAATGTCACTCAGACTGCCCTTGCTGCTGTTGCTGCTGCTGTCAATCATCACTATCTGCCTACGCACATTAGCTTATCTTAATTTGTAACGGACTTCCTCTAGCTGGCCTCATCAGGTCAGTTTTAAACTGACCTTCACTGCAGCAGCAGCAGCAGTACTTTGCTCTTCTTTTTGCCACACTAAGGTGTTATGTTTGTTTGACATTGATAAGTATTCAAATCACATTCATTTATTCTGGTGGGTAGTATGGGACAGTGACCCATTTTGCCCAGGAGGCTGTCCCATCTTGCCTTGGTATGAGGGCAAAATGGGACAGAAGCACTAAATTTTTCAAGTGAATTTATGGAAAAGAAAAATGAAGTTATAATGGTTGTGTATGTATTTTTATTGGCTTGCATAAAAGCACAATAAAACGACATAGTTTCTTTGGGCTGCAATCATTTACTGAATTGCTGTGCATGAATGTTTTTAAGCGTCCCATCTTGCCCTACCTTCCCCTATGGATGTTTTATGGTGGATCACAGGCGTTCCCCAACGTGATAGCCCGGTGTCAGCTCTTAGCAGTAAGCATTACTGTTTAATTGATCAAGGCTACTGACTTTGTCAAGAACAGCTTTCATACACCAAACAAACTATTTTTCTGGTTATTCTAAGCGATGACTTGTGTTATTTATGCCTGTTCGCTGGGGATGTTCAATTCTCATCCCTTGTGGGTGATATTCGCATATTTCACCATCTACACGCTTGAGGGCACTGCAGCAGCTTTATTTGCAACAAGGCTCCTGATTGGCCAACATCTCCCAACTGTCAACAAGCAAATTCTGGAGCTGATTCCCATGAGTAAAAACAGGTAAGAAAACTACCAAAACAACTGAATAAAAATATATGTGCAGACCTAAATGAGCATGTATATTTTTTACTGAGCAGGAGATATGAGTCTATTTTGTGTGTTTCACTGATAATGACACTCAGTGACAGGCTATCAGGCAGTGACAGCTCATGTGGACAATGCAGCAAAATTAAAATAAACACTATTGAACAGTTTTTAAAATATATGCTAAGAGTTATCTTAAGTCATACAAAATGACAAATTCACTGTTCATTATCTCATAGCTGCTCAAAGGATATAGCCATGACATTTTGTCTGATGTAGTCATTGTCATGCATGTTATTGAATAAATTCATAATTATATATATTTGTACACAAATTTTAACCCAACCACCTCAAGCATAGAGACTAGTCTGATAATAGCAAACATGTTTTTTTTTTTTTCCCCCCCCCCCCTTCTCTTTTGTTTTGTGGCGACTTTCCATAATAGCTGGTTACGAAGCAGTGATTTTTCAAACTTTGGCAAATTAATATTCCAGGGTAGTAGTTATGTTTAATGTTCAATGCCATTATTGAACTTTCCTGTGATGCACTGCAATGAAAATTTATGAAAGCATAACTTTGAAAAATATAAACTGTGAAAATGTTGTATTTGCCATCCAGGCACACGTGATCATGGATCCTGTATTCCCATGGTAAAGTAAATTGTTAAGAAGTTTCGTTGTTCACATTTTGGAAATAATATGCTGTCATACAATAAAACTGAGCTTTAGATTTGAGATCTGTTTGTTCGCATGGCTTTTTTACATAGAGTTAAGACTGTTATGTTTGACATGCTCTACTAATGTTTTACTTTTCCGAAACATTTCATGTTTGTATATTTGTTCTGAAGGTACAGGTAATGTTAATTACAGCAAATTCAAACCACACACACACACACACCCACACACTCACACACTCACTCACTCACTCACACACACACAAATATGCAAACATTATATCAATTCCAAAATTAACACACGCACATGTATACGGAATGAAAAATAAACGAACCACATGCATGGCCAGGTAACTAGCAGTCATATCATAGCATTCAACAATTATGACTAGCGCATGCAGATAAATACCTGTTTTACGAATCAAAAGGCATTCAATAATATTCACAGATACATGTTGTTCTCTAACAGTAATTAATAAAGGTTCCTTTACATTTTCAGGTTGTTTTATCATTTTGACAGAATCCAATGATACAGTCTTCATCGATGACATAAAATGCAAGTATGACAGTCACACCAAGGACAATGACATTTCTCCTGTGTTATGGTCAAAGTACATAAAGCAGCTTTCCCTGAATCAACAACTGAGAGAAATCAATTAAGAATACATATATATATATATATATATATATATATATCGTTTTATTGACAAGCCTGATATCAGGAATTGATACATGTGTCATACAACATTACAAAACAAACAAATATACAACATAACAAAAACAGGTCTAGTGTCTACATCTACTATATATACAATCTATAATCTACCAGTATTTCTAAATATTTACTTGATAAAGTCGGTTCCAGTTTTGTTTACATATACATACATGAATATAAAAATGAGAGTTAATACTGTACAGGTCAATACTTCAAGTGGGTAATACTGTAATGATTTCAAAACAAATTTGAATAAAAAGTCAGTTTAAAATGGCAAAAGAAGGTGTCCAGTGGTTGGGTCAGTGGGTGGGGTCTTCAGAGCAGCATTGCGCTGACCTCTGAAATGGCGAAAGGGGGTGTCCATGGGCTGGGTCAATGAGTGGAATCTTCAGAGCAACATTGCGCTGACCTCTGAGATTGTCATCATGGGGTGTTTGAATTGAAAGGTTCCCTGTCTAGTGGAAGGGGGGCACCAATACTGAATTAACATTATGAAAAAACTCTATTTAGAAAGTTGCCTAATGCCTTTAGCACTTCTGGATTCTTACATGACAATAGGGCTTGGAATTGTTGAGATTTTTCTAGGTCATGAAAATTAGGTATACTATCTGTTGCTATATTAAGTAATTCTAGCCTTGGTATTTCATTTTTATTACACGTCAGGTAGGTAGTGTTATTGTGTAACGCCTCATCAGCACCTGATTGGGCTATGTAGAGGCTCTCTAGGGTAAGATTGATCATCCATAGTTGGTAGTAGAAACCAGAAGCATGCAAAAAATCAATAAGTGTCTGCGTTGGATAGCTGGAGCAGCTTGTGCAATGCGCACTGTCCTGTTTTAGCCACTGGGGATAGAGGACTTCACCCCAAGTGTTTCCACCCTCGCCGCGTGGAGGCCCAGGACCTTCGAGGGCTATTACACGTCAGTAAGCAGTGAGATTCATCTTCTATTTCACCACTGTCACAATATTCACATATTCTCTCATGCAAAGGAATTTTTGGGGATTCATGTCTACCAGTTTCAATTTTAAGATTGTGGGAGCTAACTCTGAATCTTGCTATATTACTGTATGTTTTTTTGGGCAGATTTAACAGTAGGTATGGCTCAATGCAGTAGCTGGTTTTAAATGTTTTATAGGTCCTAAGTTTAGGTTGGTGGGTGGGTGGGTGATTAGGGCTTTACGTCCTGTATTTCTGCACCAGTTGGGCTAATTAGGACAGGCAGAGACCATGGCAATGAGACGTAGGATGAAACAGCCATCCAACTTAGGCTCGACCGGGAATCAAACCCGGGACCCAGCGGTTGGAAGCCCAGAGCGCAAGTTTAGGTTGGGCGTTTGTGTCATTTATTTCATGAAGAATTCTATCCTTTTCATTGTCATAAAGTACTAGTTTTATCTTATTTGTCAGTACGCTGGGTTCTAGAGCTTGCCAATTAATTATGTTTGCTTCAGAGATGATATGCTTTACTTTAGTGTACCAGTTTCTCTGACCATTTGTGTGTAGTTTTTCTTGTACTTTCAAGCACTTATTTAATATTTCACTATTAGGCATTGTCTGAAGTCTTGCCCAGTAGTTTACTGTAGCAAGTTTTTGTCTGATGTGAAGTGTAAATCGTCCTTTTTCTGCATACACAGCTAAGGAAGGGGTTTGTTTTCGTACATTTAATACATTCTTCAGGTAACCTAATTGCACTTTCTCTATTTCAGAAATAGGGGAATTTTGTGACCATAGTACACTATTATATTCTAGAATGGGAAGTATATAACTGTCAAACATTTTTATGGCAAGCAAAGGGGGTATATGACCCAATGCTGGTTTAAGTTTACTTCGTAGAGCAAAGAGAGCCTTTTGGGCTTGGGTTATTAAGTGACTTGTCACCTTGTGATGTATGCGTTTATGGTTATTTGTGATGATGTGGCCTAGGTATTTATATGTGTCTACATTTTCTATACTCTGAGTGTTATATATGAAATTAATAGAGCTTTTCGTACCAATTTTCATCACTTTAGTTTTTAATATATTCACTATAAGATGCCATTTAGCACAGAATTTGTGCAGTGAATCGATACTGTTTTGTAGGCCTGCAGCTGAGTTAGATATGAGAACTATGTCATCTGCATAGAGGAGGTGAGTGAAATGTGTGCCGTCTATTTCTATTCCATTGTTTATACTTAGATGGTTTGGTAGGTCAGACATAAATTCATTAAATAGCTTTGGGCTTCAAATACCACCTTGCAGTACCCCAAATATACTTTCAATGGGAGGACTTATTTCTCCCAGCTGGTGGACTTTAGCTTGGGTTTTGTCAAACATACTCATGATGATTTTCAGCATTTTCTGGCTCATTTTTTGTTTGTGGAGTTTGTAATATAGCGCATTTCTGTTTATATAGTCAAAGGCTTTTGTGAAGTCTACGAAACATAGATATACAGGCATTTTTTTTAATTGTTCGTGTCTGATGATTGTGTCTAACACATTGTGTGTTTAACTTCTTTGTTTGCTTGGCCAGTGTTTTAGAGTTAGGCGAATTATCATTTTCAAAGTTGATCTGAGATGCCTGTCGCTTTGTTTGCTTTTTGTCCAAGCGTTTGTTGTCTAAGAATTGTCTCCTGCAGATTTGGCAGATTTTTGAAAAAGGTTCACATACAAGTGCACACATGGGAGACTGGAATTTCTCATTTGGACCACAGGCGTCTAATTCATTTTGTATCCCATAGCATGGGCACAGCACTTTAACAGATCGGAGAATACTATAGACACCTTGTGTGGTGGAATTGAATTTCATTTCAAATAGCTGTTTTCTTTGATAAAGCAATGTACATTTAGTTTCAGATATTTTCATTTTCATGAGTGTATTTTCAATTTCATATCAATAGCTTAGCAAACCATCCGCCTTGTATTCGGCAAAAATCTGTTTTCTACCCCGGTGGTACAATGGAGTACATTGGCACTCGCATACGTCACATCCCACACGGTCCAGACCCAAGCCATATTGTCCTCATGGCGGGCGATATTGAAGCGGCAAATGCAATGTCCCCCCACACAGCACAGCTTTCCAATTCACGAGAAACTGACTGATTTCTATTTGTTTCCACCGACCCAGACAAAATTTGAGTAACCTAGAGCTATCACGAAAGAGGAGAAGCCCAGTGCAAGTTTTTAGGCCGCACCCTGTAGAGGCTTGAACGGTTAAGGATATTCAAACTTGGTTCAGATTACCCATAGTTCATAGTAGTATATATATATGTTCGCTGATGGTGACTGCAGTTTGTTGTAAATTATTAAATTGATTTGGTGCACTTTGTAATTTTAAGATGCTTATCTGAAACTGGTGCTATTATTTTCATGGAATAAAGACTTTTTTTAGTGTAAGAATTGCTGATATTTCCACAATATCCTAAGCATTTAAAAGTTTTAAATTTTACGTATAACAGCTATATGTGTAGGCCTGTCTGGCAGAATATCAATTGAACCTCAGTTTTATTAAACTTTCATTTTAAAACATCAAAGCACAGGTGTTCACCAACTTTTCCACTGTCCAAGCTTACGAATCATAAATACATTAATTCATTTTTATATTATTATCCAGTCGACCAATGAAATTGCAAGACTCTGCCGCAAGTTCTTCTGATGAAGATGATGTGCCAGAGAATGGTGATAATCTGTGTCCACCACCATTACCACCATGGTCACTACTGGAAGTGTCACCTTCTTTCAAACAGCCTGAGTCAGCAGATCATACAGGCTCATCACAAGCTAGCCGGCCGTCTGGTAGCATCCCGACTCCTACTTCAAGCAAAACAGCAGCAACAAGAAAAGGTATGCCTATTGCAAGCACAACCTCTAGGTCATTACTGCCTCAACAAGATAATTTCCTCAATTGTGTGCTCTACCTATTGGAGGATATCCGTGAAATGCAGCGTGTGCATGGTGAAGCAGTGAAAATATATTTCTACAACCGTAAAACATTCCACTCAGTACTACTGCAAGCTGTGGTCAAGTCAGATGGCACATTTACAAACATATCTGTTGGACATTCTGGTTGCTGGCATGATGCCAGAGTATTCCAGGAGTCCATGCTTGGACAAAATGGCTCTCGCCATTGCTGATGCAGCATACCCTAGAAGCACAAAATTGCCACCGATATGGTGAGTGCCATCACCTATATGCATGGGCAAAGCCCCCAAATTATCCATCAGGATGTTGAACCAGGGAATTTTGTGGTACGCCTAAGTGATAAATCAGCAAAACTGATAGACTTAGGACTTGGCAAAGTCAGGCAGATGAAAACAAGAACAGCAATTCCAAAATTAACACACGCACATGTATACGGAATGAAAAATAAACGAACCACATGCATGGCCAGGTAACTAGCAGTCATATCATAGCATTCAACAATTATGACTAGCGCATGCAGATAAATACCTGTTTTACGAATCAAAAGGCATTCAATAATATTCATAGATACATGTTGTTCTCTAACGGAAATAATAAAGGTTCCTTTACATTTTCAGGTTGTTTTATCATTTTGACAGAATCCAATGATACAGTCTTCATCGATGACATAAAATGCAAGTATGACAGTCACACCAAGGACAATGACATTTCTCCTGTGTTATGGTCAAAGTACATAAAGTAGCTTTCCCTGAATCAACAACTGAGAGAAATCAATTAAGAATACAAGGCGGATGGTTTGCTAAGCTATTGATATGAAATTGAAAATACACTCATGAAAATGAAAATATCTGAAACTAAATGTACATTGCTTTATCAAAGAAAACAGCTATTTGAAATGAAATTCAATTCCACCACACAAGGTGTCTATAGTATTCTCCGATCTGTTAAAGTGCTGTGCCCATGCTATGGGATACAAAATGAATTAGACGCCTGTGGTCCAAATGAGAAATTCCAGTCTCCCATGTGTGCACTTGTATGTGAACCTTTTTCAAAAATCTGCCAAATCTGCAGGAGACAATTCTTAGACAACAAACGCTTGGACAAGAAGCAAACAAAGCGACAGGCATCTCAGATCAACTTTGAAAATGATAATTCGCCTAACTCTAAAACACTGGCCAAGCAAACAAAGAAGTTAAACACACACAAGAAACCATCTAAAGTGAAAAATGCCAATGCAGCACCAAATGGCAGGCGATATGATGCGCAAACCATGGAGCTGGCTATGTCCATGTGGATGGGTAACCCAAGAGTTCTGGACAACGCGAAGGCCACCGAAACATTTATCATTAGTGAAGAACATGGTGGTTTCTCATTTTCAGTGGCCCATTTTCCAACAACTAGTACAGATCATCTAGAACTTTATGTGTTTCTGGCAGATGGCGTCAGCTCTGCGTAAGAGTTTCATGTTCAATACTGCATGTTAGATGGAGCTACAGCTAATCGGTCATTCACAGCAATGTTAGTAGAATCAAATCACAACCCAATGGGGCCAAATATTGTCGATACAGCATCAATCAATCCAATCATTTTTATACAAGATCCATCACATGTTCTTAAGAAGATCCGCAATTCTATTTTAAACCGTGGAGATGGTCTTGGCAAAACGAGGAAACTTAAATTGAATGGCTCTATGATCACCTGGGACTTATGGGTAACTGCTTACATTTGGGATCAGAAGCACAGCTTTCCAATTCACGAGAAACTGACTGATTCCCATTTGTTTCCACCGACCCAGACAAAATTTGAGTAACCTAGAGCTATCACGAAAGAGGAGAAGCCCAGTGCAAGTTTTTAGGCCGCACCCTGTAGAGGCTTGAACGGTTAAGGATATTCAAACTTGGTTCAGATTACCCATAGTTCATAGTAGTATATATATATGTTCGCTGATGGTGACTGCAGTTTGTTGTAAATTATTAAATTGATTTGGTGCACTTTGTAATTTTAAGATGCTTATCTGAAACTGGTGCTATTATTTTCATGGAATAAAGACTTTTTTTAGTGTAAGAATTGCTGATATTTCCACAATATCCTAAGCATTTAAAAGTTTTAAATTTTACGTATAACAGCTATATGTGTAGGCCTGTCTGGCAGAATATCAATTGAACCTCAGTTTTATTAAACTTTCATTTTAAAACATCAAAGCACAGGTGTTCACCAACTTTTCCACTGTCCAAGCTTACGAATCATAAATACATTAATTCATTTTTATATTATTATCCAGTCGACCAATGAAATTGCAAGACTCTGCCGCAAGTTCTTCTGATGAAGATGATGTGCCAGAGAATGGTGATAATCTGTGTCCACCACCATTACCACCATGGTCACTACTGGAAGTGTCACCTTCTTTCAAACAGCCTGAGTCAGCAGATCATACAGGCTCATCACAAGCTAGCCGGCCGTCTGGTAGCATCCCGACTCCTACTTCAAGCAAAACAGCAGCAACAAGAAAAGGTATGCCTATTGCAAGCACAACCTCTAGGTCATTACTGCCTCAACAAGATAATTTCCTCAATTGTGTGCTCTACCTATTGGAGGATATCCGTGAAATGCAGCGTGTGCATGGTGAAGCAGTGAAAATATATTTCTACAACCGTAAAACATTCCACTCAGTACTACTGCAAGCTGTGGTCAAGTCAGATGGCACATTTACAAACATATCTGTTGGACATTCTGGTTGCTGGCATGATGCCAGAGTATTCCAGGAGTCCATGCTTGGACAAAATGGCTCTCGCCATTGCTGATGCAGCATACCCTAGAAGCACAAAATTGCCACCGATATGGTGAGTGCCATCACCTATATGCATGGGCAAAGCCCCCAAATTATCCATCAGGATGTTGAACCAGGGAATTTTGTGGTACGCCTAAGTGATAAATCAGCAAAACTGATAGACTTAGGACTTGGCAAAGTCAGGCAGATGAAAACAAGAACAGCAATTCCAAAATTAACACACGCACATGTATACGGAATGAAAAATAAACGAACCACATGCATGGCCAGGTAACTAGCAGTCATATCATAGCATTCAACAATTATGACTAACGCATGCAGATAAATACCTGTTTTACGAATCAAAAGGCATTCAATAATATTCACAGATACATGTTGTTCTCTAACAGTAATTAATAAAGGTTCCTTTACATTTTCAGGTTGTTTTATCATTTTGACAGAATCCAATGATACAGTCTTCATCGATGACATAAAATGCAAGTATGACAGTCACACCAAGGACAATGACATTTCTCCTGTGTTATGGTCAAAGTACATAAAGTAGCTTTCCCTGAATCAACAACTGAGAGAAATCAATTAAGAATACAAGGCGGATGGTTTGCTAAGCTATTGATATGAAATTGAAAATACACTCATGAAAATGAAAATATCTGAAACTAAATGTACATTGCTTTATCAAAGAAAACAGCTATTTGAAATGAAATTCAATTCCACCACACAAGGTGTCTATAGTATTCTCCGATCTGTTAAAGTGCTGTGCCCATGCTATGGGATAAAAAATGAATTAGACGCCTGTGGTCCAAATGAGAAATTCCAGTCTCCCATGTGTGCACTTGTATGTGAACCTTTTTCAAAAATCTGCCAAATCTGCAGGAGACAATTCTTAGACAACAAACGCTTGGACAAAAAGCAAACAAAGCGACAGGCATCTCAGATCAACTTTGAAAATGATAATTCGCCTAACTCTAAAACACTGGCCAAGCAAACAAAGAAGTTAAACACACACAAGAAACCATCTAAAGTGAAAAATGCCAATGCAGCACCAAATGGCAGGCGATATGATGCGCAAACCATGGAGCTGGCTATGTCCATGTGGATGGGTAACCCAAGAGTTCTGGACAACGCGAAGGCCACCGAAACATTTATCATTAGTGAAGAACATGGTGGTTTCTCATTTTCAGTGGCCCATTTTCCAACAACTAGTACAGATCATCTAGAACTTTATGTGTTTCTGGCAGATGGCGTCAGCTCTGCGTAAGAGTTTCATGTTCAATACTGCATGTTAGATGGAGCTACAGCTAATCGGTCATTCACAGCAATGTTAGTAGAATCAAATCACAACCCAATGGGGCCAAATATTGTCGATACAGCATCAATCAATCCAATCATTTTTATACAAGATCCATCACATGTTCTTAAGAAGATCCGCAATTCTATTTTAAACCGTGGAGATGGTCTTGGCAAAACGAGGAAACTTAAATTGAATGGCTCTATGATCACCTGGGACTTATGGGTAACTGCTTACATTTGGGATCAGAAGCACAGCTTTCCAATTCACGAGAAACTGACTGATTCCCATTTGTTTCCACCGACCCAGACAAAATTTGAGTAACCTAGAGCTATCACGAAAGAGGAGAAGCCCAGTGCAAGTTTTTAGGCCGCACCCTGTAGAGGCTTGAACGGTTAAGGATATTCAAACTTGGTTCAGATTACCCATAGTTCATAGTAGTATATATATATGTTCGCTGATGGTGACTGCAGTTTGTTGTAAATTATTAAATTGATTTGGTGCACTTTGTAATTTTAAGATGCTTATCTGAAACTGGTGCTATTATTTTCATGGAATAAAGACTTTTTTTAGTGTAAGAATTGCTGATATTTCCACAATATCCTAAGCATTTAAAAGTTTTAAATTTTACGTATAACAGCTATATGTGTAGGCCTGTCTGGCAGAATATCAATTGAACCTCAGTTTTATTAAACTTTCATTTTAAAACATCAAAGCACAGGTGTTCACCAACTTTTCCACTGTCCAAGCTTACGAATCATAAATACATTAATTCATTTTTATATTATTATCCAGTCGACCAATGAAATTGCAAGACTCTGCCGCAAGTTCTTCTGATGAAGATGATGTGCCAGAGAATGGTGATAATCTGTGTCCACCACCATTACCACCATGGTCACTACTGGAAGTGTCACCTTCTTTCAAACAGCCTGAGTCAGCAGATCATACAGGCTCATCACAAGCTAGCCGGCCGTCTGGTAGCATCCCGACTCCTACTTCAAGCAAAACAGCAGCAACAAGAAAAGGTATGCTTATTGCAAGCACACCTCTAGGTCATTACTGCCTCAACAAGATAATTTCCTCAATTGTGTGCTCTACCTATTGGAGGATATCCGTGAAATGCAGCGTGTGCATGGTGAAGCAGTGAAAATATATTTCTACAACCGTAAAACATTCCACTCAGTACTACTGCAAGCTGTGGTCAAGTCAGATGGCACATTTACAAACATATCTGTTGGACATTCTGGTTGCTGGCATGATGCCAGAGTAATCCAGGAGTCCATGCTTGGACAAAATGGCTCTCGCCATTGCTGATGCAGCATACCCTAGAAGCACAAAATTGCCACCGATATGGTGAGTGCCATCACCTATATGCATGGGCAAAGCCCCCAAATTATCCATCAGGATGTTGAACCAGGGCATTTTGTGGTACGCCTAAGTGATAAATCAGCAAAACTGATAGACTTAGGACTTGGCAAAGTCAGGCAGATGAAAACAAGAACAGCAATTCCAAAATTAACACACGCACATGTATACGGAATGAAAAATAAACGAACCACATGCATGGCCAGGTAACTAGCAGTCATATCATAGCATTCAACAATTATGACTAGCGCATGCAGATAAATACCTGTTTTACGAATCAAAAGGCATTCAATAATATTCATAGATACATGTTGTTCTCTAACGGAAATAATAAAGGTTCCTTTACATTTTCAGGTTGTTTTATCATTTTGACAGAATCCAATGATACAGTCTTCATCGATGACATAAAATGCAAGTATGACAGTCACACCAAGGACAATGACATTTCTCCTGTGTTATGGTCAAAGTACATAAAGTAGCTTTCCCTGAATCAACAACTGAGAGAAATCAATTAAGAATACAAGGCGGATGGTTTGCTAAGCTATTGATATGAAATTGAAAATACACTCATGAAAATGAAAATATCTGAAACTAAATGTACATTGCTTTATCAAAGAAAACAGCTATTTGAAATGAAATTCAATTCCACCACACAAGGTGTCTATAGTATTCTCCGATCTGTTAAAGTGCTGTGCCCATGCTATGGGATACAAAATGAATTAGACGCCTGTGGTCCAAATGAGAAATTCCAGTCTCCCATGTGTGCACTTGTATGTGAACCTTTTTCAAAAATCTGCCAAATCTGCAGGAGACAATTCTTAGACAACAAACGCTTGGACAAAAAGCAAACAAAGCGACAGGCATCTCAGATCAACTTTGAAAATGATAATTCGCCTAACTCTAAAACACTGGCCAAGCAAACAAAGAAGTTAAACACACACAAGAAACCATCTAAAGTGAAAAATGCCAATGCAGCACCAAATGGCAGGCGATATGATGCGCAAACCATGGAGCTGGCTATGTCCATGTGGATGGGTAACCCAAGAGTTCTGGACAACGCGAAGGCCACCGAAACATTTATCATTAGTGAAGAACATGGTGGTTTCTCATTTTCAGTGGCCCATTTTCCAACAACTAGTACAGATCATCTAGAACTTTATGTGTTTCTGGCAGATGGCGTCAGCTCTGCGTAAGAGTTTCATGTTCAATACTGCATGTTAGATGGAGCTACAGCTAATCGGTCATTCACAGCAATGTTAGTAGAATCAAATCACAACCCAATGGGGCCAAATATTGTCGATACAGCATCAATCAATCCAATCATTTTTATACAAGATCCATCACATGTTCTTAAGAAGATCCGCAATTCTATTTTAAACCGTGGAGATGGTCTTGGCAAAACGAGGAAACTTAAATTGAATGGCTCTATGATCACCTGGGACTTATGGGTAACTGCTTACATTTGGGATCAGAAGCACAGCTTTCCAATTCACGAGAAACTGACTGATTCCCATTTGTTTCCACCGACCCAGACAAAATTTGAGTAACCTAGAGCTATCACGAAAGAGGAGAAGCCCAGTGCAAGTTTTTAGGCCGCACCCTGTAGAGGCTTGAACGGTTAAGGATATTCAAACTTGGTTCAGATTACCCATAGTTCATAGTAGTATATATATATGTTCGCTGATGGTGACTGCAGTTTGTTGTAAATTATTAAATTGATTTGGTGCACTTTGTAATTTTAAGATGCTTATCTGAAACTGGTGCTATTATTTTCATGGAATAAAGACTTTTTTTAGTGTAAGAATTGCTGATATTTCCACAATATCCTAAGCATTTAAAAGTTTTAAATTTTACGTATAACAGCTATATGTGTAGGCCTGTCTGGCAGAATATCAATTGAACCTCAGTTTTATTAAACTTTCATTTTAAAACATCAAAGCACAGGTGTTCACCAACTTTTCCACTGTCCAAGCTTACGAATCATAAATACATTAATTCATTTTTATATTATTATCCAGTCGACCAATGAAATTGCAAGACTCTGCCGCAAGTTCTTCTGATGAAGATGATGTGCCAGAGAATGGTGATAATCTGTGTCCACCACCATTACCACCATGGTCACTACTGGAAGTGTCACCTTCTTTCAAACAGCCTGAGTCAGCAGATCATACAGGCTCATCACAAGCTAGCCGGCCGTCTGGTAGCATCCCGACTCCTACTTCAAGCAAAACAGCAGCAACAAGAAAAGGTATGCCTATTGCAAGCACAACCTCTAGGTCATTACTGCCTCAACAAGATAATTTCCTCAATTGTGTGCTCTACCTATTGGAGGATATCCGTGAAATGCAGCGTGTGCATGGTGAAGCAGTGAAAATATATTTCTACAACCGTAAAACATTCCACTCAGTACTACTGCAAGCTGTGGTCAAGTCAGATGGCACATTTACAAACATATCTGTTGGACATTCTGGTTGCTGGCATGATGCCAGAGTATTCCAGGAGTCCATGCTTGGACAAAATGGCTCTCGCCATTGCTGATGCAGCATACCCTAGAAGCACAAAATTGCCACCGATATGGTGAGTGCCATCACCTATATGCATGGGCAAAGCCCCCAAATTATCCATCAGGATGTTGAACCAGGGAATTTTGTGGTACGCCTAAGTGATAAATCAGCAAAACTGATAGACTTAGGACTTGGCAAAGTCAGGCAGATGAAAACAAGAACAGCAATTCCAAAATTAACACACGCACATGTATACGGAATGAAAAATAAACGAACCACATGCATGGCCAGGTAACTAGCAGTCATATCATAGCATTCAACAATTATGACTAACGCATGCAGATAAATACCTGTTTTACGAATCAAAAGGCATTCAATAATATTCACAGATACATGTTGTTCTCTAACAGTAATTAATAAAGGTTCCTTTACATTTTCAGGTTGTTTTATCATTTTGACAGAATCCAATGATACAGTCTTCATCGATGACATAAAATGCAAGTATGACAGTCACACCAAGGACAATGACATTTCTCCTGTGTTATGGTCAAAGTACATAAAGTAGCTTTCCCTGAATCAACAACTGAGAGAAATCAATTAAGAATACAAGGCGGATGGTTTGCTAAGCTATTGATATGAAATTGAAAATACACTCATGAAAATGAAAATATCTGAAACTAAATGTACATTGCTTTATCAAAGAAAACAGCTATTTGAAATGAAATTCAATTCCACCACACAAGGTGTCTATAGTATTCTCCGATCTGTTAAAGTGCTGTGCCCATGCTATGGGATAAAAAATGAATTAGACGCCTGTGGTCCAAATGAGAAATTCCAGTCTCCCATGTGTGCACTTGTATGTGAACCTTTTTCAAAAATCTGCCAAATCTGCAGGAGACAATTCTTAGACAACAAACGCTTGGACAAAAAGCAAACAAAGCGACAGGCATCTCAGATCAACTTTGAAAATGATAATTCGCCTAACTCTAAAACACTGGCCAAGCAAACAAAGAAGTTAAACACACACAAGAAACCATCTAAAGTGAAAAATGCCAATGCAGCACCAAATGGCAGGCGATATGATGCGCAAACCATGGAGCTGGCTATGTCCATGTGGATGGGTAACCCAAGAGTTCTGGACAACGCGAAGGCCACCGAAACATTTATCATTAGTGAAGAACATGGTGGTTTCTCATTTTCAGTGGCCCATTTTCCAACAACTAGTACAGATCATCTAGAACTTTATGTGTTTCTGGCAGATGGCGTCAGCTCTGCGTAAGAGTTTCATGTTCAATACTGCATGTTAGATGGAGCTACAGCTAATCGGTCATTCACAGCAATGTTAGTAGAATCAAATCACAACCCAATGGGGCCAAATATTGTCGATACAGCATCAATCAATCCAATCATTTTTATACAAGATCCATCACATGTTCTTAAGAAGATCCGCAATTCTATTTTAAACCGTGGAGATGGTCTTGGCAAAACGAGGAAACTTAAATTGAATGGCTCTATGATCACCTGGGACTTATGGGTAACTGCTTACATTTGGGATCAGAAGCACAGCTTTCCAATTCACGAGAAACTGACTGATTCCCATTTGTTTCCACCGACCCAGACAAAATTTGAGTAACCTAGAGCTATCACGAAAGAGGAGAAGCCCAGTGCAAGTTTTTAGGCCGCACCCTGTAGAGGCTTGAACGGTTAAGGATATTCAAACTTGGTTCAGATTACCCATAGTTCATAGTAGTATATATATATGTTCGCTGATGGTGACTGCAGTTTGTTGTAAATTATTAAATTGATTTGGTGCACTTTGTAATTTTAAGATGCTTATCTGAAACTGGTGCTATTATTTTCATGGAATAAAGACTTTTTTTAGTGTAAGAATTGCTGATATTTCCACAATATCCTAAGCATTTAAAAGTTTTAAATTTTACGTATAACAGCTATATGTGTAGGCCTGTCTGGCAGAATATCAATTGAACCTCAGTTTTATTAAACTTTCATTTTAAAACATCAAAGCACAGGTGTTCACCAACTTTTCCACTGTCCAAGCTTACGAATCATAAATACATTAATTCATTTTTATATTATTATCCAGTCGACCAATGAAATTGCAAGACTCTGCCGCAAGTTCTTCTGATGAAGATGATGTGCCAGAGAATGGTGATAATCTGTGTCCACCACCATTACCACCATGGTCACTACTGGAAGTGTCACCTTCTTTCAAACAGCCTGAGTCAGCAGATCATACAGGCTCATCACAAGCTAGCCGGCCGTCTGGTAGCATCCCGACTCCTACTTCAAGCAAAACAGCAGCAACAAGAAAAGGTATGCTTATTGCAAGCACACCTCTAGGTCATTACTGCCTCAACAAGATAATTTCCTCAATTGTGTGCTCTACCTATTGGAGGATATCCGTGAAATGCAGCGTGTGCATGGTGAAGCAGTGAAAATATATTTCTACAACCGTAAAACATTCCACTCAGTACTACTGCAAGCTGTGGTCAAGTCAGATGGCACATTTACAAACATATCTGTTGGACATTCTGGTTGCTGGCATGATGCCAGAGTAATCCAGGAGTCCATGCTTGGACAAAATGGCTCTCGCCATTGCTGATGCAGCATACCCTAGAAGCACAAAATTGCCACCGATATGGTGAGTGCCATCACCTATATGCATGGGCAAAGCCCCCAAATTATCCATCAGGATGTTGAACCAGGGAATTTTGTGGTACGCCTAAGTGATAAATCAGCAAAACTGATAGACTTAGGACTTGGCAAAGTCAGGCAGATGAAAACAAGAACAGCAATTCCAAAATTAACACACGCACATGTATACGGAATGAAAAATAAACGAACCACATGCATGGCCAGGTAACTAGCAGTCATATCATAGCATTCAACAATTATGACTAGCGCATGCAGATAAATACCTGTTTTACGAATCAAAAGGCATTCAATAATATTCATAGATACATGTTGTTCTCTAACGGAAATAATAAAGGTTCCTTTACATTTTCAGGTTGTTTTATCATTTTGACAGAATCCAATGATACAGTCTTCATCGATGACATAAAATGCAAGTATGACAGTCACACCAAGGACAATGACATTTCTCCTGTGTTATGGTCAAAGTACATAAAGTAGCTTTCCCTGAATCAACAACTGAGAGAAATCAATTAAGAATACAAGGCGGATGGTTTGCTAAGCTATTGATATGAAATTGAAAATACACTCATGAAAATGAAAATATCTGAAACTAAATGTACATTGCTTTATCAAAGAAAACAGCTATTTGAAATGAAATTCAATTCCACCACACAAGGTGTCTATAGTATTCTCCGATCTGTTAAAGTGCTGTGCCCATGCTATGGGATACAAAATGAATTAGACGCCTGTGGTCCAAATGAGAAATTCCAGTCTCCCATGTGTGCACTTGTATGTGAACCTTTTTCAAAAATCTGCCAAATCTGCAGGAGACAATTCTTAGACAACAAACGCTTGGACAAAAAGCAAACAAAGCGACAGGCATCTCAGATCAACTTTGAAAATGATAATTCGCCTAACTCTAAAACACTGGCCAAGCAAACAAAGAAGTTAAACACACACAAGAAACCATCTAAAGTGAAAAATGCCAATGCAGCACCAAATGGCAGGCGATATGATGCGCAAACCATGGAGCTGGCTATGTCCATGTGGATGGGTAACCCAAGAGTTCTGGACAACGCGAAGGCCACCGAAACATTTATCATTAGTGAAGAACATGGTGGTTTCTCATTTTCAGTGGCCCATTTTCCAACAACTAGTACAGATCATCTAGAACTTTATGTGTTTCTGGCAGATGGCGTCAGCTCTGCGTAAGAGTTTCATGTTCAATACTGCATGTTAGATGGAGCTACAGCTAATCGGTCATTCACAGCAATGTTAGTAGAATCAAATCACAACCCAATGGGGCCAAATATTGTCGATACAGCATCAATCAATCCAATCATTTTTATACAAGATCCATCACATGTTCTTAAGAAGATCCGCAATTCTATTTTAAACCGTGGAGATGGTCTTGGCAAAACGAGGAAACTTAAATTGAATGGCTCTATGATCACCTGGGACTTATGGGTAACTGCTTACATTTGGGATCAGAAGCACAGCTTTCCAATTCACGAGAAACTGACTGATTCCCATTTGTTTCCACCGACCCAGACAAAATTTGAGTAACCTAGAGCTATCACGAAAGAGGAGAAGCCCAGTGCAAGTTTTTAGTCCGCACCCTGTAGAGGCTTGAACGGTTAAGGATATTCAAACTTGGTTCAGATTACCCATAGTTCATAGTAGTATATATATATGTTCGCTGATGGTGACTGCAGTTTGTTGTAAATTATTAAATTGATTTGGTGCACTTTGTAATTTTAAGATGCTTATCTGAAACTGGTGCTATTATTTTCATGGAATAAAGACTTTTTTTAGTGTAAGAATTGCTGATATTTCCACAATATCCTAAGCATTTAAAAGTTTTAAATTTTACGTATAACAGCTATATGTGTAGGCCTGTCTGGCAGAATATCAATTGAACCTCAGTTTTATTAAACTTTCATTTTAAAACATCAAAGCACAGGTGTTCACCAACTTTTCCACTGTCCAAGCTTATGAATCATAAATACATTAATTCATTTTTATATTATTATCCAGTCGACCAATGAAATTGCAAGACTCTGCCGCAAGTTCTTCTGATGAAGATGATGTGCCAGAGAATGGTGATAATCTGTGTCCACCACCATTACCACCATGGTCACTACTGGAAGTGTCACCTTCTTTCAAACAGCCTGAGTCAGCAGATCATACAGGCTCATCACAAGCTAGCCGGCCGTCTGGTAGCATCCCGACTCCTACTTAAAGCAAAACAGCAGCAACAAGAAAAGGTATGCCTATTGCAAGCACAACCTCTAGGTCATTACTGCCTCAACAAGATAATTTCCTCAATTGTGTGCTCTACCTATTGGAGGATATCCGTGAAATGCAGCGTGTGCATGGTGAAGCAGTGAAAATATATTTCTACAACCGTAAAACATTCCACTCAGTACTACTGCAAGCTGTGGTCAAGTCAGATGGCACATTTACAAACATATCTGTTGGACATTCTGGTTGCTGGCATGATGCCAGAGTATTCCAGGAGTCCATGCTTGGACAAAATGGCTCTCGCCATTGCTGATGCAGCATACCCTAGAAGCACAAAATTGCCACCGATATGGTGAGTGCCATCACCTGTATGCATGGGCAAAGCCCCCAAATTATCCATCAGGATGTTGAACCAGGGCATTTTGTGGTACGCCTAAGTGATAAATCAGCAAAACTGATAGACTTAGGACTTGGCAAAGTCAGGCAGATGAAAACAAGAACAGCAATTCCAAAATTAACACACGCACATGTATACGGAATGAAAAATAAACGAACCACATGCATGGCCAGGTAACTAGCAGTCATATCATAGCATTCAACAATTATGACTAACGCATGCAGATAAATACCTGTTTTACGAATCAAAAGGCATTCAATAATATTCACAGATACATGTTGTTCTCTAACAGTAATTAATAAAGGTTCCTTTACATTTTCAGGTTGTTTTATCATTTTGACAGAATCCAATGATACAGTCTTCATCGATGACATAAAATGCAAGTATGACAGTCACACCAAGGACAATGACATTTCTCCTGTGTTATGGTCAAAGTACATAAAGTAGCTTTCCCTGAATCAACAACTGAGAGAAATCAATTAAGAATACAAGGCGGATGGTTTGCTAAGCTATTGATATGAAATTGAAAATACACTCATGAAAATGAAAATATCTGAAACTAAATGTACATTGCTTTATCAAAGAAAACAGCTATTTGAAATGAAATTCAATTCCACCACACAAGGTGTCTATAGTATTCTCCGATCTGTTAAAGTGCTGTGCCCATGCTATGGGATAAAAAATGAATTAGACGCCTGTGGTCCAAATGAGAAATTCCAGTCTCCCATGTGTGCACTTGTATGTGAACCTTTTTCAAAAATCTGCCAAATCTGCAGGAGACAATTCTTAGACAACAAACGCTTGGACAAAAAGCAAACAAAGCGACAGGCATCTCAGATCAACTTTGAAAATGATAATTCGCCTAACTCTAAAACACTGGCCAAGCAAACAAAGAAGTTAAACACACACAAGAAACCATCTAAAGTGAAAAATGCCAATGCAGCACCAAATGGCAGGCGATATGATGCGCAAACCATGGAGCTGGCTATGTCCATGTGGATGGGTAACCCAAGAGTTCTGGACAACGCGAAGGCCACCGAAACATTTATCATTAGTGAAGAACATGGTGGTTTCTCATTTTCAGTGGCCCATTTTCCAACAACTAGTACAGATCATCTAGAACTTTATGTGTTTCTGGCAGATGGCGTCAGCTCTGCGTAAGAGTTTCATGTTCAATACTGCATGTTAGATGGAGCTACAGCTAATCGGTCATTCACAGCAATGTTAGTAGAATCAAATCACAACCCAATGGGGCCAAATATTGTCGATACAGCATCAATCAATCCAATCATTTTTATACAAGATCCATCACATGTTCTTAAGAAGATCCGCAATTCTATTTTAAACCGTGGAGATGGTCTTGGCAAAACGAGGAAACTTAAATTGAATGGCTCTATGATCACCTGGGACTTATGGGTAACTGCTTACATTTGGGATCAGAAGCACAGCTTTCCAATTCACGAGAAACTGACTGATTCCCATTTGTTTCCACCGACCCAGACAAAATTTGAGTAACCTAGAGCTATCACGAAAGAGGAGAAGCCCAGTGCAAGTTTTTAGGCCGCACCCTGTAGAGGCTTGAACGGTTAAGGATATTCAAACTTGGTTCAGATTACCCATAGTTCATAGTAGTATATATATATGTTCGCTGATGGTGACTGCAGTTTGTTGTAAATTATTAAATTGATTTGGTGCACTTTGTAATTTTAAGATGCTTATCTGAAACTGGTGCTATTATTTTCATGGAATAAAGACTTTTTTTAGTGTAAGAATTGCTGATATTTCCACAATATCCTAAGCATTTAAAAGTTTTAAATTTTACGTATAACAGCTATATGTGTAGGCCTGTCTGGCAGAATATCAATTGAACCTCAGTTTTATTAAACTTTCATTTTAAAACATCAAAGCACAGGTGTTCACCAACTTTTCCACTGTCCAAGCTTACGAATCATAAATACATTAATTCATTTTTATATTATTATCCAGTCGACCAATGAAATTGCAAGACTCTGCCGCAAGTTCTTCTGATGAAGATGATGTGCCAGAGAATGGTGATAATCTGTGTCCACCACCATTACCACCATGGTCACTACTGGAAGTGTCACCTTCTTTCAAACAGCCTGAGTCAGCAGATCATACAGGCTCATCACAAGCTAGCCGGCCGTCTGGTAGCATCCCGACTCCTACTTCAAGCAAAACAGCAGCAACAAGAAAAGGTATGCTTATTGCAAGCACACCTCTAGGTCATTACTGCCTCAACAAGATAATTTCCTCAATTGTGTGCTCTACCTATTGGAGGATATCCGTGAAATGCAGCGTGTGCATGGTGAAGCAGTGAAAATATATTTCTACAACCGTAAAACATTCCACTCAGTACTACTGCAAGCTGTGGTCAAGTCAGATGGCACATTTACAAACATATCTGTTGGACATTCTGGTTGCTGGCATGATGCCAGAGTAATCCAGGAGTCCATGCTTGGACAAAATGGCTCTCGCCATTGCTGATGCAGCATACCCTAGAAGCACAAAATTGCCACCGATATGGTGAGTGCCATCACCTATATGCATGGGCAAAGCCCCCAAATTATCCATCAGGATGTTGAACCAGGGAATTTTGTGGTACGCCTAAGTGATAAATCAGCAAAACTGATAGACTTAGGACTTGGCAAAGTCAGGCAGATGAAAACAAGAACAGCAATTCCAAAATTAACACACGCACATGTATACGGAATGAAAAATAAACGAACCACATGCATGGCCAGGTAACTAGCAGTCATATCATAGCATTCAACAATTATGACTAGCGCATGCAGATAAATACCTGTTTTACGAATCAAAAGGCATTCAATAATATTCATAGATACATGTTGTTCTCTAACGGAAATAATAAAGGTTCCTTTACATTTTCAGGTTGTTTTATCATTTTGACAGAATCCAATGATACAGTCTTCATCGATGACATAAAATGCAAGTATGACAGTCACACCAAGGACAATGACATTTCTCCTGTGTTATGGTCAAAGTACATAAAGTAGCTTTCCCTGAATCAACAACTGAGAGAAATCAATTAAGAATACAAGGCGGATGGTTTGCTAAGCTATTGATATGAAATTGAAAATACACTCATGAAAATGAAAATATCTGAAACTAAATGTACATTGCTTTATCAAAGAAAACAGCTATTTGAAATGAAATTCAATTCCACCACACAAGGTGTCTATAGTATTCTCCGATCTGTTAAAGTGCTGTGCCCATGCTATGGGATACAAAATGAATTAGACGCCTGTGGTCCAAATGAGAAATTCCAGTCTCCCATGTGTGCACTTGTATGTGAACCTTTTTCAAAAATCTGCCAAATCTGCAGGAGACAATTCTTAGACAACAAACGCTTGGACAAAAAGCAAACAAAGCGACAGGCATCTCAGATCAACTTTGAAAATGATAATTCGCCTAACTCTAAAACACTGGCCAAGCAAACAAAGAAGTTAAACACACACAAGAAACCATCTAAAGTGAAAAATGCCAATGCAGCACCAAATGGCAGGCGATATGATGCGCAAACCATGGAGCTGGCTATGTCCATGTGGATGGGTAACCCAAGAGTTCTGGACAACGCGAAGGCCACCGAAACATTTATCATTAGTGAAGAACATGGTGGTTTCTCATTTTCAGTGGCCCATTTTCCAACAACTAGTACAGATCATCTAGAACTTTATGTGTTTCTGGCAGATGGCGTCAGCTCTGCGTAAGAGTTTCATGTTCAATACTGCATGTTAGATGGAGCTACAGCTAATCGGTCATTCACAGCAATGTTAGTAGAATCAAATCACAACCCAATGGGGCCAAATATTGTCGATACAGCATCAATCAATCCAATCATTTTTATACAAGATCCATCACATGTTCTTAAGAAGATCCGCAATTCTATTTTAAACCGTGGAGATGGTCTTGGCAAAACGAGGAAACTTAAATTGAATGGCTCTATGATCACCTGGGACTTATGGGTAACTGCTTACATTTGGGATCAGAAGCACAGCTTTCCAATTCACGAGAAACTGACTGATTCCCATTTGTTTCCACCGACCCAGACAAAATTTGAGTAACCTAGAGCTATCACGAAAGAGGAGAAGCCCAGTGCAAGTTTTTAGTCCGCACCCTGTAGAGGCTTGAACGGTTAAGGATATTCAAACTTGGTTCAGATTACCCATAGTTCATAGTAGTATATATATATGTTCGCTGATGGTGACTGCAGTTTGTTGTAAATTATTAAATTGATTTGGTGCACTTTGTAATTTTAAGATGCTTATCTGAAACTGGTGCTATTATTTTCATGGAATAAAGACTTTTTTTAGTGTAAGAATTGCTGATATTTCCACAATATCCTAAGCATTTAAAAGTTTTAAATTTTACGTATAACAGCTATATGTGTAGGCCTGTCTGGCAGAATATCAATTGAACCTCAGTTTTATTAAACTTTCATTTTAAAACATCAAAGCACAGGTGTTCACCAACTTTTCCACTGTCCAAGCTTATGAATCATAAATACATTAATTCATTTTTATATTATTATCCAGTCGACCAATGAAATTGCAAGACTCTGCCGCAAGTTCTTCTGATGAAGATGATGTGCCAGAGAATGGTGATAATCTGTGTCCACCACCATTACCACCATGGTCACTACTGGAAGTGTCACCTTCTTTCAAACAGCCTGAGTCAGCAGATCATACAGGCTCATCACAAGCTAGCCGGCCGTCTGGTAGCATCCCGACTCCTACTTAAAGCAAAACAGCAGCAACAAGAAAAGGTATGCCTATTGCAAGCACAACCTCTAGGTCATTACTGCCTCAACAAGATAATTTCCTCAATTGTGTGCTCTACCTATTGGAGGATATCCGTGAAATGCAGCGTGTGCATGGTGAAGCAGTGAAAATATATTTCTACAACCGTAAAACATTCCACTCAGTACTACTGCAAGCTGTGGTCAAGTCAGATGGCACATTTACAAACATATCTGTTGGACATTCTGGTTGCTGGCATGATGCCAGAGTATTCCAGGAGTCCATGCTTGGACAAAATGGCTCTCGCCATTGCTGATGCAGCATACCCTAGAAGCACAAAATTGCCACCGATATGGTGAGTGCCATCACCTGTATGCATGGGCAAAGCCCCCAAATTATCCATCAGGATGTTGAACCAGGGCATTTTGTGGTACGCCTAAGTGATAAATCAGCAAAACTGATAGACTTAGGACTTGGCAAAGTCAGGCAGATGAAAACAAGAACAGCAATTCCAAAATTAACACACGCACATGTATACGGAATGAAAAATAAACGAACCACATGCATGGCCAGGTAACTAGCAGTCATATCATAGCATTCAACAATTATGACTAACGCATGCAGATAAATACCTGTTTTACGAATCAAAAGGCATTCAATAATATTCACAGATACATGTTGTTCTCTAACAGTAATTAATAAAGGTTCCTTTACATTTTCAGGTTGTTTTATCATTTTGACAGAATCCAATGATACAGTCTTCATCGATGACATAAAATGCAAGTATGACAGTCACACCAAGGACAATGACATTTCTCCTGTGTTATGGTCAAAGTACATAAAGTAGCTTTCCCTGAATCAACAACTGAGAGAAATCAATTAAGAATACAAGGCGGATGGTTTGCTAAGCTATTGATATGAAATTGAAAATACACTCATGAAAATGAAAATATCTGAAACTAAATGTACATTGCTTTATCAAAGAAAACAGCTATTTGAAATGAAATTCAATTCCACCACACAAGGTGTCTATAGTATTCTCCGATCTGTTAAAGTGCTGTGCCCATGCTATGGGATAAAAAATGAATTAGACGCCTGTGGTCCAAATGAGAAATTCCAGTCTCCCATGTGTGCACTTGTATGTGAACCTTTTTCAAAAATCTGCCAAATCTGCAGGAGACAATTCTTAGACAACAAACGCTTGGACAAAAAGCAAACAAAGCGACAGGCATCTCAGATCAACTTTGAAAATGATAATTCGCCTAACTCTAAAACACTGGCCAAGCAAACAAAGAAGTTAAACACACACAAGAAACCATCTAAAGTGAAAAATGCCAATGCAGCACCAAATGGCAGGCGATATGATGCGCAAACCATGGAGCTGGCTATGTCCATGTGGATGGGTAACCCAAGAGTTCTGGACAACGCGAAGGCCACCGAAACATTTATCATTAGTGAAGAACATGGTGGTTTCTCATTTTCAGTGGCCCATTTTCCAACAACTAGTACAGATCATCTAGAACTTTATGTGTTTCTGGCAGATGGCGTCAGCTCTGCGTAAGAGTTTCATGTTCAATACTGCATGTTAGATGGAGCTACAGCTAATCGGTCATTCACAGCAATGTTAGTAGAATCAAATCACAACCCAATGGGGCCAAATATTGTCGATACAGCATCAATCAATCCAATCATTTTTATACAAGATCCATCACATGTTCTTAAGAAGATCCGCAATTCTATTTTAAACCGTGGAGATGGTCTTGGCAAAACGAGGAAACTTAAATTGAATGGCTCTATGATCACCTGGGACTTATGGGTAACTGCTTACATTTGGGATCAGAAGCACAGCTTTCCAATTCACGAGAAACTGACTGATTCCCATTTGTTTCCACCGACCCAGACAAAATTTGAGTAACCTAGAGCTATCACGAAAGAGGAGAAGCCCAGTGCAAGTTTTTAGGCCGCACCCTGTAGAGGCTTGAACGGTTAAGGATATTCAAACTTGGTTCAGATTACCCATAGTTCATAGTAGTATATATATATGTTCGCTGATGGTGACTGCAGTTTGTTGTAAATTATTAAATTGATTTGGTGCACTTTGTAATTTTAAGATGCTTATCTGAAACTGGTGCTATTATTTTCATGGAATAAAGACTTTTTTTAGTGTAAGAATTGCTGATATTTCCACAATATCCTAAGCATTTAAAAGTTTTAAATTTTACGTATAACAGCTATATGTGTAGGCCTGTCTGGCAGAATATCAATTGAACCTCAGTTTTATTAAACTTTCATTTTAAAACATCAAAGCACAGGTGTTCACCAACTTTTCCACTGTCCAAGCTTACGAATCATAAATACATTAATTCATTTTTATATTATTATCCAGTCGACCAATGAAATTGCAAGACTCTGCCGCAAGTTCTTCTGATGAAGATGATGTGCCAGAGAATGGTGATAATCTGTGTCCACCACCATTACCACCATGGTCACTACTGGAAGTGTCACCTTCTTTCAAACAGCCTGAGTCAGCAGATCATACAGGCTCATCACAAGCTAGCCGGCCGTCTGGTAGCATCCCGACTCCTACTTCAAGCAAAACAGCAGCAACAAGAAAAGGTATGCCTATTGCAAGCACAACCTCTAGGTCATTACTGCCTCAACAAGATAATTTCCTCAATTGTGTGCTCTACCTATTGGAGGATATCCGTGAAATGCAGCGTGTGCATGGTGAAGCAGTGAAAATATATTTCTACAACCGTAAAACATTCCACTCAGTACTACTGCAAGCTGTGGTCAAGTCAGATGGCACATTTACAAACATATCTGTTGGACATTCTGGTTGCTGGCATGATGCCAGAGTAATCCAGGAGTCCATGCTTGGACAAAATGGCTCTCGCCATTGCTGATGCAGCATACCCTAGAAGCACAAAATTGCCACCGATATGGTGAGTGCCATCACCTATATGCATGGGCAAAGCCCCCAAATTATCCATCAGGATGTTGAACCAGGGAATTTTGTGGTACGCCTAAGTGATAAATCAGCAAAACTGATAGACTTAGGACTTGGCAAAGTCAGGCAGATGAAAACAAGAACAGCTTGTGTTAATGCGATTGAGGGGATATTGTCCTACATTCCACCAGAAAAACTAATGAACAACAAAGACGGAAACGCTAGTGGAGATATATGGTCGCTTGGGGCATGTTTGGCGGAATTTTTTCACTAGTGAAGAAATATGGGTTGTAACCGATAACATCGATGACGAGATGGAATTTCTCTCAAATCAGATGAGCAGGTGTGTGTGTGTGAGTTATTGTTTAACGCCTCATCAGCACCTGAGTGGGCTATGTAGAGGCTCTCTAGGTTAAGATTGATTATCTATATTTGGTAGTAGAAACCAGAAGCATATAAGAAATCAATAATTGTCTGGGTTGGATATCTAGTAAAGAGATGTTGTAAGGTAGTAGCTTGAAACAGAGGTCTTCTAATGCGTTGTAAGTAGATGCAATCTAATAAAATATGTTTGATTGTTAGGGGGCGCGGACAACTCTGGCATACCGGTGCCGGTTCATTGACTAAAAGGTGTAAATATGTAAGTCTTGAATGTCCTATGAGGCATCTGTGATATATTCCTTGATCTTTCAGATGAGCAGGAAAGAAACTCCAAATGCCTTGCAAATATTGAAATCCAACAATCACGAGCATTACAAAATCATTGAATCAACCTTGCATTACAATGAATTTGAATGACCAAAAGCACTTGAACTGTCAAATACTTCAGTAATATTTAGGTTCTTGCCTTTCAACATCCATACAGTAATGCATATTTTGACTAGGATAACCTGAAAAGTATTTTTATGGAAAAAAAAAGATATTTTCTTGATCCACATGTCAATCAAAGTGACGTTACTCATAATCTTTACGATCTTTATGCATAAGTTTATACTTATGTAGGCAGTAATTTTTGAGACTTGAAATACAAAAATATCCAAGCTTAAAAGTCTTCAATTATTCTCCGAAAATTAACAGCTGATTTTTTATTATACTTTCTATATTACATTATTGTAATAGCAGGTTTGGCTATACGACTGCAAATATGGATAACATTTCTAAAATCTTTATGACAGATAAAGCTATAGATCTGCATTTTGGTATGGCTTTTCCCTCGGCCATACTAATGGCTGAAGGGTATCGAAATCATCTGTGAATGTCTCCATGCATGGTATTGTTTAAGAAAAATGTCGGTCTAAAGGCAAGGTCATTCAGGGAGCGTACCAGAATCTGTTGTTGACATGAAAAAGAATAAGTAAAGAAGCCTGTACAGCAGGGTTAGTCTTTAGGCCCACCGTAACCCCCCCTCCCCCCCTCTTGGGAATTTTCAAGACATATACCATTTTAAAGCTAAGAGTCTGAGGAATACATTTTTGCTTGTTTGTCATCATATAACCTTAACAATGAGGCAAGAGGGGTACACTACTTCTCGAGACATAAATTTCATCAGCGCGCACTTGAAAAAAGTCATATTGGTTATCGTATTGCTTTATGGCCATTTCCATATGTGACTGACAAGTATATACTGCCTATTAAGTAAAACTACACAAAATTGTCATTAAAATGATGTATAACATTGTATTATTAACCACATATTAATTGAGAAGATGACGTGAACAAAGAAAGAGAAATTTCATTTGACTTGTGCGGTCAGAGGAATTTTCCCAAATTTTCACAAAATGCTGTTACTTTTTTAGCTTCTATTCAACAATAATCCTCACATGCTCTCTGCACATGTGGATTTTTTTGTATTGGTTTAGCTCATAAGTATAGGGATACTTCAGTAATGCTCAAACCACTTTCAGCAAAGAAGTATCGTAGATGGCACTATTATGCGGTACTGATGCTATCGAGTGACAAACAATGCTTTAAAAAGTGTTATCAAAAATCTAATCTGGTGATGGTTGTGGTGCTGACAAAGGCTTTTTGTTTCAGCTGCTAACAAGCTGTAGTTGTAATGATCTCAAATCTGGTGGTGGTGGCGTTAACATAGGATTTTTCTTTCAGGTGCTAACAAGCTGTAGTTGTAATGGTCTAAAATCTGGTGGTGGTGGCTTTAACATAGGATTTTTCTCCAAAAGCCAGTTAGTTGCTATCCAAAGCAGCTGATGTTCCTTCACTTTTGCTAAGGCTGCTGTCATTCACTATTGCAGGAAAATCCATTGATAAAGTATCAGAAAAGAAATCTAGACTTGCACACTCATATGCACAAGACATCTCCTACTCTGCCACCAATGGATGGTGGCTTATGCCCAAACACATGCTATTAGCCCTCACACTATGGCACCTAACTGGAAGTGCACAGTTGCTGACATTTTTCAATAGATTTGGCCATTGCCAGTCATACTCGCGTACACTTGGGCTAGAAACTGCCATATGTGACAGCATTACTCGACGCGTCTCTCCTCTTCCACCAACTATCAAACAAGTGTGCTGGATAACTTCGATCTCAATGAGGAAATGCCCTCAGGCAGCGGCACTATGCATTCCTCACATGGTATCATTATTCAAGAGAGCAATGATAGTAGTGTTGAAAACACTGGTCCTGTAATCCCCAAAACAAAGGCAAGATCCATAAGGGATCAACCAGAGGAACTGGAACCCTGCTTTGTGAAACAAAGGTCTGAACCAAAGCTGCACATACAATATTTGAAAGTTTTGGATGTCGCCATACCCACCAGTGTGCCTTTATCAAACAAGGCATGGGTTTTGTGTAGGGAAGCAATGTCTCAAATTGGACACACAGTACCTGAATGGAATGGCTGAGTTCCTACCTCCCATAAACTTCCCAATTACAGACAATGCTACTGTACAGAGGACCCTTACCATTTCTCAGGAGTTATGCAAAGAGGTGGGACAGCAGCAAATTTTTGTCACCTATGACCCTGCTGCTGCAAAGCTTTTGCCATCATATGGCAGAGTCCACAAAGATACAAGAATGTCTTCATCCAACTTGGTGCCTTCCACACATTAGCATCTTACCTTGGCGCTGTTGGGAAAAGCCTGAAAGGCAGTGGCTTCTCCAAGATAGTTATTGAGGCAGATGTTTGCGCAAGTGTGTGTGTGTGTGAGTTATTGTTTAACGCCTCATCAGCACCTGAGTGGGCTATGTAGAGGCTCTCTAGGTTAAGATTGATTAACTATATTTGGTGTGTGTGTGTGTGTGAGTTATTGTTTAACGCCTCATCAGCACCTGAGTGGGCTATGTAGAGGCTCTCTAGGTTAAGATTGATTATCTATATTTGGTAGTAGAAACCAGAAGCATATAAAAAATCAATAATTGTCTGGGTTGGATATCTAGTAAAGAGATGTTGTAAGGTAGTAGCTTGAAACAGAGGTCTTCTAATGCGTTGTAAGTGGATGCAATCTAATAAAATATGTTTGATTATTAGGGGGCGCCGACAACTCTGGCATACCGGTGCCGGTTCATTGACTAAAAGGTGTAAATGTGTAAATCTTGAATGTCCTATGAGGCATCTGTGATATATTCCTTGATCTTTGCGAGTATTGAACCTACTCGGTATTTTATTTTGAATGCAAGGTAAGATTGAATGCAACTTGTTATTATTACATTCATTCCATTGTCTTTGCCAGCAAGACATGATAAAAGATTTTATAGTCATTTTAAAATCAGTGTATGGAATGGTAAAATCAGTTATCTCTTTTGTAAGAGCCCTTTTTGCTGCCAGGTCTGCTTTTTCATTCCCTTCAATGCCAGCGTGTCCAGGAATCCAGCAGAATACTATGTCTTTGTATTCGTGAAGATAGAAATACTTAATAAGAACATCTAAGATCCCAGGGTTATCAAGTTGTTTATTTTGGATTGCTTGAAGAGCAGATTTGGAATCAGAACAGATAACATAACGATCTGATTCTGAGTCCTCGATGTTCTTTAAGGCAAGGTAAATAGCTGTTAATTCTGCAGTGTATATTGAGCAGTGGTCTGGAAGACGACATTCAGCTATAACGGTTTTATTAGAAGTGACAGCACAGCCTACTCGTCTTTCCATTTTTGAGCCATCTGTGTATAGAAATTTGTACGATTCGTATTTAAACCTTATACTATAAAATAGGTTTTGATAGTCTACCGGATTGGTTTCGCTTTTCTTAAGCTCTGCCAAATCCAGTATAACTTTCGGGACTGGGAGAATCCATGGCGGAATGGGTGGTACTTCCGTCTCGGCAATGATTGTAGTATCAATTTTTGCAGCCTCAAGATAGAATTTCATGCGTAATCCCAGTGGTCGAATGGCGTTTGAACGAAATTCATAATGATGCATGTATTTTGGATGAAATATTACATCATATGTTGGATTTGTTGGAGTTGAAGCTACTTTTAGTATGTATTGCATGGATAACTTGATACGACGAAGGGAAAGTGGAGGTTCCCCTGCCAGTACATATAAGCTCTCTACAGGAGATGTACGAAAAGCTCTTAAGCTTAGTCGCAACCCTTGATGATGTACAGAATTCAGGCATTTTAGATAAGATGGTCTGGCGGAGCCATATACCACAGAACCATAGTCAAGTCGAGAACGAGTAATTGCTCGATAGAGACGAAGGAGGACCGTTGTGTCCCCACCCCAATTATATTTGCTCACTACTTTAAGGAGGTTCATTGATTTCAGGCACTTTGCTTTCAGTGCTTTGATATGCGGAATGAAAGACAATTTGGAGTCAAAGAGTACACCCAAAAATTTTGTTTCATTCACCACTTTTATTTGACAGTTGTCAATTATTAGTGATGGATCTGGATGGTTTGATCGTAAGTAATAGAAAGGCAGACAAACTGTCTTCTGTTTAGAGAACTTGAAGCCATTTTCGAGTGACCATTTGTGAATCCTATTCAAATTTAATTGCAGTTGTCGTTCTATGGTTGGCATATATCTGGAACGATATGCAATGAGGAAATCATCAACATATAGGGACGACATGAGATTTTCTGAGATGGAATTTACTATACTGTTGATTTTGACGTTAAAGAGGGTGGGCGAGAGAATACTACCCTGAGGGACTCCATTCTCCTGAGAGTAGGGGCTTGACATCGTTGATCCCACTCGGACCTTAAAGAAGCGATCCTGTAGGAAGGATCCGATGAAAACTGGAAGGCGACCTCGAAACCCTAAGTCGTGGAGATCTTTCATTATTCCATATTTCCATGTAGTGTCATAAGCTTTTTCTAGGTCAAAGAATATGGCTACTACGTGTTCTCTGTTAATGAAAGCATCTCTAACATAAGTTTCCAGTCTGACTAAATGATCTAATGTGCTCCTGTGACGGCGAAATCCAGATTGGAACTCTGTAATAAGCTGGTTCGACTCCAGGAACCAAACCAGTCTATCAGTAACAATTCGCTCCATTGTCTTACATAGACAACTGGTTAAGGCTATTGGTCGATAATTCATAGGATCACTATGATCCTTCCCCGGCTTGGGAATTGGGATGACCGTGGCTTGTTTCCACAGGGATGGAAGACATCCCTTCTCCCAAATTTGATTAAAGATATACAGTAATGTTTTTAAAGAGGATTGAGGTAGGTGTTTTAAGATTTGATAATGTATATTATCAGGGCCTGTTGCAGAGTCAGTCGCTTTTAAGATGACCTTCTGAAGTTCTTCTAAGGTGATGTAGGAGTTATAATCTTCGCTGTTATCAGACTGTATATTTAGGGTTAATCTCTCAGCTTGAGCCTTATAACATTGAAATTCTCTCGTATAGTTCTCCGATGAGGAGTTGTATGCAAACTGTTCTCCTAACCCGTTTGATATTTGTTCTGGTGAGGAGAGATGTTCTCCATTCACTTCTAGAATGCTTACATGCGAAGCTAGGTTCTTTCCTTCAATCTTCTTAATCATTTTCCAGACTTTATTGCTAGGAGTTCTTTCAGTGAGTCTGGAGACATAGTCTCTCCAGCAACTACGTTTTTTTTGCCTGACAATTCTACGCGCTTTGGCTTTCAGGCACTTAAAATTATTCAGATTGTTGATGGTCGGCTGTGATTTAAAAATTCTGAGGGCTTTCTTACGGTTTTTAATAGCTTCTCTTACTTCGTCATCAAACCAAGGTCTTGCACTTCGTTTAGAATTATTTTTTGTCATCGGTATTGTTTTATTGGCTATATCAGTAATATCATCAGTAAAATCTTCAACGAGATTATTACAATTCCTATAATGAGACATAGTAATTGTTTCTAAGCAGTGCTTTTCGAAGGAGGTCCAATCCGCTTTATGCAACTTCCATCGGAGTTGACCCACTTCTCTTGTACCTTCTACGTTTTGTAGGACAATAGGAAAGTGATCACTGCCGTGAGTGTCCTCTAATACTCTCCATTCAAATTCCAGAAATAACGCTGGATCACATATACTAAGGTCTATCGCTGAAAATGTTCCATGACCTGGGTGAAGATATGTAGGTGAACCATCATTGAACAAGCAAAGGGTGTGGTCATTGAGAAAATCTTCAATGGTTTTTCCTTTGTTGTTGTGGGAAGTGCTTCCCCACAATTGGTTATGGCTGTTAAAATCTCCTAGGATAAGACGCGGTTCAGGCAGTTGATTGTAAAGGTTATGCAAATCACTGGCTGTAAGGTGAAAGGGTGGAGGAATATATAAGGAACATATGGTGAATGTTTTATTCAGGTTCAGACGAACTGCTGTAGCCTGAAGGTTAGTGTTAAGAGCAATATGGGTATGAATGATGCTATTTTTAACTAAAATTGATGAGCCACCAGTGGCTCTATCGTGGGCAATATTGCCATATGTATTATACATATGATAGTTTCTCAGTTTAAAACTATTTGGAGGTTTCAGAAATGTTTCCTGTAGACAGAAAACACTAGGGTTTAAGTCTTGGACCATGCAACCTATTTCATCGAAGTTGGCTCTGAAACCTCGACAGTTCCACTGAATGATACTGGCCATGAATTAGTTAAAAGAGTTTAATATTATCATAGTAAAATCTGTAGTGCATGGTATGAATTTGTATGAATATTCACTTTTTCTTCAAAGTCGCTGCCTCTTTTGGTGTTAAGATCTTTTTGAGGGCCCCACCATGCTTAGATGGTGGTGTTATGAAGCTCAGTGCACTAGATTTTTCTAGTGTTTTTCTGATGAGGGGGGGTCTTTTGGGAACAATTGATCTTTTATCAATTGCCCCCTCCCGTGGGTGGGTGGGTGATTAGGGCTTTACGTCCTGTATTTCTGCACCAGTTGGGCTAATTAGGACAGGCAGAGACCATGGCAATGAGACGAAGGATGAAACAGCCATCCAACTTAGGCTCGACCGGGAATCGAACCCGGGACCCAGCGGTTGGAAGCCCGGAGCGCTACCTCTGAGCTAGGCCCCCGCCCTGCCCCCTCCCGTTGAGGCCTAGGGATGGTGGTAGTCCCTGCCTCCTCTTCCATCGGCTGGTGTATCTCTTCCGACTCAACGCCGGAAGGTGCACCCTGTGAGGGTACACTAAGTTGTGACGCACTAACCGATGGAGCTACAAGATGTCCTTTTCCGACATCTATAGCATGCTGCTTTATTCTTGCGAGGTGATCGTCTGCCTGTGAAGTCTTAGATTCTGGTTTATGTTTCTGCAAGCTTTGCCCTGCCTTGGAATAATTATAATTAGGATCTAGGTCAATCCTTCGCCTGGGCGATGATCTGGGCGAAGGAGATCTAGGTCCAGCCATCTGAGACAGGACTGAGGCATAACTTGCCCCAGCAGCCTGTTCAGCTATACGGCGTGCTTGGGGAAAGGAGATATCCTTGGTGGTCTTTAACTTCAGGATCTCTTTCTCTAGCTGCCATTTGGGACAGCCACGGTGATAGGCTGGCCCATCACCTCCACAATTAACACAATATGACTGTTTCTGACATGGTGAGTCACGGGAATGAACGTGTTCCCGTGACCCACAATTGGCGCAGGTTGCTTTGGCGCGGCAGGAGCCGCTAAAATGGCCAAATCGCTGGCAATTATAACATCGTTTTGGGTTCGGGATGTAGGGACGTACCCTACACCACTCGAACCCTATGCTGACCCTATCAGGCAACACTGTGCCATCAAAGGTCAGAGTCAGTAGCTGTCGTGAATATCTGGGGGGCTGGCGGTGAATGTGGATGACATTGTAGTCATTCAGCCAGTCCCTCAGTTCGTCATCGGAGCAGAGACTGCTCTCATGAGATGTCACAACCCCCTTGCAAGAGTTGAAGAACCGATGGGGCTCCACCTTTACAGGGGTACCCGCAAAGGCCCTCAGCTCCAGCAATTTTAACGATTGGTCCTTGTGGGCAACCTGCACCAGCAAGGATGAACTCCTGAGCCTTCTCGTATTTTCAACGAAACCAATACTTTCTTTCAACGTTCGACAAATTGTTATGGCTGAGAGACGGGAAAACCCATCGTCACTGCCAGTAACAACAAGAAACTTAGGCCATGGCGTAGATATAACATCATAAGTTGTACTTGGATTGGCATCATCTGTAGATGAGCGGAAACGTTTACTTTGTCTGGAACCAGTAGCCAATTTTTCGACCTCAGCCTGGTTTACCGCTGAGGGACGCGCACCTTGTTCACCCGGGGGACGTGCGAGCCGGTCTGAAATTGTCGATTCGGACATATTCATTTTTGTTTCCCCTGTATGGTAGGGGACACACCCTCCTGTAAAGCTGGAGCAGCTTGTGCAATGCGCACGGTCCTGTTTTAGCCACTGGGGATAGAGGACTTCACCCCAAGTGTTTCCACCCTCGCCGCGTGGAGGCCCAGGACCTTTGAGGGCAACTATATTTGGTAGTAGAAACCAGAAGCATATAAAAAATCAATAATTGTCTGGGTTGGATATCTAGTAAAGAGGCATCTGTGAGGCATCTGTGATATATTCCTTGATCTTTGCGAGTATTGAACCTACTCGGTATTTTATTTTGAATGCAAGGTAAGATTGAATGCAACTTGTTGTTATTACATTCATTCCATTGTCTTTGCCAGCAAGACATGATAAAAGATTTTATAGTCATTTTAAAATCAGTGTATGGAATGGTAAAATCAGTTATCTCTTTTGTAAGAGCCCTTTTTGCTGCCAGGTCTGCTTTTTCATTCCCTTCAATGCCAGCGTGTCCAGGAATCCAGCAGAATACTATGTATTTGTATTCGTGAAGATAGTGTGTGTGTGTGAGTTATTGTTTAACGCCTCATCAGCACCTGAGTGGGCTATGTAGAGGCTCTCTAGGTTAAGATTGATTATCTATATTTGGTAGTAGAAACCAGAAGCATATAAAAAATCAATAATTGTCTGGGTTGGATATCTAGTAAAGAGATGTTGTAAGGTAGTAGCTTGAAACAGAGGTCTTCTAATGCGTTGTAAGTGGATGCAATCTAATAAAATATGTTTGATCGTTAGGGAGCGCCGACAACTCTGGCATACCGGTGCCGGTTCATTGACTAAAAGGTGTAAATGTGTAAGTCTTGAATGTCCTATGAGGCATCTGTGATATATTCCTTGATCTTTGCGAGTATTGAACCTACTCGGTATTTTATTTTGAATGCAAGGTAAGATTGAATGCAACTTGTTGTTATTACATTCATTCCATTGTCTTTGCCAGCAAGACATGATAAAAGATTTTATAGTCATTTTAAAATCAGTGTATGGAATGGTAAAATCAGTTATCTCTTTTGTAAGAGCCCTTTTTGCTGCCAGGTCTGCTTTTTCATTCCCTTCAATGCCAGCGTGTCCAGGAATCCAGCAGAATACTATGTCTTTGTATTCGTGAAGATAGAAATACTTAATAAGAACATCTAAGATCCCAGGGTTATCAAGTTGTTTATTTTGGATTGCTTGAAGAGCAGATTTTGAATCAGAACAGATAACATAACGATCTGATTCTGAGTCCTCGATGTTCTTTAAGGCAAGGTAAATAGCTGTTAATTCTGCAGTGTATATTGAGCAGTGGTCTGGAAGACGACATTCAGCTATAACGGTTTTATAAGAAGTGACAGCACAGCCTACTCGTCTTTCCATTTTTGAGCCATCTGTGTATAGAAATTTGTACGATTCGTATTTAAACCTTATACTATAAAATAGGTTTTGATAGTCTACCGGATTGGTTTCGCTTTTCTTAAGCTCTGCCAAATCCAGTATAACTTTCGGGACTGGGAGAATCCATGGCGGAATGGGTGGTACTTCCGTCTCGGCAATGATTGTAGTATCAATTTTTGCAGCCTCAAGATAGAATTTCATGCGTAATCCCAGTGGTCGAATGGCGTTTGAACGAGATTCATAATGATGCATGTATTTTGGATGAAATATTACATCATATGTTGGATTTGTTGGAGTTGAAGCTACCTTTAGTATGTATTGCATGGATAACTTGATACGACGAAGGGAAAGTGGAGGTTCCCCTGCCAGTACATATAAGCTCTCTACAGGAGATGTACGAAAAGCTCTTAAGCTTAGTCGCAACCCTTGATGATGTACAGAATTCAGGCATTTTAGATAAGATGGTCTGGCGGAGCCATATACCACAGAACCATAATCAAGTCGAGAACGAGTAATTGCTCGATAGAGACGAAGGAGGACCGTTGTGTCCCCACCCCAATTATATTTGCTCACTACTTTAAGGAGGTTCATTGATTTCAGGCACTTTGCTTTCAGTGCTTTGATATGCGGAATGAAAGACAATTTAGAGTCGAAGAGTACACCCAAAAATTTTGTTTCATTCACCACTTTTATTTGACAGTTGTCAATTATTAGTGATGGATCTGGATGGTTTGATCGTAAGTAATAGAAAGGCAGACAAACTGTCTTCTGTTTAGAGAACTTGAAGCCATTTTCGAGTGACCATTTGTGAATCCTATTCAAATTTAATTGCAGTTGTCGTTCTATGGTTGGCATATATCTGGAACGATATGCAATGAGGAAATCGTCAACATATAGGGATGACATGAGATTTTCTGAGATGGAATTTACTATACTGTTGATTTTGACGTTAAAGAGGGTGGGCGAGAGAATACTACCCTGAGGGACTCCATTCTCCTGAGAGTAGGGGCTTGACATCGTTGATCCCACTCGGACCTTAAAGAAGCGATCCTGTAGGAAGGATCCGATGAAAACTGGAAGGCGACCTCGAAGCCCTAAGTCGTGGAGATCTTTCATTATTCCATATTTCCATGTAGTGTCATAAGCTTTTTCTAGGTCAAAGAATATGGCTACTACGTGTTCTCTGTTAATGAAAGCATCTCTAACATAAGTTTCCAGTCTGACTAAATGATCTAATGTGCTCCTGTGACGGCGAAATCCAGATTGGAACTCTGTAATAAGCTGGTTCGACTCCAGGAACCAAACCAGTCTATCAGTAATAATTCGCTCCATTGTCTTACATAGACAACTGGTTAAGGCTATTGGTCGATAATTCATAGGATCACTATGATCCTTCCCCGGCTTGGGAATTGGGATGACCGTGGCTTGTTTCCACAGGGATGGAAGACATCCCTTCTCCCAAATTTGATTAAAGATATACAGTAATGTTTTTAAAGAGGATTGAGGTAGGTGTTTTAAGATTTGATAATGTATATTATCAGGGCCTGTTGCAGAGTCAGTCGCTTTTAAGATGGCCTTCTGAAGTTCTTCTAAGGTTATGTAGGAGTTATAATCTTCGCTGTTATCAGACTGTATATTTAGGGTTAATCTCTCAGCTTGAGCCTTATAACATTGAAATTCTCTCGTATAGTTCTCTGATGAGGAGTTGTACGCAAACTGTTCTCCTAACCCGTTTGATATTTGTTCTGGTGAGGAGAGATGTTCTCCATTCACTTCTAGAATGCTTACATGCGAAGATAGGTTCTTTCCTTCAATCTTCTTAATCATTTTCCAGACTTTATTGCTGGGAGTTCTTTCAGTGAGTCTGGAGACATAGTCTCTCCAGCAACTACGTTTTTTTTGCCTGACAATTCTACGCGCTTTGGCTTTCAGGCACTTAAAATTATTCAGATTGTTGATGGTCGGCTGTGATTTAAAAATTCTGAGGGCTTTCTTACGGTTTTTAATAGCTTCTCTTACTTCGTCGTCAAACCAAGGTCTTGCACTACGTTTAGAATTATTTTTTGTCATCGGTATTGTTTTATTGGCTATATCAGTAATATCATCAGTAAAATCTTCAACGAGATTATTACAATTCCTATAATGAGACATAGTAATTGTTTCTAAGCAGTGCTTTTCGAAGGAGGTCCAATCCGCTTTATGCAACTTCCATCGGAGTTGACCCACTTCTCTTGTACCTTCTACGTTTTGTAGGACAATAGGAAAGTGATCACTGCCGTGAGTGTCCTCTAATACTCTCCATTCAAATTCCAGAAATAACGCTGAATCACATATACTAAGGTCTATCGCTGAAAATGTTCCATGACCTGGGTGAAGATATGTAGGTGAACCATCATTGAACAAGCAAAGGGTGTGGTCATTGAGAAAATCTTCAATGGTTTTTCCTTTGTTGTTGTGGGAAGTGCTTCCCCACAATTGGTTATGGCTGTTAAAATCTCCTAGGATAAGACGCGGTTCAGGCAGTTGATTGTAAAGGTTATGCAAATCACTGGCTGTAAGGTGAAAGGGTGGAGGAATATATAAGGAACATATGGTGAATGTTTTATGCAGGTTCAGACGAACTGCTGTAGCCTGAAGGTTAGTGTTAAGAGCAAAATGGGTATGAATGATGCCATTTTTAACTAAAATTGATGAGCCACCAGTGGCTCTATCGTGGGCAATATTGCCATATGTATTATACATATGATAGTTTCTCAGTTTAAAACTATTTGGAGGTTTCAGAAATGTTTCCTGTAGACAGAAAACACTAGGGTTTAAGTCTTGGACCATGCAACCTATTTCATCGAAGTTGGCTCTGAAACCTCGACAGTTCCACTGAATGATACTGTCCATGAATTAGTTAAAAGAGTTTAATATTATCATAGTAAAATCTGTAGTGCATGGTATGAATTTGTATGAATATTCACTTTTTCTTCAAAGTCGCTGCCTCTTTTGGTGTTAAGATCTTTTTGAGGGCCCCACCATGCTTAGATGGTGGTGTTATGAAGCTCAATGCACTAGATTTTTCTAGTGTTTTTCTGATGAGGGGGGGTCTTTTGGGAACAATTGATCTTTTATCAATTGCCCCCTCCCGTTGAGGCCTAGGGATGGTGGTAGTCCCTGCCTCCTCTTCCATCGGCTGGTGTATCTCTTCCGACTCAACGCCGGAAGGTGCACCCTGTGAGGGTACACTAAGTTGTGACGCACTAACCGATGGAGCTACAAGATGTCCTTTTCCGACATCTATAGCATGCTGCTTTATTCTTGCGAGGTGATCGTGTGTGTGTGTGTGTGAGTTATTGTTTAACGCCTCATCAGCACCTGAGTGGGCTATGTAGAGGCTCTCTAGGTTAAGATTGATTATCTATATTTGGTAGTAGAAACCAGAAGCATATAAAAAATCAATAATTGTCTGGGTTGGATATCTAGTAAAGAGATGTTGTAAGGTAGTAGCTTGAAACAGAGGTCTTCTAATGCGTTGTAAGTGGATGCAATCTAATAAAATATGTTTGATTGTTAGGGGGCGCCGACAACTCTGGCATACCGGTGCCGGTTCATTGACTAAAAGGTGTAAATGTGTAAGTCTTGAATGTCCTATGAGGCATCTGTGATATATTCCTTGATCTTTGCGAGTATTGAACCTACTCGGTATTTTATTTTGAATGCAAGGTAAGATTGAATGCAACTTGTTGTTATTACATTCATTCCATTGTCTTTGCCAGCAAGACATGATAAAAGATTTTATAGTCATTTTAAAATCAGTGTATGGAATGGTAAAATCAGTTATCTCTTTTGTAAGAGCCCTTTTTGCTGCCAGGTCTGCTTTTTCATTCCCTTCAATGCCAGCGTGTCCAGGAATCCAGCAGAATACTATGTCTTTGTATTCGTGAAGATAGAAATACTTAATAAGAACATCTAAGATACCAGGGTTATCAAGTTGTTTATTTTGGATTGCTTGAAGAGCAGATTTGGAATCAGAACAGATAACATAACGATCTGATTCTGAGTCCTCGATATTCTTTAAGGCAAGGTAAATAGCTGTTAATTCTGCAGTGTATATTGAGCAGTGGTCTGGAAGACGACATTCAGCTATAACGGTTTTATAAGAAGTGACAGCACAGCCTACTCGTCTTTCCATTTTTGAGCCATCTGTGTATAGAAATTTGTACGATTCGTATTTAAACCTTATACTATAAAATAGGTTTTGATAGTCTACCGGATTGGTTTCGCTTTTCTTAAGCTCTGCCAAATCCAGTATAACTTTCGGGACTGGGAGAATCCATGGCGGAATGGGTGGTACTTCCGTCTCGGCAATGATTGTAGTATCAATTTTTGCAGCCTCAAGATAGAATTTCATGCGTAATCCCAGTGGTCGAATGGCGTTTGAACGAGATTCATAATGATGCATGTATTTTGGATGAAATATTACATCATATGTTGGATTTGTTGGAGTTGAAGCTACTTTTAGTATGTATTGCATGGATAACTTGATACGACGAAGGGAAAGTGGAGGTTCCCCTGCCAGTACATATAAGCTCTCTACAGGAGATGTACGAAAAGCTCTTAAGCTTAGTCGCAACCCTTGATGATGTACAGAATTCAGGCATTTTAGATAAGATGGTCTGGCGGAGCCATATACCACAGAACCATAATCAAGTCGAGAACGAGTAATTGCTCGATAGAGACGAAGGAGGACCGTTGTGTCCCCACCCCAATTATATTTGCTCACTACTTTAAGGAGGTTCATTGATTTCAGGCACTTTGCTTTCAGTGCTTTGATATGCGGAATGAAAGACAATTTGGAGTCAAAGAGTACACCCAAAAATTTTGTTTCATTCACCACTTTTATTTGACAGTTGTCAATTATTAGTGATGGATCTGGATGGTTTGATCGTAAGTAATAGAAAGGCAGACAAACTGTCTTCTGTTTAGAGAACTTGAAGCCATTTTCGAGTGACCATTTGTGAATCCTATTCAAATTTAATTGCAGTTGTCGTTCTATGGTTGGCATATATCTGGAACGATATGCAATGAGGAAATCGTCAACATATAGGGACGACATGAGATTTTCTGAGATGGAATTTACTATACTGTTGATTTTGACGTTAAAGAGGGTGGGCGAGAGAATACTACCCTGAGGGACTCCATTCTCCTGAGAGTAGGGGCTTGACATCGTTGATCCCACTCGGACCTTAAAGAAGCGATCCTGTAGGAAGGATCCGATGAAAACTGGAAGGCGACCTCGAAGCCCTAAGTCGTGGAGATCTTTCATTATTCCATATTTCCATGTAGTGTCATAAGCTTTTTCTAGGTCAAAGAATATGGCTACTACGTGTTCTCTGTTAATGAAAGCATCTCTAACATAAGTTTCCAGTCTGACTAAATGATCTAATGTGCTCCTGTGACGGCGAAATCCAGATTGGAACTCTGTAATAAGCTGGTTCGACTCCAGGAACCAAACCAGTCTATCAGTAACAATTCGCTCCATTGTCTTACATAGACAACTGGTTAAGGCTATTGGTCGATAATTCATAGGATCACTATGATCCTTCCCCGGCTTGGGAATTGGGATGACCGTGGCTTGTTTCCACAGGGATGGAAGACATCCCTTCTCCCAAATTTGATTAAAGATATACAGTAATGTTTTTAAAGAGGATTGAGGTAGGTGTTTTAAGATTTGATAATGTATATTATCAGGGCCTGTTGCAGAGTCAGTCGCTTTTAAGATGACCTTCTGAAGTTCTTCTAAGGTGATGTAGGAGTTATAATCTTCGCTGTTATCAGACTGTATATTTAGGGTTAATCTCTCAGCTTGAGCCTTATAACATTGAAATTCTCTCGTATAGTTCTCCGATGAGGAGTTGTATGCAAACTGTTCTCCTAACCCGTTTGATATTTGTTCTGGTGAGGAGAGATGTTCTCCATTCACTTCTAGAATGCTTACATGCGAAGCTAGGTTCTTTCCTTCAATCTTCTTAATCATTTTCCAGACTTTATTGCTAGGAGTTCTTTCAGTGAGTCTGGAGACATAGTCTCTCCAGCAACTACGTTTTTTTTGCCTGACAATTCTACGCGATTTGGCTTTCAGGCACTTAAAATTATTCAGATTGTTGATGGTCGGCTGTGATTTAAAAATTCTGAGGGCTTTCTTACGGTTTTTAATAGCTTCTCTTACTTCGTCATCAAACCAAGGTCTTGCACTACGTTTAGAATTATTTTTTGTCATCGGTATTGTTTTATTGGCTATATCAGTAATATCATCAGTAAAATCTTCAACGAGATTATTACAATTCCTATAATGAGACATAGTTATTGTTTCTAAGCAGTGCTTTTCGAAGGAGGTCCAATCCGCTTTATGCAACTTCCATCGGAGTTGACCCACTTCTCTTGTACCTTCTACGTTTTGTAGGACAATAGGAAAGTGATCACTGCCGTGAGTGTCCTCTAATACTCTCCATTCAAATTCCAGAAATAACGCTGGATCACATATACTAAGGTCTATCGCTGAAAATGTTCCATGACCTGGGTGAAGATATGTAGGTGAACCATCATTGAACAAGCAAAGGGTGTGGTCATTGAGAAAATCTTCAATGGTTTTTCCTTTGTTGTTGTGGGAAGTGCTTCCCCACAATTGGTTATGGCTGTTAAAATCTCCTAGGATAAGACGCGGTTCAGGAAGTTGATTGTAAAGGTTATGCAAATCACTGGCTGTAAGGTGAAAGGGTGGAGGAATATATAAGGAACATATGGTGAATGTTTTATTCAGGTTCAGACGAACTGCTGTAGCCTGAAGGTTAGTGTTAAGAGCAATATGGGTATGAATGATGCCATTTTTAACTAAAATTGATGAGCCACCAGTGGCTCTATCGTGGGCAATATTGCCATATGTATTATACATATGATAGTTTCTCAGTTTAAAACTATTTGGAGGTTTCAGAAATGTTTCCTGTAGACAGAAAACACTAGGGTTTAAGTCTTGGACCATGCAACCTATTTCATCGAAGTTGGCTCTGAAACCTCGACAGTTCCACTGAATGATACTGTCCATGAATTAGTTAAAAGAGTTTAATATTATCATAGTAAAATCTGTAGTGCATGGTATGAATTTGTATGAATATTCACTTTTTCTTCAAAGTCGCTGCCTCTTTTGGTGTTAAGATCTTTTTGAGGGCCCCACCATGCTTAGATGGTGGTGTTATGAAGCTCAATGCACTAGATTTTTCTAGTGTTTTTCTGATGAGGGGGGGTCTTTTGGGAACAATTGATCTTTTATCAATTGCCCCCTCCCGTTGAGGCCTAGGGATGGTGGTAGTCCCTGCCTCCTCTTCCATCGGCTGGTGTATCTCTTCCGACTCAACGCCGGAAGGTGCACCCTGTGAGGGTACACTAAGTTGTGACGCACTAACCGATGGAGCTACAAGATGTCCTTTTCCGACATCTATAGCATGCTGCTTTATTCTTGCGAGGTGATCGTCTGCCTGTGAAGTCTTAGATTCTGGTTTATGTTTCTGCAAGCTTTGCCCTGCCTTGGAATAATTATAATTAGGATCTAGGTCAATCCTTCGCCTGGGCGATGATCTGGGTGAAGGAGATCTAGGTCCAGCCATCTGAGACAGGACTGAGGCATAACTTGCCCCAGCAGCCTGTTCAGCTATACGGCGTGCTTGGGGAAAGGAGATATCCTTGGTGGTCTTTAACTTCAGGATCTCTTTCTCTAGCTGCCATTTGGGACAGCCACGGTGATAGGCTGGCCCATCACCTCCACAATTAACACAATATGACTGTTTCTGACATGGTGAGTCACGGGAATGAACGTGTTCCCGTGACCCACAATTGGCGCAGGTTGCTTTGGCGCGGCAGGAGCCGCTAAAATGGCCAAATCGCTGGCAATTATAACATCGTTTTGGGTTCGGGATGTAGGGACGTACCCTACACCACTCGAACCCTATGCTGACCCTATCAGGCAACACTGTGCCATCAAAGGTCAGAGTCAGTAGCTGTCGTGAATATCTGGGGGGCTGGCGGTGAATGTGGATGACATTGTAGTCATTCAGCCAGTCCCTCAGTTCGTCATCGGAGCAGAGACTGCTCTCATGAGATGTCACAACCCCCTTGCAAGAGTTGAAGAACCGATGGGGCTCCACCTTTACAGGGGTACCCGCAAAGGCCCTCAGCTCCAGCAATTTTAACGATTGGTCCTTGTGGGCAACCTGCACCAGCAAGGATGAACTCCTGAGCCTTCTCGTATTTTCAACGAAACCAATACTTTCTTTCAACGTTCGACAAATTGTTATGGCTGAGAGACGGGAAAACCCATCGTCACTGCCAGTAACAACAAGAAACTTAGGCCATGGCGTAGATATAACATCATAAGTTGTACTTGGATTGGCATCATCTGTAGATGAGCGGAAACGTTTACTTTGTCTGGAACCAGTAGCCAATTTTTCGACCTCAGCCTGGTTTACCGCTGAGGGACGCGCACCTTGTTCACCCGGGGGATGTGCGAGCCGGTCTGAAATTGTCGATTCGGACATATTCATTTTTGTTTCCCCTGTATGGTAGGGGACACACCCTCCTGTAAAGCTGGAGCAGCTTGTGCAATGCGCACGGTCCTGTTTTAGCCACTGGGGATAGAGGACTTCACCCCAAGTGTTTCCACCCTCGCCGCGTGGAGGCCCAGGACCTTCGAGGGCTCGAGGTGATCGTCTGCCTGTGAAGTCTTAGATTCTGGTTTATGTTTCTGCAAGCTTTGCCCTGCCTTGGAATAATTATAATTAGGATCTAGGTCAATCCTTCGCCTGGGCGATGATCTGGGTGAAGGAGATCTAGGTCCAGCCATCTGAGACAGGACTGAGGCATAACTTGCCCCAGCAGCCTGTTCAGCTATACGGCGTGGGTGGGTGGGTGGGTGATTAGGGCTTTACGTCCTGTATTTCTGCACCAATTGGGCTAATTAGGACAGGCAGAGACCATGGCAATGAGACGAAGGATGAAACAGCCATCCAACTTAGGCTCGACCGGGAATCGAACCCGGGACCCAGCGGTTGAAAGCCCAGAGCGCTACCTCTGAGCTAGGCCTCCGCCCTCAGCTATACGGCGTGCTTGGGGAAAGGAGATATCCTTGGTGGTCTTTAACTTCAGGATCTCTTTCTCTAGCTGTCATTTGGGACAGCCACGGTGATAGGCTGGCCCATCACCTCCACAATTAACACAATATGACTGTTTCTGACATGGTGAGTCACGGGAATGAACGTGTTCCCGTGACCCACAATTGGCGCAGGTTGCTTTGGCGCGGCAGGAGCCGCTAAAATGGCCAAATCGCTGGCAATTATAACATCGTTTTGGGTTCGGGATGTAGGGACGTACCCTACACCACTTGAACCCTATGCTGACCCTATCAGGCAACACTGTGCCATCAAAGGTCAGAGTCAGTAGCTGTCGTGAATATCTGGGGGGCTGGCGGTGAATGTGGATGACATTGTAGTCATTCAGCCAGTCCCTCAGTTCGTCATCAGAGCAGAGACTGCTCTCATGAGATGTCACAACCCCCTTGCAAGAGTTGAAGAACCGATGGGGTTCCACCTTTACAGGGGTACCCGCAAAGGCCCTCAGCTCCAGCAATTTTAACGATTGGTCCTTGTGGGCAACCTGCACCAGCAAGGATGAACTCCTGAGCCTTCTCGTATTTTCAACGAAACCAATACTTTCTTTCAACGTTCGACAAATTGTTATGGCTGAGAGACGGGAAAACCCATCGTCACTGCCAGTAACAACAAGAAACTTAGGCCATGGCGTAGATATAACATCATAAGTTGTACTTGGATTGGCATCATCTGTAGATGAGCGGAAACGTTTACTTTGTCTGGAACCAGTAGCCAATTTTTCGACCTCAGCCTGGTTTACCGCTGAGGGACGCGCACCTTGTTCACCCGGGGGACGTGCGAGCCGGTTTGGACTATTCTCTGAAGACATTTCCATTTTTGTTTCCCCTGTATGGTAGGGGACACACCCTCCTGTAAAGCTGGAGCAGCTTGTGCAATGCGCACGGTCCTGTTTTAGCCACTGGGGATAGAGGACTTCACCCCAAGTGTTTCCACCCTCGCCGCGTGGAGGCCCAGGACCTTCGAGGGCCGCTTTTGAGATGGCCTTCTGAAGTTCTTCTAAGGTGAAGTAGGAGTTATAATCTTCGCTGTTATCAGACTGTATATTTAGGGTTAATCTCTCAGCTTGAGCCTTATAACATTGGAATTCTCTTGTATAGTTCTCTGTGTGTGTGTGTGTGAGTTATTGTTTAACGCCTCATCAGCACCTGAGTGGGCTATGTAGAGGCTCTCTAGGTTAAGATTGATTAACTATATTTGGTAGTAGAAACCAGAAGCATATAAAAAATCAATAATTGTCTGGGTTGGATATCTGGTAAAGAGATGTTGTAAGGTATTAGCTTGAAACAAAGGTCTTCTAAAGCGTTGTAAGTGGCTGCAATCTAATAAAATATGTTTGATTGTTAGGGGGCACCGACAACTCTGGCATACCGGTGCCGGTTCATTGACTAAAAGGTGTAAATGTGTAAGTCTTGAATGTCCTATGAGGCATCTGTGATATATTCCTTGATCTTTGCGAGTATTGAACCTACTCGGTATTTTATTTTGAATGCAAGGTAAGATTGAATGCAACTTGTTGTTATTACATTCATTCCATTGTCTTTGCCAGCAAGACATGATAAAAGATTTTATAGTCATTTTAAAATCAGTGTATGGAATGGTAAAATCAGTTATCTCTTTTGTAAGAGCCCTTTTTGCTGCCAGGTCTGCTTTTTCATTCCCTTCAATGCCAGCGTGTCCAGGAATCCAGCAGAATACTATGTCTTTGTATTCGTGAAGATAGAAATACTTAATCAGAACATCTAAGATCCCAGGGTTATCAAGTTGTTTATTTTGGATTGCTTGAAGAGCAGATTTGGAATCAGAACAGATAACATAACGATCTGATTCTGAGTCCTCGATGTTCTTTAAGGCAAGGTAAATAGCTGTTAATTCTGCAGTGTATATTGAGCAGTGGTCTGGAAGACGACATTCAGCTATAACGGTTTTATAAGAAGTGACAGCACAGCCTACTCGTCTTTCCATTTTTGAGCCATCTGTGTATAGAAATTTGTACGATTCGTATTTAAACCTTATACTATAAAATAGGTTTTGATAGTCTACCGGATTGGTTTCGCTTTTCTTAAGCTCTGCCAAATCCAGTATAACTTTCGGGACTGGGAGAATCCATGGCGGAATGGGTGGTACTTCCGTCTCGGCAATGATTGTAGTATCAATTTTTGCAGCCTCAAGATAGAATTTCATGCGTAATCCCAGTGGTCGAATGGCGTTTGAACGAGATTCATAATGATGCATGTATTTTGGATGAAATGTTACATCATATGTTGGATTTGTTGGAGTTGAAGCTACCTTTAGTATGTATTGCATGGATAACTTGATACGACGAAGGGAAAGTGGAGGTTCCCCTGCCAGTACATATAAGCTCTCTACAGGAGATGTACGAAAAGCTCTTAAGCTTAGTCGCAACCCTTGATGATGTACAGAATTCAGGCATTTTAGATAAGATGGTCTGGCGGAGCCATATACCACAGAACCATAATCAAGTCGAGAACGAGTAATTGCTCGATAGAGACGAAGGAGGACCGTTGTGTCCCCACCCCAATTATATTTGCTCACTACTTTAAGGAGGTTCATTGATTTCAGGCACTTTGCTTTCAGTGCTTTGATATGCGGAATGAAAGACAATTTGGAGTCAAAGAGTACACCCAAAAATTTTGTTTCATTCACCACTTTTATTTGACAGTTGTCAATTATTAGTGATGGATCTGGATGGTTTGATCTTAAGTAATAGAAAGGCAGACAAACTGTCTTCTGTTTAGAGAACTTGAAGCCATTTTCGAGTGACCATTTGTGAATCCTATTCAAATTTAATTGCAGTTGTCGTTCTATGGTTGGCATATATCTGGAACGATATGCAATGAGGAAATCGTCAACATATAGGGACGACATGAGATTTTCTGAGATGGAATTTACTATACTGTTGATTTTGACGTTAAAGAGGGTGGGCGAGAGAATACTACCCTGAGGGACTCCATTCTCCTGAGAGTAGGGGCTTGACATCGTTGATCCCACTCGGACCTTAAAGAAGCGATCCTGTAGGAAGGATCCGATGAAAACTGGAAGGCGACCTCGAAGCCCTAAGTCGTGGAGATCTTTCATTATTCCATATTTCCATGTAGTGTCATAAGCTTTTTCTAGGTCAAAGAATATGGCTACTACGTGTTCTCTGTTAATGAAAGCATCTCTAACATAAGTTTCCAGTCTGACTAAATGATCTAATGTGCTCCTGTGACGGCGAAATCCAGATTGGAACTCTGTAATAAGCTGGTTCGACTCCAGGAACCAAACCAGTCTATCAGTAACAATTCGCTCCATTGTCTTACATAGACAACTGGTTAAGGCTATTGGTCGATAATTCATAGGATCACTATGATCCTTCCCCGGCTTGGGAATTGGGATGACCGTGGCTTGTTTCCACAGGGATGGAAGACATCCCTTCTCCCAAATTTGATTAAAGATATACAGTAATGTTTTTAAAGAGGATTGAGGTAGGTGTTTTAAGATTTGATAATGTATATTATCAGGGCCTGTTGCAGAGTCAGTCGCTTTTAAGATGACCTTCTGAAGTTCTTCTAAGGTGATGTAGGAGTTATAATCTTCGCTGTTATCAGACTGTATATTTAGGGTTAATCTCTCAGCTTGAGCCTTATAACATTGAAATTCTCTCGTATAGTTCTCCGATGAGGAGTTGTATGCAAACTGTTCTCCTAACCCGTTTGATATTTGTTCTGGTGAGGAGAGATGTTCTCCATTCACTTCTAGAATGCTTACATGCGAAGCTAGGTTCTTTCCTTCAATCTTCTTAATCATTTTCCAGACTTTATTGCTAGGAGTTCTTTCAGTGAGTCTGGAGACATAGTCTCTCCAGCAACTACGTTTTTTTTGCCTGACAATTCTACGCGCTTTGGCTTTCAGGCACTTAAAATTATTCAGATTGTTGATGGTCGGCTGTGATTTAAAAATTCTGAGGGCTTTCTTACGGTTTTTAATAGCTTCTCTTACTTCGTCATCAAACCAAGGTCTTGCACTACGTTTAGAATTATTTTTTGTCATCGGTATTGTTTTATTGGCTATATCAGTAATATCATCAGTAAAATCTTCAACGAGATTATTACAATTCCTATAATGAGACATAGTAATTGTTTCTAAGCAGTGCTTTTCGAAGGAGGTCCAATCCGCTTTATGCAACTTCCATCGGAGTTGACCCACTTCTCTTGTAGCTTCTACGTTTCGTAGGACAATAGGAAAGTGATCACTGCCGTGAGTGTCCTCTAATACTCTCCATTCAAATTCCAGAAATAACGCTGGATCACATATACTAAGGTCTATCGCTGAAAATGTTCCATGACCTGGGTGAAGATATGTAGGTGAACCATCATTGAACAAGCAAAGGGTGTGGTCATTGAGAAAATCTTCAATGGTTTTTCCTTTGTTGTTGTGGGAAGTGCTTCCCCACAATTGGTTATGGCTGTTAAAATCTCCTAGGATAAGACGCGGTTCAGGAAGTTGATTGTAAAGGTTATGCAAATCGCTGGCTGTAAGGTGAAAGGGTGGAGGAATATATATGGAACATATGGTGAATGTTTTATTCAGGTTCAGACGAACTGCTGTAGCCTGAAGGTTAGTGTTAAGAGCAATATGGGTATGAATGATGCCATTTTTAACTAAAATTGATGAGCCACCAGTGGCTCTATCGTGGGCAATATTGCCATATGTATTATACATATGATAGTTTCTCAGTTTAAAACTATTTGGAGGTTTCAGAAATGTTTCCTGTAGACAGAAAACACTAGGGTTTAAGTCTTGGACCATGCAACCTATTTCATCGAAGTTGGCTCTGAAACCTCGACAGTTCCACTGAATGATACTGTCCATGAATTAGTTAAAAGAGTTTAATATTATCATAGTAAAATCTGTAGTGCATGGTATGAATTTGTATGAATATTCACTTTTTCTTCAAAGTCGCTGCCTCTTTTGGTGTTAAGATCTTTTTGAGGGCCCCACCATGCTTAGATGGTGGTGTTATGAAGCTCAGTGCACTAGATTTTTCTAGTGTTTTTCTGATGAGGGGGGGTCTTTTGGGAACAATTGATCTTTTATCAATTGCCCCCTCCCGTTGAGGCCGAGGGATGGTGGTAGTCCCTGCCTCCTCTTCCATCGGCTGGTGTATCTCTTCCGACTCAACGCCGGAAGGTGCACCCTGTGAGGGTACACTAAGTTGTGACGCACTAACCGATGGAGCTACAAGATGTCCTTTTCCGACATCTATAGCATGCTGCTTTATTCTTGCGAGGTGATCGTCTGCCTGTGAAGTCTTAGATTCTGGTTTATGTTTCTGCAAGCTTTGCCCTGCCTTGGAATAATTATAATTAGGATCTAGGTCAATCCTTCGCCTGGGCGATGATCTGGGTGAAGGAGATCTAGGTCCAGCCATCTGAGACAGGACTGAGGCATAACTTGCCCCAGCAGCCTGTTCAGCTATACGGCGTGCTTGGGGAAAGGAGATATCCTTGGTGGTCTTTAACTTCAGGATCTCTTTCTCTAGCTGCCATTTGGGACAGCCACGGTGATAGGCTGGCCCATCACCTCCACAATTAACACAATATGACTGTTTCTGACATGGTGAGTCACGGGAATGAACGTGTTCCCGTGACCCACAATTGGCGCAGGTTGCTTTGGCGCGGCAGGAGCCGCTAAAATGGCCAAATCGCTGGCAATTATAACATCGTTTTGGGTTCGGGATGTAGGGACGTACCCTACACCACTCGAACCCTATGCTGACCCTATCAGGCAACACTGTGCCATCAAAGGTCAGAGTCAGTAGCTGTCGTGAATATCTGGGGGGCTGGCGGTGAATGTGGATGACATTGTAGTCATTCAGCCAGTCCCTCAGTTCGTCATCGGAGCAGAGACTGCTCTCATGAGATGTCACAACCCCCTTGCAAGAGTTGAAGAACCGATGGGGCTCCACCTTTACAGGGGTACCCGCAAAGGCCCTCAGCTCCAGCAATTTTAACGATTGGTCCTTGTGGGCAACCTGCACCAGCAAGGATGAACTCCTGAGCCTTCTCGTATTTTCAACGAAACCAATACTTTCTTTCAACGTTCGACAAATTGTTATGGCTGAGAGACGGGAAAACCCATCGTCACTGCCAGTAACAACAAGAAACTTAGGCCATGGCGTAGATATAACATCATAAGTTGTACTTGGATTGGCATCATCTGTAGATGAGCGGAAACGTTTACTTTGTCTGGAACCAGTAGCCAATTTTTCGACCTCAGCCTGGTTTGCCGCTGAGGGACGCGCACCTTGTTCACCCGGGGGACGTGCGAGCCGGTCTGAAATTGTCGATTCGGACATATTCATTTTTGTTTCCCCTGTATGGTAGGGGACACACCCTCCTGTAAAGCTGGAGCAGCTTGTGCAATGCGCACGGTCCTGTTTTAGCCACTGGGGATAGAGGACTTCACCCCAAGTGTTTCCACCCTCGCCGCGTGGAGGCCCAGGACCTTCGAGGGCGTATAGTTCTCTGACGAGGAGTTGTACGCAAACTGTTCTCCTAACCCGTTTGATATTTGTTCTGGTGAGGAGAGATGTTCTCCATTCACTTCTAGAATGCTTACATGTGAAGATAGGTTCTTTCCTTCAATCTATTTAATCATTTTCCAGACTTTATTGCTGGGAGTTCTTTCAGTGAGTCTGGAGACATAGTCTTTCCAGCAACTACGTTTTTTTTTGCCTTACAATTCTACGCGCTTTGGCTTTCAGGCACTTAAAATTATTCAGATTGCTGATGGTCGGCTGAGATTTAAAAATTCTGAGGGCTCTCTTACGGTTTTTAATAGCTTCTCTTACTTCGTCATCAAACCAGGGTCTTGCATTACGTTTAGAATTATTTTTTGTCATCGGTATTGTTCTATTGGCTATATCAGTAATATCATCAGTAAAATCTTCAATAAGACTATTACAATTTCTATAATGCGACATGGGTGGTGGGTGGGTGGGTGATTAGGGCTTTACGTCCTGTATTTCTGCACTACTATAATGCGACATAGTAATTGTTTCTAAGCAGTGCTTTTCGAAGGAGGTCCAATCCGCTTTATGCAACTTCCATCGTGGTTGGCCCACTTCTCTAGTACCTTCTACGTTTTGTAGGACAATAGGAAAGTGATCACTGCCGTGAGTGTCCTCTAATACTCTCCATTCAAATTCATGAAAAAACGCTGGATCACATATACTAAGGTCTATCGCTGAAAATGTTCCATGACCTGGGTGAAGATATGTAGGTGAACCATCATTGAACAAGCAAAGGGTGTAGTCATTGAGAAAATCTTCAATGGTTTTTCCTTGGTTGTTGAGGGAAGTGATTCCCCACAATTGGTTATGGCTGTTAAAATCTCCTAGGACAAGACGCGGTTCAGGAAGTTGATTGTAAAGGTTATGCAAATCACTGGCTGTAAGGTGAAAGGGTGGAGGAATATATAAGGAACATATGGTGAATGTTTTATTCAGGTTCAGACGAACTGCTGTAGCCTGAAGGTTAGTGTTAAGAGCAATATGGGTATGAATGATGCCATTTTTAACTAAAATTGATGAGCCACCAGTGGCTCTATCGTGGGCAATATTGCCATATGTGTGATACATATGATAGTTTCTCAGTTTAAAACTATTTGGAGGTTTCAGAAAAGTTTCCTGTAGACAGAAAACACTAGGGTTTAAGTCTTGGACCATGCAACCTATTTCATCGAAGTTGGCTCTGAAACCTCGACAGTTCCACTGAATGATACTGTCCATGAATTAGTTAAAAGAGTTTAATATTATCATAGTAAAATCTGTAGTGTATGGTATGAATTTGTATGAATATTCACTTTTTCTTCAAAGTCGCTGCCTCTTTTGGTGTTAAGATCTTTTTGGGGGCCCCACCATGCTTAGATGGTGGTCTTATGATACTCAGTGCACTAGATTTTTCTAGTGTTTTTCTGATGAGGGGGGGTCTTTTGGGAACAATTGATCTTTTATCAATTGCCCCCTCCCGTTGAGGCCTAGGGATGGTGGTAGTCCCTGCCTCCTCTTCAATCGGCTGGTGTATCTCTTCCGACTCAACGCCGGAAGGTGCACCCTGTGAGGGTACACTAAGTTGTGAAGTACTAACTGATGGAGCTACAAGATGTCCTTTTCCGACATCTATAGCATGCTGCTTTATTCTTGCGAGGAGATCGTCTGACTGTGAAGTCTTAGATTCTGGTTTATCTTTCTGCGTGCTTTGGCCTGCCTTTGAATATTTATAATTAGGATCTAGGTCAATCCTTCGCCTGGGCGATGATCTGGGTGAAGGAGATCTAGGTCCAGCCATCTGAGACAGGACTGAGGCATAGCTTGCCCCAGCAGCCTGTTCAGCTATACGGCGCGCTTGGGGAAAGGAGATATCCTTGGTGGTCTTTAACTTCAGGATCTCTTTCTCTAGCTGTCATTTGGGACAGCCACGGTGATAGGCTGGCCCATCACCTCCACAATTAACACAATATGACTGTTTCTGACATGGTGAGTCACGGGAATGAACGTGTTCCCGTGACCCACAATTGGCGCAGGTTGCTTTGGCGCGGCAGGAGCCGCTAAAATGGCCAAATCGCTGGCAATTATAACATCGTTTTGGGTTCGGGATGTAGGGACGTACCCTACACCACTTGAACCCTATGCTGACCCTATCAGGCAACACTGTGCCATCAAAGGTCAGAGTCAGTAGCTGTCGTGAATATCTGGGGGGCTGGCGGTGAATGTGGATGACATTGTAGTCATTCAGCCAGTCCCTCAGTTCGTCATCAGAGCAGAGACTGCTCTCATGAGATGTCACAACCCCCTTGCAAGAGTTGAAGAACCGATGGGGTTCCACCTTTACAGGGGTACCCGCAAAGGCCCTCAGCTCCAGCAATTTTAACGATTGGTCCTTGTGGGCAACCTGCACCAGCAAGGATGAACTCCTGAGCCTTCTCGTATTTTCAACGAAACCAATACTTTCTTTCAACGTTCGACAAATTGTTATGGCTGAGAGACGGGAAAACCCATCGTCACTGCCAGTAACAACAAGAAACTTAGGCCATGGCGTAGATATAACATCATAAGTTGTACTTGGATTGGCATCATCTGTAGATGAGCGGAAACGTTTACTTTGTCTGGAACCAGTAGCCAATTTTTCGACCTCAGCCTGGTTTACCGCTGAGGGACGCGCACCTTGTTCACCCGGGGGACGTGCGAGCCGGTTTGGACTATTCTCTGAAGACATTTCCATTTTTGTTTCCCCTGTATGGTAGGGGACACACCCTCCTGTAAAGCTGGAGCAGCTTGTGCAATGCGCACGGTCCTGTTTTAGCCACTGGGGATAGAGGACTTCACCCCAAGTGTTTCCACCCTCGCCGCGTGGAGGCCCAGGACCTTCGAGGGCCGCTTTTGAGATGGCCTTCTGAAGTTCTTCTAAGGTGAAGTAGGAGTTATAATCTTCGCTGTTATCAGACTGTATATTTAGGGTTAATCTCTCAGCTTGAGCCTTATAACATTGGAATTCTCTTGTATAGTTCTCTGACGAGGAGTTGTACGCAAACTGTTCTCCTAACCCGTTTGATATTTGTTCTGGTGAGGAGAGATGTTCTCCATTCACTTCTAGAATGCTTACATGTGAAGATAGGTTCTTTCCTTCAATCTTCTTAATCATTTTCCAGACTTTATTGCTGGGAGTTCTTTCAGTGAGTCTGGAGACATAGTCTTTCCAGCAACTACGTTTTTTTTTGCCTTACAATTCTACGCGCTTTGGCTTTCAGGCACTTAAAATTATTCAGATTGCTGATGGTCGGCTGAGATTTAAAAATTCTGAGGGCTCTCTTACGGTTTTTAATAGCTTCTCTTACTTCGTCATCAAACCAGGGTCTTGCACTACGTTTAGAATTATTTTTTGTCATCGGTATTGTTCTATTGGCTATATCAGTAATATCATCAGTAAAATCTTCAATAAGACTATTACAATTTCTATAATGCGACATGGGTGGTGGGTGGGTGGGTGATTAGGGCTTTACGTCCTGTATTTCTGCACTACTATAATGTGACATAGTAATTGTTTCTAAGCAGTGCTTTTCGAAGGAGGTCCAATCCGCTTTATGCAACTTCCATCGTGGTTGGCCCACTTCTCTAGTACCTTCTACGTTTTGTAGGACAATAGGAAAGTGATCACTGCCGTGAGTGTCCTCTAATACTCTCCATTCAAATTCATGAAATAACGCTGGATCACATATACTAAGGTCTATCGCTGAAAATGTTCCATGACCTGGGTGAAGATATGTAGGTGAACCATCATTGAACAAGCAAAGGGTGTAGTCATTGAGAAAATCTTCAATGGTTTTTCCTTTGTTGTTGAGGGAAGTGATTCCCCACAATTGGTTATGGCTGTTAAAATCTCCTAGGACAAGACGCGGTTCAGGAAGTTGATTGTAAAGGTTATGCAAATCACTGGCTGTAAGGTGAAAGGGTGGAGGAATATATAAGGAACATATGGTGAATGTTTTATTCAGGTTCAGACGAACTGCTGTAGCCTGAAGGTTAGTGTTAAGAGCAATATGGGTATGAATGATGCCATTTTTAACTAAAATTGATGAGCCACCAGTGGCTCTATCGTGGGCAATATTGCCATATGTGTGATACATATGATAGTTTCTCAGTTTAAAACTATTTGGAGGTTTCAGAAAAGTTTCCTGTAGACAGAAAACACTAGGGTTTAAGTCTTGGACCATGCAACCTATTTCATCGAAGTTGGCTCTGAAACCTCGACAGTTCCACTGAATGATACTGTCCATGAATTAGTTAAAAGAGTTTAATATTATCATAGTAAAATCTGTAGTGTATGGTATGAATTTGTATGAATATTCACTTTTTCTTCAAAGTCGCTGCCTCTTTTGGTGTTAAGATCTTTTTGGGGGCCCCACCATGCTTAGATGGTGGTCTTATGATACTCAGTGCACTAGATTTTTCTAGTGTTTTTCTGATGAGGGGGGGTCTTTTGGGAACAATTGATCTTTTATCAATTGCCCCCTCCCGTTGAGGCCTAGGGATGGTGGTAGTCCCTGCCTCCTCTTCAATCGGCTGGTGTATCTCTTCCGACTCAACGCCGGAAGGTGCACCCTGTGAGGGTACACTAAGTTGTGAAGTACTAACTGATGGAGCTACAAGATGTCCTTTTCCGACATCTATAGCATGCTGCTTTATTCTTGCGAGGAGATCGTCTGACTGTGAAGTCTTAGATTCTGGTTTATCTTTCTGCGTGCTTTGGCCTGCCTTTGAATATTTATAATTAGGATCTAGGTCAATCCTTCGCCTGGGCGATGATCTGGGTGAAGGAGATCTAGGTCCAGCCATCTGAGACAGGACTGAGGCATAGCTTGCCCCAGCAGCCTGTTCAGCTATACGGCGCGCTTGGGGAAAGGAGATATCCTTGGTGGTCTTTAACTTCAGGATCTCTTTCTCTAGCTGTCATTTGGGACAGCCACGGTGATAGGCTGGCCCATCACCTCCACAATTAATACAATATGACTGTTTCTGACATGGTGAGTCATGGGAATGAACGTGTTCCTGTGACCCACAATTTGCGCAGGTTGCTTTGGCGCGGCAGGAGCCGCTAAAATGGCCAAATCGCTGGCAATTATAACATCGTTTTGGGTTCGGGATGTAGGGACGTACCCTACACCACTCGAACCCAATGCTGACCTTGTCAGGCAAAACTGTGCCATCAAAGGTCAGTGTGAGAAACTGTCGTGAATATCTGGGGGGCTGGCGATGAATGTGGATGACATTGTAGTCATCCAGCCAGTCCCTCAGTTCCTCATCAGAGCAGAGACTGCTCTCGTGCGATGTTATAACGCCCTTGCAGGAGTTGAAAAACCGATGGGGCTCCACCTTAATAGGGGCACCCGCAAAAGCCTTCCACTCCAGCAACTTCAAAGATTGGTCCTTGTGTGCAACCTGCACCAGCAAGGAAGAATTCTTTAATCTCCTTGTATTTTCAATATAGCCTACGTTTTCTTTCAAGGTCCTGCAAATTGTAATGGCTGAGAGACGGGAAAACCCATCATCACAGCCAGTAATTACAAGAAACTTGGGCCATGTCTGAGATAGAGAGGCGGGGTGGGTGGGTGGGCTTAGGGCTTTACGTCCTGTGTTTCTGCACCAGTTGGGCTAATTAGGACAGGCAGGGACCATGGCAATGAGACGAAGGATGAAACAGCCATCCAACTTAGGCTCGACCGGGAATCGAACCCGGGACCCAGCGGTTGGAAGCCCAGAGCGCCTGAGATAGAGAGGCAGATTGAGAGTTTTGATTTGCGTCATCTAATGGACGCAAACGTTTACCAAGTCTGGAACCAGTAGCCAATTTTTCGACCTCAGCCTGGTTTACCGCTGAGGGACGCGCACCTTGTTCACCCGGGGGACGTGCGAGCCGGTCTGAAATTGTCGATTCGGACATATTCATTTTTGTTTCCACTGTATGGTAGGGGACACACCCTCCTGTAAAGCTGGAGCAGCTTGTGCAATGCGCACTGTCCTGTTTTAGCCACTGGGGATAGAGGACTTCACCCCAAGTGTTTCCACCCTCGCCGCGTGGAGGCCCAGGACCTTCGAGGGCAGTCAAGGCTGAAAGTCAAAACCTTTGCTGATATGAAGAAGCCTGTCATAAGCAAGGCCAAAGAGAAGCTGATTGTGGACTCGGAGGTCCTCTTTCGTCGATTGCTGGTGGTCTCAAAGCAGAGAGAGGTCAACCTCGAAGACGTACTTACCCATGAGCTGTCAGCAATATCCCCCTCGCTCTTCCATGATGATGGGACGATGAGAAAAACCACCAAATCAGATCTAGCAAAGAAGCTTGAAGCACCAGTAGATTGTATCACTGGCCAACTCACTGGAGGTATGACAACGGCATACATACTGGATGGAATGTCATTAGTACAAGTAATTAAGGACACCCTGTTTGTCACATTTCTTGATCTTGCTGATGTTGTGCTGAAGTTTGTGATGAATCCCTTTGACAAGAATCAGGGGGTAGAATCAGTGGCTGTTGTGTTTGACAGATATGACCACAAGCTTAGTGTGAAGGCAGCAGAACGATACAGGCGCGGAGAAATGCAGCAAGCTGGATACGCCATCCAAGGAAATCGTCAGGTTCCTAACTACCGACAGTTCTTGAAGATCTCAGGAAACAAAGCTGCCCTGGCTGCCTTTGTCTCTGACCACATTGTCAATATTGCACCCAGTATGCTTTCAGGAAATCAGAGAATCATTCTTGCTGGAGGGTTTCTTGAACGCCATATCACGAAACTTGTGACATCCACAGGAGCAGCTACCATTCCAGGACTCTTCAGTTCACAAGAAGAAGCAGATACAAGAATGCTGCTTCATGCCATCGACCTGTCTTCCACTCATGAACGTCTGGTTATTAGAAGTGATGATACTGATGTTTTGGTGCTGTTAGTATACTATTGCAGCAAGAATATGCTCACTGAGTTTGTGTACATGCTGGCAGGCCACAACACTCCAGTTGTCAACAGGCAACGTTACATCCCTGTACATTCCATTGTGGCAGAGCATAGTGTGAAGTTCTGTGAAAGCCTCCCAGCAGCACATGCACTTACAGGGTGCGACAGCACAAGCAGCTTGTACCAAGTAGGAAAGCGTGTTGCTTACACCAAACTGCTGGAACATGTGAACAAGGGCAACTTTTCACTAACAACATTTGGAATTCAGAATGTGGAAGCAGATGTCTCTTCTGCACGTTCATACGTCCTTAGCCTGTATGGAAAGAAAGCCAAGACATGTTCTTCCCTGGACCAGCTTCGCTATCTCCTGGCCTCAACGACAGACAAGCCTGCCTCACAACTGCCACCAACAGAAGATGCTTTTAAAAGCATGTCCTGAGAGCAAGGTACCAGACCAGCATCTGGTGTCAAAGCCACATTGCTAATCCTTCCCTAGCTACCCCTGTTGGCAACGGATGGAATCTGTCTGATGGTCAGCTTGAACCTGTCATATACACAAAGGAATCCGCTCCAGTGGAAGTGCGTGATCTAACTCACATGTACTGTGCAGACCGGGACTGCACACAGTCCAACAAGTGCCACTGCCGGTTGAACAACCTTCATTGCACCGAGTTTTGTGCATGCCATGGAGACTGTCAAAACACTGAGGTTGTTGACTCTGACAGTGATGATGATGATAATCTTGGTTGAGAAATTGTGGACGATGATGATGATGATCATAACTGAGAGATGTACATTTATTGCATCTCTGTTTTTTTGTACAGAGATAGTATTACTAGAGAATTGGTGCCTGTTTTGTGCACTTGTTTAAGTGTAGTACATAGTAGAATTACAGTGATCCTTGCTGGCATTCTGCCAAGTGCAGTGCACATTTAGTTAACAATCATTGAGTAATTTCATAACATATTCAAGACATTGTATGAATGAATACACATGGCAAATAAGAGCAAGTCAGATGTGATGATATGTACACTGTTATTTCACAAAGGATAATTATGACAGTATGAATATGAACACAATATTGGGGATTTTGATTTGCTAGTGGTTTTATGGAACTATCCAGTACATGTTTTATTACTTCATGTCAAAGCATATTTAAGTGATTACCATTTAGCATGTAAGATGTATTTTGTTATAGCGTAAGAGCACTAATATGGCTGATGTTGTTCGCAAATTCAAAGCAGTTCTACAGTCTGATCAATGTGGTGATTGTATATAGAATATTACACCAGATCATTGATATTAAAAAGTTACCAATTAGCTATTCTGAACTTGTAGCTATTTGACTTAAACCCACTAATTCCTTGATTTCATGAACTAGATGTAACTAGGCGAAGACACCTATTCGCTTTGTAGGTATGCTATATCTTAGCTCTAACACAGCTTGTTTGTGTCACTTTTACACTGTTATGCATAATTAAGCACTTTAGCTTTAATATTATTGCTATAGAATAACCACTATGCCACTTTCTGTATATTCGCCAAAATTTACACGATTTCTCAAATTTAGGGTGAGGGGTAACATTTTTCTGCTTTACAGCCTAATGGATTATTCTACAGATGCATACTATACAGCACTGGATAGAGAAGTGAATGAGGAAAATTTTGATGTGTAATATATGTAATCTTTGTGATTAATGTACCTATTAGACTTAAGAAAAGATGGTACGCGGAATAAAAGATGAAGACGTTTTTGACAATTTTTGTCCATATTTCTTTCATTTTTCAAAAAACCTGCAAAATACAGTCATATAAAGGGCATGGTACATTCAGCTTAGTCAGGCTGCATGATTTCGAACCATTTCTGTTTGGATTCCTGCATTAAGGCGGCCAATATTTGACAAAATCCACTTTCTAATTTTTTCACTGAAAAATTGTGACTTTACGACAGAAATTCCTTAATTTGGTTGAGTCAAACGCATTTTATCAGACTACAACCATCATTTCCATAATCTAGACAAAATTCTGCATCAAACCATGTAGGTTGTAGTTTGTTCTACCTAGGTTGGGGGTCATCTCTGGATTTGACCTCATTGTCACAGCTCTATTATCTATATCTGGTGATAGAAACCAGAAGCATGTAAAAAATCAATAATTGTCTGCGTTGGATATCTTGTAAAGAGATGTTGTAATGTAGTAGCTTGAAACAAAGGTCTTCTAATGCGTTGTAATTGGATGCAGTCTAATGGGTGGGTGATTAGGGTGGGTGGTGGGTGATTAGGGCTTTATGTCCTGTATTTCTGCACCAATTGGGCTAATTAGGACAGGCAGGGACCATGACAATGAGACGAAGGATGAAACAGCCATCCAACTTAGGCTCGACCGGGAATCGAACCCGGGACCCAGCGGTTGGAAGCCCAGAGCGCTACCTCTGAGCTAGGCCTCCGCCCGGATGCAATCTAATAAAATAAAATGCAGAAAAGGCATAGGTTTGTCCTGATTTATAATTTGGGGTGCGAATAATACTTTCAGAGCTCTGTTTACATTTCAAATATATGCATTGTGGATGCCCTTTTTTGCATCATGAAGATGGTGTGCCTGCAGATAGTTGATGTGACTCTTCAGATGAACTGTCAAGGCAAATGCATCTAGTATGCTTTAGTGTTAAGAAACAAGTGCATTTCTGAAACGTTTCTTTGTTTATATGGTGGTTGCCCAAAATTTGCTTGCTTGTAGATGTGAGTGCCGAACGAAACAGAGAAACTTTTATGTTAGCATGTTAGGCATGTGGTCAGTGACCAATCTTGAATGTTAGCATGTGGTCACTGACCACATGCTAACATACAAGATTAATCCTAATCCCTGGAAGGATTTAAACATTGTTTATTAAGTGATGTTTGTAACCTATATTTCAGGTTCCAAATACAAGAAGCCAGCGAGACCCTGCCCCTTCTGCCAGCAATGCTTCGCAAACCTACCCCAACATCTCACCCAGAAACACCATGACAAGGACGAGGTCAAAAAGCTGAATGGAATGGCAAATAAATACAGGATTGCAGCATTAGACCTGTTACAAAAGAGGGGCATAGAACTGAAAAACAGGCAAATTGTGAGCCAACAGCTTGACACACCTCCCTATCAAGAACGTAAATCAAAAAAAGGCCAGAATCAGTAGAGTACCTGTGCTAAATGTGGTGGATACTTTAATTCGAAGTATATTCTACGCCACAAACGTCGATGCAAATCTCAAAACAGCCCCAGTTAAGTGAATCCTCAAGTAACTCCTCAAGTCGAAACGGCAAAGGCAGACCGCACAAAAGAAGATACCTTGTGGCAGAGAGTTCTTGCAAAAATGAAAGATGGTGAAGTAAAAAACACCCTTATGGCCGATGAAATGATCCTTGAAATTGGAAGGATAGCTTTGAAGATGCGGAAACCCAACAAATTGAAGAAAGCTATCGACAAGGCTCGAAACGAAATGCGTCTCTTGGCTAAGCTCACAATCAAGGCAAACCTGAAAATCATTGAATTGTTCAGCATAGAAAAAATGGATGAGCTAGAGGATGCCCTGTCTTCCATTGGAGAAGGAAAACCAGGATTGCTGACAAATCTGGGGAATTTGGTAAAGAAGAGTTGCAAGAACTTAGGACCCTACCTCTTGAGGACGTCACGAAAAAAGGAAGCAAGTACTCTGAAGAAATTCCTTGATTTTTTCGCTTCACCTGCTGTGTATGCTCAGAACTTTGCTGCCTCTGAATACGAATTGAAAAAAATGCGGCAGAGTGAAAATCGGAAACCGGCAAGATTGCCTGACGAAGATGACTTCAATTTCCTTCTCAGACATCTTATCAATGACGTAAAATAGGCCACAGAGCCGGAAACAAAAGGCAAATATGTCGCCTTGTGGCGGAATCTGCATGCTTTATTGACTTTATATAATGGGCGACGAGGAAATGAGGTTTCTGAAATCAGTATAACAGATTGGAAAGAAAAGGATTCCTGGCTCGAGACAGAACTGAGCAGCGATTACCATGTGTTATTCATAATGGGCAAAAATGACCAACTTCTCCCAGTGTTTGTGCCCAAATATTGTACTGATCGCATCGACAGCTTGGCAGATTCTGAAGTTAGGCAAAAGGTTGGCGTAGACCAAGCGAATGAATATCTATTTGCCTACACTGGTGATTCAACTTATTCTGTTTTGGGATATAACGAAATTCAGGCTGTTTGCCAGAAGTTGAAAATTCCAATGATTGATGCCACCAGTAACAGGCACAGGGCATCTACCCAATTGTGGCAGCTGGACCTTGGCGAGAGGCATATTGAAGAGCTAATGGCACATATTGGGCACAGCACCAACATCGACAAGAACATTTATCAATGTCCCCCTGTGAGGCAACTTCTAAATCATGTGGCACCAGTCCTAGAAAGGATCACATAGGTATAATTAGTTGTAAATGTTACATCACAAGTTTCAGAGAAAATTAACATTTCTTGTGCATTTGTTTCTACAGGGCGTGCCATAAAGATTTACCCATCATGGAAGGTAGCTCATCGATGTTTGTGTTACTGACCTTGAAATTGTGTAGCCTACTTGTCATTTCAGACGTAATTCGAATACAAGTGTTCAAGTCATCCACTTACATTCAAACTACATACAAAATGACATGCAATAATTTCAAGGTCAGTGAGACAAACACTTGTCCTGACACCTGTCCAAACCCAGCTCAATGTTTTAATAAATGGTATTTTAACACAATATGCACCTAATTTAAGCTGCATAGAACGGTGTGCATGAAGTGAGTGAGAACAGACGTTTTCGTGATCTAATAAAACCGTCACTGCAGTGAGAAATTATTAAGGTCGTTTAGTTTTTTGCTTCACCTGTCCCACAGGACAGCTATGGGCATGGCTTTAACTGTCCGACAGGGCACTTTTGCATGTCCAGGACAGTCGGACAGGCTTTAATGTCAAGCACTGGTGATGAGGCAACTTTCCATGATAGGTAAATGTTTATGGTGCACCCTGTATATGCCATGTTCACATAATTATTGCAGGGAGCCTCAGCCAGAACCAACAAAGAACCAAGAGACGAAATGGAAATTGACACAAGCGATTCTGTGGAGGATTCTGAGGCTGGGTCACGAAAGGTTCACTTATTGCAAGGAGCCTCAACCAGAACCAACAAAAACAAAGTACCAAGAAAAGAAATTGACACAAGCGATTCTGAAATTGAGACAAGTGATTCTGAGGTAATGATGATTGATAGAGAAACCAAAATGTTCATTTTAACAAAGAGGACCCAATTGCGCATCATTGTGATTGGTTAACTTCAGTCAATCAATACCATCTTTGCAAGGTTTTGTAATGAAATGCATTTTGGGCACAATGAGCTACATAACTGTGGTCAATTAATTGTTATCTACCACCTTACAGTAGAGTTCAGCTCTTATAATTTTGCAAGACTTTCAGCCATTTGCCTAAAAACAAGCCTGGTGGAGGAGACAGTGCTGGTGTTTGTCAAACACAAATATCGTGCCTAAAAGTGATCTTTTCAGCAGAATATACATACACTTAAGTGAAGGCAGTGTACTGCAGTTTCATTGAATAATTTCTATGAGGCACTTGCATGGGATTTTGTATTACCTACTAGGTTGCACAATGCACAATGAAGTTTTGTACTGGTTTCTACATATTGCGCCATGTTCACATATTGCAGAGAAAGAAAGCTAAGAGAAAACGGAAGGCGAAGGCAGGGTCTAACAAGAGGAGGAAGGCAGAAGAAACACTGATGGTAAATAAATGATAAAGTGATAGAGAGACCAAAGTAATATCAATGTTGCTTGTGCCAGAATAATGTAAGCAGCAAGAAATATTAGTCTGGCAGCCTCAAGATTTAAGAAAGTACCTCCAAATATGTTTGACAATTATTTCTGATAATAAACAGTGAAGTTGTTGGTGAAAAGTGTTTGAATACTTTTTGATACTCTTGCACACTATCTAAACGACTGTGCAGCCTCTAAATAGCCTTTACAGGTGCTGATGGGGCGTGAATAATATTCAGCCAGTTATTATCTCAGTACTTGACATCAAAAACAATAACATTTGCAGAAAAATATTCATTCAAATACTTGTTGTCTCTTGTAGGAACGAGTCAAATGGCCAAAGGCTGCTACGCAGTTGGTTAATCAAACATTCGCGGACTACGTCACTGGCAGGATTAAGCACTGTTATCCAGGTAAATTCAATGATATTGGTATTTTTTTTCATCTACTTGAAGCATGCATGTGGAATTCTTTCAGTGACTGTCCAAAATGATAAATAATAATCCTGAAGTTGCTACACTGTATGCCAAAACATAGCCTACAAGCAAAGTTACACACTAGAAATCTACATTCATCAGATCTTGTCAGTCAAATCAATTCAAGAAGTGCATTTTAATTTTTAAGTGTCATTTTTGTCTACAGTGCCTTTTAAAAGTATTATATACTTTCATTTTCCTATTGAATATCTCTCCATATAATCTGGTGAGAAGCAGTTGTGTCTCAGCAGTCAAAAGTATTGGGACACTTGCAACTGTTCATTTTCCATTCTTCACTGCACTCATTATAGATGGGACATCATAACTTTTAGTGCTTATAGATACCCAAGTATTCATAGATGATGACTGAAACCCAATTGATCCGTACCTTCTTTCCTGTGTGGTGCTACAAATGGAAAATGAAAGTATACACAAGCGTCCCAATACTTTTAGAGGGCACTGTAAGTTCAAACTTTTGAAACATTGTCATTGAGCAGATACTGATGAGGTAACCAGAAAAAAACAAAAAGAAAACTGGTTGTCTGACACACAGAGTCTGATTACAGACTTCGTTGCGGCGGGTGGGGATATAATGACTGAAATCTGCAATAAGACTCCCACAGACTCTGTGTGTCAGACAACCAGTTCCCCCCCCCCCCCGCAACGAAGTGGAGGGGGTATACTGTAATCAGCTTGTCTGTCTGTCCATCTATCGCGCTGTCCGTCTGAAAATCTTGTCCGGGCCATTGCTTGGAAACTACTGGATGGATTTATTTGATATTTGGCATAGTTGTTCCTTATGATGAGTAGTTGTGCACCCTAGGTTGGCATTGTCAGGGGCGGATCCAGAGGAGAACTGGAGGAGTGAAAATTCTCCTACCGATCTTGTCAGGACTATTACTTCGGAACTACTGGATGAAGTTACTTGACATTGGCATAGTTGTTCCTTATGATGAGTAGAACTTTGTGCACCTGGGAGTTGGTTTGTTCATGGGCGGATCCAGAGGGGATGGGTGGGTGGGTGATTAGGGTTTTACGTCCTGTATTTCTGCACCAGTTGGGCTAATTAGGACAGGCAGAGACCATGGCAATGAGACGAAGGATGAAACAGCCATCCAACTTAGGCTCGACCGGGAATCGAACCCGGGACCCAGCGGTTGGAAGCCCAGAGCGCTACCTCTGAGCTAGGCCCCTGCCCCGGATCCAGAGGGGAACATTCTCAGGGGTAACAAATTTATGCATTATGTTGCAGGGGGTATCCCAGTCCTTTAGGACTGTTTTCTTGTTTAAATATGGGACAATGGGATAAAATCAAAAAAGCACATGACAGATTCTGTGTCTTTTATGGTATGCTGGTGTCAGTTGTAATATAGCAATGTCATGAACCTTTTTCTATTTTTGCAGGAAAAAAGGAAATAGAAGCCTTCCAGGCTAAATCATGTGCCTTCATAAAGACATTATCCTGGGAAGCAGTGAAGCGCAAGATCTTCAATGAAAAAAAAACTCTGTGCCAAAAAATGAAAAAAATGGAAAAATAATTGTTGTAATTTTTAGCTTGTTCCAGCAAAACAGACGAGCGTTCACACTGCTTGTGGTGCTCTGATACATGTTTCTGTTCAGATTTGAGTAATGACATCAATCACACACAAGACACATCAGAGTTTGGTTGTATTTGACAGCTTTGGAAGTTTTGCTAAAGTTTTATTTTAATTATTACTATGCTATGCCTATTTATGTCTGCCGTGATATATCTGTTGCATAATGTATTATATTCCATCATAGTTAAAAACATAAAAAAGGCATGAAATTTGGAAAATTTAAAAGGTTCATATCTATGTCTAGTTGTCCCTGCTGTACTGTTTCTAGAAGTTACAGCATGGCGCAGAAGTTCAAAGTTGATTACTGAATGATTGATTTCTAATCAAGTTAAAATGTATATATAATTTGACAGTGTATGATGCTGTATTTCCCTTAAAGCAGGCTGGAACAATAAGCACAACCGTTACAGTAGTGATGACAAAATTCGATGCTAAACATGGCAGGCCAAGATTTATTCAAGGTGATCTCAGATGTACCATGAGAAAGATTTGCTGGTATGTTCCTCGATAACTTAAAGGGTATTTATGAGTACAACTCTGCTACAAGTTAAAAAGCAAATGCATGAGAAGCTGAATGAACTGTTCCTAGTCCACGGACATGCATATGCTGCGAATTTGCTTGCGCTTGCTGTAAGTTATATCGCTGCCTGCTTATGTTGATATTGGCTAGTTGATTATAATTATGTTTAGAATAGCGTGTGTGTGTGTGTGTGTGAGTTATTGTTTAACGCCTCATCAGCACCTGAGTGGGCTATGTAGAGGCTCTCTAGGTTAAGATTGATTATCTATATTTGGTAGTAGAAACCAGAAGCATATAAAAAATCAAAAATTGTCTGGGTTGGATATCTAGTAAAGAGATGTTGTAAGGTAGTAGCTTGAAACAGAGGTCTTCTAATGCGTTGTAAGTGGATGCAATCTAATAAAATATGTTTGATTGTTAGGGGGCGCCGACAATTCTGGCATACCGGTGCCGGTTCATTGACTAAAAGGTGTAAATGTGTAAGTCTTGAATGTCCTATGAGGCATCTGTGATATATTCCTTGATCTTTGCGAGTATTGAACCTACTCGGTATTTTATTTTGAATGCAAGGTAAGATTGAATGCAACTTGTTGTTATTACATTCATTCCATTGTCTTTGCCAGCAAGACATGATAAAAGATTTTATAGTCATTTTAAAATCAGTGTATGGAATGGTAAAATCAGTTATCTCTTTTGTAAGAGCCCTTTTTGCTGCCAGGTCTGCTTTTTCATTCCCTTCAATGCCAGCGTGTCCAGGAATCCAGCAGAATACTATGTCTTTGTATTCGTGAAGATAGAAATACTTAATCAGAACATCTAAGATCCCAGGGTTATCAAGTTGTTTATTTTGGATTGCTTGAAGAGCAGATTTGGAATCAGAACAGATAACATAAAGATCTGATTCTGAGTCCTCGATGTTCTTTAAGGCAAGGTAAATAGCTGTTAATTCTGCAGTGTATATTGAGCAGTGGTCTGGAAGACGACATTCAGCTATAACGGTTTTATAAGAAGTGACAGCACAGCCTACTCGTCTTTCCATTTTTGAGCCATCTGTGTATAGAAATTTGTACGATTCGTATTTAAACCTTATACTATAAAATAGGTTTTGATAGTCTACCGGATTGGTTTCGCTTTTCTTAAGCTCTGCCAAATCCAGTATAACTTTCGGGACTGGGAGAATCCATGGCGGAATGGGTGGTACTTCCGTCTCGGCAATGATTGTAGTATCAATTTTTGCAGCCTCAAGATAGAATTTCATGCGTAATCCCAGTGGTCGAATGGCGTTTGAACGAGATTCATAATGATGCATGTATTTTGGATGAGTGTGTGTGTGAGTTATTGTTTAACGCCTCATCAGCACCTGAGTGGGCTATGTAGAGGCTCTCTAGGTTAAGATTGATTATCTATATTTGGTAGTAGAAACCAGAAGCATATAAAAAATCAATAATTGTCTGGGTTGGATATCTAGTAAAGAGATGTTGTAAGGTAGTAGCTTGAAACAGAGGTCTTCTAATGCGTTGTAAGTGGATGCAATCTAATAAAATATGTTTGATTGTTAGGGAGCGCCGACAACTCTGGCATACCGGTGCCGGTTCATTGACTAAAAGGTGTAAATGTGTAAGTCTTGAATGTCCTATGAGGCATCTGTGATATATTCCTTGATCTTTGCGAGTATTGAACCTACTCGGTATTTTATTTTGAATGCAAGGTAAGATTGAATGCAACTTGTTGTTATTACATTCATTCCATTGTCTTTGCCAGCAAGACATGATAAAAGATTTTATAGTCATTTTAAAATCAGTGTATGGAATGGTAAAATCAGTTATCTCTTTTGTAAGAGCCCTTTTTGCTGCCAGGTCTGCTTTTTCATTCCCTTCAATGCCAGCGTGTCCAGGAATCCAGCAGAATACTATGTCTTTGTATTCGTGAAGATAGAAATACTTAATAAGAACATCTAAGATCCCAGGGTTATCAAGTTGTTTATTTTGGATTGCTTGAAGGGCAGATTTGGAATCAGAACAGATAACATAACGATCTGATTCTGAGTCCTCGATGTTCTTTAAGGCAAGGTAAATAGCTGTTAATTCTGCAGTGTATATTGAGCAGTGGTCTGGAAGACGACATTCAGCTATAACGGTTTTATAAGAAGTGACAGCACAGCCTACTCGTCTTTCCATTTTTGAGCCATCTGTGTATAGAAATTTGTACGATTCGTATTTAAACCTTATACTATAAAATAGATTTTGATAGTCTACCGGATTGGTTTCGCTTTTCTTAAGCTCTGCCAAATCCAGTATAACTTTCGGGACTGGGAGAATCCATGGCGGAATGGGTGGTACTTCCGTCTCGGCAATGATTGTAGTATCAATTTTTGCAGCCTCAAGATAGAATTTCATGCGTAATCCCAGTGGTCGAATGGCGTTTGAACGAGATTCATAATGATGCATGTATTTTGGATGAAATATTACATCATATGTTGGATTTGTTGGAGTTGAAGCTACTTTTAGTATGTATTGCATGGATAACTTGATACGACGAAGGGAAAGTGGAGGTTCCCCTGCCAGTACATATAAGCTCTCTACAGGAGATGTACGAAAAGCTCTTAAGCTTAGTCGCAACCCTTGATGATGTACAGAATTCAGGCATTTTAGATAAGATGGTCTGGCGGAGCCATATACCACAGAACCATAATCAAGTCGAGAACGAGTAATTGCTCGATAGAGACGAAGGAGGACCGTTGTGTCCCCACCCCAATTATATTTGCTCACTACTTTAAGGAGGTTCATTGATTTCAGGCACTTTGCTTTCAGTGCTTTGATATGCGGAATGAAAGACAATTTGGAGTCAAAGAGTACACCCAAAAATTTTGTTTCATTCACCACTTTTATTTGACAGTTGTCAATTATTAGTGATGGATCTGGATGGTTTGATCGTAAGTAATAGAAAGGCAGACAAACTGTCTTCTGTTTAGAGAACTTGAAGCCATTTTCGAGTGACCATTTGTGAATCCTATTCAAATTTAATTGCAGTTGTCGTTCTATGGTTGGCATATATCTGGAACGATATGCAATGAGGAAATCGTCAACATATAGGGACGACATGAGATTTTCTGAGATGGAATTTACTATACTGTTGATTTTGACGTTAAAGAGGGTGGGCGAGAGAATACTACCCTGAGGGACTCCATTCTCCTGAGAGTAGGGGCTTGACATCGTTGATCCCACTCGGACCTTAAAGAAGCGATCCTGTAGGAAGGATCCGATGAAAACTGGAAGGCGACCTCGAAGCCCTAAGTCGTGGAGATCTTTCATTATTCCATATTTCCATGTAGTGTCATAAGCTTTTTCTAGGTCAAAGAATATGGCTACTACGTGTTCTCTGTTAATGAAAGCATCTCTAACATAAGTTTCCAGTCTGACTAAATGATCTAATGTGCTCCTGTGACGGCGAAATCCAGATTGGAACTCTGTAATAAGCTGGTTCGACTCCAGGAACCAAACCAGTCTATCAGTAACAATTCGCTCCATTGTCTTACATAGACAACTGGTTAAGGCTATTGGTCGATAATTCATAGGATCACTATGATCCTTCCCCGGCTTGGGAATTGGGATGACCGTGGCTTGTTTCCACAGGGATGGAAGACATCCCTTCTCCCAAATTTGATTAAAGATGTACAGTAATGTTTTTAAAGAGGATTGAGGTAGGTGTTTTAAGATTTGATAATGTATATTATCAGGGCCTGTTGCAGAGTCAGTCGCTTTTAAGATGACCTTCTGAAGTTCTTCTAAGGTGATGTAGGAGTTATAATCTTCGCTGTTATCAGACTGTATATTTAGGGTTAATCTCTCAGCTTGAGCCTTATAACATTGAAATTCTCTCGTATAGTTCTCCGATGAGGAGTTGTATGCAAACTGTTCTCCTAACCCGTTTGATATTTGTTCTGGTGAGGAGAGATGTTCTCCATTCACTTCTAGAATGCTTACATGCGAAGCTAGGTTCTTTCCTTCAATCTTCTTAATCATTTTCCAGACTTTATTGCTAGGAGTTCTTTCAGTGAGTCTGGAGACATAGTCTCTCCAGCAACTACGTTTTTTTTGCCTGACAATTCTACGCGCTTTGGCTTTCAGGCACTTAAAATTATTCAGATTGTTGATGGTCGGCTGTGATTTAAAAATTCTGAGGGCTTTCTTACGGTTTTTAATAGCTTCTCTTACTTCGTCATCAAACCAAGGTCTTGCACTACGTTTAGAATTATTTTTTGTCATCGGTATTGTTTTATTGGCTATATCAGTAATATCATCAGTAAAATCTTCAACGAGATTATTACTATTCCTATAATGAGACATAGTAATTGTTTCTAAGCAGTGCTTTTCGAAGGAGGTCCAATCCGCTTTATGCAACTTCCATCGGAGTTGACCCACTTCTCTTGTACCTTCTACGTTTTGTAGGACAATAGGAAAGTGATCACTGCCGTGAGTGTCCTCTAATACTCTCCATTCAAATTCCAGAAATAACGCTGGATCACATATACTAAGGTCTATCGCTGAAAATGTTCCATGACCTGGGTGAAGATATGTAGGTGAACCATCATTGAACAAGCAAAGGGTGTGGTCATTGAGAAAATCTTCAATGGTTTTTCCTTTGTTGTTGTGGGAAGTGCTTCCCCACAATTGGTTATGGCTGTTAAAATCTCCTAGGATAAGACGCGGTTCAGGCAGTTGATTGTAAAGGTTATGCAAATCACTGGCTGTAAGGTGAAAGGGTGGAGGAATATATATGGAACATATGGTGAATGTTTTATTCAGGTTCAGACGAACTGCTGTAGCCTGAAGGTTAGTGTTAAGAGCAATATGGGTATGAATGATGCCATTTTTAACTAAAATTGATGAGCCACCAGTGGCTCTATCGTGGGCAATATTGCCATATGTATTATACATATGATAGTTTCTCAGTTTAAAACTATTTGGAGGTTTCAGAAATGTTTCCTGTAGACAGAAAACACTAGGGTTTAAGTCTTGGACCATGCAACCTATTTCATCGAAGTTGGCTCTGAAACCTCGACAGTTCCACTGAATGATACTGTCCATGAATTAGTTAAAAGAGTTTAATATTATCATAGTAAAATCTGTAGTGCATGGTATGAATTTGTATGAATATTCACTTTTTCTTCAAAGTCGCTGCCTCTTTTGGTGTTAAGATCTTTTTGAGGGCCCCACCATGCTTAGATGGTGGTGTTATGAAGCTCAGTGCACTAGATTTTTCTAGTGTTCTTCTGATGAGGGGGGGTCTTTTGGGAACAATTGATCTTTTATCAATTGCCCCCTCCCGTTGAGGCCTAGGGATGGTGGTAGTCCCTGCCTCCTCTTCCATCGGCTGGTGTATCTCTTCCGACTCAACGCCGGAAGGTGCACCCTGTGAGGGTACACTAAGTTGTGATGCACTAACCGATGGAGCTACAAGATGTCCTTTTCCGACATCTATAGCATGCTGCTTTATTCTTGCGAGGTGATCGTCTGCCTGTGAAGTCTTAGATTCTGGTTTATGTTTCTGCAAGCTTTGCCCTGCCTTGGAATAATTATAATTAGGATCTAGGTCAATCCTTCGCCTGGGCGATGATCTGGGTGAAGGAGATCTAGGTCCAGCCATCTGAGACAGGACTGAGGCATAACTTGCCCCAGCAGCCTGTTCAGCTATACGGCGTGCTTGGGGAAAGGAGATATCCTTGGTGGTCTTTAACTTCAGGATCTCTTTCTCTAGCTGCCATTTGGGACAGCCACGGTGATAGGCTGGCCCATCACCTCCACAATTAACACAATATGACTGTTTCTGACATGGTGAGTCACGGGAATGAACGTGTTCCCGTGACCCACAATTGGCGCAGGTTGCTTTGGCGCGGCAGGAGCCGCTAAAATGGCCAAATCGCTGGCAATTATAACATCGTTTTGGGTTCGGGATGTAGGGACGTACCCTACACCACTCGAACCCAATGCTGACCTTGTCAGGCAAAACTGTGCCATCAAAGGTCAGTGTGAGAAGCTGTCGTGAATATCTGGGCGGCTGGCGATGAATGTGGATGACATTGTAGTCATCCAGCCAGTCCCTCAGTTCCTCATCAGAGCAGAGACTGCTCTCGTGCGATGTTATAACGCCCTTGCAGGAGTTGAAAAACCGATGGGGCTCCACCTTAATAGGGGCACCCGCAAAAGCCTTCCACTCCAGCAACTTCAAAGATTGGTCCTTGTGTGCAACCTGCACCAGCAAGGAAGAATTCTTTAATCTCCTTGTATTTTCAATATAGCCTACGTTTTCTTTCAAGGTCCTGCAAATTGTAATGGCTGAGAGACGGGAAAACCCATCATCACAGCCAGTAATTACAAGAAACTTGGGCCATGTCTGAGATAGAGAGGCAGATTGAGAGTTTTGATTTGCGTCATCTAATGATGGACGCAAACGTTTACCAAGTCTGGAACCAGTAGCCAATTTTTCGACCTCAGCCTGGTTTACCGCTGAGGGACGCGCACCTTGTTCACCCGGGGGACGTGCGAGCCGGTCTGAAATTGTCGATTCGGACATATTCATTTTTTTTTTCCCCTGTATGGTAGGGGACACACCCTCCTGTAAAGCTGGAGCAGCTTGTGCAATGCGCACGGTCCTGTCTTAGCCACTGGGGATAGAGGACTTCACCCCAAGTGTTTCCACCCTCGCCGCGTGGAGGCCCAGGACCTTCGAGGGCATGTATTTTGGATGAAATATTACATCATATGTTGGATTTGTTGGAGTTGAAGCTACCTTTAGTATGTATTGCATGGATAACTTGATACGACGAAGGGAAAGTGGAGGTTCCCCTGCCAGTACATATAAGCTCTCTACAGGAGATGTACGAAAAGCTCTTAAGCTTAGTCGCAACCCTTGATGATGTACAGAATTCAGGCATTTTAGATAAGATGGTCTGGCGGAGCCATATACCACAGAACCATAATCAAGTCGAGAACGAGTAATTGCTCGATAGAGACGAAGGAGGACCGTTGTGTCCCCACCCCAATTATATTTGCTCACTACTTTAAGGAGGTTCATTGATTTCAGGCACTTTGCTTTCAGTGCTTTGATATGCGGAATGAAAGACAATTTGGAGTCAAAGAGTACACCCAAAAATTTTGTTTCATTCACCACTTTTATTTGACAGTTGTCAATTATTAGTGATGGATCTGGATGGTTTGATCGTAAGTAATAGAAAGGCAGACAAACTGTCTTCTGTTTAGAGAACTTGAAGCCATTTTCGAGTGACCATTTGTGAATCCTATTCAAATTTAATTGCAGTTGTCGTTCTATGGTTGGCATATATCTGGAACGATATGCAATGAGGAAATCGTCAACATATAGGGACGACATGAGATTTTCTGAGATGGAATTTACTATACTGTTGATTTTGACGTTAAAGAGGGTGGGCGAGAGAATACTACCCTGAGGGACTCCATTCTCCTGAGAGTAGGGGCTTGACATCGTTGATCCCACTCGGACCTTAAAGAAGCGATCCTGTAGGAAGGATCCGATGAAAACTGGAAGGCGACCTCGAAGCCCTAAGTCGTGGAGATCTTTCATTATTCCATATTTCCATGTAGTGTCATAAGCTTTTTCTAGGTCAAAGAATATGGCTACTACGTGTTCTCTGTTAATGAAAGCATCTCTAACATAAGTTTCCAGTCTGACTAAATGATCTAATGTGCTCCTGTGACGGCGAAATCCAGATTGGAACTCTGTAATAAGCTGGTTCGACTCCAGGAACCAAACCAGTCTATCAGTAACAATTCGCTCCATTGTCTTACATAGACAACTGGTTAAGGCTATTGGTCGATAATTCATAGGATCACTATGATCCTTCCCCGGCTTGGGAATTGGGATGACCGTGGCTTGTTTCCATAGGGATGGAAGACATCCCTTCTCCCAAATTTGATTAAAGATATACAGTAATGTTTTTAAAGAGGATTGAGGTAGGTGTTTTAAGATTTGATAATGTATATTATCAGGGCCTGTTGCAGAGTCAGTCGCTTTTAAGATGACCTTCTGAAGTTCTTCTAAGGTGATGTAGGAGTTATAATCTTCGCTGTTATCAGACTGTATATTTAGGGTTAATCTCTCAGCTTGAGCCTTATAACATTGAAATTCTCTCGTATAGTTCTCCGATGAGGAGTTGTATGCAAACTGTTCTCCTAACCCGTTTGATATTTGTTCTGGTGAGGAGAGATGTTCTCCATTCACTTCTAGAATGCTTACATGCGAAGCTAGGTTCTTTCCTTCAATCTTCTTAATCATTTTCCAGACTTTATTGCTAGGAGTTCTTTCAGTGAGTCTGGAGACATAGTCTCTCCAGCAACTACGTTTTTTTTGCCTGACAATTCTACGCGCTTTGGCTTTCAGGCACTTAAAATTATTCAGATTGTTGATGGTCGGCTGTGATTTAAAAATTCTGAGGGCTTTCTTACGGTTTTTAATAGCTTCTCTTACTTCGTCATCAAACCAAGGTCTTGCACTACGTTTAGAATTATTTTTTGTCATCGGTATTGTTTTATTGGCTATATCAGTAATATCATCAGTAAAATCTTCAACGAGACTATTACAATTCCTATAATGAGACATAGTAATTGTTTCTAAGCAGTGCTTTTCGAAGGAGGTCCAATCCGCTTTATGCAACTTCCATCGGAGTTGACCCACTTCTCTTGTACCTTCTACGTTTTGTAGGACAATAGGAAAGTGATCACTGCCGTGAGTGTCCTCTAATACTCTCCATTCAAATTCCAGAAATAACGCTGGATCACATATACTAAGGTCTATCGCTGAAAATGTTCCATGACCTGGGTGAAGATATGTAGGTGAACCATCATTGAACAAGCAAAGGGTGTGGTCATTGAGAAAATCTTCAATGGTTTTTCCTTTGTTGTTGTGGGAAGTGCTTCCCCACAATTGGTTATGGCTGTTAAAATCTCCTAGGATAAGACGCGGTTCAGGCAGTTGATTGTAAAGGTTATGCAAATCACTGGCTGTAAGGTGAAAGGGTGGAGGAATATATAAGGAACATATGGTGAATGTTTTATTCAGGTTCAGACGAACTGCTGTAGCCTGAAGGTTAGTGTTAAGAGCAATATGGGTATGAATGATGCCATTTTTAACTAAAATTGATGAGCCACCAGTGGCTCTATCGTGGGCAATATTGCCATATGTATTATACATATGATAGTTTCTCAGTTTCAAACTATTTGGAGGTTTCAGAAATGTTTCCTGTAGACAGAAAACACTAGGGTTTAAGTCTTGGACCATGCAACCTATTTCATCGAAGTTGGCTCTGAAACCTCGACAGTTCCACTGAATGATACTGTCCATGAATTAGTTAAAAGAGTTTAATATTATCATAGTAAAATCTGTAGTGCATGGTATGAATTTGTATGAATATTCACTTTTTCTTCAAAGTCGCTGCCTCTTTTGGTGTTAAGATCTTTTTGAGGGCCCCACCATGCTTAGATGGTGGTGTTATGAAGCTCAGTGCACTAGATTTTTCTAGTGTTTTTCTGATGAGGGGGGGTCTTTTGGGAACAATTGATCTTTTATCAATTGCCCCCTCCCGTTGAGGCCTAGGGATGGTGGTAGTCCCTGCCTCCTCTTCCATCGGCTGGTGTATCTCTTCCGACTCAACGCCGGAAGGTGCACCCTGTGAGGGTACACTAAGTTGTGACGCACTAACCGATGGAGCTACAAGATGTCCTTTTCCGACATCTATAGCATGCTGCTTTATTCTTGTGAGGTGATCGTCTGCCTGTGAAGTCTTAGATTCTGGTTTATGTTTCTGCAAGCTTTGCCCTGCCTTGGAATAATTATAATTAGGATCTAGGTCAATCCTTCGCCTGGGCGATGATCTGGGTGAAGGAGATCTAGGTCCAGCCATCTGAGACAGGACTGAGGCATAGCTTGCCCCAGCAGCCTGTTCAGCTATACGGCGCGCTTGGGGAAAGGAGATATCCTTGGTGGTCTTTAACTTCAGGATCTCTTTCTCTAGCTGCCATTTGGGACAGCCACGGTGATAGGCTGGCCCATCACCTCCACAATTAACACAATATGACTGTTTCTGACATGGTGAGTCACGGGAATGAACGTGTTCCCGTGACCCACAATTGGCGCAGGTTGCTTTGGCGCGGCAGGAGCCGCTAAAATGGCCAAATCGCTGGCAATTATAACATCGTTTTGGGTTCGGGATGTAGGGACGTACCCTACACCACTCGAACCCAATGCTGACCTTGTCAGGCAAAACTGTGCCATCAAAGGTCAGTGTGAGAAGCTGTCGTGAATATCTGGGCGGCTGGCGATGAATGTGGATGACATTGTAGTCATCCAGCCAGTCCCTCAGTTCCTCATCAGAGCAGAGACTGCTCTCATGCGATGTTATAACGCCCTTGCAGGAGTTGAAAAACCGATGGGGCTCCACCTTAATAGGGGCACCCGCAAAAGCCTTCCACTCCAGCAACTTCAAAGATTGGTCCTTGTGTGCAACCTGCACCAGCAAGGAAGAATTCTTTAATCTCCTTGTATTTTCAATATAGCCTACGTTTTCTTTCAAGGTCCTGCAAATTGTAATGGCTGAGAGACGGGAAAACCCATCATCACAGCCAGTAATTACAAGAAACTTGGGCCATGTCTGAGATAGAGAGGCAGATTGAGAGTTTTGATTTGCGTCATCTAATGATGGACGCAAACGTTTACCAAGTCTGGAACCAGTAGCCAATTTTTCGACCTCAGCCTGGTTTACCGCTGAGGGACGCGCACCTTGTTCACCCGGGGGACGTGCGAGCCGGTCTGAAATTGTCGATTCGGACATATTCATTTTTGTTTCCCCTGTATGGTAGGGGACACACCCTCCTGTAAAGCTGGAGCAGCTTGTGCAATGCGCACTGTCCTGTTTTAGCCACTGGGGATAGAGGACTTCACCCCAAGTGTTTCCACCCTCGCCGCGTGGAGGCCCAGGACCTTCGAGGGCGTTTAGAATAGCGTAACAGAAGCTATAATTAACCTTGGTTTGCTATTAAGTTGTCAAAACTGCAGAAGTTTTCGATTCTACAAATAATTTTCTTAATTTTATTGTTCATGTTGTTAACTTTTCTGGTGTACATGAATTCCTGCCATATGGTGCAGCTTTCTCGCACATATTCAGCAATATCTCCGTCCCCTATCCATGCACGTGGATACCCGATCTAAAGTGTTCCCTGAAAATTCCAGTAAACAGGATGCCCCAGAACAGCCACTGCAAGTCGAACCACAATTTGCGCTTCACTATGACTCAGTTTCCTCACGATGATGACTGCTGGCTCGCCTTGCCTCGCCTCCCCTTCCCTCGCCTCCCCTCCAAACCTTTGTTGCTAATACATGTATGTTCAATAACAGGTTTTCTACCACTCACTGACTCTGACAGTGCTGGTTTGCCTTATTTTGTTACTGACATTAATTTTTGTGCAGACTTTTATCTATTACAATTTTACAATGGCTCGACCAATGATCTCAATTTCTTTACATTAAATTGCAATGGCCTTTTTGGTTATATTGACGAAGTTTTGAATGAATCACTTAATGAATGTTTACCAATAATGAAGGAATTATAATTTATTTGGTCAAATAAAATTTATAAATCAAGCTATATACATGTATATATAAGTTTGTTTGGTATGTAAAATTGAACTAATGAAAAGTTTTACTGCAAAAAGAAACATGTTAATCGCATTGTGAATTTCAAACATCAAAATCAATTTAAAATGTCTTTTGTTGCTCATTTGAAGTCTCTCTTTCATTTTCATTTTCGATCATTCTCTTTCATCGTAACTTTATGTTATAATTGTTCATTATAGAGTCTATGTCTCGAGTTCAAATCTTGTTCTGCTGTCAATTGCTCATGTGAATTTCAACAAAAAGGCAGCGATCCGCCTACACCTTATCATGAAAATGAGTAATCATTATTTGTTCCAATTTTAGTGGAACTTTGTCACATAGTCATCTATTTTTTTTAGGTCTCTTCCTGACACGTTCCTGGTGTTTTGACATCGATCGTCACTTGTGTATTTTTTTTTTTTGCGATTCTGTCACGACATTTGGTTCTGCTTCATGTTAGGCTTCGGCTTGTGTATCTTACACTTTTCTTGGTTCGATTTCATCATCTTCTTCTTGGTGGGTGGGTGGGATTAGGGCTTTACGTCCTGTGTTTCTGCACCAGTTGGGCTAATTAGGACAGGCAGGGACCATGGCAATGAGACGAAGGATGAAACAGCCATCCAACTTAGGCTCGACCGGGAATCGAACCCGGGACCCAGCGGTTGGAAGCCCAGAGCGCTACCTCTGAGCTAGGCCCCCGCCCCTATCTTCTTCTTGGAAGCTCTCTGCTTGCTCTTGTAATTTTCTGAATTACGTTCTTGCCTGCTTGGTGGTTCTATTGATTTCTCGCCTGGTGATTCTTCTCATCAGCAGTGTACATTACTGGATGTCTGTAATTCTTCTTTGGAACCATTTTAACTGTTTAAAACTGTTGGTTCATATGGTGTGCTCCACTTGTTGGTCTTCGGCTGCTTCACCAATAATCATCCAGTATTAATAGAGTCTTTCTTGTTTCTGTTTTCTTTGTTCAACTTCATCTTCTTCTTGTATTCAGAATCTTTGATGTTCATTTTCATATCTTCTGCCCTTTCTTGTTCTTCTGGTGGTTGGTAGCCTTAACTTGGTTCGAATGTCTCTGTACTGCATTGCCGCCTTGTATGGTGTCACACCAGTCGCTGGATGAGAACTTGATCTGTATGCAGTTGACATTTTTTCATGCAGTTGACATTTTTTCTTGCATGGCTATTCTTCTTTTGGATGCGTCTTTGCCTTGAAGATGTGCAATTTTTGCTGCTTGGCCATTCACAAGCATGTCCAGACTTTTCTTTTTTTTTCTTTTTAGAATAGCGTAACAGAAGCTATAATTAACCTTGGTTTGCTATTAATTTGTCAAAACTGCAGAATGTCCAGGCACATAAATCCATATGATATGGTCCATGGATGTGATCTCATCCGGCTCTCTCCATGCTGCTGGCAACCATCCATTCTGCACCTTTGACAGCATTGCAGTAGCTATGGTGACAGTACAGGCTTCTGGATTATATGACGCAAGCCATTCTAGGGCTCTGTTAATGGCTTCAACCTCCTAGTGCTGCTTGCTTGTGTCCCTTGCCTTCAGCAACTTTGATGCCTTCCTTGTGTGTGGTAAAAACCCATGTTGGGGGCAGAATCACCTCCAATTGCCTTAACATGCTATTACTTGCAGCAATTGTAGCACCCTCCCTCTGACCAATCTCTGCATCCACGATCAAACTTCACAACAACCTGCTGATTCGCACTGATGTTCTTTTCCATATAAGTCGGTTGGTGTGTGTGTGTTATTGTTTAACGCCTCATCAGCACCTGAGTGGGCTATGTAGAGGCTCTCTAGGTTAAGATTGATTATCTATATTTGGTGTGTGTGTGTGTGAGTTATTGTTTAACGCCTCATCAGCACCTGAGTGGGCTATGTAGAGGCTCTCTAGGTTAAGATTGATTAACTATATTTGGTGTGTGTGTGTGTGTGTGAGTTATTGTTTAACGCCTCATCAGCACCTGAGTGGGCTATGTAGAGGCTCTCTAGGTTAAGATTGATTATCTATATTTGGTAGTAGAAACCAGAATCATATAAAAAATCAATAATTGTCTGGGTTGGATATCTAGTAAAGAGATGTTGTAAGGTAGTAGCTTGAAACAGAGGTCTTCTAATGTGTTGTAAGTGGATGCAATCTAATAAAATATGTTTGATTGTTAGGGGGCACCGACAACTCTGGCATACCGGTGCCGGTTCATTGACTAAAAGGTGTAAATGTGTAAGTCTTGAATGTCCTATGAGGCATCTGTGATATATTCCTTGATCTTTGCGAGTATTGAACCTACTCGGTATTTTATTTTGAATGCAAGGTAAGATTGAATGCAACTTGTTGTTATTACATTCATTCCATTGTCTTTGCCAGCAAGACATGATAAAAGATTTTATAGTCATTTTAAAATCAGTGTATGGAATGGTAAAATCAGTTATCTCTTTTGTAAGAGCCCTTTTTGCTGCCAGGTCTGCTTTTTCATTCCCTTCAATGCCAGCGTGTCTAGGAATCCAGCAGAATACTATGTCTTTGTATTCGTGAAGATAGAAATACTTAATAAGAACATCTAAGATCCCAGGGTTATCAAGTTGTTTATTTTGGATTGCTTGAAGAGCAGATTTGGAATCAGAACAGATAACATAACGATCTGATTCTGAGTCCTCCATGTTCTTTAAGGCAAGGTAAATAGCTGTTAATTCTGCAGTGTATATTGAGCAGTGGTCTGGAAGACGACATTCAGCTATAACGGTTTTATAAGAAGTGACAGCACAGCCTACTCGTCTTTCCATTTTTGAGCCATCTGTGTATAGAAATTTGTACGATTCGTATTTAAACCTTATACTATAAAATAGGTTTTGATAGTCTACCGGATTGGTTTCGCTTTTCTTAAGCTCTGCCAAATCCAGTATAACTTTCGGGACTGGGAGAATCCATGGCGGAATGGGTGGTACTTCCGTCTCGGCAATGATAGGGATACCCTGCCAAAACTGTTTTAACTTGCGCTTTTGTAGTTTTAGGAATACAGCTATACATATATGGCACACCATTAGAACCGCAATACAAAAGCGCAACTGAAAAACCAAATTTAGTGAAGATCCGATCACTAGAAGCCGAGAAAATTTTGATTATATTACAAATTCAGGCCTCGCGAAACCTGTGATTTTTTGACATCGTACAAATCGTCCACGCACAATTCGTCTAAGATAAAACATACTTGACGGCTGTTGTTTTTTTAGAAACAGACTTTGTTTTTGTTAATTTTGATCTAGAATTGTTACAATAATAAAACATACTTGACGGCTGTTGTTTTTTTAGAAAGACTTCGTTTTCGTTAATTTTGATCTAGAATTGTTACAATAAAATAAGTCCACTATATTAGTGCTACTTTAGACAGTTAAGAGCTAAAAACCATATATTACAGGTAGGTAGGTAGTGTTATTGTTTAATGCCTCATCAGCACCTGAGTGGGCTATGTAGAGGCTCTCTAGGGTAAGATTGATCATCCATAGTTGGTAGTAGAAACCAGATGCATGCAAAAAATCAATAAATGTCTGCGTTGGATAGCTGGAGCAGCTTGTGCAATGCGCTCTGTCCTGTTTTAACCACTGGGGATAGTGGACTTCACCCCAAGTGTTTCCACCCTCGCCGCGTGGAGGCCCAGGACCATATATCACAGGATATTTATTGTATGCGTGGTGGCGCACCTGTCATGTCACTGCAGCGCCCTCTGAAAATATACGTCCGACCCGGCCCGACGAGTTGACTTTCCTCTGGCAGACGAGTCGGTAAACAGTTACCGGCCAGCGGCAGGTCAGCGGACGAGTCGGTTCCGAGTGGCGGAATAGTAGACTTCGGCAGCGGGCGAGTTGACTTCGCCGGCGGACCAGTGGGTCGGACGGCGGACCAGTGGGTCGGACGGCGGACCAGTGGGTCGGACGGCGGACCAGTGGGTCGGACGTCGGACAAGTCGGTAGCGGACGAGTTGTCTGGCGGACGAGTTGACTATACTCCAGGTAGAATTATAATTTGTTATCATTAAGATAACTGCAGGCACAGCAGGTAAATATTGTATGCTTATTAAAAATGAATTATTTCATAAAAAAAAAACGAGTTGTGTATCGTATATAAAGCAGTTCATGTTTTCAGAAGTCAGAAATTAAATTGCAATTTCAATATTTGACAACGATGGTATTTTTATGGGAACATTTTATAATACTTATTTTCGTTAGGTGTGGCCAAATGACATTTTTAGTTCTCTTCCACCAAATACTTTAAATTTTATGATTTATAATACTAGACTCTATTCAAGTGTTGGCCGTTTACATGTATGACATCTCTTTCAATGTGTTTGAACTTAACGACATCGCAAAGCTCAATCGCCATTGTCTGTTATAGTAATGATCCATGTGATGTCATCAAATCTTTGGGATGATTCCGTCTCACTGGTCAATTGCACTGATACAGGTTATCATGGCTAACATGAAGGGAGTCTATTTTCTTACAGTATGAATTTAATTTGTATTATTTTCTTTAGTAAGGGTGTATCCCTTGGTGAGCTGGCCAAAGAAAGGGCAAAGACTTAACAAGAGCTGAAGGCAACAGCTCAAGGACTGGCTGAGCTGAAGGAATGCCTCAAGGAGGCAAAAAACAATGCAAAACAGATTGACCTGCAGGATCAGCTGATAAAAAAGGACCTTAAAACCATTGAAGAATGTGTATGTACCTGTATTTCATAACATCATTTCACTGAATTTATCACACGTGTTCTCAGCTCAGTGCTTAAGTAGCTGATCATGCATTATTTTTATAATGTATTATTATTTTAGGCCATTCGCCTTTGTAATCATGATGTCATGGTTTCGTGCATAGTCGCCAGGTCTGGCAAGCTGCCATATGTCATAGGTTGCTATGAGGGACTTTACTATTTTGGTAACAGACCCCAGCTCCCAGATTATGGGTCTAAGGTACTCATGTCCTCAGGTAAGATATTTCCATGCTGATGAGTCATTCATTGCAATTTCTGAAAAACATCCAAAAAATCTAACTTTGTATATGTATTGGAGTATGTTAATCATCATTTTCCAGGTGAACATCCTGCTGTACAACTTGAGGACACAAGGACAACATTGAGACAGAAAAGTCCAGGTGTTGCTTAACAAAAAGTATTGTAAGTGAACTGTGTCATTTTTTTCCACTGTGCATGAATTGCATTGGGACATAGAATCATAGCTACAATATATAGATACTGTAATGTCAAGCACTCAGGTCCAAGCATGTAGCATACTGGTGTTTGTTTAGACTTGTGATTAGGAATTCTTTGTTAATGACGACACAATTTTTTAACATCACTATTATGATTAAAGAAAAACTCCTTTATATTATATTTTGAATCTAAATAGGCAGCAATATATATATATATATATATATATATCTTATAGTATTTGTCGGGATAGACAAAAGTATTATAGAGTTTTAAGAATAGTGCAAAATTTCTTTAGAAACGTGAAACAATAATTGATAATAGTTCCTCATTGTCATGATGACACATGAAATAGCTGCAATAGTTACAATTACTAACACTATTAATTCTTGAACCTATAGGCAGATCTATCATTTTGAACCTGAAGGCAGATCTTTTTTTTTCACAATGCAACACTCAGTGTTCTGATTCCTCCAGGACTCCTCCCCGCCTGGTGGAACCTTTTAAATATTAGTTATGTAATGACTTTGAAGGTGTGTAATACTTTCAGTGGCTGCTTCTGGAAAGGAAAATGGGGCCCTTCCCTATAAAATGGCAGCTGAGAACCATCTAGGCTACAAGGTGACACTGCCCGACGGCATAAAATTTAAAAAACCCAGTGAATATACCATGGCGGAGCTGCGGGCATTACTAAATGGGAAGCACACCATCACATTCATTCCAAGGTAATATGCAGCTGAATGCGGTATGATTGGTAGTGTTAAGTATACATCAAACTATCCTAAAAAAAATAGCGGTGGAATTTCTGAAATCTGTTCAAGTTTGTAAAGTCATGTAGCCATCAAAGAGTTTTCAATTTGAAAGTGTTACAGTTGCATCTAAAATTGCAGGTTTGAAAATATTTTAAATAATTTATCATTTGTATGCATATTTCTAAATCTTAAATTGATCCTGTTTCCAAAGGGGCATTCACACTATCAATGTGTTGAAAATGTAGAAGAGGACAACGTAGTTGCATTGCAGGTGAGAGAATTAGGAATAACAGCTACCGGGGAAAAAAAATATAAGTTTGGTCTGGAATATATTATTTGTGCTAAAAATGTGGGTACTGTAAGTTGTATAATGTGTATGATATTAACTGTATATTTCTATACAATTTCAATTCCTTTGTGCTTCAGATCCATAGCCCTGAAGAGAATGTTGAAAATGTGGAAGATGACAAAGTAGTTTCATTGCAGGTGAGGAATAACAGCTAGTGCCATTTACAGCCATTTGAACTCCCAAATATTTTTATGTTCTATTTATCCGTCCGATTACACACAAGACCAATATGCAAGAGTGGGTGGGGTAGGTGATTGGGGCTTTACGTCCTGTATTTCTGCACCAATTGGGCTAATTAGGACAGGCAAATGGACATCCCTGGTATTATAATGATAGACACAAGAATGAACTTCATCTCTCCGCAAATGAGATTACCCAGCCAGAACCATACGTTCACAAACATAAATGGAACATTCAAAAATAATTTTTCTAAGGTGTGTACCTCAGAAAAATGTTTTTTGAATGTTTCATTTATGTTTGTGAACGCATGGTTCTGGCTGGGTAGTGATCCCTTTCCTCAAAATATTGATGGAGGGTCCTAGTTCTGTTAATTTTCATATCCAGTGGGCTTCTACAAGATTGTGTGCATGCATTGGCATTTTGGGACAGCGCTTGGTAAAGGTATGACGTGTTTGTAATGGAATAATGCAGGGTGACAGATCAATAAGAATTTGCCTTTTATCATCTCTTGTTTCAACTCACAGGCTCAGCTAAAACGATCAAAGGAGGCCACTTAAAAGTCAACTGGGAGGACGGTGTTTCAACAACAATACCGAAGAAGGAGCTTGAAATTTCCTTAACAGAAAAAAACGTTTAGGTAATACATAGTTCATGTAACTTGTAGGAGATTATGCCTACCATGAACTCTCGACCATTCTTTCGGATTGTTATTTAAATTACTGTAAAAATGAAAACCTAAATTGCTGTTTATATATTTTTATTGAATTTTCTTTTGGCAATTTTTAAGATTTATATACGATTTAACCATAATGACTGAGAAATATTTTTTCAACTGTTACAAATTTATTCAATTTTTGTCTAGCCTTTTAATGTATAAAAGATGTGAAAATTACAAGTATTCCTAAATCTGCAAAATGCCAAGCAACTTGAACTTACGTATACCTTTTTTGTTTCAGGTACTGTGATTCATCTTGACATATATATACATAATTATATATGAGGCCCCCTGTGTACAGTTTGTTTATATGTGATTTAAAACATGATTGTAATGAAGGCATTTGTTTTTTTCTCTTCTTCATGTTTGGGAAACATGTATTCCATTATGTTTGGTATAAGTATATTTCATGCATAATTTGCTACTTTGTATGGATTAATGTGGCTGAACATTTTTCAAGTTCTGTCCTATTGTCTGTTGAATAAACACATGACAAATATACATTGTTTTATTTGTGTTGTGTTCATTGTCAAATAATGATCAATTTAGAAATTCTGAGCAGCAAATTTCTTGCACTATTTTTTTGCGCTGTAATGGCCTTTGTATCCATGAAATATGACATGTAAACCCTATTTAATGCATATTTCCTCAAAGCAAGTTGCGTAGATCTTGGGAATGAAATAAGAAGCCTTTAAGTGGTGGAAATCATGCACCAGTGTGTGTGTGTGAGTTATTGTTTAACGCCTCATCAGCACCTGAGTGGGCTATGTAGAGGCTCTCTAGGTTAAGATTGATTAACTATATTTGGTAGTAGAAACCAGAAGCATGAAATCATGCACCAAACGAATGAGGAAATACCGAAAATGTCAATGAGTGCAATTGGACATTTCATCATGATTTACATGCCCCACACAGTTGAGCGCAAAATGTCAGCTTTCCCTCTGTATTTTGCAATTGCATTCAGCATCAAATAGTTTATAAGCAGCATCAAACTTGTAATATCAATTAAAGTATGTAAAGTCTACACATCCGACTTCTCATTGGCATACAAATGGTCTACTTTTGTACGGGGTGTGTAAACATTTGGTAACTTCATACGGCAGTGATGGAAGTGGGGGGAGGGGTGGTGGTGGACGGAGTCCTCCTTACCGAAAAACGGGGAGCTCTACAATGCTACAGCTCCCCCAATAATATTGCTATGTTGCTATATAATTCTTTAATTTGGATATTTACTCCACAATATTTAGATTTTTAACGGCATAGCCTTAGAAATGTTGGTTCTAGGGACAGTAGCAACAATTGGCTACTGGCATGATATTGAACATGCTGCATGAGGCTACAGACAATATTGGCTATATGACACTGGATGAAAAAGTACCCATTGCTGAAGGGACCATCCTAAATTTGACCAGGGCCAAATTATGGTGCAGGTACCAGTATTCAGAATGCTGCATTTCTCAACCTGGGGCTATCTTCCTGGTTCAATCTCTCTGGTGAAGGGGCTAACTTCCTTTCTTGGGCCAACATTCCAGGTGAAGGCGCCAAGCTCCTGTGGGCTGATGCTTCCCGGAATGGGACAAGTATTTTTCATTGGACAATCTATAGGGCTCATGCAGTTTGATGCCATGCTCAGCACACCTATTCATAACATGGAGACACTTCCAAGCTCAGGAGCGATTCCTTGCTGGTTGGATCCTTTAACAGTGTATTGAGTTGCAGCAGAGCAGTATGTACCAAGAGTTCGAGCCAACAAAATCTGCTAATGTCTAGTCTTCATTTGGCTTCAAAGCCAGCAGGTTGCTGATTAGGGCATTCTTATAATTCAAGAGATTCCTGGTTGCTGAAGAGAGCTAGCGGTGCATCACATCTTAGGGAAAGAAATTAGTCTTATTTCTGTACCAATATATCAGTGTCCATCTTCCTGAAGCAATGGCCTATTCCTACGATCTGCGCCGTAGCCATGTGGAGGAATGTGACTTGCTTCTGGAAGATGATATATTTCATTCTCATTGTTTCTGTGGTAACCAGGTGCCCTACTGATTGGGTACAGAGGCTTATGCCTCATAAACTTTCTCTTGTGCTGACTGCATCCTGTTGACAGTAAAAAATATTTCTCATCAGATTTTTTAGCAGTAGGATAACTGCAGCTATTTTCACTCACACACGTTGATGATTACACTGATACTGTATCAAACTGCCTTTCAAACCAATGGTACATTATATGCCACCTAACTAGTTTGGTCATCATATTTCAATGAATTGACCATCGGTGGCCTTCATCGCACTGATGTATAGCTGATGTCTGGGTAAATGGTATATTTTCCCCACATTTTTTTGGTATTGCAACAGTACAACTGACATCAAAATTGATGTCATAAATATAAATTTTTTTCCATGTCATAAAGCGCAGGAAAGACCATTTATTGTTTGTTGTTCTACCTCATTTGTACCTCACAATATCCCTGATGCTCATATTCAGGCTTGATTTGTACGGCCATGCATGGACACAAAACTATTAAATGTTATATATCATCTGAAAGCCTATAAAATAGGTCACTCCAAATGTATAACACATCATGCCAATTGAAATTTGAAACTTCAAATGATGTGCAATAAGAGATCAAACTGATGCCATAAATGAAATCCCCCATATCCTAAAACATGGGACACAGTGTGTTATTTATTGTCCTGTGACCTCTTGGGGAGGAGATGTGAGATATGAGAAAAAATGATCATTACTATGTTGCCTTAGTTATGACATAACACCTCCAATTATCAGAGGTCTATCACACATCATGGAAAAGCTGAGATTCTAAGCCTTACAAAAAAGTATGATAGGCTTAATTAGTCCCCTTTATTGGTAATGGCTTATAAAATTTGGAGCTTTCGTCGATTGACTAAGCACGCCAATTGAAGAAAGTGTTTGCTCCTGTAGCTTAGTTAGTTAGTGTTATTGTTTAACGCCTCATCAGCACCTGAGTGGGCTATGTAGAGGCTCTCTAGGGTAAGATTGATTATCTATAGTTGGTAGTAGAAACCAGAAGCATGTAAAAAATCTATAATTGTCTGCGTTGGATAGCTGGAGCAGCTTGTGCAATGCGCACTGTCCTGTTTTAGCCACTGGGGATAGAGGACTTCACCCCAAGTGTTTCCACCCTCGCCGCGTGGAAGCCCAGGACCTTCGAGGGCCCGATTCTGCGATGTTCCAGCTCCACTCCCAACAAATGCCCTGTGGGCCCTGATGCCCTGCTCTGCCAGCCGCCGGCTCACAGTTCTTCTGCTGATTCTGGGACGATGTCGTCCAGGTGTATCACTTGCAGTGAGGGTGCAAGGTCGAACCTGTCCCTGAGACGCTGGCAACGAATATGGCGGTCTTGCGCTTGCGTTGCGACACGTGGTTGTCCTGGCCGAGGTCGATCTCTTGTGGTTCCAGTCATCCTGTGACTACAGACAAACGAGAAATGGTGGGCTGGGACACACGAAAGTGCATTGCAACATGGCCTTGAGATACGGTTGTTGCAAGCATGCCGATGGCCTAATCTCTGAAATTTTGCTGCAGCCTTGGCATTGTGATTTTTAGCAAAATGTGTTGGGGCCTTGATAAGGCTAACCTTAAGGAAGCTTTTGATAGCCTGCTTTCAAATTCATTGTTTGTCAATAAAGCAGTATGACCTCAGTACTGCCATTGACCTGATGGCACCTTAAATTTAAGGCTCAATGAGACAAGGCTTGTGATGGTGACCAGAATTATTTGTTCTTATGACATAACACAATTCATTATCTCGGGTTTGTACAAGATGTTTTACCTATGCGTTTTTAAAGTCCATTAGTGTATATCAAAACAATGTAAGAAGGCATGTGAGGAAAAACCATGGTGGAGGTACAAGGGAACTAGACATTAACAAATTTGCAGACAATGAGTTGCTAAAAATAGCAGAAAATTTGTTTTTTTCCTAAGAATGAGGAAGATAAACAGGTAAGTAGGCATTTTGGCCCTATTACAGACTACAGTTGTAAGATTGTCAATTTTGAAGAGGGGCCAGTGTTTCAAAATGTGATGGTGTGGGTGATTAGGGCTTTACGTCCTGTATTTCTGCAGCAGTTGGGCTAATTAGGACAGGCAGAGACCATGGCAATGAGACGAAGGATGAAACAGCCATCCAACTTAGGCTCGACCGGGAATCGAACCCGGGACCCAGCGGTTGGAAGCCCAGAGCGCTACCTCTAAGCTAGGTCCCCGCCCTCTCTCTAAGGTCTTAAGACCGCTATCGAGAGGCCACCCAGGCGTTTAAAGGTAGGCTGAAATCTCCGGAGTCACCAATTACAATTTATCAAGTAAATAGAATATTTCAAGAATTAGAAAAGTACAATAATGATAATAGATTAGCATTGTTAGTTAGTTAGTGTTATTGTTTAACGCCTCATCAGCACCTCAGTGGGCTATGTAAAAGGCTCTCTAGGGTGGGTGGGTGGGTGATTAGGGCTTTACGTCCTGTATTTCTGCACCAGTTGGGCTAATTAGGACAGGCAGAGACCATGGCAATGAGACGAAGGAGGAAACAGCCATCCAACTTAGGCTTGACCGGGAATCGAACCCGGGACCCAGCGGTTGGAAGCCCAGAGCGCTACCTCTGAGCTAGGCCCCCGCCCTAGGCTCTCTAGGGTAAGATTGATTATCTATAGTTGGTAGCAGAAACCAGATGCATGTAAAAAACCAATAATTGTCTGCGTTGGATAGCTGGAGCAGCTTGTGCAATGCGCACTGTCCTGTTTTAGCCACTGGGGATAGAGGACTTCACCCCAAGTGTTTCCACCCTCGCCGCGTGGAGGCCCAGGACCTTCGAGGGATAAGCATTGTTGTAGGACGATTATTTAAAAAAAAAAAAAGGAAATATTTTAAGGATTTTTTTTCTTGAGTGACAATCACATGACTGGACAGAAACATTGATGAACAAAATACTGAATGAAATTCACATGCTATTGTTACAAGCATTTTCTATTTAGAACCTGATTGCAATGAAATTCACATGCCACCATTGCAGCACTTTCTGTATAGGATCCCCAACAGTTCACTACAATTATCACCACATTATCCATTAATATAACAGAGATGCTTAGTTGAAAATCACATGCTATTGTTACAAGCATTTTATGTATATTGTATGAAAATTAAATGAATATACACACATTATTTAATATCATGTTGAAGTAACTGAAATGAAATTCACATGCTACTTTTACAAGCATTTTCTGTGCAGTGAATGAATGTTGGTTCATCACCTCCAAGTGATCAACATATCATATCAGAGCAATAAAAAGTACATTGGATATCTTAGAACCCTATAAAATAAGATGAAATGCAGAAAATTAGTCATTAAAATTCACAAAAGGGATATAATGAGTGCAACACAGGCATTTATGAAGCAAAGCTCACCCTGAAGAGGACTGACAAATGTAACAATTTCTTATTAAGCAATTTTCTTTATAATTGTTTAGATGATCATTCTGGATATATTTTGCGAATCCAGACTGTGGGTGTAAATTTTGTTATGATAAGCTGAACACTTTTATTATAAGCCATGGGAATTATATAATGAATGCCACGTTTGGCAAATTCATGCCTAACTCTGGGAATATGGAATGCATTGGCAGATCTGGTGTTGTGTCGATGAATGTTTCTATTTTTTACAAATATGTTGTCTTGAAAGTAAGCGTGTACCAATTTGTTCTATAATTTGTAACAAAATTTTAATTCTTGAAGGTTACATAGATTATTAACTTTCAGAAGGCTTAGATTCTTAAAAATTGATTCTGTGTGAGCATTGTATTTCGCACCCATTATGATTCTGACAGCTTTCTTTTGAAACTTTACAACTGAATTAATCTTTGATTTCCAACAAAGAATCCCATAATTGAGATATGGCATGAATAAGCTATAATATAAAGTGAGAAGGATATCCTTCGAGATAAAATATTTCATTTTTAACATTATTCCTATAATTTTAGACATTTTTAAGGATATCTTATGAATATGTGACTTCCAGCTAAGATGTTTATCTATTGTAATTCCTAGGTAGGTAAAAGAATCCACAAAGTCTATAATTCTACCATTTATCATATTTGGATAATTCACATTTTTGCTTACAGTATGAAAAAGCACCCAGTGGGCAAAAGTGGTCTCTTTGAAATCTTTTTGACGTCTCTGCAGGACGTCTCATGACCAGCCCATACTGGTCTCATATGCAAACTTCAATGACGTATTATAGGAGACATCTAAAAGACGACGTCAGATGACGTCTTTTAAGACGTATTTAGTTTACCAATATGACGTCTAAAATACCTCATCAGATGACGTCTTTTAGCCGTATTTAGTTCACCAATGTCTGACGTCTAAAATACGTCATCAGATGACGTCTTTTAGAGGTAGTGTGTTATTGTTTAACGCCTCATCAGCACCTGAGTGGGCTATGTAGAGTTTTTAGAGGTACTACACGGCATTTGATAGTATATCTTTTGAGGCCATCTACAATTTCTGAGTACCACAGGCTGGATCAGTGCCATTTACTTCCTCTAAAAGAGCAGTTATTCTTAACATTGTGTAAACTGAGACACGACCCTGGATTTCCTAGATTTAGCATACCGTTGTGGCATAACCTTCCAAATAGCCAGTTGGATATTTAATACTTGGATAAACTACATGTTTTTACGCTTTGGTGAAGTCAGTTTTTGGCCAGAGGGTGGATGGGTGATTAGGGCTTTACGTCCTGTATTTCTGCACCAATTGGGCTAATTAGGACAGGCAGAGACCATGGCAATGAGACGAAGGATGAAACAGCCATCCAACTTAGGCTCGACCAGGAATCGAACCCGGGACCCAGCGGTTGGAAGCCCAGAGCGCTACCTCTGAGCTAGGCCTCCGCCCAGTTTTTGGCCATAAAGAGATGTTTTGTATGAAGAAATGGCTGAAGATTACAAAAAAATTTCCCAAACACATTCATCATTGTGGATTGCATCACTGAAAGCAGTCTCAAACATACAATGATTATAAAGCAGGAAACACTTTAAATGCTGCAGACCCATGTGGATCTGTAATATTCAGTTCAATTTTGAGTGGATCTAAATCTGACAAAGAAATTTTCAGGCAATGTGGCTTCAAAGCTGCTCCTAAGAACATGGTGGAACAGTTTCAAGGTGATGGCAAGCTTTAGGCCAGGTTCTAAAGCTTTCCTCCAGAAAGTATCTTCCAACTCTTTTTTAAGTAACTCCCTGAACAAGGCTGGTTCAACTCCTGTGAAGTTTCTAAGGATGCAACATCTTCATTCTCCAATTCCTTCATTAACTTCTCATACTGGCCATACATGGGTCTTCTGAGCCAGGGCCTTGTCCAATACATTTTCCTCTGTGCCTCTCTCTTCTTCTTCCACCTTTTGTGAAGCAGCCATGATTTCACTGCTAAGTTGGCATTTACCATAGAAAGTAGCATCAAGTCTTTCTCATCCATAGGCCTCTCCATGGTCACTGTGCAGATGTTGTCTAGTCGACTGCCAAGGTAGAAATGTGGGTAAGAACAGGTGATGCATGCCTTATATAGGAGAGGCACTGTGGTTGACAATAAAAGGTGGTGGGTGATTAGGGCTTTACGTCCTGTATTTCTGCACCAGTTGGGCTAATTAGGACGGGCAGAGACAATGGCAATGAGATGGACAATAAAAGGTCATAAGATTTGCAAAGGGTTAGCAGAAAACTGCATCTTTCTATGAGTGGGGTTCTGCCATTTCCCTCTTCTTTGACTGAACTGATATCTTTCAGTTAAATCTCCGATTATTATTAATAAATATTAAGAAATTCAGATGATAGCTCAAGTGCAATTCTTGCACACATTTTCAGGCATTGTTTATGTCTGGGCTACTATATATCTTGCTACATTGTTTATTGCTGCTACTTTATGGTTACATTGTGGCTATTCTACCAAAAAGTGCCACAAAATCTGTCAATTATTGGCATATGGCCAATGAGCTGCCTTAAAATAGGTGGACAATTTGTCAGATGTTGACATTGCCTACTGTCCGTCAATTTTTTTGCCCTTAAAATCCGGTGTCTGACGCGATTTTGTGGACACCGCTGGAGCTATTTATGTTTTGATGACATTCACAAGCCTTCAATTCAGGACCTTTTAACGGAGTTGCAACTGTTTATGCGTAATATTCATGATATATATAATCATTTAAATATACTTGAGCTATTCAGGTTTTGATGACATTCATAGGCCTTCACTTCAGGACCTTTTAACGGAGCTGCAAATGTTTATGCATAATAGTTCATGATATACATGATTATAGGATCAATCTGATCATGAACTGGTCACCTTCGTCTTAGTTTGATGAAATTCACAAGCCTTTACTTCAGGACCATTTAATGTTTTAAAGTTTATAGGTATAAGGAACATATGTCATTGATTTTATATGTTTAATGCATGAGAATTATTCAACAGTCATCATTATAATAATTTAAATGTTTTATGCAGAATGACCTACAAAAATATATGTGTCAGGAATATCCAAGCGCAGACGTACAGATCTACAATCAGTATCAGTGGTAAAAACATGACCGAGACATTTCTTAAGTTTCACAACTTTGTATCAAAATTTAATATTGTCCTGAAACAGCATACACTAGAATACACACTGTGTAACTCTGGACTTCATGTCACTAGCATAGCTCTATGTATTCACGGTTACTGTGGGTTTTTCTGCAAGAGATTCCAACTCCCTCTCATTCTGGTGTTCAGCATGTTTAACATTCTTCACTCTCCTGTACCATATCAGACTGAATGCAGCCTGAAAACAAAAAAATCATCAGACAATATGAAAAAAATTTGCATTTTGTATATGCATATCTAAACATTTTATTACAGCCATGTCACTCAAATTTACCTGCAATGCAGACAATACAATGAAAAGAACGGCAGCTCCCACTCCCGCTTTGTCAGTCCATCCAGACACTGCCATCCAAATGAACAAACTGGCACCAGTTCCAACAAGTGACAATATGACTGAAAAGAGTGCAGCAATCTGATCCACTGTAGCTCCCATGATGACTGACCTTTCCTAGTTGCAGTATGATTCACCTGTAGAAATAATGTGAACGTATTTCATACTATAGTCGTACTTCAGCCGACATTCAGAATCACATGGTTCCCTAAACTTTTATGATCAATACTTATGATACGTTGTGTGCTCAACCTGACAGCATAACACAGTGACAGAAACACTGCAAGTTATTTAGTATTACTCTCTATTTACCCAATTTCAACTTCGTGTTTATGTGTGAACCTGGTGAAACAAGTTAAAACCAGTATTAAATGAACACTAACTCTGTGACAATTGGATAAGACTTATTAAGTTGACCAAGCCACCATCCAGCAGGCCACTTGGCCTCCCACAACACTGGGTACCCCTCTCACTGGATATTTCAATGAGTAATCTGAGGGCCCAGGTTTAAGCAATCGTATATCAGATTGCATGTCTTGGTTTTTGCTTCATTAAAAGCAAATCACTTCTTCTAGTCTTGTAGAATTCAAGGTTGAATAGGAGCAAATTGTGACACCACAACACACAGGAACTGAGTCTTGGTTTGGTAGTTGCCAGATTGACGCATCACCAGTTTTGCATGTCACTCCCTTGACTGGCAATTATTTACGAGTTTCTCTATCATATTGGGGGTGGTTTATTTGTATTAAATGGTGATTTTTTATTTGTATTATATGGTTGTGAATTTTGTAAAATACTCTTATTCTGAGAATAGAGAGGTTGAGGTTCCATTTCGAGAGACTGCAGCATTGTCAAGCTATTGATTTTGAGCAGCTTGTATTATGGTAACAATGGCATAGGTACCTGGGTCATCTCCTCTGTATGGCTTGCAATTGTATTCTAGTGTATTATTTTTCCCTATAGGAAGGATCTGGCCTGGAACCAGTCGCTTGCACTTCGGTTCCAGCAAAGTGCATACTCTTCAGTTCCAAAGCCAGAACTTGCGAAGGCTGGCCTTAGTCACAAGTTAGCAGGTTAGTTGACTATTGTAGACTAGTAGGTTGGCTTGATACAAATTACATTTTGTTTTAGTACCAGATTTCTGAAGGGTTTAACCAAGATATGTGGTATTACCTAATGATGACCGACAGTCTGGCAACGGGTACAATCGTCACGATCGTAAATAACACCAACAGGCTTTCCCCGTCAAATATTTGCCATTTATCATTGTTCTGAGGAAATTGAAAGGGGTATAATCTGTAAAGTTTCAGAAATTATATTGAAGCTACACCACTTTCGTGACTATTGCGGAATTATAATTTTTGTAATATATATAATATAAGAAGATTTACATGATAAATGTAAAGGCAAAAGCGACCATGCACTATTCGATAATGGTAGGTCAAATGCGTGGTCAGTACAAGTAAATTAACTGTTGTTTGACACAGCATCATACTTACATACATGTACAAAAAGGTCACTACCCTATTCACTCAATGTTTACAAATCGAGTTTGCATCAATATATATATATGTCAACAAGATGGTACATAATGACCTGTCAACGAGTTGGTTAATATGGTCAAACGTTTGTCAACGAAGTTGTCTCTGAAATCAGTACGAGTTGGTTATTCAACGAATTTGTACCAGGCCTTCTAATGTGTCAACGACTTTGTATGTCGACGAATTGACCTGCTGTATTCGCGAGGATTTGTAACGGTGATCCCGCCTAGCCTAGATCTAATATTATGTATTCATCACCCTTAATTAGCCAATATCCTCCCGCTAATTTTATCACGAAATTAAAATCAATACAATCAGGAGTCATTGTAAATACCAACCAATCCGATATTGTTGACCAAACGCAGTTACAACTGCATACTTGTCTCGACTTCGGTCAGTCAGTCTACCAAGTCACGAGGATTTCGACTGAACTGCGCATGCTCATCATTTAATCCGCCAGAGGGTGCTATGCCTACCACACCGCCCCCTGTTGATAAATAGACGTCAACATGTAAGTACGCATGCGCCCTGGAGAAACCTCGTGTTCCTGTGGTTGCCGGTGTTGATCACCAACTTCTCGTGTTTTGACAGAATTGTCAGCAAAATGTCATTTTCTCTTGTGAGAAATGTTGCCATTGGAGCAAGGAGGATCTCAGGACTCAGCAAAGTTACCCTAGGTGGACAGACACTGGCTGGGAGTGCTGTTTTGCAGGGGAGGGGTTTGCAGACTCTCAGCCGTAGTTTCACAAGGTCGAACTGGATCCTTTGCAAGAACACCTCTACTCAGATCAAAGAGAAAGAAGCAGTGGCCGGCTGGACCCGTGCCTGTGGTTGTTGTGGGCTCCACACACAAGGTATTCGACAGAGTATTCCTTTACCTTTTGTGCAACAAGTTGGTTTTGACCACGTGTTGATTCTTGCATCAGATTCTGTCTAGAGAGTCGACTGAATTATTTTTAGAATCCACCACTGTCAGTGTGGCACCAAGGACTTTCCTAGGTGGTACTGAAGTGTCAGATTCTGTCAGTGTTTAGAGTCCAAGTGTCATGCTTATTGTGCAACCTGTGTGATTTAACAATGGTCATGTCATCATCTGCGTGGTCATTGCTTAAACTATGAATGTGCCATCATTTTGTGTGTAATTTTGCTCTTATGCTGAACATCGTTACAGGTGACCAGGACCTAGTTACTTTCCTGGAAGAAGAAATCCGAGAAGAAAATAAGTTGGAGAAAAAGTTAGCAAGTGTCAAAGGATTTGAAGTTTCTTCAGATGGTGCTGAAGTTGTGTTCACAAAAAAGTCTAGTAATGAAACGTACGTACATCTATATAATTGTATAAGCCCGAATTTTTGCGTCGATGCACGCTACCGTTTGAGGCCTCGATCATGCCGTGGCTTACCTCATCCTTTCTATCTTCTCCGGCTCTAACTAATTGTCACCATTACAATATTCTATTCACACTCTATTTCTCTATTTTACCCCTGCTGAATGGAGGTAGGTCCTGTGGCACCATAGTGGATCACATGATGACTGCAGGGGCAGTGGCAACCTCTTGCTTATAATCTTTTTTAAAATAGGATGAAATTAATAGCACAAATTTTTAAAATCCAAATCCAATAAATGCAGGCCAAAAAATTATAAACATTTTTGCAATCCAATAAATGCATGATGGACCAATTGTCTGACGCTGGGCATGTTATCTAGGATATGACAGAACTATAGCTAGGATTTAAAACTGATTACGATTACTTTTGCAGAGTAACCGTCACATTAAATGTCAACAATTCGGTGGACGATGAAAGTGGAATAGATGGAGAACAAGACACCTCCCAGGCACCAGAAGTCAAGGTGATAAACCTCATTCAAAATTAACATATTTCCAAGGGCTATAGATCTGACAAGTCAATTCCTGAGGATGTCAGTATTAGAAATTTTTGTTAAAGCTTTGATTGATGTTAATAATTGTATTATGTCCATATTCGATAATTTAAGATGGTATGCCGACCGCCATTCCTGGTTGAGATCAATAAAGGAGGGCAATTGACTCTCGGACTTCAGTGTGCATTCCCACCCAGTGAAAGTTTTGAGGCTGTCCAAGGCGAGGAACAGTATGGAGGTATTTATGATCATTCAAAAGGATTACATTTGTTCCATCATTAGATAATATATTGCGATCAAAGTTATTCATATATCATGGTACTTAGTCTTTTATTTATTTTACAGCTGATTTAATAGAGATCCAAGAAGTTGCATTATATTCTGGCGACAACTGGGGTGACAAGGTGTATGGTGTAGAGGGACCAGTCATGGATGGTGTAAGTTGCAAATTTTGTCATGATCATATATATCATTTTAAATTATACTCTATAGATGGTATCCACTTATGTCAAGCCTGATGAATTTATAAAGTTAAGCCATGTTGGTGCATTTATCACACCAACTATGCACCATCTTCAATCAAAGTTAACAGAAAAAAATAATTTGTATTCTATAAATCAAGGTGGTAAAGTTGCATCTCATTTAGACAAGTTTACTCTTTAATATCTCTGTCAAAAATATTTTTCTTATAGAACCTTTATGACATGCTGCTTAACCTGTTGGAAGAGCGAGGAGTGGATGCTGATTTTATCGATCAAATGATAGATCACTGCACAGCCTATGAACACCAGAGATATGTTGGCTTTTTACAAGGTCTAAAAGACTTTGCTAGCAGTAAATAGGTTTTTCATAGATTTATGATTTTGACAGTATTTAGTGTATTTTTAGAATCTGCATAACAGTGAATAAGTGCATTTATTTCCTGGTTGTGTGAATGTGTGACTGTGACAATAAATATACATTTGTAAATGGATGACAATTTGTCTGATCTCTCCAAAAAACTGCAGAAACTGTACAAATACAGCAAGGAGTATTATGAGCGACTATTACAAGCTATTAGCCCTCCCTTGGAGATTTCCTTTGAATACAAATGCTTTACGTCATTTAGTGGGTAATTTAGGAATTGTACAGTTGGACACATTTACACTGAAGTTTCATAGTAAAGCAGTCCTGTTCAGGATCAGAATACTTAACACTTCATGACACTTCATGACAATCTCAAATAGTTTGACAAAATGGGTCTTGACCATATCTCGAAAATTATACATTTATATAACGGCTCTTATTAAAAATACATTCGAGATTGACTTTATGTTGTTGGTATGCATCTGCTCGTCTTAAGTCTCACTTTAGGACTGCATACTTTTCACAAAGATCACAAACTCCTGCTACTCCAATTTGGCCCACTAAAGTATTATAAGCTACTATACATGTACAGACACTTGGGGCTGGTATACCTTGAACCTAGGGCTGTAGCCAGTTTCAGGTCACCCAAGGTCCAAAAAACTTGTATTTTAAGCCACGAGGGGCACTTTTTCCAACGTCTGATTTATACTTAGAGATTATACACCATTGGAACTTGGTAAAAACATAGGTCCACTTAATATGGCCCTCCTGGAACCAATACATAGGACAAGGGTCACATATTTCATAGGTTCAGAAAAAATGCCATTAGGGCTGTTGTATTTAAAAGTGTGGGGCGGACAGGAAGGTTTTTGAAAAGCGGGGAAGGGCAGGTTCAACAAAAGAGACAGAGGGGGATGGGGTGGCGGACTAGTATTTACTTAATATCTTAAAAGGAGGTGGAGGGCGTCTTCAAAAAGTGGGGGGTGTCTGAAAATCTTCAGCTTCGTCCCCCACCACGCTTTTAAATGGAACAGCCATTAAATTAATTGACCACAAAATAAGCTCCAAGAGAACCCCTTTAATAACACAATAATGTACAGAATAGCATTGCATTGGATCAAACAATATCACAATATTTACAACTTTTGAAATCAGATCTTCACCATGCGCTTCCAAATTATTAAATATATGAGGACTAAAAAAAAAAGTCTTCACTTTCAGAATTAAGGGGAAAAAGTTGTAGGACATATAGGCCCCGCGTTGCGCCTCGCACATGCTAAGACTGGCCCTGGCCAACTATATAGTTACGGAACTTTCTGGTGACATGTGACAGTTAAAAGAATTTTTCCCTCAGCCTGATCCCTGTTTAATCTCACCAGAAATTAGTAGATTTGATATGACAGTAACAAATTTGTACTTCAATGTGTTTTCCACTTATAAATCCATGGTGCTATATATATCTCATAAATAAAATGGATGTGATGTATACTTCGAAAATTTTTGACATTAGTAAACTGTAATAAGTTAATTAAAACCTAAAGTTACATGCCTGCTAAAAAAATCTTATAAAGCAGTAATCACCAGAACAATACTAATCCTTGGATAAATATAATTCAAATTTTTTTTTTAATATTCCAGCTTTGTTCCTTACATCTTGGATAAATACAAGGGAAGTACGGCACAAAATATATTACAAACATCCCCATCCCCCAGATGCTCCCAAGAGCCAAGAAAGATTGACTAGTAAATCTTTTTTTTTTCTTAGTGTGTATGTCAAGCACCTTGCGCATTATCCTTAATGCAGTCATGAATTGTACTTCATGACTGCATAAAGGATTATGTGCAAGGTGCTTGACATACAAACTGAAGTATAGATTATTTCATAGTATATGCAAATCGCATAATCACATGCCTCACTTGATCACAGTCAAATAATTTAGCCCAACATGAGCTAGAAGTCCATAGTTAATACACAATAAAACAATTGCAACACTTTGGTAGTCAATTGGTCCATCTAAAATCCAGCTAATACAGCTCCTGTCCATTCCAAATATCAATCACAATTAATGGATAAAACTCCGTGGTGGTTTACCCTTGTGCATTTCTTACACCATGATTTTCTTTCTTTACATTAGCACCTTGCAGAATGTTGTTAAGATTTAATTCTGCCGATTTTTTTGGCAGCATATTTTGTCTGTTCTGATCTTGAACATTTGCATTATCTTGAGGAAGTTTTTGCAGCCTCAAATTCTGTTGAGGCACCCGTTGTTGAAAGTCAGCTTGGTTTAGTTGTTGTTGTTGAGCTGCTTTTCTAGAATCTGCAAGATTCTCAGGTACATTCTGTCTCACATCTTGAATGTTGTTCTGTTGTTGAATATTTATATGTTGTTGCTGTGGTTGGCCAGCTTGTTGTTGTTGCACAATTCGCTGATTTTGAGCTGCTTGCTGAGGAACAAACTGCTGCTGCTGCTGTTGCTGTTGCTGCTGCTGTTGCTGTTGCTGCTGCTGTTGCTGCGGCTGCTGTTGCTGCTGCTGTTGCTGCTGCTGCTGCTGTTGCTGCTGCTGCTGCGGCTGCTGTTGCTGCTGCTGCTGTTGCTGTTGCAACTGCTGTTGTCCCAAAGGCTGTTGTCCCAAAGGCTGTTTTTGAGCATCCTGTTGTTGTATTATAACTTTTGGTACTAGTTGTTGCTGTGGTTTAATTCCTTGTTGTTGAAGAAGAGCCTGCTGTTGTTGAAGTTGCCGTTGATTTTTTTCATCCATTAGTCGAGCTTGTTGTTGCTGTTGCTGGACCGCTTGTTGATTTGCCCGTTTTAAAATCTCCTGCTGCAGAGCTGCTTTTTGCTGCTGAGCAGCAATTTGCTGTTGAGCTGCATTCTGTTGTTGAGCTGCATTTTGCTGTTGTTGAGCTGCATTTTGCTGTTGTTGCACTTGCTGAGCTTGAGGCACTTGATTTGCTTGAAGATGTAAATTTTGATCAGACTGCTGTTGCTGCACTGGATGTTTCACGCCAGCCACATTCAGCTGTTGCAAAATCTTTTGCTGTTGTTGCACATCTTGTTGACTTCCTTGTTGTTGTTGTTGAGGAGCAACAACATTTAGGCCACCTTCTTTCTTAGCATCAGTGTCATCACCATCATCCTGCAATTGAGAGCCAAAATTGTCAAAATCGATATAAAAGTTGCTCACTAAACAGTAGAACATGTTGTACCATCTGTGTCCCTAAAAGACTGAAACACTCAGTGTGAGCACCATATATATATACTTGTTTTTTCAACTCATGTGTTTTACTACACTTACTCTATTGTGGACATCCTTGTGCTGTTTCATTTCCTCCAGCAACAACTTCTGTTGTTCTATCATCTCCTTCTGTTCCTCTCTCTGCTTCTGAAGCTCTTCCAGTAGCTGGTCTCGGTCAGCTTCTGCCTTCTTAAGTGCCTCTTCCATTTTTTCTGAGACACAAACAATTTATGCAAACTTATTTTGAAAATCCTGACTATGTATAGGATAGGGGCTGTTCCATGTGAAAGTGTGAGGTAGGGGTAGACAGGAAAATTTTCAGACATCCTCCCCCCCCCCCCCACCTTATCCCCGCTTTTTTTAAATTTAAGATTTTAAGAAAATGCTGGTCATCCTCCCTCTTTTTCTCTTTTGGAGAACCCCCCACCCCTCCCCCCACTTTTTCAAAAAGCTTCCTTTCCACACCCCCACATTTTTAATGGAACAACCGTAAGACAATTCTGGTCAGACGTAATTACTTCATATACAGCATTCATCAGCAAAGTTGCGGCTGACTGCGGAAGATGTGAGCCATAAGAGAGCTTGCAAGTCACCCGTGATTTCCAATTGTACTCATTGACCTCTTCATTTATCGGTGGTGAAGTCATCAATTGTTTGGAGACAGGCATGCAACAAATCACGCATGACTTACATTCCCTATACCGACGGCCAGGAATGGAATCAAAACATTCTACATAAAAAAGAGTGATAGATAGATCCTTCATCTACAATCTTTCTCTGTAAGAATTCTTTCAAACCATTCCTGGTTGTCGTTATTATCTCCAGTAACTTCGATGACAGCTGCAACTATGCTGTCGGGCATTGTGTGCTGCATTGTGTGCTGCATTGTGTGCTTCAATGGAACTTACCAGGATTCTTTTCCTTTCCGGCATCTTCTGCGTTTTCACCCTTCTCCACAACCTATAACAGAAACAACTTACTACAGTTCTTCCATGTAAAAGTAAGAAACACAAGACAACAAAAAGCCTATTGCACTCAAACTAGCAGAACTAATGTGTTAATAATTGCACACGCTGCATGATCATGAACAGGGCGAGTTGGTGAGACGGGCTTTACGTCCTACATTTTTGCACCAGATAGAGATGATCAGGACAGGCAGAAGCCAAGGCAATGAGGGACTTGTGAACAAAAGTATGATTTAAGTTGACTATACACTGCTGCAATGTACTGTCCCTCAGCATACAAAAATTTACAATTAGAGAAAAAGGGTCCCTGCTCCGTTTGTTGACTATTCATGATCAGTACATCAGGAAAATATGCATTGTTCACTCAAAGAGACCCAATGTTAACTTTAAATCCTTTGTGAAGGTATTTAACTGACGTCATGTGGGAACTAAATAGCTCGATCAAATATATTTAAATATTGACATATATGAGGTTGCATCATTTATGAAGTCCTGTGATTTCATAAAATTCATCTACTCTTGTAACTCTATCAAGTTTGTCCTACAGAAGAATATTCGAATATTCCATATACATTGTTTTTTCCTGACATGATCAGCTTGACTTTGGCCCTGTGATCTCTGACATTGACCAACGGTCACCAACCATGGACCAACACTGGCCCGATGTCGACACAATCTGGCTTGGGTCAGACTGTTTCCAATATAACTGACAAAACAGAATACAGTCAAGCCCAAAAGTTCTCATACATTTGAGCGAGGTGTCTCAAAATGAAATTGCTGATAATATCACCCAAATGAAAAAAGGTTGCTAAAACCTTTGATGCAAACAAAGGAAAACGATTAGAATTGTTTAATTTTGGAATGTAAAGAATGCTGCCTATTTGTACATGAGAAAACGCGTGTAGAAGTAGACTAAATTTTGCTGAAGTGTATATTCAATTTTGGGCCAGACTGTACAAAGTTGGCAGTGGCTACGAAGTAGCAGTTTTGTTTGTAACACATGCAACCATAACTACCTTCTCTTTCTCCTCCAACTTCTCTCCATCTTTTTTCTCTTTGTCTTCGCCTTTCTTTTCATCTTGAATCTGCTCAGTCTCCTTTACTTCCTCTTTTACGGCTGCTTCTTCCCCCTTCTTTGCAACTTCGTCCGCCACAATATCATCGGGAGGAGCGTGAGGATTGGGAGGTTCATGCCTGTGGTCCGAGTCTTAAACAAATTTTTAAGATAGTTCAATATACCTCCACTGTAGGCTCCAAACTACGAGGTTCGTTGTAATTTTAGCTTCACGGATCCGCCGAAATGATAAGAAATGTGCCAACAGAAAAATCGAATAGCATGTCCCAATGTCATTTAACAGGAAATTTTATTTATTTTGGGTTTCTTGACCGATCCATTGAAAATTGTCCTGAGAGGATCCCAAAAGATAAAGATCAAATAAGTGTGGCCTTATTGACCAAAATTTAACTAATCATTATTTGAAATTTTATAATCACAAAAAAACATTCTGTCACAAAACCATACACATTTAAATAATTGTTAACCATCTAGTTCTTTAGTGTCTTATTGATATGGAAAAGTGAAAACTGCTTTTGGTTGATACTTATTTCTGATTGTTATAATGAATTAAATGCCAATTGAGCAGTTGTTGAGAATGTAAAATTCTGCATCATGATATCATAAGGATTCTACCAATAATTATCCGGACGTGAAAACCAGCATGCGGACTAGGATTATAGAAGCAGATCTACTCACCATTATCCGCAGGTTTCTCATCCTGTTTATCTTCCCTTAATTCCTTTTTCTCATCCTTTACAACATCAACCCCTGCATGTCGAAAAAAGGTCATTTGAGTACACAAAGCGATGTCAGCATATCAGTAACCATCAGAGTTTAGGATTAAAACAACTTTAGTCTTTGCAGGAAAGGGAAAACCTCAGTACCAAGACTAAGCTTTACTTCAAAGTGTTGTAAAAAATCTGATGGCACCATGCAAAAATATACGAGGTGTTAGCACATTGATTACAATTTTAACGAAAATGCACAATAAGTCCATGAAACCCATGGATCAAAAAATCATCACCATAAAGCTTTTTCAAGATCTGGGTTTTTCTGAGAACATTACTACATGACAGTAATATTATATGTAATTAGCCGTGATAATGCCAAATTAACATTTATCTTCTGAAGACCAATGAAATTCACAAATCACAAACCATCAGGAGCAAGCTTTTCCTCGACGATTGGCAATAGGTCATTTTTAGGGGCTTCTGTAGGAGCTGGAGCAATAGGAGCATCAATCGCAACTGGTTTCATGTCTGGCTGAGCTTGCTTCATTATCATTTCTTGACGAGCTTGATTTTTGTCTTGCGAATTCAGCGTCATATAGGTGCTGGCCAGCAAGAGTGTCACCCCGAGAAACAGGATAATCTGCAGTTGACAGAATAAAATTTTCATTATGAAGTTCATAAAATATACATCCTTTTCACACAGAGAGATCAGTCAGAGTTAAGTGATACAATTTGATAAAATTGTAAAAATAAATCACAAAAAACAGATGCAGAAACGATAATAATTAACCATTCAATTCTTTAGTGTCTTATTGAAATGGAAAAATTGAAAACTGATTTTGTTTATTTCAGATGTTTTAACACTAAATGACCACTCAGTCTGTCATATTCTGCATCATGATTGCCACAATCAGAACATTAACCCCATTTAGATAAAAAATTTTAATATTTATTCCAAGATACAATGGAGCTCCACAAACAGCAATCTCGTAACTACAATATTCCATCTAGGATTTGAATTGGGCATGGCGCACAAGAATATTAGAGCACTTAAATAGACGCTTAGCTAGTTCAAAAGCAAAATAAAATAAAAAATAAATAGAAAAGTATTCTCATAATTTTGGGCATGGCGCTAACAAAATCGGGCATGGCGCAAGGGGCTTCGGGTATGGCGCAGTGCCATGCTCAAATGGCCTAGCTGGAACATTGAATTAACACAGGCTGTCAGGGGGCAACAATTAACTTGGCAAAAACAGAACTTTTACAAGCATCATTTCAAGGACACTGACCTGTGCTACTGACTTGTTACTTGCTTTGGACATGGACATGAGCTTGATGTATATCACAGCAGGAAATATGAAACAAATCATAGAGCCCATTGTAGACCCAGTCATTGCCAGGACAAATTCAACTGAAATGATAAAAGACACATTTGAGGTTATGCCCTTGGTGTCGGTCAAACTTCATTACAGACAGGAAAAATTTAATTACTGCTCCACAACCACACACTACATAAACATTGTGGAGAAATGAAAAAACACAATCAAAGCCAGATAGAACTTTACCATTTGGCACAAATATTCCAATTAGCAGAGTCCCAAAGACGATCGCAGCTGTTATAAGTTTAAACTGTGGCTCTGGTATTGTAAGTGATCCAGTATATAGCTCATTAGGTCCAGTCTGAAATTAATAAGTCAACACAATAGTGGATTTTCACGGAAGGTTCTCTGTATTTCCACCAGGTAGCTACAAAATAATACTGCAATTCTATTGGCTGAAAAATTACCTGCCCTTAATTCAATTGGCTGGAGCAAGGTGCATCCTAGCAGCAGTATATTTAGTGCATTTTAATGTACATTTGACCTCTTTGCATTCAATTGATTTCTGTTCTCTCAAAGAGAAAATTATATTTATGGAATCAGTTATGACCTATTATGTCCGAAAAGCAAATGAGTAATGAGAGGAGAGACTTATGTCTTGCGAAAATCAGAGCCACTCATTGAAAAGACTATCATTACAGGCCTTAACTTCAATTATTGTTTCCAAGTTTACCACTCACAAGAGATTGCTTTTATTTACCTTGGCAAACATCAGCAGGTAAATCGCAGTTCGACATGGATATATCACAAGTGGAAAGCTGATGGCTACAGACAATACAAATCCCAGTTTCACAGATTCACTAAAAATTGTAGGTCTAAAATTCACTAAGATATCTCCAGATATCTCCTCAGTGCAGAAAGCGATGTAGCCAAAACAACCAACCTGTGAAAGACAGGCAGGTAACAATTTTTACATTGTGCATATTATCATGGAACATGAACTATGTATCATACATATATATATATATCTATATGAATAATGTTGCCATTGTCTTGAGAAGGTATTATGTAATGTGGATCATGGCATCACAACCAGTATGTACATGGAAAAATAGCTTTATTAGTACTCATTACATAAACATTCAGAACGAAACTCTCTTTCCAAATTAATTGATTTTGCAAATTAACTGATTTTGCCAAGTAGTACTTACAGACAAGTAAAAAGATGTACATAGGCTGATGGCATTTTTCGTTATAGAAGACATCCTTTTAACAGAGGCTTCTGGAAGTGCATCCACCAGAATAAATAATTGTCTGAAAAAATAAAATACATAATTTATTCTTTAATCGCAATAATTTTTCCAAACACTACTTTAAACTGTATAGTGTTTTCAAGCAAAGTGTCATGTAAAAATCGTACAGTGTAATCTGACAGTTAAGACCATTTATGGGAATTACTGGATAGGTATTGATATCAAGTATGTCTTAATTCTGGAATTTTTTTATATTGTAATCGGTTTAGCGACCGAGCAAAGTATTCGGAAAAAGAGGGCGATCTCTTCAAGAGACCAAGACTCGTGTAACATTGAAATTACAAATCGGGTGTAATTTTAAATCTCCTACACGAGCCAGTATTGTTTAGATGCCGGAGAAAGGCCCCTCTCTAAAATAATAGAGTTGCCGCCTTTTTATCAACAAAATACAATTGAGGTAGTCTTAATACTAAGGGAACTTTTGAGCCAACAGGGGGAGCTGCGGCTCGACCCCGTGATCTTTGATTGATGACATAATCATGAGGGCATTGATGATGTCACAAAGGTTGCAAGGTCCTGTGCGCGGCTCCCCAACTGACTTTAGAGTACCCCATTGAGGGGGTGGTCTACTGTATTTATCAACGGATTATATATATCTACATCACATAAATTAAATTCTAATTAGGCACTTACGAATGGCAACCAAAAGCAAGAGCGAATATAGGAAGACACCGGAAGATTCCTTCGGGCTTCCAAAATTCTACCTTGGTCACCCAAAGGCCTGACCAGAGATTGGGGAAAGCCGCTGTTAAAACCTGCAAAAAAACAAAAAGAAATCTGTAATGCAGATGAAAACATAAGTATACAAGTAATCTGAACATGCCAGAAGCATCCAGCCAAAGGCGATATTTACAGGACAGCAGGGCAGTGTCAAATGAAGACAAATTAGCATGGCGTGCTTATATAGCGCGGGCGCAGACGTCTATTGCAGCACAACAGAATCTGCTCTATCCACAATCATTGCTTTTTGTCGCCGTCAACCTTGCTGCCTTCTCAGACGAATATCTTGCCTAATATTTGGTCTATTTTCGATAGAAAACATGTACCGAATCAGCATGAGCTATACTAAACGATGGACTACTGCTCTGTTACATAAGATCACTTTTAAAAGTTTTGAATGGGGCAACGCTCTTCACGATGTTGGACATGACGCTCAGGAATCTGCTTTTCAACCTTCTCTTCTATCATATCTAGCTTAATATCTGGTCTATTTTCTATCTGAAAACACATAATTAAAGCTTATTAGCTGTGCTACACGATGGGATGGTTAATTTTAATTTATGCAGCCTATCTTTCACATAAATTTACTTCAAACTTTTCAAATCAATGACGCTCATCATGACATTTGCCTCGCCGTTCAAGAAATTCAAGGGTACCCTTTGGACATGCCCGAGATTGGCATTTTCCTAAAAATGTTCACTAATCGTGGGTCACGTGACCTCCCGAGCTTGATCATATGGCCTAAGGCCTCTGGGCCTTCAGCTATAATAAAATGAATGTCATGACACCATTGGAAAGCTCTGAATAGTCCAAACAAAGTACATAATTATTCCTCTAAATATTGCTAAACATTCTTTTAATGATTAAATAATGATATATATTCTTAGAAAGCACCCAAGAAAGATCTTATGAAAATATTTTTTTATAAACTGAACTGCATAAACTAGACCTGATGGCATAACAGAGAAACTGAGTAGGCTATAAGCAGAGCGAGAATGCACATTGGATGTGCTGCATGATTAAATTTCATCAGTGTGTAAAATTTTAAATGAGTATATTGTGTATGTAATAAATTACAACTCTTTGAATTAGGGAAAAGCAAATACACATGAGTCAGCCTGCCATTTGGCGACAAGCTGATTTTATTGTTCATATCAATTTATCTCTGTGGCCAATAAATGAATTTTAATTGATTTCTGCCCTTGCGGAATCCAACTTGGGTCAAGAAACCCAAATAAAGTCAGGAGTCCCTCTCTAGAGATCGTTCAGTGAGTGATAATTTGTAAGAATAATTCTTTTGAAACATTTCCAGGTAGGGGACAACACTCAGAAACCACAGAGTGGATACTAAATTAAACTTTCACATAGAGCAACACTAAATGCGGACCGGATTTTCGTATTAAAACCTTATTGCTGAGAAAACGAGGGAATTCCAGGTTGGTGACAACTGCTCAGCTCGCACATCATCAGCTGAGAGTAAATGGATGAACGGAGACAACTGACAAGAGTCAGTTTTTCTGTTAAATATGTAAACTATTATCAGACCAATTGCACAGATAGGTTAATTAATTACCTCTACTAAAAACACACAATAAAATCCCAGCGACACGGCCGATATATTGCTGAGACTCTCCACATTTTTAAGAAGACCTAAAGGAAGTGCAACAAAGATTCCTAGGAAGATCATAAACCCTGTTCGGAGATTGTCAGAGTTCTGAAAATATCAAAGAAGCTTGAATTATAATATGCACCCTTTGGGACAAATTAACTCGATAAGACAGGTGTAACCTATGTAAAAACTCACCTCAAGCCCAAGGACCCGAGAAATAATAGTGGGCCCCAGATCGCCAATAATGACATGGAAAGCTATGCAAGTACCAATAAGTAGACCAATAATGCTGAAATCAATGTACTGACTTTAATAAATTGTATCACAATGTACCATATTTTTTATTTCAAATTATAATTGGAACATTAGCTAAACAGTAAATGGAAGGAGAGTCAAATTAATAAACTACAAGGAACAATACTTTAAACACATGATGACCTGCCCATTTCAGAATGTTACACAATGTTACTCGTCTACTTAAATGTTAGCAATGGATTGTACTACCACAGACTGACAAAAAATAATTTCCCCAAAGAATACAACTCACCTCACTTCGACAGCGAGCTTGCCACCCCTTCCAAACACATGTAAAGCTGGAAGAGACAGAAAATGATCAAGCATTTAGCATGATGAGGAAAACTTAGCTCTATTCCAAAGAACCCATCTCTAAGATCTCAGAATAAAATATCCATTTTGTTAGGCAAAATTGCTTCTTATCACAAAAAACATGCAAAATTGCCATTCATTTACTTGTCAATTATTCATACTTCTATGATTATATTGAACTAACCTGCCATGTAAAATTATTTGCTATTGTCCATGTAAGTATTGTAACAGTTAATATTCTTGCAACATGTGAAAATGACAAAATAAATTATTTCCAATTCAATCATGGGTGCTGAACTGATGCACTAATGACTTGTTTGTGCATAACTAGAAGATGACAGCCTCTGTGCACATAATCTTCTTTTCAACATCCCGACATTACTTTTACCCCGGAGTTTTGCCAGATAGCTGACTACACATAGAACAGTTAAGTATATTATTCTGTCATAAATTGATGGTGAATATGGAGCAATTTGGCTGAATTAAACACTCTATGTTGCAGTAACATTGTCTACAAAATAAATCCACTGTTAATATGTCATCAGTTCATTTTTCGGGAGCATTTTTCAAAGTGTTAAGCAGTTTGCAAGGTACCAGATGTTCTCGCATGTGTCCTAATGACAAATATGCTTGTATCTGTCTATTGTAGGTGGCAAAAAATGCCCTTAATTATAGCATAATCTAAAAAATACACTCACAAGCAATGTTGCTATGACGCACTAACAAGTTGTTAATGCATCAGTTCAGCACCCGTGTCAATGCTACATAGAAAGCGATTATTACCTAAGAATTCATAAGATCTTCTTTTGGCAAAAAATGCCCCTTTCATGAGTAAATTACATGACACAAGACAAATAAACCCACTGACGAGGAGCAGAACTGCTCCTAGTATAACTCCACACTGAAACAAGCAAAGAAGAAATATGAATCCTCAATTAAGTTCCAAAATAACTACTATTATGTATTTAATTAGTCAGCCACAAATATGAAATATCATTTGAAATTTTGAATATAGAATACTCACTTGTTTAAAACAAAAGGGCATAGCCAGAACACTGACACCGATAATGCTATTGCCGAGGTTGATGACATACGGCCAGTCTGTCTTCGACATCCTCCTGTAAAAGTAATAGAGTTGTAACAGGCAAATTAACATACAGAAATTCAATGGAAAATCTATTGGTCAAGAACAAGTGAGTCATAAAAGATGAGAAATGAATCTTAAAGGGAAACTTAAAAAACATGAAAAGAAATGGTTTATCAGAACTACAAACACCCAGAATAAAATGGTAATATAAAATGATGATACAAAATGAGTAGTTTTTGCACAGCAGCACAGCTTACATATCACCAGCTGAAAAAAAGTACACAATTAAAGTAACCTATGACCCCATACAGTTATCTTAAACTTGAGCAAATTCCATCCATTGGTCGTAAACCCAATGCCTCCCGTAAAATGTTGCCCAGATCTTAAAAAATATCCATAGCAACCAGCTCAACCATATATGCGTAAAAACAAAGTCTTCAAAAAAGTACTTAAACAATATTGTACGTTAACCAAACTGCCATTGATAGAATTACTCTCCCATTCAATACAATATCAAGCTAAGCTGCTTTATATATGAAAATATTCATCCACACCTACAGACTTCTATCAGGTGTGTTACAAACTTGTAACTGAATTATATGTATTTCACGCTTTACATAAATTTGACGGCACTGACCATTCAGTATAGAATCAGGGATTACTTTGGCAATCCTAATTCATAAGTACATATATAAAGCGAACATATGTCTACTGATGTTCTCAGTGTAGATTAGTATTTGAATACCGTGAACTAACAATATATACATACATAAAATATATAAATAAATAAATTAGTAACACTTCTGACCTAAATTAATAGCATGCATATACATAAATAAACCATTATCTTCCAGAGTCACTCTAATACAATTGCAACTGATTTCCTATATAGTCAGAAAGAAACAATCCCTTTGTTAATTGCTGTTATAAACTATAATATATATATATATATGCTCAAAGCAAGACTACAATTGACATCAAAGCACAGCAAGGTATTCCAATGCCATGGTAACTGTGATGCCTCTCTACATACTCTACCATCAAATGAACACACAACTAAAAAATTTAATGCACCAAAGGGGCACTCTAATATGGTTCCTGTACAATTAACATATACCTTAAAACTCGATAAAATTCTGATTAAAAAATAATCAACTCGGGGAAATACATTTATAACAAGTGCACCAACTCTACAGACCCTTACGAAAACATTTGTTATGGGTCAAATGATTTTTCTTCATTCAAATTTTCATTTGAATGATTAAGTTAAATCTGACCACATAAAAAACTGGGTTGAAATTGGGAAGGATTAAAAAATAATCATACATAAAAAATATTACAATAATCATGATAACATGAAAAGGTTAATCATGGATACAACAAGTCATTGTATACATACATGGATTTAGAATGATTGTTCAGCCTATTATACTGTAAATACATTGTCAGTTACTGTTTATCACATTTTGATTGCTTCATTGGGGATATAGCTCAGCAGGGTTAATTGATTGAATAGAGTTCTACATATAAGTACCAGTTTGCCTTGTAGTATCCAGTTGATTGCTGTTCTAATAATACTAAAGCATTTTGTTTTAATGCATTGCATATACATTAAACGGCTTTAACAAGGTTAAAGCAATTCAATGTTTACATAAGCATACCTGAAATGTTAACTTGCTGTACATTTTGGCACAGGTTTGACTATAAAATGGCAATAAACAATGACATTACGTAAACGTTTATTGTCATTAAAGGACGGTTTGATAATAGGGCAAGCTCGATAACAGGATCCACAGTATTCCATGCACTAAAAGATGAGCTTGTTTGGCAAAGGTTTTTTAGTCAAATATCATACCACCATTATGATCCGAACTGGAATAACTATGAAATTAATATTTGATTTATATCTACATTAGTTGACTGGACAAGCCACTGGACCAGGCTCCACGACCACACACAACATTTTATTTACAGTTTTGATAGTCTTAACGTCACCACAATATGCCAGAACTTCTCAACCCCAAAATACTTACATTTTTCCGCAGTATACTGAAATTTACATCGAATAAAATGCACCATTTATAACAAACTTACGGAATTCATATGGATCACAGTTTATAAATGACATTAAAATGATACATAAATATATGACATTCTACACAAACCACAGCTATATGTAACACGTGACTGTCATCAGTCTTATGTCTTGCATGTACTGTATTATGTAATAAGAAGATGACATAGGCCTAAATCTTGTAGTTGTATTAACATAAAGCAGGGGCTTCCATTTCTGTTGAAGGGGGAAGGGGGATGCAGGCTTCCCTCATACAAGTGGGGGCAGTTAACGCAATCACTTGTCAAAGTGGTTAAAGTCCTTTCCCTTTCCTAAAAAGTGGAGGGTATACACTCGGGGTCATCGAAATTCGCCACCCCAAGCAAACACAATTACACACATTGCAATTTCGTAATTTGTTATGAAATGAAACTAACTGTTCACGTCATTGACAACATTCTGACACTTCGACAGGCATCTTACAAGTAAGTGTTTGTAATAGTTAATTTAGTGGCCAATTTCGATGACCTCTAGTGAATACCTATTTTCAACCCCCCCTCCCTCCTTGTTTGTTTAATTAGGGTACTGCATACAAAAACGAGGAGCGCTGAAAACTATTCTTTTCTGTGCTGTTTCCTAGCATATTTTTTTTAGCCTCTGAAATAATTACGAGTTTCATCAGACTGACACCATATTTTCTTCCTTACATCGTTCTGATCATGCAAAATACCCAGAATTTCCAGGGATTTTCTCAAAACAACCCAGGGACTTGCAGAGTTAGTGTACCCTTCCGTGTGGTCCTAATTCCGTGAAAACCTGCAACCTCAATCCACAGGCTTAAATTTAACTTTTCACTGTCATTGCATCACTACATATCAAAATAAAATTATTTTGTTATTTATGTGCATTCGGGCCATATTTGGGCACCAGTTATTTATTGGTGTTAAGGGTAATCACGGAATAATGTCCATCACGGAATTAGGTATACCTACTTCATACCTTATTATCACATGACAGCAAAATATGCATGATACCAAATTGTTTCCACGTTGCATTGTTGAGCCCCCGGATTTTGAATGCAATTCAGCACAAACCAACCTCGGTTGGCCACACCCTTATCTTGACAACCCTACAATCTAGATGGACCTAAATGTTTTTAATATAAGACGGGGAAATCTAACAATCTTTAGATCAGTTGAGGACACTCCTTGTATCTATCTACCTGTTTCAATTTGTCAACACGCCGAATTTCCGAAGCAGTCAAGATCAGACAAAGTGTTGGGCTCCAGTATTTCTTTGATGGTTCAACTCATTCTTTCACCGAATCGTTTTCTTGTGCAACTCTGTCTTGCTTAGACAAACATCTGATGAACGTCAGACACTCTTAAGTCCAGTATTTAAAGAAACTTGCAGCGAATCCCACTGACTAAAAGTTCCTACGTACAATATATAAGTAACCTGACCCACAATGCAGCCGATGAAACGTAAATTATGGACTGCACGGAACAGAACGCCAGTTGACAAGCGGACCCAACGGTCTGAGTTTGCATATTTTTGTGGCATGCCTGGATCCGCCAGTGGATGCAAATGACACTTAACGGCTTAAATTGATTGTCAAGTTGACAATGCTGAGCTGTCTAAACATCACTCAGCCTCAATTGCCATTAGAGCTAGAAAGGTCAATTAATTGCAACTACTTTGCTCATTGCAGTGCTACATAATTATGGTAGTCTTGCAAGTCGACCGCTCGTGCAGATGTGAAGTCAGCTACCTGGCGCTGGCTACTTGGCATTTTCTTGAGTGAGCTTGAAGAAAACTACTTGGCGCTGGCTATTTCATATGTTAAAAAATTATGAAGCAGTCACAGTAAATTTCCTTTTGCTTCATTTATGCATTAAACCCTAACTACTTGAGAAAAATTGACCGAAAGTTGGTTTTTGGCTGACAGCCAACCGACCTACCAATCTACCAAAACTAATTCTAAGGACCCCAGAAACAATATTCAAGCATTAGTATGATTAGAACTAAGCTGCTAAGTTTCATTGCTTCATTTGTGCATACAAGCCCATTGGTTTTCGGCTGACAGCCAACCGACCAACCAACCTAACACAACTAATTCTAAGGACCTCAGAAACAATATTCAAGCATTAGAATTAAGCTTCATTGCTTCATTTTTGCATACAAGCCCATTTACTTGAGAAAAATTCCATTTAATTGGCCAAAAGTAGGTTTTCGGCAGACAGCCAACCGACCAACCAACCTACCAAAACTAATTCTAAGGACCCCAGAAACAATATTCAAGCATTAGAACTAAGTTTCATTGCTTCGTTTTTGCATACAAGCCCATTTACTTGAGAAAAATCGTATTTACTTGGCCGAAAGTTGGTTTTTGGCCAACAGCCAACCGACCAACTAACCTACCAAAACTAATTCTAAGGACCCCAGAAACAATATTCAAGCATTAGAACTAAGTTTCATTGCTTCGTTTTTGCATAAAAGCCCATTTACTTGAGAAAAATTCCATTTCCTTGGCCAAAAGTTGGTTTTCGGCTGACAGCCAACCGACCAACCAACCTACCAAAACTAATTTTAAGGAACCCAAAAACAATATTCAAGCATTAGAACTAAGTTTCATTGCTTCATTTTTGCATACAAGCCCATTTACTTGAGAAAAATTCCATTTAATTGGCCGAAAGTTGGTTTTTGGCTGACAGCCAACCGACTAACCAACCTACCAAAACTTATTCTAAGGACCCCAAAATCGATAATCAAACATTGAAAGTTTTCTTATCTCTGGCAAGGTATTGCTGTACCATATTGGAAAGAAAACATTTCACTCTTTCAAAATGTTGATTTATCATTGCTGATACCTGATTAGGGCAACAGTAAGTACAGGGTGCGGCCTAAAAACTTGCACTAGGCATCTCCTCTTTTGGGATAGCTCTAGGTTACTCAAATGCTTATGAGGTCGTTTAAAGTTTTGCCACATTTAGTCAGGGGTATAAGCAATTGGTCATTGTGATATTTTTGATCTTATAATGTCAGACAATATCAGTGTCTGAATTATTGAGAGGGTGCATGCTGCAGGGCTTGTTCTGAGTGACACATACCACAGAAGTCAGATTTCTGTCTGCTTGCATGGTTTTCTAGTTGCTGAAAAGTTTAAAAATGAGATATTTCCTAGTAACTACACATCTGAAGCCACAGAAAATACAATATTTGCACAGAATCCTCCTTCAGTATTTTTTATTCGTGTATATGTATATTGTGGTATTCGACGATTAGAAGGTTGGGTTCGAGTTTTGATCCAGCAAGCTCATAAAATTGAAACAAAGAAATATAATGGTATTCTAGAGGGACTATTTTAATCTCTATCTAATCTGGAAATAATCACATGATGTTCAGGAGGATGGGCCAGTTAATTAGACAGAAAAGACAGAAAATTTACCTGAACCCAAAATGGCACTCTCCGCCTCAAAAGTATTAATGCTCTATCGTCTTATTAAACATGAATCTATTTGCCCTATTTGTGGGGGCAAAGGTGTCTGTAACATCTGTATGATCAGTGACATAATCTAATGCTTGTATTGCAAAGGCTGAGGTGAAAATGACCGGAAGGTGTGATAAGTGTGCATGTGCTATATTTAGATCCATATTACCTATCATTCTTAAGGAAACAAGAAAATATATTCATAAAGATATTTAGGACTATTATTACTTTTGTGTGTATGATTGCAGCTGCATGCGAACACTGTCAATTGAGGTAATAACAAAAGAGGTAGCAGGAGCTGCTAGTGCAAGTTTTTATGCCACACCCTGTACAAAAATATAATTTGTTAGTTTTTCTTAAATGTGCATATGATATCCAAGACAGCTGGGTGGACCAGTCATGCAGTTACAAGAGCTCTTCTGAAAGTCCTAGGTTTGAAACTCTTCTATACACGATAACAAGTTTCCGTAGTTGTCTTGCAATTTTACTGTAGTTTCTACAGCAAAATTGATATACAGCACACTACCATAAAATTGTTATGGCAAGATATCGTAAATATCCTATGGCATAATACTATAAAATTTACAGCTGAGGTAAAGAAAATAGCAGTCTACCGTAATTTATTCAGTAGATTGCTGTAAAACAGAAAATACTAAAATCTACCATACTGCATTTCACCACATATTCTATGGAAAAGTACCGTAAAATGACTCTACACCATGACACCATGATACCACAGCATTTTATGGTAAGATACAGTAAATCTCATCTATAGTATGACACTGTAAAACCTACAGTAGATAACCCAACATTGACTTATATTATCATCAACACTTAAAAGATGCATGTGCCGTAATTTTACAGTAAACATCCGTTTGTTCTCTTTCATGGTAGACCAAATTGCAACTGTAATCTTTGCAGCAAGATATTGAAACTACAGGAAATGTTTACAGTGCAGTAGGGCCCATAATAAATGTTCAGCTGTTTTTCAGTCATATTTTGCCACAAATGGCATCAAGGAACATAAAAAGGACAGATTTCAAACGTTTCCAACAATCCCGACTTTCTGATAAAAAATACTTCAGGGAAAAAAACAATTTGAAGTTTGCTATATTCTCCATTGTTATTTCTGCTTCTTCTTTGTGATCCTAGCGAATGGCTAAAATGGTGAAAAAATGGCAAAAACTTATCATTGCAGAGATAGGGAATTTGAAGTTAATTTGTAAATTAAACTTGACTTGAAACTTGACTAGAGGGGTTTTATGCGTTAGAAAGATGGGGTTTGACGTTTTGGTAACATTTATATAAATTTTGTTCTTCTCCATGATATTTATGTAAAAATAATACCAAAAAACAAGTAGACATTTATATTTGTATTATATATATAGTGTATATCCATAATATCTAAGCTGCATCTCAGACAATGTGAGGGCACATGAAAGACCCATCCCACTGGGTAATTGTGCAATAAGTGTGGATCATCATCACTGTAACTCGCATTATTTAACAGTTCTACTAACTTCTTCAAAGAGTTTAAACATCATTAAAAGAAAAAAAATTCCATTTTCATATTTTTAACAAAAATCATCACAGTTAGGTAGTTAAAAGGAATAACAAAAACATTTACATATTTATCCCTTGTGACATCATTTAAGTAAATGACTGACATAACAAGACAATTACAGGAATAACAAGTTTACCGAGTTTATCACTTGGGGCATTTAGGCTAAAGATTGACAAGCCACGGAAAAGAAATGTGACAAGACAGTAGCTTTAAAGGTATCAAGACTTCCCAGGTGATACTATTAACCATCTTGATTTGAGGTATACAGTTAGTTTCATTAAAAACGGCCTGTCAAATTGAACCTAGACAAAGCTGTAATTGCTGGCTACTCAAAACCGGATCTAAAAATACATATTTATGATATATTAGATTAATTTCTTATATTTACAAAGTTTATATTTATCTGGTGATAGATGTAAGCTGAATATTAGCTATAGAAGTGGACAGAAGCAGCTGGCTTTAGCATGTTAGGCCACAGCCAGGTACAGGTCGCTACAGACAGGTAGAGTCGACCGTATTTTATGAAACTAACTGTACTTGCCACTAAACACAACTGTCTGGCCATGGGTGGTTCTCAAAGCTGGATCTAGAAGTACATGCAACACAATTTGGTGCATAAGTTGAGTTATTTGCATTATTTGTAAAAAATAAAATAAAAAATGGACCTATTGCACTTACATGTTCATGTAATAATAGATAGATTTTTTACTTTTACTAAGGTTAATATTTTTTCAGTGCTGGTAGGTGTAAGCCGACTTTAAGCTAGGAGGAGACAGAAGTGGCTGGCTTTAGCCAGTTATACCAAAAGTCACTAATAGGTTGCAGCTGTCTAGAGTCGACCATATTTTATGAAATTTATCTGTGTCAGGCCTAATAACAGCTGCTGATTCAGCATAGCCCCTGTTCAATTTGATAATTCGGCTTTGAGCAACAAATTTTCATGGAACTGAATCTTCAAATTTTGTTTATTCTTGATTAATAATCTGAAAGTATAATGAATCATAGCTAGAACCAACCTGCTTATGTCCTGTGGACAAATCGTATGCATTATCAAACTTAAAATTCCACCAAGTAAGTAATTTTCGACAAAATCTAAATTGTATGATTATTCAACCGTGACAGTTACTGTCATTATTACGATGATTAACTGCAGTGCTCAGTAGTTCTGTTAGTAGTTGCAGAAATCCTGACCATTCTTCAGTTTACGGAAAGACCTAATAGGACCTGTTTTATTTTTAGTTTCCAACCATACATACACCACCCTACAAAAATATAAGACCACTTTGACTACTGCAGTGTACAAGTTCAAGGCATGGTTTTTTTCAATTTTTTGGAGGGCCATATTCTTATTCTTTTACGCCTGATGAGCTTTGATGATGAACCACCATCCGAAATTAACATACATGCGGAGGTGGATCTATACATATATGAGGATGTCTCAGCAATGCCAAGCAGATTATAACAGAGAGAATCATAATTTTTTTGGGGGGAAAAAAATTATGTATGTTCTATTGAACTACTGTTTGATTGATATCTTCTTATATCCCACACTTGGCTGTGTTTCTCATCGAAAACCTATTAGGAACAACCCATGTGGTATTTTTTGTGATCCAACATCCCTAATTATAATAAATTGTGTTCCACCATCCCTGATTTACATATTAGATGGACTACTTTAAATAGGTTGATCAGTTTCACTTTCATTTTCACTTTCACACTAAAGTCACAGCTTCGCCAATTATATAGACTACTATTCATGAACACAAACTAGGTTTGAAGTAAATTTGCTATTTAAAAGTAATTTTGAAAACTAAAAGTTGTCCGTAGCGGTCATTGGTCATGTCTGGACGAGACTTCAGTTCAAAGCACTTTCACTTTCACTTTGCCAATTAAATCTGGAAAATGGCCAATGTTGACCAAATAAAATTGGCTTGAACCTCAATTTCTGTTCTCTTTAAATCTGCTGACAGTTCCTTTCTATACGTCTACTAACATTACATATGTATAATTCGTTGTTAATGCGTACCGGCGATTTGTTTTTACCGACGAAACTGTCTGTTAAACTCAAACAGATAGGCATTCAGCATTGTTGCCATGGAGACCAAATGCTCAGTGGCGTCACTGATGAATCTGGTTGCACTGAACCATGATTCTGACTAAAATACTCATATTTTTCTCATTAAATGATGAAATACATATTTCTACATGAACAAAACAGGTTTCTATAACAAACACAATCTATCAAACGCCTATTTTTCTGCTAAAAGCCTTCAAACTTTTTGAATAGGATGACGTTGTGACGTCTGTCTGTGTGCTTGGTTCTCTTCTGTGATTGGCTGCTGAGATGTTTATGAATATTAATTAGATTTGTGATCCTCACTGTTTGTGTAGGAATATCAATATGAAAAGTACAAGAAGTTGGTCAAAACATTTCTTAATTTATAAGTTTTCTCAGGTAAAAATGCTGAAAATATCTGTAAAAGTGTGGGATATAAATAAATCCCAACCACAGTGGTGGATCAGCTCAATGAAACCCATGAGTGAGCTGTCTGCTGGCGGAGGAACTCACGAGTGGCGAAGCTACGGGTGAGTTCCTCTGCCAGACAGCTCACGAATGGGTTTCAATGAGCTGATCCACCACTGTGGTTGGGTTTTATCATAATATCTTTTCTGAGGTATCACAATCAAAAGGAAATGTGTCTTCAGGAGCTGAAGCGGCCATCATAGTCCTCTAATCGTAACCCTCTTGATATCCTGAGTCATGTTTTAGGAATTCCAGAGAAATTCTGACTAACTGATCCAAATGCCAATACTGAATAATTTAAAATTATATATCTATCAAATTTGTCATACAGAAGAGTATTTTAATATTCCCATATACATTGTATTCCGTGATAACATGATCAGCTTGACTTTGGCCTTGTGTTCTCTGACATTGACCAACGGTCACCAACGCTGGTCTGATCTCGACACAATCTGGCTTGGGTCAGACTGTTTCCAATATTTAAGTATATATGAATGTGTACCACTTCTGCCCTCTACTGCAACTTTTTCGAAAAAGCCTACACCATCTAATATCTTCATTGACTTCTGCTGGGAAACAAAGATTGACACAAAGTTATGCATTAAAACAGCAGCATAAAGAGGGATGCAGAGTTATTGGGAGTACATAATAAGTGATAGAACTCTTATGAAGAGAACACGGATTTGCAAACATATTGTAATCTTATTATTGTTAATACTACATTAGTTGATGAATACATAATGCTATTAAAGTTAGTTTCATTAAAAAAACGGCCTTCCAAATTGAACCAGGACAAAGCTAGACAACTTCTGCTATACGATGCTACCTGCCACTAAACGGAACTGTCTGGTGGTTCCTCAAAGCGGGATCTAAAAGTACATGCAGCACCAACTTTGTTGCATAAGTTGATAGTTGTACATTATTTGTCATGTTTGTTGTTGAAAAAATTCATATACTTGTCTATTGCACTTACAATTTATCATATATTAGATATATTAGATAAACTTCTTACTTTACTAAGGTTTATATTTTTAGCTAGGAGAAGACAGAAGCGGCCGGCTTTATCCAGTTATAGCTACAGCCAGGAAAAGGTGCTACAGCTATAGAGTCGACCATATCTTATGAAATTTACTGTAAGTTGCTCTTTCACTAGGAATGTTGCGCCGACCGAAAAGGGGCCCCCATTTGACAGACTGGGGGCACTTTGGGACATTTTTCACATTTGGTTGAATATCTCAAAAATGAAGGCAGTTTGATACTTAGTGACATAGTTTATATATGTGCAACAGTTCTGTAGCAACAAAACATAAATACTGAAATTCATCAACTGGTGAGGCAGCATTTTTATGATCTGGGAACCACTGGGACATCGAAAATAACAGTCTTTGTATCTTTAATTGCGATGAGATTATGCAATTTTTTGTAAATTCTTACTCACACAAAGTTCAGTGATCTCCTATCAGACTACAAAGCACACCATTGTTGTTGTTTTTTAAATGATAGAATTAAAGCAATAAGATTTCGATCTTTTTCAAGTTATAAGATTTAATTGTCAATAAACTGTGTCAAAACAATGAAATCCATATATAATACCTCTGGCAAAATTTCTCAATTACAAAACAATGGTTGAGACTGTTATGTATAACAACGATTTATTAAACCCTAGTCAGACTTTTAAATTTGCCACAATAAGAATTATATGAAAATTGGACTTTCTGAATGTTTTCATTTAGTCAGCAAAACTCATATCTTGAATTCATTGCCTGGTTTATTTTTTTTTACCAATTCCAAATACCTGTGGAGATATGAATTTAGGATCAAGTGCCTTGACAGTCTGACACACATCCTTTTCCTGCAATACAGCATCTTCTTGAGGGTCACTCTAACTGTGCCTCTTAAATTCATCTCTTTGGTTCTTGCCATACTTTGATAATATATAGATATTCAACACAATTTGGTTGATAATACAGTCACCTCATGTCCCTATGTACCCTGACCAGACTGTCCCAATGGTCCCCATGCTGTGGTTTGTGAAAGAACCCACTGTCAACTATTCCATCCATGCTCAATTAGATTACTAGTATGCTCAATCAAATCTCTGTGAAACTGGTGTACACTATTGTGTACTAAAAAATATTTTGCAGGCAATGTAACATTTAAAAACCGAATGATGAACATAGAGAAGACTGTATAATAGTAGAATAATTCTTGTTTATTGCAGAAACAGCAAACTTTTAAATGGATTTAGTCAAACAAACTGTTAACTTAACCGCTAAATTAATGCATTATGTTATACAGGCGTTTACAATGCCAGCTTGTTTGGCTTGAGTATTGTTGTGTTTCTTTAAGAAAATTAAGAAATTAATACAAACACAACTATGACATTATGTTCTCAGAATCAATTATATGGTATAACCCTGACATAACACTAGGCAGCTCCAAGAGGAATCAGACCTTGTTAATTAGTTGGGATAATCTCATAAATGTCTGTTTACCTAACAGAGTCTCTATTGTAATTTCTTCGGTTATTTACAATATTTTAAAATCTACTTAAGATTTGAAAGACAATCGTTTGTTATGCGAGCCTAGACTATAGGTCTATGTTTTGGTTTATCTACAGCATTTGATATCTATAGTTGTAATTTGTAACATGGTTGTAATGCTGCGGGGCACTTCCTAACTGTGAAAGCAACACAATCATACAGATAATGAGATTGCAATTAGCTCAAGTGCAATTGTACTGAGCTGATGCAATTGTGTGACTGGTTTGTAAACATAAATATTACGTCTCAGCATATTGGCAGGCCTATGTACAGCATATATAATCTATCAGAAAGGATACCCAATAATGATCAGCGAAGTGCAAGACATGCTTACAAGAAAAGAGGTTTGGTTATTAGCTCATCACAATAACAAACTAACATTTATTTAGTGCCGTGCTGACAAAATTGCCTTTGTTACTAATACATTTGATAAGCAGGTATGTCACCTTAGCTGTCACTTGATTGCCAAATTTTACGTAAGAAAATCCAATATATAGATAGCAGTTGGACTGATAATGTCAGGTTATGTTAAACATCCACACAGATCATTACAACGTATCAATATGTGATATTCGATCGGAAACGCATTTCATATTACGAGTGGACATTGTATGCGCATCCATCAGACTGCAGGCGCTTCAGGATCTCACCTGTACCAGTTGCAGCTCTGCAGGTGAGAGCCCTTCATCGGCCGCAGGCATGCCCCTAGTGGCAGGGCACGAAACTAACAACTGCAGCTCTCAACATTCACTGTTCCAGCTTTCAAGCTACTAGAGAGACTCCCCGCGCTCGGAGTTGTATACAGGGAAGGGATGCATGTGAATCTGGCTAAAAATGAAAACCGAACAGATGTCTGAGGGAGAAAAGGTGCATTTCCTCACCGAAGGAATATATAGAGTAAGTCCTCTTCAGTTTTTTTTTGCTACGAAATAGTTCTTGGTTAATATGTGAACAATGTCGTCTGCCTGGAGTTGGGTTCACAAGCATTGCATGGGCGTTGCCTTGAGTAGAAATTGACTTCCATTTGCAAGCATGTGCACCGCCACATGCGCACAGGTACAACTGCATTACATAGATTGTACAGTAGGTATTGCTCCAATACAATTATTTAGTTATGTGGTTCCTAATTACCGTGTCTGCTGTAGCTGTTATAAAACACATTTATAGGATTTTTTCTTCTTCAAAATGACGTTTTTGGTATGTCATAGGTACATGAAGTTTGGAATATTACACTGATATTCTTGGTCTGGCATTTGTTATTGCCGAGAATGTTCCGATTTTGAACGAAAGCACAAGGAATATAATATTCATATATCATGCAACTTCATTTTTCTTTAATATTAAGGAATTGGCGAAAGAAAATCATAGCATTATTGGATATAACATGTGGCTCGAACAAGGCTTGGGAATTTGAGATTCCTGGCAATTTTAAGGTCTTTTCCCGAAGAAGATTAAATCGTGACATAATCCCTAAATGCGTCAACTGGTTTGTATTAAATTACATGTATTGACATGCATGAAGTTTTGCCCTGGCATTGTCTTTTACCTGTTAATATGAAATACTTTCCATTGTCACGTATTTTCATCAGGCCTTAAGAGCCATTACTAATTGAAATTTCATCCGTTAATTTACCTTTAAAAAAAAACAGGAAAAGACGTCATTGCTATGACATAAATAGACCAAGGTCAATTTAGAAAATGATTGAATCAATTTAATGAAAAAAACAACAAGGTTCTTTTTTCTCTCTCTTTTTTTTTCCATATACTCCTCTGTTACGAACTAGGCCTATATCTCTAGTTTTTTTTTATAGCATATCATAGCATAGCATATCATAGCATATCATATATCATATCATGCAAATAGTGGATTGGCAAGGAGTCCAATATAGAGTTTTATTTGATGAAGATAAGGCTTATTGGACGAGGTGTTATCAGAGTCCAATATAGCTTTCTGGGTCCAATAAAAAACTATACCTGACGACTTTTCATCCACCATTTGTTATATTCTCCCATGAAATGTCACAGATGACTACTTATAATATTCTAATTTCTACTAACAACAAAAAGAATAAATATAGATAATAGCAATAAAACAGCTTAGAGATCGAACTTTTCAATCCACTATAACTTTCTTCGGTCCAATAAAACCTTTTCAATTCAATATAACTTTTTTTTTCTATCAAATAAAAAAGAAAATTGGACAGTCACATGATATGAATGAAGAGATCTGATTGGACAAGCAAATTTCATGGGATCATATCACATATATCATATATCATATCATATCATATCATACATATCACATCGTATCATATCATATCATATCATCCTGTATAAATATATTGTAAAGAATAAATATAATATATCATGTCATTTAAACATTATATTACAAAACTGGTAATTTATCAATTCACATTCTATATCCTTTTGAGTGCTCAGCGCTCAGTGAGAATGAAGTCATGGTTTTGTCGTTAGTCTTCCTTAAGTGGCACAATTTGAGGTCATGACATTTCACGCTTGATTGGTTATTTCTTTGCGGTTCTATTGAATGACTCATAGTTGATCAATAACACCTAAAAAGCCATATTGAAGGAAAGTGGAAATGAATAAAATTCACTGATTTAAGAGAGTAGAAAGAGTAGAAAAATTGCGAAGGGAATTCTGTTAGATCATGTGAAGTCATGCTTTGAGGAGCTCAAGTGTGACAGCATGCCAAAAGTGCTCAAGGTGCCACTTCCTCTTAAGTACATGCATTGCATACAGCTACATTGTAATTATGGCAATCAAGCAGACCTGTAAGGATAGAGAAGTAAACGAGCATTAATTATGTAAGTACTCATTATGAATTGTACAATACCAATTGCTCTGTTACTCACGAAAAATGCAAAACTTTGGGCCAGTCAGCAGCCAGTTTAAATCTGAAATAAATTGCCTCATTGTCATGATTGTGGAGGTTCAAGCATTACATTTGCACAATGCATGGTAGGACAAATTTCAGCTAATGCTTTGGACCTGTTTTCCAAATTAACATCTTACAAATGATACTTAATTTCTAAGGAAAACCTTTTAAAATATGATGTATAGTATTGTTGTATACATGTTTTGATATTACTTATAGTGTAAGGTCTTTTAAGCAGCTAGATATGCATTTAGATTTAAATCTGTACCATGTACACTGTGCCTCGTCACCTACAAGCCAAGCGACCTAATTATGGACATGTTTTGCTCGTTTACTCATCAAAAGTAAATTAAGCAATTTCTCTTACAGGCTAGCTTATGGTATTAAAGGTCTAAAATTGAAATTATAAAACAATTAGATGTTCAGTGCTGAGTTTGCGCAGTTCTTGTTCTGACAAGCAAGCAATTAAAAAAACTAAAAAAAAACTAAAAGAATTTAGAATAAATTTCTCTTGTACATTCAAGAGCAGATTTCTTAGTTTAACCAATCATTTTAGCAAAGAATGTCCACAGGTTGCTTGGCCATTTTAGCAAAGAATGTCCACAATTAGGTTGCTTGGCCAAAACAACTCACCAGTGAGGTCACCGTAAGAAAACACCACAAGAAAAGAGCTAGGCATTAGGGGATTGTGTGTATCTAATCCTGTCAGGTCACTCAGTGTGAGAGTCTAAAGTAGTCTCAGCTATAGTCTTGAGGTCCAAAATGGCTGTCAGCTAGGATCATCCGAGGTAAACAGCTCCTGGGGTTTAGTGCAGGGCATGCTCAGGTCAGCATGTCAGAATGTTTGTTTTCTTTAAAAGTTTTCACATGTGCTAATGCCATGCTGGCCATTCATTCAAAATGCATGACTAAACGGGTCTGAGTGTTTCTCCAAAGTCTACATTGTGGACATTTGGCGAGTTACTATTTTTATTCAGATCAGCCACTCCCTGTTTATTTCATATCATCAATATGTAATGCTGATATATATTTAAAAAATGGTACATATATTAATATGATATAATGCAGTTGATATATTCCCAGCCTTTTTTGCTAATTATTACTCCATAGACGGATCACTATTATGAACATCATGATTACTCTATCTGGTGTCAGAAAAAGTAAATAAATACAAAAAAAAAAAAATCTTGGATGAACTAGTTAAATGAAATGTCTCACCTGTCAATAACAGCACTTTGTGAAACGAAGTAATGAGTGTGTAGGTTATCTTGCATGGGATTAAAATTTGAGTGCATTGTATTACAGTTATTTTCATTAAGCCCAATGCACACGGGACTTTTCCTGTGATCTCATCGCATGAGACTTTGTTGCAACCCCAACTTACGACTGCATCGCATCGTGTACATCAACCTACGACGCTAATTTTATGACTTGCGATGCGACGACGTCGCAGCATTATTGCCGTGTGCATTGAATTGCGAGGGTCTCACATGTGAATAGTGGGGTAAACTTGCACCCTGTGTCTATTTTTGGAATGGAATTTCCAGAATTTCTAAAGTTGACACTTACAAGGACAGAGGGGTTACTACAGAGTCGCGTCCTCCTGTGCATTGACTTATGACTTTGTGGTAGAAAGGGGTTGCAACAAACTCGCATACGATGATGCTGTCGTATGGGACTCTTGTGTGCATTGGGCTTAATTAAAAACAGCCCGTCAAATTGAAACTAGACAAAGCTGTCATAGCTGGCTACTCAAAACCGGATCTAAAAGTACATATTTATGATATATTAGATTAATTTCTTACATTTACTGAGGTTTATATTTATCTGGTGATAGACGATTATCAGCTATAGAAGTGGACAAAAGCAGCTGGCTTTAGCATTTTTAGACCACAGCTAGGTACAGGTCGCTACAGACAGCTGAAGTCTACAGTATTTTTATGAAATTAACTGTACGGAAAACCGGAGAACTACAATCATAGGCGAAGTAAATTCATGGTCCTTACAAAAGCAAGAACTTCACATTGGGATACTGACAACCACTGGACACTGTGGACAGTGTACACTGGATATAAAATATGTGTATTTCACAATTACTTGTTTCAAAATGGTAATATTTATTAGATATTTCACAATTACTTGTTTCAAAATGGTAACATTTATTATTTAGTAAAATAAATAAATTGTAACATAATGCAAATTTTGTCATCTAAATATGTTTAAAACTAACTAAAACCTATCATTTAGTTAGTACTGATTGGATTTGCAATTTGAAATACCTTGCCAAAAACATTGGATTGGTCATGGATTGGTCGAAGAACACGTGTTCTGGGTGGAGTGGTGGCTTCAGGTGCAAATGCATTAGCTTGCATTGGGTCGCTCAAATCAACACCCACCAATATGAACGTTTTGCAACACTTTCATTTCAGACATTTCCCATAGTTCATCCGTCATATACCACACGAATATCTCGGCAGGTACATAGCCTACTGTATTGTAAAACCACAGTACCCACGGAGGGATTTTATTTTTTAATATTATAAAAGAAAATGAAATGGAAAAGCAAAGAGGAATGGGTCAGTATTCAACCCCGTGTCACGTATACGGGTTCATATAATTCTAAATGGCCGTGTGATGTAATTGATGCTAACAGTGATGCAGTGCAAGTGATGAGGCTCAGCTGCTGATGAGAGTGACTAAGTGATTCTTAAACCATTTGGCTTTGATGTCAATATGGAACACAGGTATGAGCAATGGACCAGGGTCAGTGCAATGCACCTTTGATTTGATGCTGCACTCCCCAGATGGTTTAGTGTGATATTTAATGCTGGCATTTGGCTCCAATAGTAGCTTTTCATAACCCCGGGGTAATGATATATGTCAATATATAAGCGCCATATTCAATATTTTTCTTAATATATTCGTGCACAACTACATATGATTAATCTCCAATGTATCCATGTTACTGCAAAATGTAGTGAAATACATAATTAAAATAGAACATGAAATATATGATTAAAATAGAACATGTCAGATCTAGGAATACTCCTAGGGTCAGATTCCAATTTTGTAGGCCAGCAAATGTTCGTATTATCTAAACACTAAATAATTAGAATTATTGATGAGTATTATCTATACTATGCAAATTACTTATTATAAAGTAATATGTAATATCTCCTCAAACAATTTGAAAATTTCACCCAAATATATGAGATGGCTATATTTTTGGAGCGCATTTAAAAAGTATTATAATGATGCTTCTGAAATTTCAGAAATACACATTTCACCCAAATATATGAGCTGGCTATATTTTTGGAGCGCATTTAAAAAGTATTATAATGATGCTTCTGAAATTTCAGAAATACTCATTTCACTATGACGCAGTTGTTTTTTAAAGGGAAAAAACAGTGTTATATTTGGCAATTCAGATAATGCAAGATGGATACAGAAAACACGATTTTAATTTGCAAAAGAATCGTGATAGTGCGGCTGATTGTCAGCGTAACAACAAAAAGAAACTGTTTGCTCTTGCAGCCAATTTCATACAGACTTGGAAACTAATCTCAGAAGCTTTGAAATTGGCTGTTAAACAGACATCTTAGAGGTGCCACACAACATTGTTACCTTCACTGAGTGCAAATCAAATGAGATATAGGTGAATTATTGCAACAGCCTTCAAGGTACACGGATCTGTCTGCATGTCTGGAATTAAGAGGGGTTAAATAAACCCACCCTGTTTACCCCCCTTTCAATCTGGAAATGCAGTGGGACCCCACAACAGTTGGGAATCACTGAAGTGGTCTTATGTCATCGGATATTGGTCTTTAATTAAGTCATGTCTTGAACTTGAATTAAATATGAGAATCATAGGTTATGGATCAAGTAAAGTGACCTTAACTGAGGTGGTAAAAATGTACAAACCTTAAGTGCGGGATTACACGTACGAGGGGAAAGATATGTTGAACTGGAAGATGGCTACAGAAGAGATGGGGTGGAATGGGAGGGCAGCAAAAGGTCACATAATCACGAGACTCAATAAACCACTAGGTTGAAATCGAGGTCAGTAATGCTACACTCTAGAAAACACTGTCTATTTTCAGAAGAAAAAAAATCATGTTTTCCTGCTGTCCATTCAATAGTTTGGTTAAAATCAGCCATTATATAAATTTTGTCCTTGAGAGCGATTGTGTGGGCTAACCAATACCATTGTTTGATGTACAATAAAATATATATATGCATACAGCTGTACACTCATTGTAGACAAGCTTCACTCAGAGAGCAAGTTAATTGCTGCTGCTGAGAAAAAGAAAGAAAGAATTAAATAAAAATAAGTAAAGAAAAATAAATAAAGAAATAGATTTATATTTTATCATACCAAAATACAGCTTCTGCAACTTCCAGCATCTTTCTGCCTCATCTTATAAATAGCTTATAGTGTAGCTACATAAATGTAATCGAGTTATAGCATAGGTATGGAACCCTAACCCTACCTCTGCCACCCCTGTGATCAACATGACAGTTTTATCTTTTATCTGCTGTTCCATCGCAGCTGCCAGCAGACCGGGGCAATTGCTTCCTAAGACATTCACAGATGCAATCTGACAGTTTCCTGGCTCAGCAGCCATCTCTCAGCTGAGGCACGTGCCGCATCAGCTGTTGCTATCAAGACACGCAACACGTGCCATAACTGTGAATAACTCGTGTCAAACACGTTGCAGACTCACTAGGTGGTAGACAAACTAGAGATACATCCCATTTCATTGATAACACAGGTCAACGACCTAAACCAGGTGATCTTGAATAATTCAAGCTTTTTTAAAATTATAAATCGTAAACTTTTTTTTTATTAGGAATTTGAGTTACATCATTTTGCATGGATGTCACAATTTTCACATTTAGTGAGTTATAATGGCAGCACTCTCAATAACTTTCAGCTGTATCCTAGATAGCATTCTAAATCGGGCCAGACGTCTTTTTTTTATCAACATCGCCGACATCGTGCCGACATTGAAACGATTTGAATTCCATCTGGGATTCACCATCCTCACCAAATTACAAATGAGGAATATTTGACAAACCCATGGGACGAAATAGTAGCTGCTATTCTAAAACTGACTAAAAGTGTTAAATTTCCATTTTGGTAATTTTCAAACACTCTCCATCATTTTTCTGCAAGTTTCTAGTAAGCTCAGGCCCTGATAGCATTTCAAATCGGCCCTGCATCGTTTCTATATAGGCCACTGTTGGTACAAAATCGAATCAACATCGCCGACGTCGTGCCGACATTGAAACGATTTGGAATGCTATCTGTATCGATTCAGACATGGAGCCACCATGATTGAGAATAGATGAGAATAGAAAGATGGTATTCAATGGCAACGATTGTCGTACAAAAGAGTCCAGCCTCAATTAAAGCCACTTCGTGACCACTTGTTCTTGAATCGGTATTATACAACTTCAATGCCTTATTGGAGCCTTGAAAGACAGTGTAAAGATATATGTCAAATAGTGCAATCTATGTTGAACCAGTTCATCCAAGGTGCAATGATCTCATAAATCTCCAATACAGTTCGTCGTTTCTTACACAACTGAACATTTTTATTGCCATAAATGGCTTCAGAAACTATATCTATTTTTACATGCAATATATATACTAATTAACTACAAACCACCACGTACACCCTTAAAGAGCCCAGAGCAACATTAAAAAAGAAAAAAGGACAAGCTAATTATTGTCTTACAGGGGTAGATATTAATTTCACCTGCAGCCTTGTCATCATGTGTCAGCAACATCACCATATAATTATACCGCTGCAGAAATTCCCCTTACAAAGACAAGCCAATATAATGTCACCGATGAGCTTAGCCAAAAGATTAAATTCACGTGCATTTGATACTAAACTAATACATATATCTATGTTCTGTTAATTGCATTTTACGTCACAAATGTACATGTATCAGGAAAATAGTCACATTCAAGGCCATCGTCTAATTTGCTTGAATAGCCATTAGAATTCATTATGATGCATAGTCATTGGGATTCCCCATCACAGCTTTCTGGCTGGGTGTCTCTTTGATCGAGAGCCAACAGAAATTCCAAGACAAATTCCAAATCCTTTGATACCACGTAGAAAAAAGTAAGTGTGAGTAATTATTAATTGAAATGTCTACACATTTTGTATAATGTATTAATGTACAGTGTATTAAGATGACACCACCGTTGCTGCATCATGATTAGATTATGTGTCAGTCACTGCATTAGATTCATCAGTATTTCAGGAAGCTGTAACACTTATCAACAAAAGCCTTGATGGCTGATGGTCCATTGTAATTGCAACAGAATACTCGATTCATAGGAATAATCTATATGCACTACCCAATATATGGGAGTGGGGCACAGCAGCCTTTGTTTGTCCTACACAGCTAGCTTTTTATGCAATTTAGTATATGTGATTTACCTTCCTCCAGTGATCAATACTGTTGACCTGAGTTGTGGACTATACACTTGCCACTGAGGTCAGTCCCTTGTGTCTGGTCAATTTGGTTAACTTAGCTGGCTAGGTGGCCTTATAACCGAAGTTGTTATGAAAACAGATTTGGTCAAAATTGTGGTCATTATTCAGTGTGACCTTTCTTTGGTCAGGTGGCATAAAGGCGAGGCTCTACATTGTAATAGCCGGGTTGTATACAGGAGCATATCTGTGTTGTTATACTTGTAGTTTTTTTTCTTCATATATTAATACATATTTGGTCGGTTTGCTCATCTGGTTGCAAACAGTTTTAACAGTATAATAATTTGTATGCTTTTTTTTAAAATTTTTGTTTGGAAGTATTAATCTTCACTTTGCTCATTACCATAACTGCAGATACAATATATTCATTGTGACAAGTATAGCACATATAAATAATATAAATAATTGTATATTACTTTCTAAATCGTGTACCTTATTGCCTTGGCACCTGCCTGTCTTGATCAGCCCTAAAAGATGTTTTGTGCAAATTTGGAAACGAGAATTTTGCATGGTTTCTTTATTTGCACTGACAACAAAGAGATCAAATTTAAAAATAAACCTATTGAGGTTATGTATGAGGCTCTAATTACACATAAAACTGGTTCTGGCTGCAATTTTGCCACACCCTTGCACACTGTCATGCCAACTGATCAGGAGGATATATATTTAGGTCTGCCAGGAACCAGTAACTTATACAGCCCAAGCTGATTGAAATTACTTACTGAATCATTAGACTGATGCAGTTTCCTGAGTGAGTAGCAGGTTAGCTTAGTGGTAGAACACATGGCTACCGACGACTGGGTCCTGGGTTTGAATCAAGCCTACGTTGGAAGGTGTCTTCATCGTGACTCATTGCCTTGGCACCTGCCTGTCCTGATCATCCATAAGATACATTTGTGTCATCTATACAGTGGAACTTCGACATTAATACCACCCTAGATGCCAATTTCACTAGTCTTAACAGCGAGATGGTCCTAAATGACCTAAAATACATTATTGGCAAAAAATAACGCCAATAATATGCTTTGCATTGGTCGAGAAATGTGTGGTCTCAGAGATGAGGAAATCTTGATGGTGAGGTGATCTTAAAGCGGGCTTCCAATGTATCTATGTTTGTTTTGGTATTTACCTTACATAATCTGAAATATAAACCTCGCCACAACTAAAGATCTCATCTGGGATTCTGGGAAAATACTGTGTTTATGTTGGATGGATGCATCGTCACATGCGCGTCCTACATTTGCATTTGCTATATAGTGTATTTACTTGTAAAAATGTATTCATTTATATTATTATTTGTATGTAAAATGTTTATCCTTAATAAATACTACTACCACTACCACTACTACTATTACTACTGCTTCTACTACTACTATTACCACTACCACTATTACCACTACCACCACCACCACCACCACCACCACCGCATAGCAGAACCTCGCCATTAAGACTATTATTTAGGCCCAATGCTTATACACAGGCTGTGGGGTGGTCGTGTTGTGTTAAGTCAAATACCAGTTGTAATAAACTCCAGATGACGTCATGTTAATTCTGGAGTCCTATTGGCCAGTGAGAGTTTTACATTCACATGAAGTTCTCTGGAATAGTTTCCAAGTCTATGAATTGGCTGTAATAGCAAAATCGTCTAAAAGAATAGATTTGTTTTCAGTTTTCACTGAATACGTATTGCGAAATTAATAGTATATCAATAATCAGTATGGAGCATGCACATATAACAGAAGTTAAGTAAATTGAATGAAACATGATATAAATAACTACAGGTATGATATCATCAACGCTAAAAATAACGTTTTAAGAAAATATCATGCATAAAATGTAGTTATGGCAAGTAATCCAAGTAATTTTTTTTATTGTAAAAACTAATATTTTTCATTTTTGGTAAAACATTTACTCGGTTAGACATGTTTTTACTAAGTATAATATATTGTATTTTTCTACTATCTCAAGTCACCAGCTTGTTCTCAAAATAATATGAGAGGTCATATTTTCTGTATATGATGCTATAGATGGGTAAAGACAAGATACTTGCAAGATATGAATTTGATATGTCAGCCTACATAGTTGAAGTGCATTGTTTCAATATTAATAACATGTAAATCCGATTAAAATGATTTTTCGAGACAGTAGGATACGTGTGTTTGAAAAACAGCTTGGGATTTATTCAGTTGTGCAAGTTTGGCAAGGATGAACATTTGCCCAGTGTCTATAATGTATGCAAAATCAGCCTTTAATCTTTCTTCATCGTCTTGGCTGCATTTCTAATGTTGGCAGGAGTAGCAATGTTTACTTGTCCGTTATAAGAATAGAATAGAATAGAATAGAATACAAATAGAATAGAATAGAATAGAATAGAATAGAATAGAATAGAATGGAATAGAATAGAATAGAATAATCTTTATTTAAAGTCGACATAAGACAACAATAATATTAGCTCAAAGAACTATTGATTGACTGTATATGTTAAAAAAATAAAACAATAACAATAAAAATGAATTACATTATTATGAACCAAATTCATATCCTAAACTAGTGTTAAAAATGAAAAATTATTATTAGTTCATTGGGCTACACAAGACATACAACTAACTGCCTGTTATATCCTGTGTAATTTTGGCGCCGGAGTTTCGGGTAAACAATATTAGATATATTCCAATTGTTTTTACGACACTTGTGTTTTTCTCATTTCAGAATTTAATAGACAATTTCAACCCAGGAATACGACAAATAATCATCTCTGGCCGATCATTCCAGAAAGCACTGCACAGTAAGTCATTTGATGTTAATAAGGCTTTTAAAAATTGAGAACTAATGTTCGACAATAGTACACTGCCTGGAAAACAATAAAGAAAAAAAATCATAACCACCAATCTAATAAGTCATATAAACAGTTACCAAAATTAATATAATTATCTGCCAAAGGCTTGTAAAACTGGAATCAGCATTTACCCAGGAATATTGAAGTCCTGAATGCCTGTCTTCCATTGTCTAGTGCTAAAAACATCTAAAGGCTGAGGGTGCTGATTATGAGGTAACAGGTTCGAACCTCACCAAGAGATAGACTGATCATCCTGCGACCAGTGTCTCAACCCACCGCCACGTTGCAATTTAGGCAAACACAGTTAGTAGTGGCACTGGTGTGAGCTCTTGAGCACCTTCTGTTAGCCTCGTGTTCAAGGCTCAATACTTCCCAGGGAGTTGAGAAAGACTCTGGAATGGCCTGCCAAAAGTGTAGATTGTAAAGTTGACAGAAAATATGTTCACAATTTTGAGGCTGACTCAAAATCATGATACAAAAACTTTCCATTGAAAGAATGAGCCAGGCGCCACATGATGTAAGCTCAAAACAAGAGGGTTGCAAAATGTAGGTTTTTATTTATTTTTATTAAAATCTCTTGTTTTGCTTGTTTTCCGGACAGATTGTGCACATCAGTTTTTGGCCACCTAAACTTTGTCTCTCATATTATCTTTTCTTTGCTAAAATTACGATCGAAAATATTAGTATGTCTGAAAAGTAGATTTTGTAGCATCAAAACTTTCTTTTCAGATGTGGCAACAACTGCCAAAGTCTATATCGACACAATCTATAACATAGCTCAAAATGCCCAGATGTGCAAGGGTGCCACCAGTGAAATAGGTGAGTTGGAAGTTTTGTATGATTCTAAATTAATGATCCAGGTTGCCTCCCAAAACCCATCACTGATATATACTGAACAACTGAAAATATGCGAGCATCTGGTGTTACAAATTGAACAAAAGACCATTGTTTGTTTTGTCTTAACACTCAAAGCGCATGGTCAGCAGACCCCTATGTCCAGTTTGCTTTGCAGCTGACTACCACGGGCTGGTGGCTTTTGGTCACTCATATAAAAGCCAATGCCTGTTTGGAATCAGTATCAGTTTAGTTAACCACTCAACATGCTGGGACTTTCACTCGATTCTGCAAACTTAGGAGGGGCTGACCCTCGCCTCCTCATGGCTACTGGGGCAATCTTCATGACATATTTGGGATACAAACTGGTTGGACCAAGGAAGAGGAGACCTGGACCATACCCACCGGGACCTACCGGGTTTCCCGTGGTGGGCAACCTGTTTCAGTTGGGAAAGAATCCCCATTTGACCTTCATGGAGTGGTCCAAGAAATATGGCAAGGTTTTCTCCATTAAACTGGGAGTACACGATGTGATCGTCATCAACGGATGGAAAGCGTACCGACAGGCTTTGATCTACCAAGCCGAATCATTTGCTGGCCGGCCGGACTTCTATACATTCAGGAACATCATCTGTGATGGGAAGACCCTTGCTTTCAACACTTACAGTGCTAGGTTTAAGCAACACAAGAAGATCCTGGTCGAAGGCTTGAGGACCTTTCTGCAGAGCAATGATCCGCCGATAGATGTGGCAGTGTTGGATGAAGCGAAGCTCCTGGTTAAGAATTTGCAAAATGGTGGTGAACCCATAGAACCGTACACTCCCCTTCTCAATTCTTGTCTGTTTGTTATCTGTGGACTGATCTTTGGGTATGATTCAGACTTGTGCAATGACAGAGCTAAGGTCAATGCTATTGGGAACGTTGATGAGACAAGAGATGCTGAAGGAGCAGGAAGTAATGTTGTTGACTTCTTCCCTTACATCAGGCCGCTGTTGATGGGTACATTGAAGGGAATGTTGGAAGAGTGCAATACTCGCATGGCCATGATTAAACAATTGGAGAAAGAACATCGAGAGACTTATGATGAAAATGCCTTGAGAGATCTGATGGATCACTTGATCAAAGCTTCCGATAACATGAACGCGGATCAGGTGAAGGCTGGCTTGACATCAGACCACATCATGAGCACTTCTTTCACTCTTCTCAATGCAGGATCTGACACTTTGGCTGGCATGTTGTATTGGGCTTCATTGTACGCTGCTAATTACCCTGAGGTACAGGAGAAGATCATTGCTGAAATTGACGAAGTGATCGGAGGTGATCGAATGCCAACAGTGGAGGACCGATCACATCTGCAGTACACCGAAGCCTTCTTGAATGAGGTAATGCGTTACTGTGTCTTGACACCCTTCTTGATTCCACATGCTGCTACCAGAGATGTCAATTACATGGGATACGTGATTCCAGAGGGGACTGTCGTGTTTTGCAACATGTGGTCCGTGTCAAGAGATGACGAAATCTGGCCTGATCCTTACGTATTCCGACCCGAGCGCTGGATGGATGACGAAGGACGGTTGAACAAAACTTCCTTCGACAACTTCTATCCCTTCTCTGCTGGCAAAAGGCGATGCGTTGGTGAATCTATGGCTAGGATGGAGTTCCTTATGTTCTTCGTTACTATCATGCAGAACTGTCGAATTGAAAATGTTGGTGAAACTCCTCCAGATATGACAGGCAACTTTGGCTTCTCAATGCTTCCCAACCAGTTCAAGGCGTTGTTTACGAAAAGGCGAGAACCAAGCTGGGAACAGTAGACAATCAGTGTGAACATCGCACAGCAACGCAAGCAAGGATGACCCTGCAGAGTTAAAGTGGCTGTTGTATGACTTATTATTATGACTGACCTGAACGGGTCATGAAAGCAGGCACTTGTTTTAACATATAGACTTTCTCTTTCATTGCAAAAAACGTGGTGTCTTCTTGCTTGTCAATTGTCATATCAATAATATAAAACAGGGAATATATCAATAATATAAAACGGGGAATATATCAATAATATAAAACAGGGAATATTTCAGTAAATTTCAAAATACATTATACACTAGTGAATATTTATGATGTAATACAATAATGTCAAACATTTTACAATTATATCGGTAAAAATAATAAATTACAGTCAAACAAATATTCAAGTTGGTTTTCTTCTTTTTATAGCTACCAACTCGCTCTGTTGTTTTTTTTTGCAAGTTATGGACTGAGAACATTACATGCATAATATATTCAATGTTCATGCATCTGATCTTTACATTGGCTTTTGTAACTGGGGCATCATTTGCATCAAATGCTGACTCCAGCGGATCTCAACAGGTGGAAGGCCCAGGTATATGAAACATCACTGCACTGACACGCCTGTCACAGCAACTGATGCGATGCTGTAATGGTGACCACGTGTGATGGCTTGATGCTAATTGAGTTAACTGACAAGATGGAATATGCACTGGGAGGGAAGCCAACCCTTATCACGACAGTGTAAATTATGTACACACACAATTGTCATTTATTATGCAGCAGATTGATACCAAGAACTGCTTTCGAACAATTTGTGTTTACAAAAGAATCTGTCCTTGAACTTCTTGATTCTAATTATTAAACAGGTACACGGTCCGTTAAAACGACATTGAATACACAAACAACATTTCTTAATGTGAAATCGCAATAAAAGTGATTTATCCCGCGTGACTCGAGTGTAATATCACACTCACTCCTAATTTAGGAATTGCATCTCCAAATACTGGAACACTGATTAATTTCAATCATATTTTACCAAATAACATGAAATTATTCCATTGCAATTCAAAGTTTTGTTGTTGTTTTTTTTTGTCTGAGTGCTCATTAGCTGCAGTGAGGGCTGTTTGGTTTAGGATGAGTATACAATTGATGGAAAGGAGTGGTTTATACTCTTAAACAAAAAGCCAACAAACAGTCTACGGCAGTACTCATGCAACTCCTGGATGGTCACTAGTCAGGTATTACCGGTGTAAACCAATCAGAGATGACGACCATCACAGTAGTCCTGTCACAGCAACTGATGCGGATGCTGCAACGGTTACTACGTGTGATGGCTTGATGCTATTTGAGTTAATTGACAAGATGGGATATGCACTAGGGATGAAAACTAACCTCATCACGACTGTTGTGTACAACAAGTGTCCTCTTCAACTTGACGACATTCCACCTGATTCATGCCATTACAATGTAGATTACAATTAATTACAATTATAATGCTTTGACTAACGGTTCAGCAGTTCTTACTCACCTCTACCCAGATAGCATTCTTAATCGAATGCTATCTGGGTACTAGGTTAAGATTGAAGGATCAATGCTTATTCGACTTTCTTTCCTCTACATATGCCCAAACCAGTCTCATACACAGACCCTCTCCAGATAGGTGGTGTTGGGCGATAGGGCAAATGCCCTGAGGGTCTGCCAGATTTCGGACGGAGCAACAATCCCGGCGGGGGAGCAAAGAATTTGACTGTGTAGACTAGTTTTTTTCAATCATAAGACTGATAAGAGTCCAAAACAATCCATGCTTATCAACCCTAATTAACGCCAGTTTCTATAAAGAACTATTTTGTTAGCTATGCTGAATTCAACGGGCGCAGTAATTGACCCACTTTCAGCGCTATGGAGCAATGTTGCGAAATCACATAGTCTAAGTGTACCATACAGCATTGCTGTACTAAATAATACACCCTATATATTATTTAAGGTAATGGACTCTAATCTGGCTTCACGGCTGCTCTCTGCATTCAGGATAAAGCCCTTGGCTGGTTAAAATGGTTGTGGACCGTAGAGAGAGTAGCACTGATGTCATGGTTTATTTAAATATTTTTGGATGAAACAAATATAGGCGCAATTACATTTCAATAGTATTTAAACAAACATTTTCCCATTTCTTTATAGATGCTTTTTAATTTGACAGGTGCTGCTTTGCTGCAAGTTGCAGAAGTTCACAAAGAAATAAACACGCAAGTTATTGACAATGTAAGTGACTATTTATAAGTAAGCTGCAGCTGAGGTCTACACTGCGTTTCGTCAACTTTTGTGGCAAAATCCATTGTTGTTGTTCGTCTTCTTCAGATCAAGACTTTCCATGCAGAATTGTTGATTCCCCTGGAAACAAAACAAGAAAATGACTTTAAGCAGACATCAGTAAGTCGGTGCAGATTCTTTTACACGCATTAACTACAGCCAATAATTGAGTACAACTAAATTCACTTAATTATTTTTCTCTTTTCCAGAGTATATACAAGAAATACATAGCAGGACACAAATACCATTCAGTGCCAGTGGAAAAAGCACAAACGGCTTTAAAAAAATACAGAAAAAAGCACAAGGCGGCTAAATATGGCTTTGACCAGAAAGACTTTCAGGTAAGATAGAATGGTTTAAGATGATGTTGGGTTATGGTTACAAGATAAGTTTTAAAATATTAAGAGCCACTGACAGAGAAATTCGAGCATTGGGTGATGAGTGACATATTAGCAAATCTCCATTGATGATTTGCAGAATTCATGTACTTGGTATGATAACATCTCTGATAAAATCTTATCTTATCTCATCTATCTTATCTCATCTTATCTCTCTCATATCTCATATCTTATCTTATCTTATCTTATATTATCTTATCAGTAGAGCAGACCAGAGCAGAGTACAATATATATGTAGAGTAGAGTAGAGTAGAGTAGAGTAGAGTAGAGTAGAGTAGAGTAGAGTAGAGTAGAGTAGAGTAGAGTAGAGTAGAGTAGAGTAGAGTAGAGTAGAGTAGAGTAGAGTAGAGTAGAGTAGAGTAGAGTAGAGTAGAGTAGAGTAGAGTAGAGTAGAGTAGAGTAGAGTAGAGTAGAGAGTTATATGGCCACTGCAGTGCTTTGTTAATTTACAACTGAGCCCTGGCTTTTGGCATCATGGTTTTATTAGCTCGTTTGTCAGATCAACAACATGTGGTTTTTAAATCAATTTCAACTTCATTGTAAACACCATTATTTTGTTATTAACGTTAAATGTCGTGTTTTTCAGTTTTCAAGAGAAGTGAAAGAGCACCAGGCAAAGTTGGATGAATATCGTGTGACCAGCCTAAGACACGTATGCCAAGTTAATTTAATTTGAGAATACCCTGAGCTAATGAATTGGTATTATTCGGTTGAAAGTGTCACTTGATAGCTGTCATTCAATACTTTTGATTGATTCCGTTTGCATCCAAAGCAATTATCATAATGTTGGTCAAACATACATTTAATTAATCAATACATTATTACTGTTATGCAGCTGTATTACTTAATTGTGTGTTGATGATTCGCCCTGATGAATAAGAGAACTTTTCTAATAATAAGTCGAATAATTGCGATTTTGTTTTACTTTCTATATAAAACATTTTGGTATTTTCATCTTTAGGCATTACTGGAGGAAAGGAAGAGATACTGTTTTCTACTGGATAGAATTTGCGCCATAGTTAGGTCGTTAGCTTCACACCATAGTAAGGTGAGCCAAAGATATTTTCAAGGTATATTTGAATGAGCAAAACTTAATGGCAAAGAGTTATGTATTGCCAGTATTGGGCTCAGTCAGGGACCTTGCACCACACCCTTCCAATTATGATAATACACCACGTCTAACATAGTTCACAGAACAATATACACCTTATTCTTAGATATGCTATTGATTTCCATGGCAACATCAAACGTAACAATCCTAAGAGACTTCCTATCGAACTGCAACTCACTGTCACGTAATGGCTTTCAATGGAGTTATTAACAGGTGAAATAGTCGTGCTTCCATTAAGTTATTAATAGAATAATAGAACTGGATTGTTTAAATGATGGTCTTCACCCTGTGTATAACCATCTATTTATACTCCACTACGTGACGTTTTCCTATTGTTCTGAGTGGGCAATAACCAACGAAAATGTTAGTTAACTCCCTCCTGAGTGCAAACTGAACTGTTATGCGTATTAAAGGCATTAAAACAAAGCAAAAAATCTAACAAATTGGTAAATATGCCTAAGTTAGTTATATCCCTCATAGTTAGGAGTAAACTAACATTTTTGTTGTTTATATCCCTCCACCTTTGGCGTCGGGATATAACCAACAAAAATGTTAGTTAATTCACTCTATTCTGGATATAACTAATACATATACTATAGGCAGACGTCATGATGAAATGGCACAATTTGTCATATTTACCCATTTACCCAATGGGTGAGGTCTAGAAAGTTACAAATGATAAATGGTCAATTGGTCATACCACATCCCCTGGACATGGAAGCAACATCTCCCGCATTGGATCATCCTCGGGCTGACCTGTCTTGCTATCCTGGATCCCAGTTAGCATGCTAAATCAGGTGGACATCAGACCAACATTGGGTCAATGTCCCAGAATCAATGATGGCTGCCAGTGGCCAATGTTGGAATGATGTTGACCCATTTGGCATGCTATCTTGACCCATTTGGCATGCTATCTTGACCCATTTGGCATGCTATCTTGACCCATTTGGCATGCTATCTTGACCCATTTGGCATGCTATCTTGGGGGTTCGCCGGAAGTGTGGCATCTCTGTCTGGGATGTAAATTTCACGTCATAATATTATTATATGTGGTCTAAATACTTTTCACATGCTTTTGTGTCAATTTCTCTGTCATAGGCACATGAATTGTTGACCCACAGACTTCAGGAATGGAGCACCCACAGTCTGGCTCCCCACATCCTGCCAGAGGCCTCGGAGGCAGTCATTGGCTCATTCAAGATAATACAGGTATGAATGAATAAATCGAACAGTCAGTCAGTCAGTCAGTCAGTCAGTCAGCACGTCAGTCAGTCAGTCAGATTAAAGCTTATTCTTTCTCCGGAAATTCTAGCAACCATAGATCACTATTAAACTTAGCCATGCATGTGCTTCAAACAAAGCAACAAACAAAACCCCAAAATGCCCATCAAATCGGTGGGTGGTTGCATGTGTTTTTACAGCTGCTGGCCAGTTTACAGTTAAAGAACATTTGGTGGACCTTTCATTCTGCACGCAAAATCTAATTTTGCAATATATACCAAATAAATACTGTATGCTATATTGCATGCACACCTGCATGACCTCTTGCTTAGCTGCTTAGTAGCGACTGGTGCTTGATGCAGCGTCAGAAAATGGCAAATAGAAATATGGCAAAATAAAGAAAAACCAAATAAAGTATACACTTTAGAATATCGCTATTTGTTACGAGTTGTCGTCCAGATAGCATTTCAAACCAGAATAACATTGTAAAGTCTACCAAAGAGATGTCTCAGCCACCTCAGCTGTACTTGGCCAAATGTGCAACATGCATTTTCCATGCGTTGGATGCAATAACTTTATGTTTTCCATGCGTTTGTCCAAAGCATGGAAAATGCCCGTGGCACATATGGCCATGTACTTTCCAGGATGAACTAATCATTTCCAGATGATATTGGTTCGTTGTTGGTTCAGTGTTATAAATATTTGCACAATTGCCAATTTGCATACAATCAGGAACATCAAGGTTATAGGGCCAGTTACATTGTATGAGGTATTTTCAGACCAGAATATATTTGCTGATTGCATTTTTATTTTATTTTTTTCAAGTTTCAAGACGAGATGTTTGCCATGGCAGAGGAAGCCCTGCGGAACGAGGGCCAGGCAGGTGGCAGCACAGGGAGCACAGACAGCCCTTACGAGAGACAAGAGGGCCCTACCATGAGAGACCATATACTCTATGGTCACAGTGCGCCTCCCAGCTTACACTATGGCACCTCTAACATGTTCACTTCAGAAAGTGACTATGCAGGTAATTATGGCAATTTAATGTTATTGTTTATATGTATAGCTGGTTGTTGAAGATATACGGGCATTTCCTGTTGGACATTTAGGACTTCCCCTCTGACCTAGTATAGATCTAGGAACTTACATACTACAGTGTGATTCGGCGAATGCAGTCTACTGTCATTTGTCCTGAGACCATAATCCCTTCTCTTTTACATACAGTGTATATGGGCGTACTATTGAGCGTAAACAAATTATGCACCCTAATCCATACAAAAAAAAAGTGTTTAGTAAGTTTTCTTAAAAATAAAATAATTATAAGGGTATAGTTTAAACAAAGCTACCTTCAGCTGGCATGATGTCAAACTAAAGTAGTTGTTATTAGCCATTACTAAACATAGTGTGTTGTACTTGTACTCACTTCTGGTGGATAATATACAACATGCAATAGTGTAGGACTACCCTTCCTATTCATTATTGTAAACGTTTTCATTTCGAGTTTCACTCAGTTATTTTGTTTTGTACCATCTGTAAGCCTGTCATGTAGTGGACTTGCTCCCATCAAGCCTCTCTGCAATTTCCTACTGAACATCATGCATGAATGAACACGCAGTCAGTGGATATTGAAAATCAATGGGGCCCTACACTGTTGCAGTGCAGTGAATTTACTCTAAATGGGAGCCTTTTATGTGGTTACGACTCTCTCCCATCACCTTTTGTGTACATTTGACAAATCTTTGATCAGTTAAATGGCAAACTCTTTAGGTATACACACGAATTTGTGTCGTGCAAATAACACAGAAAAGTATTGAAAAAAAGGATTTATAAGGACAAGTGATCATGATGATTAAATGCTCGTTGCGAGTTAATAGTGTGACCATTCATGCTTGTACTAAAATCATGCAATGAATCCGGGCTGCTTGATGGTACAGTGATTGGCAAGTGCTAGTGCTGCAGTACTCATGTAGTATGGTATACATAATTCTGCAAGGGTTACATGTAGGACATGAAGATATATCTCTCCAATATCATATCATCATTATAACAATAAGGTTATAGGGAGTCGTTGAGATGATTAAACTAAGTTTGTTAATTAAATAGAGAACAGTTTTAGTTTTCTTCAAAGTCAAAAACAGTAAATCGTAAATATAAGACAAACTATGATGAAGTTGGGGGAAATTATTAAGTTAAATATTAAATGAATTAAGACGAGTGATATATATTAATAATATACCCAAAGTAGGAAGCCGCGATTTTGCGACAGATAGTTTATTTTTAGCACCGGCAGTTTATTTTTAGCGCCAACTAACCAGTGGACATGATGATTTATACCACAGCAGCCATAATAGTAACCTGCACTAGTGAGTGGTACAATAGTGCATGTAAAGTATATAGTATATAATATCTATCATAGTATAAATATACATGTACAGCATCACAGTCTACTACATGTAGTTGGCCAAAATGAGCCAACAGTGCCGACATTGGGCCAACTTCGGGCCAACTGTGAACCGATGTGGACATACATGCAATTAATCAATTTTATATTGCCATGGATCTTTCAAATAACAAATAACAAGGGCTTACAAGGCATCTTTTAATCATATGGCCTACAGTTATAGCCGCCTACTTCTCATTCGTCTTTTGTAGTTTGTTTTCCCATGAAGCATTTGACGTGTGTTGCATATCGTATTACTCAGAATCTTTGTGCTTTTAGGCGGTCGTACAGGTACAGGTACCAGAATTACTTGCATAACGCTGGCAATGCCAAGGACATTCGGGGCTAGAATTACGAATTATGAACGATATCAGTTTGATGTCCTGAGCGTATGTGGAAAACGCCCACTAGCACTGGTACTTTTTCTACCACCTGAACTCTTGGAAAATACCTGTCATCCATCTCCTTAATTGGAAAATAGCCGATGGTATAATGGTTAAGATGCTGGTATGACGTCTTCATATAAAAGGTGGTTCAACCCCATGTTGAATGAGCTGTATCAGTCCAGACTCTAGAAACATGGTAACATTGGTTCCAGCCTTTCATACCACTATAGGCTGAAGACCACTATTTATAAGACTAAGTAAATCAAATGCAGGAATTGCACAAATGAAAAAATAAAATAAAATAATAATAGCAGCAGCAAACCCTCAGAAATTGCAAAAGATTATCTTTCGTATCCTATGATAGTAGGATAAATTTATATCACTGTTCTATATTACATGGCCAATTGTGCGACGTGCGTTTTCCATGCATATGGAAAACTCATGGTTTTTGCCTCATTATAATTAGCTAAAAACCAATGTGTTTTCCATGCGTTTATCCTTCTCGTGGAAAACGCACATGGCACATTTGGCCATGTAGTAGTGTTATAAAACTTAAATTCGGTTCGCTGAGGGTTAGGAAGCTGTATGTGTTAAAAGCTGAAGATAAGGCCCTTGTCTGGAGCAACTGTAGAGAACTATGGGTTTAGATGATGATATGAATGTTGTCATGTTGCCCTTAATGTCTGTCGTCTAGCCAATGCAAACGGAACAGCTACTTGAGGGGACTTACCACTGTAAATATTGCATCAGTTAAGAAGAAACGAGAGATATCATAACACTTGTTATTTTTTGTGCATATGGAATTATTCATGATGTCATAATTGTTTGCAGTGCACATGATGATGACAAGCCAACCAATGGTACCCAGCCCTCAAGTCAGAGCTTTGTACAATCACCATGGGAACAACAGCACACAATTGAACTTCGCAGAAGGTGACGTCATTGCCTTGATAGGCGAAAAGAAAGATGGCTGGCATTATGGAAAACACACTGGTAACAACAGGTGAGTCACTTATCAGGTATTTTAGATGCTGATTTGTTGCTTTTCTCAACTTGGAACTCTCCATCTCATAGGTCTACATTACAACCAATTTCAGCCAATGAGATTTTCGGGATTCACATGATTTCATCTGATTGATTTCCATGTCTATGATAACCTGCCCTGAAACCTTATTTTAGATGTTAGACATTTCTACTGTGTCTATACTAGCTATGACTGGTCCACCATAGCCATTTTGACCAGCAACTTACTACTTAGTCAGCTTTATCTAACAACTAAGTCAGTCTTATTAAATTTTTTTTGACTATGAAGTTAGTCATTACTTTTGAAATCTAAGAAATTGACTAAGATTGTTCGTCTAAGTTCACTAATCTGGTAGGCAATGGAGGTTGATTCAGTCTAAATCTATGAAGTCAGTTAAACATTTAAAAAAGTTAGTCAAAATAGTCTAAGAGGTTCCTAACGTATTGTGCCCTATTATGGTCAGGTTTTTGTTTAATAGAGCTATCAATAAAAGTCTTGCACATATTACTGGTGCCTGATAACTCTATTGTTAAGCATAATTATTTTACTTTACAAAATCATTGAAAATAACTCGATAAACACAAGAAAATACAGCCTGTCAAAACAAGTCCCCTCATAATATTAGGACACCAGTGTCATATTATGGTCACCTTGTTTTTATGCTTGATTTTTTCCCTTGTAAAACATCCTCTGCTGTAAAATAGATTTATATATTCTTAAAAGGAATTAAAGCCATTTTTGTAAATTTACTTTTAATACATATCAAAAAGTTGATGCTTCAAACATGCAAGTTTAAAGAGAAATCCTGATGACCAACAAGGTTTTCATCCACACTATTTCTTGGCTTATTTTGTATACAAATTGGAATGATTTGTCCTTGAATGACCTTGCAGAGTGACAATACCACAATTGAAGTTTCAAAATGCTACTGATTCAGAGGTGCAACTGTTCGATTGTGTAAATTGATACTTTTCCGAAGGTTGCATTGGTGTTTTCACAGATATTACTGCCAAAACTGAGGTAATGTAATTTAGAATCCACAATATAGAATCAAAGTGTAGTTGACGCTGCTATCAAGCTTATTATGTAATGTTGGGCCAAGACCATGAATCGAACTCGAGAACGGTACTGCATGCCTTGATAAAATGGACAGGCCACCATGTATTACATGACATTTATTGTATGCTTCTCATATTTTAATACACTGCACCTATATTGTCTCTTTGCAGGATGGGCTGGTTTCCAATTGCATTCACACAACAAATTGAGAGCAACGGGTAAGATGATACTAATTGAGATCCATTATCAAATTAAACAAACTAAGTGTCAAACGTCTACTTCATGTCCAACCACTGGGTCCCGGGTTCAATTCCCGGTCGAGCCTAATATAAGTTGGATGGCTGTTTCACCCTTTGTCTCATTGCCATGGTCCCTGCCTGTCCTTATTAGCCCATCAGGTGCAGAAATACAGGATGTAAAGCCCTAATTGACCACCATCAAATCTACTTCATGATTCTTGGTCACAGTATCTGCAAATTTAACACTTTTTTTTGTTTTCTCTACAAGCACCCTAACCCTGCACAATCGCCACAGGAGCCTGGGCAACCTCTCATCCCTGGGCCAGGGCAGTGGGGTGAATACCCCCGAGCCACCAGATGACTTACCTCCAGACCCGGGTTCGAACTACTTGCAGCGCAGTCACACAATCACTGAACGACCCATGTCCCTCTATGCCACAAGAGAGCCCCCTGGGCAACCAAAGGTACGTACAGTGTTCTACAATTATGTATCATTTTGTTTATTATATCTTGCACTTTTAATATTTAATTGGCAACTTTCAGACTATGTGGCAGCATGTGTTGTTTTTTGACACATTTTCTTGATCTACGTCAATTCACACCTTTTAATTACTGTTAATTGTCATCAGTTGTCAATTCTCACACTGTGAATCTTGTCTATCACACATCTTTCCACCAGATGGCCCCCTCAGACAGGCCTCTCACCTGGGTTTGTTTGGATGGTCAGCACCAGGGGCGCCCTCTACCAGGCAGGCCTGATATGCTCATTTACCAACACACTCAGGTAAACCCTGTTCCGTGGTTGAGAAAATTCTGTACATCTGACAAGATACATTGGATCTTTTTATTCAGCCATATTGTTTTAAGATGATTAATGCGATTTCTTTTTCACACCACTTACAAAATTTGCATGCGGCATATAATTGTGCACTTACAATATTTTGTCATATTTTAATTCACAAAAACGTTACTTCTTTATTTTACATATTTGTCTTCAACAAGTGCACACATTTCTTTAAACCCTGTGATATCCCAGACAAACATATTGCAATCTGTCACAAATGTTAATTGTGTAAATATTGTGTATGTATGTATTTTTCAGTCTATGAACCATCACTATGCAGACGCAAAGCTCTGACGAAAGTAATTGGTCAGTTATTAATCACTAGGTAGCGACACTTGTCCATGCTTAACCACCAGGTGGCTTGTTCCAATCTTTTGAATAAAGTTTGAATCCTGGCATGCGGTTTATAGTAGCCTAACCTCGGATATAGTGCATGCTACTCATTTACAGTATGGGATTATTCTTTTCTAGTCGAATACCATTCCTCTGTAGATATTCTTTCAAACGGCTAACATCAAACACCAATCTATTTAGAGCTTAAGAGTTTCGTTAATCCTGAGCTATCTAATCCCTTCACGTCATATTGTCAGTTCACTAACAAATAATTGATATATAATCAATTGCATTAGTTAGATTTAACCTGATGGCGCGTTAAGCCTAATTTTGTTTGAATGATATCAATTACTGTCTACCCTGTCCTACAGGATCGACCCCTATATTCTGTTCCTTTTGCACTTGACTTGGTGCATGACAAATTCGCATTGGATAGAATTAATTAAGACCAAACTGATGATAATCATACCATGGTCTGTAAAATTCAAAACTTACATTGCTGCAGATTATTTACAATTATGACATTAAAAAATAAAAGTGGTCAAATAGTTTTAAACCTAAATCTAAACTCCCCCTGCAGAACTGCCATCTGTCCTGATTCTTTCTGCATGACTTTTATGTACATATTACCTAATAACACATCACTGACTGAGATAAACTGCAAGCTGGAGTATTGCAAATGAAATGCAACCTCAAGTTTGCAGAACATTTTTTATGACATACTGTGTCAATCAGTCAGTCACTCTTAAACATTATTTGCCACACCAAAGTTAAATACCTCAAGTTTGCAGAACATTGTTTATGACACACTGTGTCAATCAGTCAGTCACACTTAAACATTATTTCATACCAAAGTTAAATTTGAGTCATTTTGTATCTCTTTTCCAGCACACTGGATCGCTGGCAGATTTACACTATCAACACACAATACGTCATTCGAATATACCATCACCATACAACCAAGCGCCCACACCTCCTCCTCCTCCACCACCACCTACCAATCAAGGACTACCACTACCACCTCCACCCATTGCACCTCCAGTGCCACCTGCCATGATGACTCAGTCAATGAGTGCCCAAGTAATATCCACACCTCAGGAATCCATCTACGGTCACATCCGTCCGCCCGCCAACGGGTTCACCCAACCGAACCACCATTCTCCACCACAAAGCAGCTCAGGCTACTCCGGAAGTTCCAACAGAGTCAACCAGTCGAGCAATGACTCCCATTCCAATCAGGGTATTTACAGCACGCCCGGTGGGTTCCCACCACCTCCACCAGCTCTCGTTCCGCAAGCACCCGCGTCGACATCCGACTATGAGGAACCGCCCGGGTATGGCACTCGGTTTTGATTTATGTAACACTCTAAGATGAGTGATTGCATGTGCTATATATTATACTTTGAGTGAAGCACATTGACTATACAATTGCACTTTAGTTTTACCTTTCAGTGACTTTTGTATTTGATTTCATCCAGTAGTAAACTCACTGAAACTGAAGATTTCCAACCATTGAAGTGGAAATCTTTAAGGTTACTTGATGTTGTCTCCATTGCAACCAATATTTTTAAGATGACTTTTGTGTGAGATTAGCATAAGTTTCTGCATTGGCAAACTGATTGCAATTTAATTTGTCTGCATTGGCAAACTGATTGCAATTTCTCTTTGTATACACTGTAAATTTTGCACAGGTCTTGCACAAATTTGTATATACATATATCTATTATATTTTTATTTCATAAATTATAAATTAATTAGCAGTTTGTTAATAATTTTCAACAGGGAGAATCCATTTGCCAATGTCCAGCTGAAAAAAGCCACAACAAGCGACAGATCAGCACCCAGGATTCACTGAATGCAATCAAGAATCACCCGAGTCAGTATGGATTGCAATTGACATTTGGATTACTTATGCAGAAAGTGGATCATCTTAATTTATCTTGTTGAAACAGTTAAAAATTAGCAGCCATGAAATATCTCGTGGATTAATTGCATTAGCAAAAAAACTTTACGAACAATCTGGAACCTGCCAGGCTTGGGGTCAAGTATAACACAATGTACTTAAGTACAAGTACAACCTGCCCATGGGTGCATGGGTTGCCATTGGGAACGATAGACTGGAATTCCTGCTTTATGGATGCATTACTTTAATAAAATCAAGTTGTACATATCAATAATTCTACTTTTCTACTCAACATGTGTGGCACTTTCATCATCAACATTTCCGAGATATACAGACTTACTGTTGTATAAAGCAATTGATTTCAACTTAAGTTATAGGTTTGTGCTAGCATGAATGTTGTCTATATCAATGAGAATATATGATTTTGACATTGAGTTGCATAAATATTATCTGTTAACCATATCTTTATTTTGTGTAATCATATGGGTGTGATATAAAAATGTACAATATTGTTAACTGCTGGTTGAGGTGGGAATTCGTCCTGTCTGAAAGTTTTTTTAATATGCCCTGGTGAAAAAAAATAGCATTTTGTTCGCTCTCAGTGCAGGTAAAATTGGTCTTTTATTTTCAGTTAAAATAAATGCAGAGTGGAACCACAAAATATTGGGACCACCCATGGAAGTCACTGTAGTGGTCTTAAAACAGAGATGGTCTAAACAATCGAAGTAGTCTTCATATTGGGTGGGGGGGGGGGGGGGGGGGTCTTAATTTTTATACATGTTCTTATTTTTGCAGAAAGACCTGTATACTCAGAAAAATAGGAATAAAAAAAAGAAAATATATTTACTTAAATGACTTATACACATAATAAGCCTGTAGACATAATGAACTTACTGTTCCCATCTTCCCAATTGATGGAAACTTTATTTATCATAATAGCCATTTTTAAATTGTTAGGGCACAGAGAAACAACAGGTTATGTGACTTCGTGATCCACTAAAAAGTAGCGCAAAAACAACCTTTTATTAATTAATTTTGGTAAAATAATTAATTAATAATCGCAAGGTGGTCTTTTTGGTAGGTGATAGACATAATATAGTCGCAAATATAATAATTAAGGCTGAATATTGACCTTAAGAAGTGTCACCTTAAGAAGTGTCATTGTAATTAAGAGGCTATGGCTTTTAAGTGTGGATATTTTATCAATGATGAATGTTATACTCATTAAGGTTTTATTAAGCATATGTTGTGGTGATATTAACCTGCAGAGTTAGGACTGACCCGAAAAGGGGGGAGAAAAACTATTGATATCGTGATTTGCCAATGTGTACAGTTAAGTTCATACAATATGGTCTGGCTGTAGCTATAACTGACTAAAGCCAGCTGTTCCGGTCTACTCCTAGCTTATAGTCGGCTTACACCACCCACCACTGAAAAAATATAAACCTTGGTAAATATTCGAAATTTATCTCATATATATCAAACATATTTATGTACAATAGACATGCATCTTTTCAATGAAAAATGACAAATACGGGTACTCTCAATTTATCACCAAGTGGTGCTGCATGTACTTTTAGAGCCGATTTTGAATAGCCAGCTATAGCCCGACAGTTCTGTTCAGTGGCAAGTAGTATCATATAGCAGACGTTTTCTAGCATTGTATAGTTAAATTTGACAGGCCGTTTTGAACGAAACTAACTGTATATATGACGATGGGGTTAAGGAATGGCCAACAGTTGTTAAAATTATAAAAATTCCGGAGATCCACGTGCATAATGGAATAAGACAACTTTGTCACTCGATTACTATGTGATCGTGAAATAATTATTTACCTCTTCAGGTATATTATATGGGACACTAACTGCACTATTATTATGATATTGCATTATTCACAGTGCCCCGTGCGGGTGGTTATGGTAACTAAAGGCAATAACTGTAATCATTTTATATTTTATTGCAGTGGCTTTGGACAATATACTGTGCACTTTGCCTTATTAATGAGTCCTGTGAATGCAGAAATGTATTATATAATTTCAAATAAAGTGTTGTTGAAAAAGTATTCTTGTTGTCTGCGAAACACACTGCTAAATAGGCCTAAATATATGATTTGTCTGTAGAATAAAAGTGGACTCTGATCATTATACATATCCACCAGGTGGCCATGAGTCTTGCTTGGACATACACCCTCTAGTGGGAAACTCCAGTAATACAACTAGTGGGAAACTACAACTAGTGGGAAACTCCAGCAATGCAATGAATGTACATCAAAAGACGATACACTAAACTACGAATTAGGTTAGATCGTCTAGCTATAATAATATTCTAAGAAAACTACTCCCAGGTTTTCCAATTACATGTTTGCCATATTGACAACCTAGGTTATCAGTCATTACACCATGTATTATATATAGTGGCATATGTAATACTCATATGGATATATTCGTTATAACCCTTCCTCTTAGCATATGCTAAAAAAGGCAGTTGTAATCATGGAGGTATTGTTGTAATAATGATATGTTTACCAAATGTCCACACAAATTTACCCCAGTAGGTTAAACTTCCCCTTGACACAGGCACCTAGTACCAGGCATTGCTAATTTAATGTCTCATTCCAAAAGAGTCGAAAAGACATCCCACTTAATTAGCCTGTGAATCGAATCCAATACAAGCTTCAATACAGAGTATGCACAGCTAGGTAAGTCCTTTTACTAAACCAACAATACAATTTGTGTGGTCTTATAAAGTGGCCTATACATGCACACATGACATAATTAAATAACACTGGTGCTGGTGAAGGATCTTAATTCTTTAATCCGTTTGAAGCCAGCTGGGTCACTCGAGTTGACTCAACTCTCCTGAGCAGCACTTGAATCAGCTGGATTAGTCCTGCATGCGTCCATTTTGCCAAAGGGGTTTAGGAAATGCAAAAGAGGCCTGGGAAATGCCATTCATGTACAGGCACGCCATCACTCGACATGTTTATGCAAAAACCCATGAACATGAAACCCTCAATACCATGCTACTCAAAGCATGGAGTCTCTAGTGACTCCATGCTCAAAGGCTGGTTTGCACACTTGGTCTTTTCATATCCCAGTAGAATTTGACAAATTTAACTTAATCAACAATCAACAAATTCAACATTCATACATATAACATAATATATGTTGTCTTGGCAACCCCCCCCCCCCTCCCTCCCGAGTTAGTTTTTAGCTATATCATGATAACTGATACTCACCCAAACGCAGTTTCCATAATGTTAATTATATTGTACATATTTCCACTATTATTAAAAAAATATATCACCAGTCTTTTTCATGTTCAAATTGGTGTCTTCAAGACAAAATAACCTATAAGGCTTTAGAGGAACAGGGAGCATCTGAAGAGGCATGCCAAAATATATTAAATAAGTTTTTGTTTTGCAGTAAAGAGACAAATGATGCATGAAATATCATGATTTCTGCAGTAATAACATTTCTTCGCATGCACCAAGTAATTTGTACAGGCCCCTTTTATTGCCTAGTAGGAAAGCTGTTACACTGGCAAACAATGTTTATAAAACATAGTAATCAAATTTTTTGGATAATCTCTCTGTTGTTCAATAGCTTTGAGACAGTTTTACTTTTTTTTCAAACAAAACAAAGCAATAATCTACGTCAAATAAGGACTTTGGCAGAAGTTATTTTCAGTATATGTAATGTAGCAATTATAACAGTGCACACATGTGACCCTGTTTCACTTCATTTAATGACACAAATCCTTGACTGCCATTTACATTGTTGTACCATGGTTGTACTGAGGACACCCAAAACAAGGCGGGTACCTAGCAGCCCAATAACAAACGAGTAACTTTACACCAGTTGGCTCGTGTTACCCCATTGAGACACTTGATAGTTTGCTGGTTGCTAACACAATGGTATGGAATGACTCCTACTTGAAACAATGTTAAAGTTCAAAGTCATTTGTGATATGTGGATAACCTCAGTAATGAAAATCATTTCAGAGTTATAGGAAGTTTTATCCATGGCAAATTTAGAGAAATCTTCATTGCTTTAAAAAAAAAAAAAAAAAACTTTTTTTTTTACGAATATTACATTTTAACCCCCCCCCCCTCCATTTTGTACATGTGTATCTTTTATAAACTGTGTTTACCGTTTTGATGCGAGGAAAACATAATTTAAAACTGACATACATTCTGTTATATTTATATTGATCCATGCTATAAACGATTAATTAAAAATGGATTGATGTTAATTTTAGTGATTTTAATTGTAGCCAAAATATCCGATATAATGATCTGTTAAGCTCCGCCCTTCCACGCTGAGAAAAAAACTGTAAGTCGATAGAAACTTTAGAAGAGTGCAAATTTAAGGTCATACTCATCTGGATACCTCCTGCTTGAAAAGGCACTGGATCTTCTGTTCTTAGCTTCTTCCTGGACGAAATTGCTCTCTTACCAACATACCTGGAGCGTATTGCAATACTAAACAGCCCCCTAAAAATGCACCAGAAATCTATCTATCCATTATCTATCTATCTATCTATCTATCTATCTATCTATCTATCTATCTATCTATCTATCTATCTAACTATCTATCTATCTATCCATCTATCCATCTATCTATCTATCTATCTATCTATCTATCTATCTATCTATCTATCTATCTAACTATCTATCTATCTATCTATCTATCTAAAAAAATCTATCTAGCTATGTATCTATTTATCTACCTGTCTATCTGTCTCTATATATCTATCCATCCATCTATCTAATCTATTTAATCTATCTATCTTATCTATCTTATCTATCTAATCTATCTAATCTATCTGTCTGTATGTCTGTTTGCCTAGCTGTCTGTCTATCTCTATCTCTCTCTCTCTATCTCTCTACCTATCTATCTGTCTATCTATCTATCTACCTAAGCCAGATGTTTCATACTGAAAATACAAATCATGGGCAACACCCACGGGAATCCAAAGAACATTTAATATCAAATGGGTTCTTTTGTCTGAATGACATCACAACAAAGAGAACATTATGGGATAATTTCTTAGTTGGCTGGAGAGTTGACTTTCACACAATGTCCCATTCACGCTGAGGTCAAACTTCTTAAATGTTAAAGCCACGAGGACAAAGCATTTGCATTAAACACTGTCATTGATTCATTTCGAAAATTCAAATCTAGCTGGCAAGTTATCAAACTGAGTGAAACAGAGTCACACTGTCTGAATGGCACAAAAAACTTGAACTGACATTGCCAGCTGACTGGCTGGCTTGCTGGCTGATGGGCTGACTGGCTGGTTGGTTGGCAGGCTGTCTGGCTGACTGGCATACTGACTGTTGAAGTGTAGAAATATACATGCACTTTTTACAGATCTAGTCTCATGAAATTACCTATTAAAAGCAAACATTCTCAGAATTTGAAAAGAGAATTTCATGATAAACTAAATCAACAAATTTCATGGGTTGCAGAATAAATTGCCATGACCCAATAATTCTATGCATTCCTTGACTGGTTGGCTGGTCATGCTTCAAATGCAATAACAGTATCTTGCACAGCTTAGGTCAGGGGTCAAATGATTGCAGACAAGTTGGGACTGACACGAAGGCAACAAATGACCTTTCGAGCAAAGTCACCCACTGACAGGCAAACAGTTGCCTTAAAAGCTTAATACTGCATTGTAAATGCAAATGAAAGAAAACGTTGCTAGGTGATGAATTCTAGAACTTATGCACATTGTCTAGATTGTACTAAATTAGCAAATATATTTCGAATTTTGATAAATTAGATGAAAAGTGCAGTCGATGTGTAGTAAATTTTACATATAATGTAATGGAAACAATCAAGGCGAAGGGAAGCTCATCTTACAGAGAAATAGGGTGGGGGCCTAGCTCAGAGGTAGAGCTCTGAGCTTTTAACTGCTTGGTCCCTGGTTCGAATCCCGGTCGAGCCTATGTTGGATGGCTGTTTCATCCTTCGTCTCATTGCCATGGTCTCTGCCTGTCCTAATAGCCCAACTGGTGCAGACATACAGGACGTAAAGCCCTATAGTGTACCTAGCAAGGCTCTGGATGGCAGATAAGCAACAGATTTTGGCCACTGTCATATGGTTGGACAATGCACCTTCAACAGGTCATTGATTACATCCAACCCTGGGTATAGATCTGGCAAATTAAACTCATACATGATATGTTATCAAATATATGTATGCTTTTGTTACTGCATATAAATTAACATCCAAAGTCTGACCTTTGAGGGACATGGAAGATGTTATTAAAGAACTAAAGTAGCAAAACTTCCCTTCATTGAAGCAGGGTCACGTGCAGAGCCTCTGGACAATTATGAGTTTGTAATCAAGGAAATTATGTTACTTAATATTACATCCTAGTTGGATTCATTGTCATTCCGAAACCACAATTTATGAGAACAATTAAGGGAAGTTCCCATGTGAAAAATTGCTCATGAGTGAGGCGTATCCATTGCACACAAATAATAGAATTTCATACTGTTAATATAATATGTCATGGCCTATTAACCGTTTTAACTATGATAATAATATATATATTGTATAATGATAACTGCCTGCATTAGTTCACATTGTACTATTGCTCCATTTTTATCCGCTTGGTATATGGAAAGGCCTGGGTAGCACAAATTATGCAAATAAGTGCACTCAAAATTGTGCCATCAGCAAAACTATTATGTAACCAGGTCACACATATTCAATGCATGGGCTCCCTGATCAACAAAAGTATCGATGTGTGACAAGTTGATAACTGTGGCAGCAAATTGACTTGTTCTCTTTGCCTCAATGCAGGAAGGGCGAGAATAAATATATAATCTGATAATTCTGGTTGTAATATGTATTTAGTCCAAATAGCAGCGGCTGCATTAGTGTTCTAATTGCTAGGGCATTAGCTTGCTCCCTATAGTGCATTTTATTCGGTGTCTGTGCTGCGGCAAGGAAAAAGACCCCACCCTTGAATTAATGTGCAACATTTGGTGTAATACAGCCTTATTTCATCATCACGTCTGCCTCTGGCTTTTAATCATATAAGCTGACTAAAGATTTAGTTGCTAAGGTTACATGATCCATGGAATACGCCCATGCATGATCTTCATTCCATTCAACTGGGGTAAACTATTTTTTGGGGGTTTTTCCATCATTTTTTTTCTTCACCAAACTTTGACAAGACACGGCATGTGTCACTCAAAGTCTGCAAATAGTAAAATATTGAGACAGTTGACTCCAATCCCCCAAGAGTTTTGTAGCTGAATAGATTTGCAAACAGACAATATAGACAGATCAATATATTCTAACTTGTTCGTAATGGACCCCACGTGTACACAATACTCCACAACAGGATATAACTCAAGTGGTCTTAATTTGGACATAGTCTTAATTCTTATAAATGAAAACTTAAAAAACATATTCATGTATAACCATGGTTTAGGGGGTAAGGGACCATTGTAGGTGCACAGTTCATTGCATTTGATCCATTCAATATAAAATATTAAAAAACGAAACAAGATTCACTACTTTTAATTTAACCACTATATAACGTGTTACTATATACAAGGGGGCTCAATAACAGCGATCCAAAGTCTTTTTGAGCCTCCTCACTGTGATTTACATTTCATTATTTCTTTTCTTGCTCTGAGTTCTTTAGTGGTCTTAAAATCGAGTTGGTATTAATATTGGATGGAAGTAAAGTCTAGCTAACAATCTGTATTTGTAATGAAATATCTGATACTACTATCATCATGGCGTGGGTGTTATTGAAAACTTGAAAACCAGTAGAGTGATTTTTTGTTATATGATCAATTCATACCATCTATCTACAATATATAATAGCAAGTTAAACCCAATATACTTATCAACATGTCAATGCTATATCACGAATTGAAGGCTACAAAAATGAGTGAAGCATTCTTGTGTTATCTATCCGATAAAGATCAAGACTGTTTTATTGAATTTTCCTGAAAACTGACACTCTCATGGATATTTTATGATTACCTTATCTGATAAGATTTACTGTTCTGAGACACCCAACAGTAGTTTGTACGAATTAGATTGGAATCTGTTCTGTCAATAATGGAATGCTAAGTCAATAATGCAAATAAGATAAATTGACATGCAGAGTCTTTTTGATGTTCTTGATCGTATGAAGATTCAATATCATGAGATTTTGCAAGACAATTTGCCAAACATCTTTATTGGTGCATCACCTGGCCCAGGCAGACGTAATGAAGAGGACATAACCCCAGGACCTTCAGATGAGCTGCACTCTAAAACATATTGGTTATTTAAAGTTTTTTACCATGCACTTCCTTGTTGCATGACCATTAATTAATCAACAGAGATGTTGGTTAAATCAACCAAGATATCAGTTGACCATACAAATTATATACTCACGTTTTGGTTGAATTAACCATTTTGGGTTCAATTCATCTTGATTTCTCTAATCAATAGAGTGACTCCATGCTTTGACACCATAGATACTGGTTAATTTAGTTGGTCATAATATATTGACATTAAAGAATTGGTTACAGAGTTGGAAACAAAACTCCAGATTACATCAGGTAAACCCAGAACTCCCATTGGCATATAGTGACTGCTTTAACCAACGAGAGTCCTGAATTCACATGACGTCATTTGGAGTTTCATAATATATGAAATTAGCTGTAAAACATCCATGGAACTAAGAGAAAGTACGTTGGTAGCAATTAACCAAGCTAAAACACTTTAAAACTGCACTAGGATGGGATGTATTACCACAATGGAGGACATCATTCACACAAAGGACTGCTGAATAGTGATGGAAAGAGCATAGAGACTCTTGTCTCCATGGAAAAACCAAGGACCTTACCTTGAATCAAGGGGCAGGGGGGAGGGGGCTCGATAGTGGCAACTAGCCTTAGAGGGGTCTCCCTAGGATAGAGATAGACTATGTCTGTTTGTTTTTACTAACATTTTTACAATACTATTACTCGTATAACATGTGTGTGTATTTGTGTGTGCATTTGTATTTCTTATATGTGTATTTTCTGTCTCTATTGTTAACAACAAAATACAGGGGAATAAGAAAGAGCACATTTGTGTTTAAGACATTGCAGTAGCCCCTTGAAAAGGAAATTACAAAACTTAACGGCGTGAAACAGGAGCCATGTAACATAAAACAGCAGGCTGCATTACGAACTACCAGACTGGGACTGAAATATATACTCATTTCAATAATTTGGCTAGTCCCCAGCGATATATATAATTATGCCCATAATGTAGTCTGTATTCGTTATCTGACATTTAGATCTTTTTATCACTTTCTTAGACGAATATATACACTCATATCAGTGGTTCAAAGGCTGTTAAGCAGACCTGCATACTTGTAATAAATTTTCATAATCTCTGGAGCAAAAAGTGACTTCGCATGAAGTGGGAGGAAAAACAAGCAAAATGGGCCTACCTTTCTGAATCACAATGCCCATGATATACATTATACACCTCATATGGAAACATTCATACAATATAATTATTATCATTCATCTGTTTCGTCAAAGCTGACCATGAGTTTAACCTAAAAAACTGAAGAGTACGTGCTTGATTATCCAACATGGGTTATTTTATAATAGGGTACATAATTGAATTTGAATCAATAATTTTATTTTCCATTACAAGCTGTGATAACCTTATCAAATTGGTCTTGAGTATGTGTTCCATATTGAAGTTATACATTGTTATAATATACATGTGTATGATGAATCTTCACATAAACTTGAACTTATAGCAAATAACATTAATTAATCTAGTTTGTAAGTATAATGCTTACACCACTTAAACTACCCTAACTCCTTCATATTTAACTCAATTCTACCTTGGATAAACCAGTTTATCCAAGATTCAGCTACAACACTTTTGACTTCAGCTTTCTACCTGGTCAATTAATAACTTTTGGCAGCAGGTGTATGGCTGATTCCTAGCTTGTTCCACCATGGAGTCACAAGAGACTCCGTGGTTCCACCATGGAATAAATTGACTAGCCATGGAGTCACTAGAGACTAGCTGACCCTGCAGGGTACGTGACTCATGAGTTACAGCCAACGGCCATGGTATCCTTTTAAGTTCGTGGGCAATCTAAGGCAGTTTCGTGACATTCAGCCGATGTTTATTGTTTCGTGTTTGATCTTTTGAGTAAGGATTTCTTGCCAACGACCAAGCTTCATTACGGAGTCTGTTGATATGTTGCTATGGTTACGAGAACACAACTCATTCCAATCTCGCCAAAATGGTGCTATATACTTCAATCCATTTGCGAAAACAACCAAACTTTTCCTTCCTTTCTCTGCTTGATTATACCAATGTAAAATTATTATAGTTGATGATACATGGTTATAAAATGATATCCTAATGTTTTATTCAGTACTTACACTACACCTACTGCCTCACGACAAACGACAAACTGCCTCACACGACAAACTGCCTCACATGACAAAGATGCAAATCCTGTGAGGAGGTGATTTACTCAATTAAGCATTATGCTAGAGCTGTGTTTTTCCTGTTATATTGTTCAAATAAACATATATCTACATTCTTAGAAAAGAAAGATTGTGTGCCATCTCTCTATATTCACAAATTTAATGCTAATCCAGTCAGTTGCACACTTCCGTGTTATATTATCTTGCGATTTCAGTGCTATATATTCATTATTTTTATGGAGTGAAAAGAAGTTGAAAGACAGTCCAGACCCTAGACAAGGTGTTTCTTATCAATCTAGCATAAATGGGTTTGTGGATAGGACAATAGATTGATTTATTAGGGGCGACAAGTTTTGTGTCGCACCCTGCTAGAAACACCCAATGCAATGTGTTCTGTCTCAAGCAAGGGTGCTTGCAAATAAATGACAACAACAATTGCAACTGAATGCAAACTGGACCCTAGTTTTTGGGCCATAGTAGGTGGATAGGTCAACAATCATATCTTATCCAATTGAAAACATTTCAATGTCAAACTTAAATCAAGTAGCCAAGTGTCTCACTGTTGGCTGCATGCTTAAATATAATCTTTAATTCAAATAATAAGTATTGATTGGGTCACTATATCTCTTGGTTCAAAGCCGAAGTAGCCTGAATGACGAATTAACCTCTCTGATTAGGTTAAATAGCCAATTAGCCTTTGTACTATATTATGTCCTGGAGAATGCAAGCAGACATTTAGTAATAGACGTATATGCTATTGTATATATACCATGTCAAAATAAACTTGTTATGATGTTATATAATCACCGAAAAATCAATAATAAAGATGCAGCTGTGATCGTTATGATAAGAGATGCTGACACGTGCATCAAGTGATGTGATCTAGGAATATTTAGAGTAGATGTTATCACTGGTCCAGTGGAACCTCCTGCGCTGTGCTAATTACACCCTGACCAGATGCAGGGAGTGGGCCCTGTCACAGGTGTGCTGCAGTGTGCATCAATGTGCATCTATCGACTCCACTGCAAGTTACAGGTGGCCCGCAGTTCATCTGCGACACCGGCATACCTATCGTTCCCTAGCAACCGTTGTTCTCTGCAGAATTATCGAATCAAAGAAATTTCACAATATCTCTGGAGGAGTATACATAATTTTCATATACAACCAAAAGGCACTCAAATTGCATTTCACAAATTAAACAGGCAAGATCGTGATGTTGAAAAAGCACTCACACACTCGAAGTTCTGTCAATAATTTATGTATTAAAATTCACGTCAAATCGATTTAACAGCACCTGTGACCATACAATATGTCAATAGGCCTACACATTGCATTCATGGCCAAGTATATTGTTGAATACCATTAAAAAATGAAATACTTTTGATGAACGGTAAACACTATTCACGACACAAATGCAGGTTAACAATATGTTCACCATTGTATACTAGTTTTATAGCAGCATCAAATTATTAAAGAAAATAAAGTCTGCCATTGTATATTGTCGAGTCCATGATCATGCAATAAATACTATATTTTATATAAGTGAATATCCATTGCTAAACATAACCATTGACTTGGTCATCATGCCAACCGTTCATTTGATTAGTCTCATAAATATTATTATTGTAAATGTAATCATTGTCATCATAAATATGTTCCTCTTCATCGTCATATATATTCCCATTAACTCCATGGGCATATGTGTTGTTATTTTCTTGCAAGTCATCATTATTGTTCTCTCTTTTAATGACCTCCACAATAAATGGCCCACTTCTGTAACTTTTGATCCTCTTGTCATTTTCCATCTTGGACTTAAGTCTTTCCTCTAACCTTGTGTCTTTGGACGTGACCTTGACCCCTCCGGTGACCTTGGTGACCTCATACTCATTGTCGAGGTCATCAGTGCTCTTGAAGTATCCTTTATCCACTTGCAAATTGACTTCATTGGTGAATATTTTGGGGATTAAGTTCACGGCTGACTTGAACCACCTTCTAGTGTCTTTGGTTTTGTGGTCAATTGTAGAAATATGGAATTCTTCTGTCATTAATTCTCTTTCAATGTGTGTCTCACCATATTGTACAGGTCTAAGTCTGTTATCATAGAAAGTCTTGGAGATGTACCTCTTCTTACTGGAGTCAATGTAGAGGATTAAGGAGTCCTGGTAGGACACTGGGACCTGAGCAGGACCTAGGACTACAGATTGTCTGCAATGCTGAGGTCCACGCCCAACATAAAGCCTCAATCCCAGGTTATCATCTTGAGTGGCAGGCACTTTGGCCACGCTAACGGTTTCACTATAAGTATCTGGAACAACCTTTATCGCTGTCACCATTTTTTATTCCTAAACCGTTCCACTATGTAGAGTACCAAAATGTAGCAGAGTATATAATATATTGCTGAATGCAGAACCACTGAAATGTATATACCTTATATTTGCAGATTTTTAAAGTTGATACTTAATATCCAAAAGTATTACATTCCAGTGTTGACATACTTGATCATTGCCAACTGATCACATGGCCTGCCTTGGCTCAACTGATGTGGAGACAAGAGTCATTGACTTGATATACATCAGTGGGACTGCCTCGTGGCGACACCTCGTGTTAACTAGCAATACAATTCTATAAATGGGTCTGATGGCCCATCATGTGGAGAACCTAGTGGAGCTTAGTGGGACCATATTGTCATAAGATTCATTATATAGCTTTAATCCAATTCATTATGACATGCTTATTTTATTTTGGAATTTTGACCGACCCTAAAAAATTGCCCTGAGATGATCAGATTAAAACCTTTTAAATGCAATGGATGATCTTAATTGCAGGGATGCACTGTGGGGGAGAGTGCATGATGTAAGTTGAGTCCCTTTTTGCTTCAAGGCAGAAAAAAGCCAAAAAATTGGTTTGTGCATTACATAGTATTGGGGAAGCAAAAGCTGACAAAAGTGAAAGCAGATAAGTCTCACAAGTTTGTTTTAAAGTATGCTAACCTTCCATCTCCTCTCAGTTCAGAGACTAGAGGTGGATATTAACACGGTGGCTCCATGATATCAAGAATTATTTTGTGGTGTGGGCGGATTAGGGCTTTACATCCTGTATTTCTGCACCCGATGAGCTAATTAGGACAGGCAGGGACCATGGCAATGAGATGATGGATGAAACAGCCATCCAACTTAGGCTCAACTGGGGAATGAACCCTGAAGCGAATGGTTAGAAGCCCAGTGTGCAACCACTGAGCTAGGCCCCACCCCTAGGCTAATTCGGAAAGGCAGGGACCATGGCAATGAGATGAAGGATGAAACAGCCATCCAACTTAGGCTCGACCAGGAATCAAACCCAGGACCCAGATGTTGGAAGCCCAATGCGCTACCACTGAGCTAGGCCCCCACCCTTCATGATATTAAGAACAGAAACTTTGAATTTGAGATCTGACAGTGAGCTCGGTTTACCAAAATTGGAAGAGAGATGTGACCAGAGTGCCTATACTGAATTTAATGCTTTCCTTTTTGTGGATATAATTGCAATTAATATTTATGTAGCAATGGCTTAATTAAGTTACCCGGTTCATGGAGTAAGATGAGCTGATGAGTGGGGTAAGTTGAGCCATTGAAGATTTTTACATGGGGTACGTTAAAATAGCTTTAATATTGTGATAAAAGCTCATCTTATTAGAAAATAGCATAATGTAATAATTATGGAATAATGTAATATAACAGAATGTCATTATTTAGCTCTGTCAACCTTTCAAAAGTTTCAATACTTAGTACAGTCATGTAAATCTGGTTTTGGTGTAGGTAGATATAAACGACCATATTTTAGGAGACCCAGTACTGGTATACACATTAGGGTCAATCCATATGAATTCACCAAAATTCAGACAAACTTCCCAGGTGACCATCTCAAAAAATACCAGTTGTAGGACTATATAATTAATGGAAAAATCCAACATTTCAGGTCTCCAGTGTCAATGGTTTAGAAGATGCAGCAATTTGAAATTTTATAAATTTTTGCGAAAAAGCCACACGGCATGAATTTCCAAGTTCAGACGTCCATATCTCTCTTATTTTTCATAATGTAGGCATGAAATGTAGTACCTAGGGTAAAAATGTTGTATTGAACCCATCATGTATACTGTTACATCAGGGCTATTGGTGATATTTTTCAAACTGTAATACTCTGAAAAAGGGTGAAAATGGGAAACGTTGCAAAACGAGATTTCATATTTTGCAGGGCTGTGCAGAATCTATGCAAGAATAAGAGCTCATATTTAATTTCTTGCTTCTTATGGTCCACCTGCACATATATGAATGGCCAAAACCACCTTATTTGCAAAAAGATGGAAGCCAGAGTAGTTTTAAAAAGACAAATAATATACAATTTTGAAAAAAGCCCTTTATTCTAATGTAATTTTGACCAACAAGAGAGTTCACCATCACTTTCATTTTTTTTCCCCAATATCCCACACATCTAGTGGTGGTCCTCTGGGTAAAATATCATTGTGGTGGTCAAATTCCTTCATATTTTTATTAATTTTTTAAAATTGATCTTTATATATTAAAAAAATAATAGTCTGTTTTGATTTCTTAATATTTGCGTAATTTGGATTTTTCCATTTATTATATAGACCTACAAATGGTAATTTTTTCATTTTTTTTTGAGATGGTGACCTGGGGAGCTTTCGGTGAATTCATATGGATTGACCCATCAATGTTCTTCATCAACTCCATTTTCTTGCCCATTATTCAAGGGGAAAAATATTTGGATTTTTTATGATAAAGCCATAGGCCTATACCTTGGTATTTGATTTGTCAAATATCACCTCGTCAGTGAATTCTGTTCTTTGGTCTGTTTCCACGTACTATATTATAAAGTACTTTTCAACACCCCATTGATATCTCGCAATTTGCCTGTAGCAAGGGTGACTTAACTTAGCCCATTCTCCCCAATATAATATTATATATATTTTTTATTTGTTACTTCTTTTTAATATGATACATTACACATAAGTGAGAGTGATTCAATCTGTGTATCATTTAGGGGCCTTTGATGTTGCCCTGACTCCGGCTGACTAAATTTGCAGATCAGTGCAGTCACCCATATTGATTGCTTGCGTTGTAACCTAAATCAAAGAGTAAACATTAGTACACACGTTATAAATACACCATTGCCTGCAATGCCCTGCTTGCATGTAGCCTGGGAATTCAGTATGTACTAGACAGCTAGATCCAGTCTTCACTCTATAGTCACCCGTTTCACTTGGCAGAGCATCTGTGCCGAACTTCTGCCTTTGTTGACATGGCAGTTAGGCAGGTGTGAGAACATGCACAATTAATGCTTTCTAAAGAAAAAAATTAACTGATCAATACGATGACGGAGTTAATAACACCTTCTCAATACGGGGAATTTGAGGGTGTTGTGACTCAGGCATAGTAACTCGATAGCATCAGGATATTCTCAGTCTCAAAAGCATTGGATTACACACAACAAGACAAACAACATTGGCGACATAATATTTGCATTGGATCTGTTTATTGAACAAAACTTGAAGATGTACACAGCATACGTAACTCTATTATTGGTCATAGGGCACGCAGGTAGGGAGGCTAATTTTGCTACTTTCTGAAGGGATCCATCTATAGCTATCTATCTATCTATCTATCTATCTATCTGTCTGTCTGTCTATCTATCTATCTATCTATCTATCTGTCTGTCTATCTATCTATCTGTCTATCTATCTATCTATCTATCTCTATCTATCTATCTATCTATCTATCTATCTATCTATCTATCTATCTAACTATTTAACTATGTAACTATCTATCTATGTTACAGTTGGAAGCAGAATTATTCAAGCCATGGAATTAAAATGAAAATGTGTCAACTATAATTCTGCACAGGACAAAAATGACACATGCTATCACTAATATTTTCTTGGAAGTGACAACTCATGATATTTTTCAAATTTTAAAGCTGTAATTCATCTGTTATGCAATACTATATGACCAATGCACATACAAAGTCTTATACATTCATATTATAGGGTTGAGATGTGATATAGTTAATATTTTCTGCATTGTGCAAGATTTTCAGCAGATTTTCTCTGAATTTCCTTTTATGGATCCTGGTAAACATTTTAGCCAGAAATCATGAAATAGCAGCTGGCTGGTGAAAAACTCGGTGGTGCCATAACATTCAAATTACATCAAAATTATATATTATTCTTAAAAGGTCAAACTTTGGTTCTTGTACTTCAGAATAATTTTGCTTATTGCTTTGTCAATAAAAAAATCTAAAGTGAGTTTCCAAATATACAGTTAAATATTACGATCTATTCAGAGAAGGCGAAAAAATGGCCCATTTTCATGAAATCGCATTCTGTGTTACAGTCGCTTGAATTGTAAAAGCGTCAATGATATTGCAATATTTTCAACATAAATAACCAGGTGATGACTAGAAAAGATTGTCTGGATGAAAGGAAAGCTGGATTCAATAATAGCAATGGCCCACAGACCATAGCAACCAAATTCTCCAAAAATGGCAGGTATGGGAGTTCATATGTGCACAGGTTATGTAACATTACATACATATTGCAAAACAGCAGTAAAATTAGCAAAACATAACAGGTTATGTAAAAAATTTTCATGCAAATTCCATGGGGGTTGAATAATTCTGATTCCAACTGTATTAATAATATTTAACTTTGTGACTGTCAATACATTTTAGGGTCATCTTCCGAGCGGAAAATAGTTACCTTTACAGTCGATGACAATCTGGGGTCTCCACTGGTTCAAGGTAGTGACGTCACAATGGTGTGCACAGCTTCCGGTTATTCTGGTGACATAGGCCAACATATACAGGTCATCAAAACAATCGTTCCATCGGACGGAAATGGACCTATACACGTTACCATGGTAACTAACATGCAAATAAACAACGAATATGCAACCCTGGTTGACAAGGGTGGCATTAAAAGATATTCATCAGAACTTGAGGTGGTAAGAAGCTCCAATGCCACGACTGCTATTTTGACCTTCAAATTAAATGGTAGGTATTGGCTAATTGAGCATTCTATTGTCACCATTCTGCATACATTTTGCATGATTTTATTCCTAACACCATGAAACGTCTCTTTGCAGCCATCACAGGCACAGATGTGGGATCCTATAACTGCAGTGTCAGTTATGGAAATAATGAAATTATTATTGCTGAAAAATCAATTAACTTACAAATTCAAGGTATACTTATGTAGCACCTACATTAGGCTAGTTAGAAAACCATAATCAGACTCAGTCATCCATAAATTACAGTTTTGCATTCTGCATTATTCATATCATTATTATTCACATTCTTACAGGACGTTTAGACACCATTCATTGGTTCAAGAGATCACCAGATGGCAGCATAGATGATATCAATGGGGAGATACTGACAGTGGCTCCACCTACTAACTTAACCCTTGTCTGTGCAACCACAGCTTTGGGGACATTGGTTCAACCCCAGTTTGATGTACATTTCACGGAAAACAACCGAAAAGTTGGCATCACATCATGGTTTGTGTCAGATGCCCCACGAGACGAGGTACAAGTGTTTTGTGTTTAAAATTTAAAGCTAAAATTAACAATTCTGCACATGCATGTACTAACCCTTTTTCAAGTAACTTGCTCTTAAACATAGGCTGCGCTGCAGCAAAACCCTCACCAAATCCCTCATAATACACAGTACCCATCCGATGGGTGGGTGGACGGGCGGGAGCGTAACACTTTCGTTCCTGAGCAAAACTCTAACGCCCTTACCCAAATGAACATTCATACAGTAATACTATATATGGCCTGGCGGTGCCTTTTGATCATCACATTGCCTAGTGGAGCCTTTTGATAGTAACATTGACATATGTCGGCTATGTTTTACAAACAAACAAAAAATCTCTATTAACATATTTCCTTTGATAAATACACCCCGAGCAACGACCACCTGGCCTAATGTGACCAACAACCGCAAAAATAATTCAGAAACGTCCAAATGTGTGTGCACTCAACTGGAACGATTGCCATTTGGCCTATGCAAACTGTTGCATAATAGCAATTAGTGTCAAGATGTCCTAGTTTTTTTAACACAAGTTAAGCAACCACCTTCTTAGTGTTGTATTTGTAAAAAAAAGAATAAAATTGATATTTCTGGAGCGGGACTTGCACACTTGGATATCTATTGTCATTGATACATAGTTTCCATGTGGTCGACGAAATTACCATGGCTTTAAACCTTGGGTCTTCTTAAATACTTACATCTTTTGTATATTTTCACTGCATTCTTTCAGCCGTATGATATCGATATCAAAACCAATTCTGCCAGAGTAGATGACAAAGAATATTGCAATTATGAAATATATATCATGCTTGTTATCAATCAAATGCATTTTGCACGTAAAACATGTTGCTAATGATAAATATTCAATAAATGCATGTCTGATCAATTTCAGTGTATGAACTCAAGAGTCCTGGCAGTCTTAATAGCCAATGCATAAGGCATTACAGTTGTTACATACCACCTTTAGCAGGACACTTGGGGTTCATTGATGCAGGGGGTAAACTCCTGTGTAATAACATGGTATTAGGCAGTTTACCTCATTTTCATCCATTATTTTGGCATATTTTTCTCTGTAATGCCACATATACTATAAATACGGCAATAAAATGACGAAATATTATTTTATTGGCCATTTATTATGGCTGTCATTGCAAAGTATGAGATGCTATGCATGGGTCATGCAGCACGCAACACATTTTTTTGCAATTTATGTTCAGATTTAGATCTTTTTTTAAAGAGATGAAATGAATGTCAATAGGTAGTTTAAAAAGCACTACAATTTAGATATGCTAATTGCAAAATTTCACCAATGCAGGGTTCATAGTGCCTTTCATATGGGGGTTTGAATGAGTCATTAATGGTCATGAAACCCCCAAAAAGACATCTCTACGCTATTCTAACAAATCTTTATTAGCATGCATGCAAAGTAGTGTGAGAGTTCTGCAAAAAAAATGATTTTTTTTTCTAAGTTGTTAAACATGGCAAAGATATGTCAATAAGACTATCAAAAGGCACAACTAGGCAATATTGAGTATAACTGGATGCAAAGTTTTTAGGGTAAGTGCATTAGTGTTTGAGTTCTGCCTCAAAAAACATGATTTAACACAATATTTAATATTCTTTTAAGATTTGCGACTTTTATGAAAAAAGCATGGATGTCAAAATGAAGTTTGACTATAATTTAGATATGTTATTAACAAAATTTCACTCATTTAGGGTAAATAGTGTCTTTGGTATTAAGGTTTGAAAAAGGACGTATTTTCCCCTTATTTCAATAATTTTCTAGTATTCATGGCCATGAGACCCCCCAAAAGGCACCACCACAATTTTTTTGACATATTATGACAAAAATGTTAAGCATGTATTGCAGTAGTGTCAGAGTTCTGCTTCAGTCACGAAAATGTAATTATTTTTCTATTTTTTCAAAATTTTGTAAAACATAGCCGACCTATGTCATTGTGACTATCAAAAGGCACTACTATATAACTCTAGAAAATATCGTTGGACGGACATTAATAATAACCATCTTAGAACTTTGTTCGCTGAGAGTTAAAAATGCAAATACTGTAGAAAATATCGTAGGACGGAGATTGATGATAACAATAACCCTCTTCAAACTTTGTTCGCTGAGGGTTAAAAATGCAAATAATGTCTCTCTGACAATCTCCTGTCAAAGCTAAGTTGATTTGAATGCTGCTTATCAAATATACGAATAATTTAATAAATAGATAAATGGTTACAGATCTACATAGTGGACAAAAGTGTAATGAAGTAGCCTGACTTCATAGTGGCTTTAGTCACACCCTTCACAAATTTCACTGATTATTATTTGGCATTTTTTACTGTTAATGATTAGTACTGACCTTCCATTCCAGGTTGTCAGAATTCCAGGAAAGGCATACACATTCAACATCACTTCAAGACGAAGCATCAGCTATGGCTTGGAGAAGCCTGATCGACGACTGGACAAAAAACTTGTCGTTTGTGAAGCAACTTCTCCTGGTAGTTATGAAACTCTAAGGGCCCTTCTTACTCTTCGCATTGAGTGTGAGTTTATTATTACAATTCCGTGTGATTTTATCCCATATATGTGATGAACATCTTGGGGATAAGGGTCAATACTGACCATAACTCCTGTCCTAATTAACAGAATATGAGATATTGCAGTTGGACTGCAGCAATAAGCAAAAGCAGCTGCCTAGTATCTGTCTCAGTCTCCAACTGTGCTTCATCCTGGTCTATCAGATATTTATCCTAATACATAAATATTTTAAATAAATTCTGAATAAATTCAAGAGGTAAATTTGAACTAATAGCACCATGTTTCTTCCATGATCAGTTAACTTCTTCAGAGTGGGGAACGTGCATGATTATGTCTTTCGTGCATACAATCATTCAAACATTATTATTTATTTCAAATTTATATTATACGTAATAAAAGCCATATTTTGTAATTAAGATATTAAACTTAATAAGGTGTAACTTAAGTGCTGATCAGGTGGTTGACCCCACCTGCAGCTTCAGCCAAAAGGAAACTAGGGTAAGATCATTGGTCAAAGGTATCAATAAGAATAGGGGACATGCCAGTTGCAGAAATTTCTAGAGCTGAGTCTCTTTATGGAGACATGAGTAGAGTCCCATGGTATTTTGCTTGACATTACTTTACAACACTGGAATAAAAAGCCACACTCTCTCTGCAAAGCATTACCTTGTATGTGTATTTTATTAAAACATTAGATTAAGCTTTGTCTCAATAGTATCAACGACGTGTAACCATAATGATGGAAAATTATAGAGTGACTACAGTTGCCACCATGGTAGTCTTATTATTTTCTAATTACTCTGTATACAATCCAAATTACTTTCTTAAAGTGCCAGATATAATAGAGGATTTTCACGGAACTTCTCTGTATTTCCACCAGGTGGCTACGCCAGAATGCAATTCTATTGGCTGAAAAAGTTCCCGCCATTGACTCTGATTGGCTAAAGCAAAGTGCATCTTAGCAGCAGTATTTTTAGTGCATTTTTATGTATATTTGACATCTAATCATTTAGTTGATTTTTGTTATTTCCCTGAGAAAATTATTATTTATGGAATCAGTTAGGTATGACCTATTATGTCTGAAAAACAAAATGAGTAATAAGAGGAGAAGAAAGACTTATGTCTCACTGAATTCAGGGTTGCTCAGTGAAAAGACTATTGCATTTGGACACTCAGATGGCTATTCTCTCTCTCTTTTTCCATAACTGTTCAATTTGTCATTCCAGATCCACCTACTTTATCCTGCACCAAGAAAAGTGATCCATTTGGCATAAAGTGTTCAGCTGAGGGTAATCCACTTCCGGTAATTACCATGGTAACAGCTTCAAACAAAACAATAAGTTCAGAAGATTTGCCAGGAACATCAGCAATGACATGGCAGCACTATATTTTGGAAAAGACAGTAAGGGTACAATAACTACTTTCTGAAATTGTGAAAATGGCATGTCCTTGTAAATTTTAGTTTAGAATTTTCTCACAATTTTTAGGTCACAGGAAACTTCATAGAGCTCTCACTGAGCTCAAATATGACTGTCTACAACCTAGGATCTTTGGTTGTAAAAGCTACTAACATTCATGGAAGTTTGTCTACTGCAAAGATAGAGCTACAAAAAGGTATATTATAACATTATGATAATTGTAAATTTACATTTTACCCTTTAGTTGCGATGAATGCAATTTGTATTTTTACTGTAGAAGATGATGTCTATTTTAACACCTTTTTTTCAGATGTTTATACTTCTTCTTGTGATTGTTTACACCTGAATACAAGTGTTGTGCTTGTCTTGCTTTTAATTGGACTTCGTCACTTCAGTCATGACATATGGTGTTCTTGAGACAGTGCACAATACCAAACTGCAGCGATATTACAAAAAGAGCACTCTGCACCCCAGGATGAAAGTCAGACCTCGATCAGGTCTCCCCAAAGGAGGCCTAGTGTAAAAACAATGAACCCTTTGATATTATATTTAGTCTCACACATTATAAAGTATCTATATCATAGTTGGTAGATGTTGTGAGCACTTTCTGGAAATGTGTGGCAAATCAATCAAACCGTATTGATTTTATAACAAAATGAACAGCAGAAAACTGACATTTATATTTACTATTCTTAGTGTGACATTTGGAGTTAATTGAATATACTTTTTTATCCAGAAGGTTGCGAAAGCAAGCCTTCAGGATATTGTCAGAGGATGAGATGTGAGAGAGTGGAACATTCAGAAAAATTTTCAAATGAATAGCCTCAGTGGATATCAAGCTGAACAGTGTCACATAGGGCTCAGTATACTTCAAAACATATTGAGCACAAATATTCGGCTCGTTTTTTTAGAAAGATACAGTAGTTTGCTGAAAACTGCTTAAAATGAGTGTGTATGGGGGGCTCAGACCATTCGTCATTTCACCTACCGGCAATTGCTCGCTCGTCAGCCTTGCTCCTGCAGCTGTTTACATTTCGCCGACAACTTCCGGTTGACTTTTGGGCGCTGTTTTGAACTTTTCAAGGCTTTTTCATGCCAGGAAAGTGATTCTGAAGGCACTTTAGTGTGTTATTGACTTATTCCAACTTAGTTTTGTACGTTAGAGGCATTTTTGCAAAATTAGGGCTATTTTCGTGGTATTTCGCCATTTTTGTGGCTCTTGGCCTAGTATGCAACCCACCTCAGTGCCCCTGGTGGCGAATTTAAGAACTAGGCATTAGTTGGACTTGGTGACGAATTCAGAATATTTAGAACAAATTAAATTAAATATTAAATTAATTGTTGTATTAGCTAGACACTGTATTTAAACTTGTAAATCCATTAGTTTTTGCAGTGCATGTTTGTTTAATTTTATTTGTCAGGTAATGGGTGTTGTGTTACTTCGAATGCTCAATCAGTTATTTTTCAATAATTTGTGTGAATTGACTCCTTGGCACTCGTTTTCGTGCAGTTCTCAAATAAAAAATGCATATCTCCTTAAAAAAAAATCCACAAAAAAACTTATTATATGAAAGTTAAAACCGGAAAAAAAAATTCAAATACAAAAAAATCAGTACACTTCAGAATGAAATTGTACAATGTCTTCACATGTGTGCATGCATATATTCTTTGATCAGCCTCACTATTTATTGCAGTGAGAGTCACAATTAACTTTGTTCAAAAAATCAATTTAACAAAATAAAAAATAAAAACTATTTAATCATGAAAATATAAAAAACTATATTTCACCAAAGATAACATAATTAATTTCGTGGTGATCCACATTAAATTAAAACAGTTTAAATTCAATTCAATAAAAGTATGTGTTATAATTGCACTTGAGGGTTGAGAGCATGCCACTGTAGGTGTGCCAAGAGTGAATGTAATTTAATAATTTTAATGGACTAAACCCATTTGATAATTGCTCCTAGCTGCAAAAATACATTAAGCTGTGAATGTTGCACTCATTCACGTTGCATTGAGTGAATAACTCTCAATTAGTTATATTTATCATTACAAATTTATCGTGATATTATTGAATCGTAAAGGGTCAAACGATGTCCAGCCCCATCTGGTAGTACTCCAGCACTAACACTCTACCAATCCACTATACATGTACAATATCATCACCTTCTGGATTCAGCACCGCAAGGCTCTAGTTTTCTATACACCATAATTGAGAGCTGTTATATTTATTGCGTGCAGTTGCCATGCAGAAATGTTCTCTGTAATTACTGGATGGTTCAAAGACATTGCTTCCCTGACAGACATTGAACTTCACCGTCTCATTCTATACTGTCACTACTTATCTGAACAAATTTTCACCTACATTATCGAGCATTATAGATGCAGTATAAACATAGAATTAATAAACTGCCAGGGATTAGATACTCTTGTTCTTGTGTCACGTTGCCGCAGAGGCCATCTCAATGGGACATTTTGGCACAGCCAAATTCGTGGCAGAGTGACTAATCAGTTTGTTTGCATGGTCTTGATTAAATACTGTTATCATCAAATCAGAAAAAAATTTAGCATAATGCATGGAGAGATATAGCCAATTTCATAGAATTGGAAACAATATCATAGACTTATTAGATGGCGTCATGTGTGGCCAAGACTCTTATTGGTTGAAGGCTGCCCTAACCAATAGGAATCCAGGATTCACATGACGTCATCTGGAGTTAAGCTTCCAAGTCTATGGCTGTAATATGCTACAGTACATGGCAAATGCAAACAAAGGGGAAACACATATACAATATGGGAGAGCATCACAATTCAACACGCGACCAGGTTAGTTTTGTCGAAAAATACTAATGTGCACTATCTACTCCAGCTAACAATGCAACAAATATTTTGACTACGATATTTCTTCAAACACTTCATATAGATGTAGTACACTTACATATGGACATCGTGCCATTAATTGCTATATGATATATGCTATTCCCTGCAGATGAAAAATTTATTTAAAGTCGGATATATGTACAAAAACACAGACAACACAAGAAAAAAAATCAAATCTGTCAGGAGAAAAGAGTTATCAGCATTCATAAAAAGAAATCCTCAGATTTTCTCCAAAATCTATCGAAACATCTACGATGAGCCAAATTCATTGGCCATAATTGAGGCGCAGCATTTTTCTGAGGTTCTTCCTGAACTTAACACTGACCAAGATGTACAAGTAGAAGTTGAGGGCATTGTTGCTCATCACCAATGTACGAGTCACCACAACACACAGTCTGACAATATGCTGATTTTTGATACCGTACACTGTGAAGAAGAGAGTTCTGATGTAGAATGGCAGAGTTAGTATGACGAAGGAAAAGGTGACGGCAAAAAACAGCTTCATCATGGATTGTTCAGTTGTGGCCAGATTAGGTAGACTGGAAATCTGGAAATCGGATCTAGAGCTTTGGCCGGTTGTTTTACTCACAGCTTCACGTAGTTCAATGCCTTGTGATCCATCACTAGAACTTTGGGTGCCAGAAGCAGATATTGTAGTCACTGAGGTATTCATCGAGTCGGTTTGAAAATTTTGCGAAGAAGTTAATGAAGGGACTTCATTATTTTGGCTGTACTGCAACACATCATTCCTGCTATCCCTCACTGCTCTGATGATGAGAATGTTAAATGGACCTATGATTCCCAGAGGGATAAGAAAGTGGAGGCCTGCCATGGCCCAGTTGTAGGCTATGGCAAATGACGTATTGGCCAACATGAAACATGACTTGCCTTCATCCCCAGTTGTAGCAGCAAAGACTGATGGCATCACCAGAAACAATAATGCAATATAGATAGCTGAGATGACCCCAATGATAGCTTTTTTTGTTCGAAACTGCTTGAATTTCAGCGGAAACCTAATCGCCAGGAATTTCTCCAGTGTCATTCCACATATCAACCACACACTAACAACAACAAAATAAACACGAAAATACATAACAATTTGACAAGCTATCATGTTGATTTTATGCACAGCGAATAGTATACCCCAACTACTAAAGAAACTAATATTTTGACAGCAATCTGACATTGCCAATGCAGCTAAAAATAAAGCAGTCTTGTGTTTACCAAACTTACAGAATACAGCCATCGCTAACATATTGCCAATGATGCCTGAAGTCAGTATGATAGGGTCAACATATGTTTCAATAACATTGCTTGCAATAATAATGGCCAAGCTATAATCGCTATTCTTAATGTATATACTTTCGAAACTCGAGTTTGATGTGTTGACTGGAGCACTCTGAGAGACATCTTCTTCAATGGGGCTGTACGTAGTCTCAAGTGCTGCCATCACAGGTTCAGTGGTCAACCAATACAGATGATGATTTGTGTCGTCGTTCGATCAATCTGAAAAGGAAATTATGACATATTATGTATTATGAGTTACCATACCTACATTTTTAGGGATACATCATTGAGTAATTGTATAATATTTAGTAGAAATATTCTTGCAGATCAGCCATGTGATGGTCTACAGCCAATTCTATAGGCTTGGAAACTAAACTCCAGAGGACGTCATGGGAATGCAGCACTCTCGAGCGTTGATTGAGGGAAGACCTTGGCTTATTTTGTTCACTTTGACACAAGACTTCAACCAGTAGGTGGAGTATATGTTCAATTTCAATTTGACTCTCTAATGGAGCAAGTGTCCTTGAATGCCATGAACTACAAAAATTGACATTATGAACTACAAGCCTAGTAGAAAACATTTGAAATTGCTCTTCTTCAAAACACCTAAACTGGTAGATGGCCAAATGTGCCACGTGCGTTTTCCATGCGTTTGGATAAACGCATGGTTTCCACCTCATTTTAATTAGGCAAAAACCATGCGTTTTCCATGAGTTTATCCTTCTCATGGAAAATGCACGTGGCACATATGGCCATGTACTGGAGTAAATATATTCTGCATTCAGCTCCTGAGTACTAATCAGAATGATCCGCTATCACATGTGCAGCATAGGCTGTTTTGTAAAGTTTGGTGTTACAGTGGAGTACAAAAATATCCATTCACAGTAAATGATATATTTTGCATGCTTTTATTCCCAAAAGATTCATTCTCTCGCAGCAATATATGTATTATTTATTCGTATACAACAGGTACAGAATAAAAATTGAAATTGTAGTCAAAAGTATATTAAACATGTAAATAATAGTTTAATTATAATATTGTGATTAGTTTAATATGTACAAAGATATGTTTAAATAACATTTATATTGCCTGTAACATCATCTTTACTGTCCACCATCAAATCTAAAAAGTCTATAATTGCAGCAGCTCTCTCCCGATGCTCAGACTGTACTGATAGATCCATTTTCAGTCTTGCTTCACCATTAATGATAGGCATTCTTTGTTCTTTTGCTTGTTGTATCTTTTGGATTGTAGAATTTTTCTTTGTCCATGGGCTTTTTCATTTCTTAGACTGTACGGTCTGTACCAATGAGTGTACCATAACTTATACTTTGATCACAAGATACAACTTCATCTCAGTGGAGCCCTGTGATGTTATCCTCATGTCATATCAACAAATAAATACATTTATCTAGGATGTGATTGCATATTCTTTCACAATTTCACACACCGTATAAAACGGTTACTACATTAAACCTAGGCTGCATGGCAGCAAACCCTCAGCACATGGTCACATAGTACACAAACGCCATCATTGTTCAAAATCTCTTCAAAAAATGTATGCAGCTTGTAATTCTTGTCCATCCAAGACGATCCCAATTGATAATGTTAAGCAAATTCCAAAACAATAAGTAGCATGCAGGGCAAACTTAGATGGTGTTTCTTTTAGCTGTGTGAGATGGTTTTTTTTAGCAACTTTGATAATAATATAGATATATATTAAATATTAATCTATTGTTGTCACCATTCAGCTACATTTGCAGGACATGGAGTTTAACTGCTAAGTTACCATGCCTTTCTTGTGTATGATTTTAAACATTAAACTTCAGGTCCATTGAATTATTTTCCCATTTGTATATTTTAACTGCATTTAAGAGGCAAATAAAATCAATATCAAAATAAATTATATTTTAGGAGGTGACAATGAACGTTATGTTTAGTATTAATTTATATTTTGCATGAAAAACATGTTGCTGAGGTTAATTATTCATACAAATGCATATCTGGCAATGTTCAACCTGACAGTCTTGATAGCCACACGTGGTTGTTATATAACAGACAATTAAATAGCTTGTGTAATCCCGGGTGTCACAGAGCAGGGTGCTGCAGGGGGTAAGGTTTTGTGTATTGAGTTAAGACTTTGTGTAGGGAAATAGTAGATTTGGCTCATTTCTTTTATTATTTAGGTAATGTGTGACGTCTAATAAAAAAATACAGCAATAAGATGAAATATTGAAAATTTTTTTATGGCTTTCATTATTAAATGTGGCATGCTAGGTTAGCGAATGTAGGAAATAAAACAATTTTTAGCATTATTAAGATTTTCCAACCTTATGAAAAAAGCTTGAAGTAAATGTCAAAATTAAGTTTGGAACGAGAAAGTACTATAATTATGATATGGAATTTGTAAAATTTCATTCATGTAGGATTTAAATAGTGTCTTTGATTTAGATGTTTGAAAAATCAAGAAATTTTCATATTATCCACTAATTATAAGTATTCTATATTATTTATGGCCATGAAACCCCCCAAAAGACACAACTACACTGTTTTATATATATTCTCTTCATGTTTTATCTCTTTCAGTGAAAAAGGGTTTCAGTTCTGCTTCAGAAAAACAAATAATTATATATTACTTTTTTTCTTCTTATTTTGTTAAATATAGTGGAGATATATCAGTCTTACCACCAAAAGGCACAACTAGGTGATATAGCGTAAATACTGTACAAAATGTCATTAGGGTAAATGCATTAGTGCTACTAAAGTTCTGCAGTTTTCCAGATTGTCCATATGAATGTCAAAATGCCTCTCATAAAGGCAACAAACTACAATTTATATGTGTTATATGCAAAATTTCACTCATGTGAATGTGTCTTTGTAACAGATTTTTAGAAAAACAATAATATTTCACATTTTTACCTTATTATGCAAATTTCATATAACTTATGGACATGAAATCCCCAAAAGGGACAACTTCACTATTTTAGACATATTCTGGCAAATTCTTTAGGCATATAGGTGCAGTAGTGCGGGAGTTCTGCTACTGAAATGATATAAATTATTTATTTCTATTTTTTTCTAAAGAAAGAACCAAATCTTCATATCCCCTTATTACAAAATCACATATCATTAATGGTCATAAAACCCCGAAAATGTATCTTCACACTATAATTTTAGACATATTATGACAAGTTTTTGTATGCATTTATGCACAACAGTGAGTGATTCTGGTCTGGAAATAGGAAAAAAACCTTTTTTTCTAAATTTTGTAATACACATGTCGATGTGATCATAAAAAGGCACAACTAGGCTGTATAGAGTAAAGCCATGTGAAATTTGGTAGGCCAAGTGCATTAGTGCCAGAGTTTTGCTCCATAAACTGAATGAAAAACAATTTTTAGCCTTTTTTAGATTTTCCATTTGTATAACAACAGCATGAAATGAATGTCAAAATGAAGTTTGAAAATTGGAAATAATATAATTTAGATATCTTATTCACAAAATTTCGCTCATGTAGGGTAAATAGTGTCTTTGATATGAAGGTATGAAAAAGTTAACATTTTCCCAATTTTCCCCTTATTTTAATAATTCTCTGGTATTTACAGCCATGAGACCCCCAAAAGGCACCAGTACACTATTTTAGACATATTATGGCAAAGTTCAAAGCATGTCTACAGGTGCAGTAGATCTGCAAACGAAAAAATTAATTTTTTTCTATTTTTTTCAAATTTTGTAAAACATAGCCGTCATATGTCAATGTGACTATCAAAAGGCACCACTAGGCCATATAGAGTATTACTGTAGAAAATGTGGTTAGGGTAAGTGCATTAGTGTTAGAGTGCTGCTCCGGAAACAAAAGTGTTACGCCCTCCCAACCGTCAGACGGGTGATAACAATAACCCTCTTCGAACATTGTTCGCTGAAGGTTAAATGTCTTAGACAGTATATAGAAAAGAGTCATTCAGGGGTGTACACATGCAGGACATACTGTTTTTCAAAGGTGGTTGCATGGGTATTTGTGTAGCCTACTGTGTATTGTATGGCACCAGAGTATATTGGATGTCTACAGTGTATGTTGAATGGAGAATATAAGCATTGAGAGTTGAGTCATCCACATAGATGTGGGATTCCAAAAATTTTGTATTTTTTTCCTCTCCTACCAAACTTTATTGGACCTATCTACTAATGTAATACAGAATGTTTTTACATATCCATGAACTATGTTTTGTTATCTGACATATGGCAGTAATGCAACATTGCTCCCAATCTCATAACAATTGTGCATTTTTGGAAGTAATCATGAAACTTGGCACCTGGACAAAAGAAACATTTTGAGATTATTGGGTCATTTGATATCTTTATCTGGTGCTGATTTGCAGCCTTTTAAAATTTAGACCCTTTTAATGAAAAAAAAAACCCACTTACAAAATCTCTATATTGATGTTGTCATTATGAAACTAAGCACAATGATACCCTTATGAAGGGAAACATTTTGATATATTGCGGCATTTAATATCTTGTATTGCTGATGACTGGCAGCCATCGGAAAATGAAAATCACTTTTTGAGATACTGACGCACACATATCGGTAGAACCATGCCCAGCTACAGGTCACGAGAAATTATGTGATAAAAGAATCAAAATTTGCACTAAGAAATCCTGGAAAGGAGCGGCATTTTGAAGTATTGGGGCATTCAAGTTGGATATCTTTTGAAGTTTGAACACTTTTAACCGAAAAAAAAAGCACATGCAAAATCACATTATTAGATAGATAGATAGATATTTATTTATTTGATGGGTATACAATTACAAATTCCTACACACAAAATTCAAACATACAGATGCAAACGGCCACACTGACACACACATACATAGTTAAATAACATATTGTCAAAAACCCACCAGGAGAACACTAGAGCCTACATAGGCTGTGACAGTGTCCACCTCGGGAAACAAAATGTTAAATTGAAAAATTAATTGATTATAATTATGAAGCAAAATAAAATAAGTTATAAGTAATAATAATATTAATGGCTTGAATTACAATATTGTGTTAAAGGATGTTACAATACATGATATGAATGTAATGGTAATTGAAAATAATGAGAGACAATGAAAATGAGATGAGATTTAAATTTGGCAGATATAGCAATTTCTTATCTCACAGATTAATGGATATTGATTGGTTAAATAATTATGATATTTGTTGCAAAATGTATTTATTGAGTTATCAGAATATTGTCTTATTGTCTGAGGCAAATGATTCCAGATTTTGGCAACTTTAACACTAAGTAGTTGGTTTTGTATATTATGGAATGCCGTTGGGGGTCTTAAGTTGTCTTGCTGTCTAGTATTTGTGTCTGTCATTGCCTGTTCTAAAGGTATTTATGAAATATTGGGGTAGGATATTGTTCAGGCTTCATAGGAAAAGTTTACAGCATTGCATATTGAATAGATCATCTATTGTGAGGATATCTAGGGAATGGAAAATTGGTTTGCTATGAGAATTATATCTTGCTCTAATCACAAATCTAACTGACCTTTTTTGAAGAGTTTTTAAGTGTTTAATTTCTTTGGAGCGGGTGTTGCCCCAAGCCAAGACTCCATAGCTGAGGTGAGGATGAATTAAGCTATAGTAGAGTGTTTTACGTATCTGGATTGGGACTAAGTTTTTAATGCGATGAATCACTGCCAAATTCTTTGCTATGACCTTGGTTTTATAAATAATGTGAAATTTCCAATTCATCGATCTGTCTATGAATACACCAAGAAATTTAATTTCGGTTACTTTTTCAATATTTTCACTATTGATTGTAATGGTGGGTATTGAGGGAAGTAATTAACGAGGTGTTCGAAAAATTTTGAATTTAGTTTTTCCTACATTTAGTAATAATTTATTCATAAGTAACCAATGTGATATGTTGTCTAGTTCGGTTTTGGCTACATTAATAAGTTCATCATAATTGTCGTGTTCTAAGAATACATTGGTGTCATCTGCAAATAATAAGAGTTTTGAATTACTAAAGCTATTTATGATGTCATTGATGTACAATAAAAACAATAACGGACCCAAGATCGAGCCCTGGGGCACACCACATACTATTGGCAGTTAAGGGGAGATAGTGTACCCAAACTCTGTGCACTGTTCCCTATCTGTAAGGTAGCTCCTGAACCAGTCGAAGACCACATCCCTCACTGATTATTGATGCACTGCATGAGACAAAAGTATGACACTTACATGCAATAGTGGATATTCACGGAAGGTTCTCTGTATTTCCACAGGTGGCTATGACAGAATACTGCAATTCCACCCTAATTCTGAAAAAGTTCCCGCCCTCGACTCTGATTGGCTTAAGCAAAGTGCATCCTAGCAGTAGTATTTGTAGTACATTTTAGTGTATATTTGACATCTTATCATTTAGTTGATTTCTGTCATTTCCCAGAGAAAATTATATTTATGGAAATTGTTAGGTATGACCTACTATGTCTGAAAAGCAAAATGAGTAATAAGAGGAGAGGAAAAACTAATTTCTTGCTGAAGTGAAAAGACTATATTAATGGTAGCCTTGAGAAATGGGAACATTGTGATATATTGCATTGCTTCATATCTCATATTGCTGAGGACTTGCAGCCATTTGAATTTTAAATTCCATTGACAATTCTGACCAGGGTTGGGTCCATTAAAGTACATTGTTTAATTGATTAGATTAAATTAAACAGGAGCAAAGTATGATTAAATTAAATTGATTAGATTAAATTAATTGCAAAATTTTATCAGATCAAATTTTAATAAAGTGGAATAAATGTCAAAAACACATTTCACAAATAGTTCACTGTTGCCATTTATTGCAACCAAATACATACAGCTTATTTTAATAGTAAAATCTGCAATGGAAGAAAGCTTTCTTTGAAAAGATTAAAAACAAAATTTCATGCCTTAAAGGCAGTCATCTTTGAGAGCTAAATATGAAAATGCAGAATATAGAACTGGCTAATGGCATGATTTCTAGGAGGCGGGGCTAAATGAAGTTGAAGTTTTCAATAGTCACACCCGAAGGGAAATTGTACCCAATAAGAATCTGGCAGTTGCAATTTAAATATTTCCTAAAGTTGTTTCCTGGTTGAATTATCTTAATTTATTAAACATTTAGTAAAACAGGATTTAATCATGATTAAATGCCGATTATAAAGGAAATCATGATAAGATTAACTTAAAATTAAATTGCTAAAATAGTTTTAATCAATTAAATTTGATTATTTAATTAATCAGAAATAATAATTTAATCATGATTGGAATTAGATTAGACCCAACCCTGATTCTGACAAATATGGCAAGCTATTGGTGTAAATTTTGGATGTTTAAAAGAGAAATATTTGAGGTACCGTGACATACTATATATTTACAATTCATGATTGACAGTGATCTCAATTTGGGCTTCCGTTTTGAGGAATTGTTCCATCATTTCAGAGCAAGCTAATATTAACATGGCAATATATAATATAAGAGGATTTCCTATCCCCCCCCCCTCCCCCGGCCCCCAACAATAAAATGAAGCCGATGATCTCGCTCAATTTTACAAAGGTGACCAATAAACTCATTTTACAAACTTTTTACACATTATTTTCTGGCATTTTAATTAGCTTATCCAACACTTCCGAGAAAACCCCAAGAATCAACCAGCAATCTAAGTTTCAAGTTGGATATATCATATAATCTTATGCAAGTTGAAAATTAAGAAGTGAGTTTGCACGTGTAGCTTATATGTCACAGTCCCTTTGCCCTTCCCACTCAAAATTCCTGGAGGGAACCCTATATAAATTGTGTTGGTCATAGGCGGATCCAGGATTTTAGAAAGAGGGGGGGGGGTGCCCAAAGTAGCTCAATCCTGCAGCAATGCATGATGGAAGTATTTATGCTAAAGAAAATAGCAGGTGTAACAGACTATAGTCCTTTGCAATAGTTTTTGATAATCATGCTTATTTATTTATGTATTTCCTGTAATTGCATCTGTTTGCTCCAATTGCCTATATCAATAAGCATTGTGTGTTTGTTACATAAGGTCTGCAGATCTACAGCCATAATCAATTGTAAGTACATGTATAGGTTGTTATCATTTTATAGTTTATTATATATATTAAAGCCTATCTATGGTATTTTGTACTGTAATTAATTTAGCATATATGCAAGTATATACTGCTGGGATTGAGATATTCGGATATTGGCATCAGCTAGAGAGACTTCATTGTACTTTTAATGATTACATCTGGAGACTTTAGTAACAGCTTTGTCCTCAAGAATCATTCCCTTTCCCTGTGACACTAGGATGGCATGAGGGATAAATATTCGTGCCCATTAAATTAATTTTTAGAAGTATATTACAGTGGGATTATGATTAGGATTACTACTAGATGTTCTAAAGACCACTAGGAAGTACATGTAACAAGTGATATACTACTCTGGATTCTAGGTGCACTTTGCAAGCACAACTTACGTTTAGCTGAAAGACGGAGCACACTTTGTATGACATGCTCAAGCCATGGTGGTTCAGTTTTCAATAATTTCTCTCTTTCTAGTTTGTGCATAGACCAGCAATCCTACATACACTAGAATAGGGGTTGTATTTCACTGTGATGCATATATTGCTGGTACCACAGCCATTTTCCGTCAGCTACACTAGGGCGAGCAAGTGACTGTATAACTCTATGGAAACATGATGAACACAGGAGTTTTAAAAAATGCTATCAATAATTTTGGCAGTTTTATATTAGCAAACTTGTATAACTGGAATACTGTCATTACCTTATTCAAGCTATTCCCGTATCTTTTTCTGAGAGCCAACGAAACTCCATAACCTTTAATATTGTTGTGATATATCAGACCAGGACACTATAGAAGAAATCTGTCCCTGAAATGTGTACTGTACTGACCAGAGGCCACATCTAAATGAAGAATATTATTGATGGGTACAGTTTAATTAAGCCAGTTAGCTGACAAACAGGTGCTATACCATTTCAGCAAATACTACACTGGCCAGGAAAACACCCTGTATAGATGTGTTGTGCATCGTTTATAACATAGGGCAAGAACAATTATATCACTATTTTGTAATATTCCTTTTGTTGGTTATTATTAAAATGAAGTAAGATCAAGTATTATCCAGTTCAAATCCTTTATTCCTTTACAGGGTCCCTTCACCTCAAGACTCAGGATCAAACTCCCTCCCCAGGGGGCAAGCCAAGCTTGATCTTTGACCTATCAGCCAATCAGAGGTCACAGCCTCTCAAATTCCTGCCACCTCAACACTTCCCATATAATGCCATTCCTAATAAGGAATCGGTTAGAGGGTGCAGGGATCCAAGGAGATATTCTTAGCTACCTTGATTAGGCTGATATAAGATTTGCTTTCGCATTAATAACAGATATATATTAATATAATAGTTAAAGTTAAATATGGATAATATACAATAATAATTTAGATTAAATAAAAATAACATTACAATTTGTCAGTTCAGCAAGGAGTAGTCTAAGGCTATTTGATCACTCTTTCTGTCATTGCTGTCCAAGTCAAATGTGGCTGATCAATGAAGAACCTCTTTTGCATAAGAAATTGATTATTTGCGGACAGACTTTTTCCTTCCTGTGGGAAGTCATTGCTTGAATTATTCTTTTGCGTAGTTTACATTCCTCATGCCAATTTGCATCATGCAATATAAATGAACTTCAAAGCCAATTGCCATCATCAAGTCTTGTGAGTGCTACAGATTTGGCAATGCACCTTTCTCTTATTAAAGCTCATGCTAATGATTCGTAATCAGCACCATTGTCTTTTTATTTCTTTTGGAATCTGTTAGACATTTAAAAAGAATCTGAGGCGTTCTCTTGACACATGACGAAAGTTCCCAATTAATGAAAAGCAGAAAGTGTAATACTTGTGTCCTGAAATTATGGGGTATAAATCATTCACCATGATTGATTCAATTACCATGTAATGGCAAATGTGTATAGAATGACAGTGTCCCCTGATGATATTGGCCGGTTACAACACATCATGATGAAATACTGTGCTTTTCTTAGTAATCAATGAGTAAGAGGTCAAAAAGAAGAGTTGAATCATTTCTAGTTGTTCGAAAGTTAAAAACTATGTGTGTGGCATATTCCAAATTTTAATGTACCAGAAGTCCATATGCTTTGATTTGTTCGGTTGTTGCAAATGACTGATTGAGACTGAAAAGTGTAATGCTTCACCTACATGCTCCCTGTTCCATTCCTATTTCATGAACATACAGTTCCAGCAATATATTGCCACACTCAAAATTATACACATATATGTTCACATTCTGAAGTCATTAACATGTGGATCACTACTGGCAATTCACTGCTGAAAAAGCAGTCAAATGTATGAGTCAGCACTAGTTTTTTCAAACTCTGAAATGACTGCTGGTGAAAAACTGTTTTCAAACCTTAAGCTCAACTTCAGGTGGATGTCAATCACCAGATTCACCACCAGATAAAAATATCCAATGCCCCAATACCTCGAAAAGTCCCTCCTTTACAGGTATTTCTTTGTGTAAGTTTTGATGCTTCTATCACATAATTTACACATGTAGCTGGGCATGATTTTACCGATATATGTAATACTATGCTAATATTTCAAAAAAGTGATTTTCATTTTCCAAAGGCTGCCAGTTGTCGTCAATACAAGACATAAAATGCTGCAATATATCAAAATGTTCTCCTTCCCATAGGGGTATCATTGTCCTTTGTTCCATGCCTTTGTCATGCGACTTACTGATGACATACATCAATAAGTGTTTTTGCATGTGCGTTTTCTCATTAAAAGGTGTCTAAACTTTAAAAGGCTGCCAATCAGCACCAGATAAAGATATCAAATGCCCCAATTGCTGTGCCAAGTTTAATTATGTCTTCCAAAAAAATAACAATTGGTTTGCTATGCCACTGCACTATAAGAAAGAATACTTCTTTGAGAATTTGAAATGGGTCCACAAAAATAAAGCTAACAGCAGATTTATCTTGCAAGGGGTATCTCTGATATCTTGCGCAGAAAAGATTCTCAATACCCATGAGCAGGTCATAGCACGTCAAATTACTTCAAGATATACCATAAACCGGGGTATCTTTGGTTGCCTTGAGGTAAATTTGGCCACCTATGAAAAAATAAAAGTGTCGTGGCGTCTCACTCTAAAGCATATTATATAGGTAACATACTTTATACATAAATAAATCTTAACCCTATTAGCATTCTGAAAATATTATGACTATTAGTGCATTTTATGCTACTCTATGGACAATTATGTTTTGCATGTGATTTCTAATGATAGAGCAGTTGCTGTATATTTTGGCTCAGGGAATCAGGTTAATCATACATATCATCAGAACGACTTTTCATGCAGACTGATTGAAAAATTTGATAAGAATGAAATAATCACCCCCAACATCTGGCCAATAAACATGCTTTCTCCTCTTTTAACCAAAGTTTACCCCTTTTCTGTACAGTTGCAATGTTATTTCTGTATTCTTCTAGACTAATGGCCGACGTAGCAGCGAGAAGTTAAGGACATTAGGAATGGCCAGAAAGTTGTCAATCACTTTACAATCTTTCTGATCTGTCTCTTTCAACCCTAAACTGTCCTTGCTTACTCTAAAACTGCTGTATCTTCCCATGTAAGTTCATTTACAGTAGGTGGCATGGGATGCATTAGTAATACACACATTCTACACATGGAATCACCTACTTGGATAGTTTGTCCTTTTCAATATGATGTAAGCTGATCTCACTCAATGTTTGCCTAGCCGAAGTTTCTGATGAAATGGAAGATTAACTTTTTCAGCCTTATATATCATGAATAGGATGTCAGGCACAAGCTCATGAGTATCCTTCATACAAAAGAGGAGTAGCCTTGTATTAAAATCAGTAGCAGCCTGTGATAATAAAAGACCGGAGGCGTATGTGCCAAGGGTGGTTGATAATGCCATTTTCAAGGAAAAATGCATGAGAACTGTTTTTAAATGAAATATGAATGATTACCATAATGTTAACTGATGTAGCTAGAGTGTTCTATAATTCCTACCAGTTCACTAACCACGTTCACACAGGTTTAATTTCAGTCTAACTGACTTGTGACGTCATGTTTTAACGTGAGTGGATGTCTGGTTTCAGTTCACTGGGCAGCTTAATGTTGATCAGCCTATCTCCACCCAACCTGGATAGGGCCACAATTTGGCAAAAAACTCACAGACAGTGCGTAGTTAATGAAATGGCAGTAAAGAGGGGCCCTCATGATAGCGTCGGTGATACCTGACTTAAGGGGCCTTCACACTATCACGTATAAGACCTACGTATGACCACGTGGCTCTTTTAATCACGTATAACTTCTTTCTACGAGCATAAGTGGGGCAATCGTAGATCGCTCGCCGGACGTCCGTAAAACGCTCGCCAAAAATCCGTCGTCAGGCATCCATGAGGCATCCTTTAGTCATCCGTGAGGCACTCGTGAGGCACTCGTAGATTGCTCGTAGATTTCTCGTAGATCACCCATGCGAGTAAATGGCGAGTATATACGGATGGACAGTGGCTTCATATGGCTACATATGGCCACGTATGGCCATGTATAATCACGTATGACCACATATGGTCACGTATGGCCATGTACGTTTGATGTTCGCCGACTTATCCCCGATCAAGTTACGTAATAATATCAACAATTTACTTGTAGAACGTCCGCCAAAGTTTTAAATATGTTTAAACAATTTTTCTCTCTTCACGTATGGTCGTGAGTGGTCCAGCGCGACGAGGAGCATCCTACGGATTAGCACGAGTATACGTAAAATGCTCGGCGAGTAAATCGCAAGAGTGAAAATATATTTTCATACATGGTCATACGCAACTCTTATACGTGATAGTGTGAACGCCCCTTTAGTGAGAGTCTCCCTAGCCACCAACATTCATATATAGTTATGTCTTTTAATACAAATTGTACATGAAAATTTGATTTGGCTTAAATAAAAATCAGGTTTCTGTCTTTCTGTAATAACACAATGACAGTTTGTTGTAAAATAAGTACAGATGGACTGTAGAACCCTGCAACTATGATCACATTTGGGAATCAATGAAAATCTTTAAATTTGGCCTTAATTCTACAATTGCTATTTTTTTGTGATCACAGTTTATGGATGAGAACTGTTTTTAAATGAAATATGAATGATTACCATAATGTTAACTTTAGGGGTCAGTGGTCCCAAAATCAACATCTTCCTGTTATCCATTGGGTGATATGTACTGTGGTATAAAACTGGCTCACGCTCCCCAAATCTTGCTCCCTTAACTTCAAAAGACCCCAAAAACCTAAATTGGCTCCCTAGGCTGATGCATTCTCAGGTCCTTTCATTCAAGTGGCTGAAATGAGTTTTGGGGGGATTTTATTTCAATGAATTCAGTATACGAGAGAGTGGCAACTTCAATTTAAAAGTTATTACATAATTTTAGGTATTCTCATCCTCAACAATGCATATAATAAACACAGCTCCTTGCACTTATAAATATATGGGGGAATTGATGTAAAATTTAGGCTTGGAGTAACTTTAATCATCTTTTGTTTGTGACCTGTCAACATTTATATATTAGAGGGCACATAGAGTGCAAACCTCCGCCAAGGCCCACTGGAATTACAGACCTATTGGTCTAAAATTAGGCCAAATGTTGGTCCAATGTCAGTTTGGCCAATGGTCAGCCCCACTGTCACATAGGGCCAGGCCTACCAATGGCCAAATGACATGTCAACTCAAAGTTGGCCCAAGGTTAGCTATCCAATGTCAGTACGGTCCACTTTCATATAGGCCAACCTTTGACCAAATGACATACCAACTGAAAACAGTGTGTTTCTCTTACATTTAATATGTGATGGTTACAGTGTCCCACATTGTTGATTTGGTTTTAGTGATGAAATTGGCCTTGATTTGGAAACTAGATCGATTCAGTCACAGAACAGCTCATTGTCATATGGTCTGTGGATCCACCCTGCTCCAACAAGACGCCATCCTCAGCAAAAATCTGCATGGAAAAGTACTGCAACTCCATGAAAACAGCACTTCACAGAGCAGTACATCGAATGATTCAGCTGTTTTCATGCAACTTTTTGGGAATTCTTGGCATATATTTCCTTCTTAATCCACCTAGGATTTCTTCTGACCTTCCCAAATTGATGGAATCTTGAAATTAATTAATGCTGGAAAATCAACTAAAAACTGTGTTAATTTGCAAAATTACGATTATTGGAAACATAACTTTCACTGAAAACCTGTGGGGTTAGTCATTATGACTAATTCGGTCATGCGGGCTAAGCTTGAACTCCACTTTGTCATAATGACAAACTATTTTAAGCACCCGGTCAAATTTTGATGTCACATTAGTCATCTTCGAAACTAAAATGTCCAGCGGTAAAAGTAGGACCTGATCTATTGGTCTAATTGTACTAAAAGTGATATTTAATGTAAATATAAGTATTTTATCGTTTAAACACAAATTGTGCAACTTAGCAATTATTTTTCGAAACTATAAAGCTATACCCCAACCGTCACGTTGCCCAACGGTTTTAACATAACCAAGCTACTTGTCAAAGCAGAAATACCGAGGCTAAACACAGTATGACCACTGCATCCTTTTAACTGATGGATATCAAAGAGGATCTTTATTGGATAATTATTTTTTCCTCCCTGTACGTGGTTTTAAGACTGCGGCGCGGGAGGGGTTTACATTTTTATAAATACTTAATGTACTAGGTCAGGGGAGGGGGGGGGGGAGGAGGGTCACTGTAGCCTCATGGCATATAATTAACATGATTAGGAAAAATTGTGTGCTTCTAGTGCCAAAAATATTTAATGAAGCAACAAGTAAAGACAATCAGAAACACATCACTGACACTGTGACAGTCTTTAATTCTTTTTATGTAAGTGAACAGTATTTACTCTGATACTGTCATGTGGCTAATTTGAGAATTACATTGATTGATTGAATTTTTTAAATTTTTTTTTTGGTTTAGAAGTCTTTAACTTTAAAGCTGGTTTTAAAAGGTTTTTGTACCACCAGAGAAGCTATCCAAATGAAAGAAAATACTTCTAAGTGATGAATTCAACAACCAAAATTGTCTAGATTGCACTAAATTTGCAATGCAAATATCGAAAACATTTTTGTGCATTATAAATAATATAATAATGTGGCTCAAGTATAGTATCCAACAAAAAAGTTCCTTTGGTGTATTGATACTGAAATTTGCATGTAATTTGCATATAATTTGCATAAGAATGGACGAAAGCTATAGAGTAACATAGTCAGAGATGGCAGTGTTGGTATGGTGGATAGGAGAGGAGAGGAGAGGAGAGGAGAGGAGAGGAGAGGAGAGGAGAGGAGAGGAGAGGAGAGGAGAGGAGAGGAGAGGAGAGGAGAGGAGAGGAGAGGAGAGGAGAGGAGAGGACAGAGAGACAGAGAGAGAGAGATATATATTAATATATATATTATAATATATATATGAATATATATATATATATATTATAATATATATATATATATATATATATATATATATATATATATATTATAATATATATATATTATATATTTATATTAATATCTCTCTCTCTCTCTCTCTCTCTCTCTCCTCTCCTCTCCTCTCCTCTCCTCTCCTCTCCTCTCCTCTCCTCTCCTCTCCTCTCCTCTCCTCTCCTCTCCTCTCCTCTCCTCTCCTCTCCTCTCCTCTCCTCTCCTCTCCTCTCCTCTCCTCTCCTCTCCACCATACCAACACTGCCATCTCTGACTATGTTACTCTATAACCCAGTCGCACCGCTGCACCGACACTGACACTCAATGCTGTCACTTTCACTTTAGAATTTAGAGCTCCCACTGCCCCATCTCACTGTCACACCGACACTGCCACCTCTGACTTACTACAACCTACTTGCCAGTTGCACCGCTAATATACAGGGCACTGTCCCACCGACACTGCCAAAGTATACATATTGATACCTGCATAGTCCATCATACCGACACACCGACACTGCCACTGCTGACTTTAATGTTCTGCATTATATATAGCCCATTACAGGGCACTGTCCCACCGACACTGCCAAAGTATACATATTGATTCCTGCACAGTCCATCATACCGACACACTGACACCGCCACTGCTGACTTTAATGTTCTGCATTATATATGGCCCATTACAGGGCACTGTCCCACCGACACTGCCAAAGTATACATATTGATTCCTGCACAGTCCATCATACCGACACTCCGACACCGCCACTCCTGACTTTAATGTTCTGCATTATATATAGCCCATTACAGGGCACTGTCCCACCGACACTGCCAAAGTATACATATTGATTCCTATATAGTCCATCATAGCGACACACTGACACCGCCACTCCTGACTTTAATTTTCTGCATTACATGTAGCCCATTACAGGGCACTGTCCCACCGACACTGCCAAAGTATACATATTGATTCCTGCACAGTCCATCATACCGACACATCGACACCGCCACTCATGACTTTAATGTTCTGCATTATATATAGCCCATTACAGGGCACTGTCCCACTGACACTGCCAAAGTATACATATTGATTCCTGCACAGTCCATCATACCCATACACCAACACCGCCACTCCTGACTTTAATGTTCTGCATTACATATAGCCCATTACAGGGCACTGTCCCACCGACACTGCCAAAGTATACATATTGATTCCTGTATAGTCCATCATACTGACACACCCTGTAAGCATATGTATGCTTTGGCAGTGTCGGTGGGACAGTGCCCTGTAATGGGCTATATATAATGCAGAACAATAATGTCAGCAGTGGTGGTGTCGGAGTGTCGCTATGATGGACTATGCAGGAATCAATATGTATACTTTGGCAGTGTCGGTGGGACAGTGCCCTGTAATGGGCTATATGTAATGCAGAAAATTAAAGTCTGCAGTGGCGGTGTCGGTGTGTTGGTGTGATGGGTGGGTGGGTGATTAGGGCTTTAAGTCCTGTATTTCTGCACCTGATATGTGTTGGTATGATGGCCTATGCAGGAATCAAGATGTATACTTTGGCAGTGTCGGTGGGACAGTGCGCTGTAATGGGCTATGTCTAATGCAGAACATTAAAGTCAGCAGTGGCGGTGTCGGTGTGTCGGTATGACGGACTATACTGGAATCAATATGTGTCCTTTGGCAGTGTCGGTCGGAAAGTGCCCTGTAATGGGCTATATGTAATGCAGAACATTAAAGTCAGCAGTGGCGGTGTCGGTGTGTTGGTATGATGGACTATGCAGGAAACAATATGTATACAGCAGTACGACTTCAGGTATTGGCATTGTCGGTGTGACAGTGTACATGTGTGATAGTGTTAGTATTGGGTGTGCATCAGATTAAGTGGACAAGCAATGTCTGAATTGGCAGTGTCGGTGGGACAGCACACTGGGCTATGTAGGGAAGTATATGCAGAACAGTAAAGTCTGCAGTGGCGGTGTCAGTGTGTTGGTATGATGGAGCTACGGAGGGAACAATATGTGTACAACAGTTTTCTTCAAGTGGCAGTGTCAGTATGGGGGTGCTTTCAGATTATTAGGAAACTACCAGTGCAGAGCATAAGGTCTTAATTGGCGGTGTCGGTGGAACAGTGCAAGTGTAATGGGCTGTGTAAGGGGGTATAGGTAACAGTATGTACATAGAAGGGAAGGCTGTTGTGGTGGTGTCTGTGTGGAGTTGTACTAGGGTGATGGTGTAATACTCCAATGATGCAATAACACAGGAGACAAGTGTTTCATATGCAAATAGCTTCTAATTTGCATCTAATTTGCATATTTTCTTGGGACGGAACTATTTTGTTGGATACTATACTAAATAATATAATAATGTTAATGCAGACACACTAATTGATATAGTTTTCAAATACGTAACTGATAGCATACAGCCCACTTTTCAAAAAAAGAGACCCAGATCACATAATTGCACATTCCCAAATAACAAATGGTTTGATGATGAATGTAAAGAGTTAAGAAAGCTAGTTAACAATTTTGCAAAAAAAAACGACACATCAGTGGAAGCCCATAAAAATTTATATAGTGATTTTTGCAAGGCTTATAAACAGACAATACAAAGGAAAAAGAGACATTTCCAACTAGTTAATAGAGAAAATCTGGAGAATCTTCTTTGCAGTAATCGAACAGAATATTGGAAAAGCTGGAATAAACTGAAAAAATCTAGCCATAATCAAAAGAATGAACCTGATCTAAATACATTTCATGAATACTTTCTACAACAGTCCCAACCCCCTCCTACTGAATACTTTGACAACGAACATATGAGATTGATTGTTGCAAACATCATCCTATTCCTGTGACAACTCTTTAGCTACTCATATCTGTGACAGTGTTATAACAGAGGAGGAAGTTATGATACACCTAAAGAAATTAAAATGCAATAAAGCCGCTGGAATTGATGGGATATCTGCTGAATTTTATAAGTGTGTAAGTGAGAAATTAGTAACACCATTTTGTGCTGTGTTTAACTACATACTTGATCAAGGTGAATATCCTACTCAGTGGTCAGAAGGACTAAGTAAAGCTTTGCACAAAAAGGGAGACAAGTCTAATCCAGATAATTACAGAAAAATCACAATAAATGTTGTTATGGGTAAAATCTTTGACTCTATCTTAAATGCACAGCTTTACTATAAAAATGAGGTTCTTAATCTTGATGACCCTTGTCAGTTTGGGTTTACTCCAGGAGTGAGCACAACTGGCTGCGTCTTTATCCTTGATACTGTTATAAGATACTTAAAACAAAAACGTAAGCCTCTCTATCTCTGTTTCGTAGATTTCACAAAAGCATTTGACTACATCAATAGAAATGCTCTGTACTATAAACTTATGAATCAAAAGATAGGCAATAAAATGCTTAACATAATAATGAGCATGTATGACAAAGCTAAAGCTAGAGTTAATAATTTAGGCAAAATTGGAGATCCAATTGATAGCAACTATGGTGTCTTGCAAGGTGGAATTCTCAGCCCCAAATTGTTTAATGAATTTCTGTCTGACCTGCCTAACTATGTGTTGATGATATAATTCTAATAGCACATTCCAAAACATCTCTTCAAAACAGCATAAATTCCCTTCAAGAATTCTGCAAAAAGTGGCATCTCATTGTTAATGTAGGAAAGACTAAAATAATAAAATACGGCAATAGTCGGCAAAAGCAATTTTACTATGATACACAGCTAATTGAAAACGTTGACACCTTTAAATATCTAGGACATGTGTTAACTAACAAACGTAACATGCATGTAAAAATGACTGATTATCTTGTTACACAAGCCTAAAAAGCACTTTTTGCTTTGCAAAATTACACTAAGCAGGCATTAGGATACATCACTTCTAAACTTGCTCTAAATATGTTTGACACATATATTTTACCAGTCCTTGAATATAATTGTGAACTATGGTCCAGTCACAAACCTGTTAATAACCTAGAAAAGGTACAATTAGGATATCTGAAAAATATGCTGGGAGTTAGGAGACAGACCTCATCACAAGCAGTGTATAGTGAGACAGGCAGATTCCCATTACATGTGCGGCAACAGTTCAGAATAATCAACTACTGGATTAAACTGGAAAAACTGCCAGCTAATAATATTCTTAAAAAATGTTAAAACGAGCAAAAAAAGATTAACACTTCTGGTAATAACGCTTGGGTTGCAAAAATTATTCATATACTCAATGAACATTATCCGCAAAGAGACCATTTAAGACTTGCTAATAATGAGCTAGAATCCATTATTAAAACATTCAAATCTAAAATTTATGATAAATGTCAGGAAACTATATTAGCTGAAATAAATGATTCCACATTACAGCCAAAACTTAGAACCTATAAACTCTTCAAGACTGATTATAGACCAGAACCTTATCTCTTATTAAACCTAAGCAGAAAAATGTATAATAAAATCGCCAGATTTAGAGTAAGCTCACATAATTTGCGTATTGAAACAGGTAGACATGAAAATCCTATATTGCCAGCAGCTGAGAGGCTATGCCTAAAATGCAGTATGCATGAAATTGAAGATGAAAAACATTGTCTCATAGTATGTCCGATAGATTTAAGACCATCATGAAATCAAAAGAGCCTGAGTTGTTAAAATCCCTTGGAAAATTTCTGGTAAATGTTGATGCCTAATAAATTTTTGAGTCATCATCCATCGTCTGACATTAAACATGTTGACCATCATTCTGAGTCTATGCATTATGAACATTTGTATACCATATCTTTGATCTTGTATATTTGTACATACATGTATATACGTTCCTTTTAATTACCTATGTGTTAGATCATTTGCTATGGATAATGCTGTACGATTTATATATATATAGATATAACAAGATTGAACTTCACATTGAAAACTGTACATTATTATGTTGCTATTGTATTGTAACAAATCTTTATCGTAGCTGGAACCTTGTTATTTACTACTTTTCTATTATTCTTTAATTGTAATTGTATGTCATTTACTTTGTATTTTCTGTTTACATTGTGACACATATGTCATGAATGACATGAAGCTGTCGAATAAAAGATATATATAAACTTAGAATTTGGACAATCAGACAAAATGTAAAGGTGCTGAATAATAAAATGTAATATGAAGCAAAGACGCTAATCGAACGATCATTGAACTATGCAGACAATGAGTATGTTATTTTTTACTGTTATTATTTGTACAATTAATTATTTCATAATTTTATTCCAGCTATTACAAGAAGAAAAGCAAAAAAAAAAAACAGTGACATGGACAAGGACTTAATGGGGGTTCTCATGAAATCTCCATTGAGACGCTAGCAGATAGGAAAAGAAAAGTGGGCAATTGCTGAAGTCCTAAATATGTATCTACCTTTAAAGACAGAAGATGGGGTACTTCTTCATTATTTTTCTTAAAGTTTTGCTTAAATTAATAAATTAAATATATTCATGGCCATATAAGAGTGCTTATTTTTATGAAATGTGTCATTGCAGTTCATGGAGGAAATGGTTCCTCAGGGAAAATCTCTAGAAATATACGAAGAAGATCCTGCAACTGTAGGGCAAGGACACACTGGAAATATATCGTGGGAAAAAGGTCACAGTTGCTATACACACCCCAATGACAAGAATTGATGGTGAGGAAAAATTAAGCTCAAAGTACTGCTGAGTATTTACAGTTTTAAAGAATCATCATTAATCTAATTCACATGCACTTTTAAGGCCAATGATGGGTTCAGATGATTTTTAGTTGCTTATTCTCAACATTCAATAAGGTTCACCTTTTGGTTGTTCCTTGTCAATCACTATGACCATGTTCTCAATGTCACCTGATAATGATGAAAGTAAAATATAAGGTTTCCTAAATATTCTGTTATAAAATAGATTATCTCCATTTTGGAAACTTATGTTGTTATTATAGCTGTGCAGAAGTTTTGATTTCAGAAAACTTTTTTTTCAGCACTTCATGGTTATGCTGCCAGCTTTTCACTGATTAATCAGCTGAGTAATGAAGAAGGTGTTATTCTGAATTCTGAGGTAAATATATATGTATAAATGTGTTTTATAGCCTTTTTTATGCATGTACAGTGAGATTTCAATCATACTGGATTAGCCCAAAGGTGGTCATTCTGCAATGATGTATTTTTATCAAAATTACCGCTTGTTCTTGCTATTCCAATGTTAGTCTCTCACAAACTGGCAAATGTGCAAGCCAAGGCAAATTTTTGAAGTAAGAAGCACATTTCTATTCCTAGGCGAAGTTTTGAAGTAAATTTCTATGTGCTAGTTAGAAGCAGCCGCTTAGCTCTGGAACATTAGCGTCACAACTGCAGCGCCCCCGGTGGCTGCATAATCAATTTATTAAATTTTCCTTCATAAAAGAATTTAAGATAGCAATAAAAACCTTGCTCTGTCTAAAACCAAGATAGGTATAAATTGATCAGTTAGTTGAACTATCTGTTGTTGAATTTACTGAGATTCTATTTTTCTCAGCCATATATTGATAGATCTCAACAGTCAAAATTGTGCAAGGGAAGCCACATTTACAGCTATTCTCTCTTCTCTATTTGCAAAGACACATTGATCTTGCCTGTTCCTCTCTCCTGAAAGCTAGTTTGAATATATATATAGGCTTATAATACTACTCTGTGTAATTGTCTTTAAGATCCTCGGCCCACAGCCAAATGTTTGGTGCTATCTGGCACCCCAAAATTTCCAGCAACCCCTGGGGGAACAGATGTACATTGTGAAGGCAGAAGAGGAGAGTGTTGTTAATTCTGCAGACTTCTTCCAAATTTTTGAAAACTTTTTTAAAGTGTGGTTTTCATGTTGGATCTGAACTATTACCTAAAGACTGCAAAAACCTGAATCTTCATTCAAAAGTATTTCTCAAAAAGCAGCGACATGAAGAAGATGTGGAAAATATATGTGGAAATTATTAAAAGCAATGCAGTTTGTTCATAATATAACTTACCATTGGGAATATTCCTCAAATAATAAGATCTCATTTGTGTAAACAAAACCTGGCCAAAATTTCATGTATATTTACATTTAATTCAATTTTTTACAGTCACGTCTTTAGATCAATAAGTCGGCATTTGAGGTACGATTGAGTCAGTTCAATACCATTTATGATTAATGTGTGGATTTTCACAGATGTTTGCGCATAATTATTATTATTGGACTAAATATCCATATAAATAAGTCAAGATTTTTCTGACTACCATCCATCCGTAAAATATGTCTTTTATTCACTTGATTTATCTGTGTACTACTTGTATAATGAATGCATAATACAATGTATTGTTTGTGCACATTTTTGTGTTATCTTTTCTGTTCCAGAATATACAACCTTGAAGATTAGTCAAATTGACTAAGTGTTGATGTTGGTCATTATGACTAATCATTTTATGGCCCAGATAACTGACCATTGTTGGTCAGAAATGCCAGGTTACTTTAGCATTTTTGACTGACCTGAGGGGTATTAGTCATTTTGACCAACCCAAGTTGGTCATTTAAGACACAGTCACAATGTCCAAGAACTTAGTAAAAAAAAAGGCTAACTTTCTGGTCAAGAAAATTGTCAGTGTTTGAGTGTAATCAATGCTAACAAAACTACTGATATGCAATGTGAAGAATATGTCACTGTTAGACCTTCAATGCCATAAGCCAGCCTATATGCCATTAAGCAAATTTGTTTGTATTTAAGTGTAACTGGTAAACTAGCAAAAGAATTGCCATCAAGCTCAGGGTATTTTCTAATGTATTTCAGCTACATTCTGATTGGCTGTTGCAAATGACATAGCTGCCTCTTGAGATGAGATGCCAGTTAAGGCAGTCAGGAGCCTTGTATTAGTTAAAGTATATGTTGAATAATGCCTGTGCATTAACTAATATTTGCATAAAATGCATATTCATACGTTTGTATAGTGAACATAAGTCTCCTATTGAGAGAATAGGCCACTATTTAAATCAAGGGTGTCGAAATGTAGGCAGTGTCAGGATTAAGTACAATTTTACCTGTTAAAAAAAAATAGAGATACTTATTTATCTGTCAATGTGATAAAAAAAAGCACGATTAGGCTATTTAGAGTTCAATTCACATAATTTATGGCATTAATTTTTTTAGATCGCATTCCTCTACATTGCCAGGAATGCCTACAACATTAAGAGGGTTTGAGATTGCTGCAACTTACATTGCCCTTAAAATGAAGCTCAGGACGTTGCCATGTCCAAATAAGGACGAAATGTGTATGGCCGAAGGTGTCGGCATGACTATATATAGTTGATGTCACAGATTATACTAACTTCATAAGATGACAGTAAATTAATTTATGTACATAATAAGGTTTAAATATGAAAATCAGACAAAAACTTACAGAGCTATGCAATAAAATATACGAAAAGCGATTAGTATTTGCTTAGGTTGAACTAGGGCTCGCTTCGTCATACATTTTATTTAATAACTTCGTCAATTTTTGTACGATTAAAAAAAGTTCCTCATGGCTTAAATAAATTGACAGATCTGGGACATGTGTGGTTTTCCTATAGTCCCTGTAGTTCTCAATCTCTGCATAATTACATTTCAGTATTTTTGAATATGGCAATATGTATGGATATACTTCTAATCCATCTTTAAGTCTAGATGCTTTTATAAATTCTTAACTAATATGATTGCGTATTTCAGTAATAAGTAATATTATTGTTTATTGTGATGTTGCAACTAAACAGTTTAATTATACAGTACAAAGGATTAGAAATAAATAGCAGTATAAAAATATTAAAAATATTTATTGTTAAGTGTGTACATTTACAAAAGTTACACAAGAAGAATCTTGACAATTTCTTATAACATGGAAGGTGAAGGACGTTGTGGTAAATTATAGATTACACAAGTTCTAGTTTTTCACACCCTCCTGTACTAGTAAATAAATGTAGCCTACATACAATCACATGTGCATCGTGTGGTGATTTAAAGTTGCACTGTCTGTCGAATGTGCAATTTCCTAAGATGCTATCAAACAGTTGAAAATTACCTTTATTAATCAAGGCATACTAAATGTGTGTGAATTAATGATTTTATAAGACATTAATTACTTAAAAATGAATTATACATTGAGAGAAAATCCAGACCAAAACATTGGAAACAGAATGGAAATGACATCATCACCATTGTTCAGTATTGTGATGTCATCACGGGGTTTGTTTACACATTGAGTTTTTGATGGCATGAAAAACTAATATTTATATTATTTATTGTAAATTGTTGTGCTAAATGGTGTATGTTATGGTGAAAAATATTGTATATTTTAACTGCATTTAAGAGGCAAATAAGTTCAATATCAAAACAAATTCAATTTTAGGAGGTGACAATGAATATAAAATGTTTAGTATTTATCTATATTTTGCATGAAAAACATGTAGCTGAGGGTAATTATTCCACAAATGCATATCTGGCAATGTTCAACCTGACAGTCTTGATAGCCACATGTGGTTGTTATATAACAGACAATTAAATAGCTTGTGTAATCCCAAGTGTCACAGAGCAGGGTGCTGCAGGGGTAAGGTTTTGTGTATAGAGTTAAGACTTTGTGTATTTGTCATGGAAATAGTAGATTTGGCTCATTTCTTATTATTTAGATTATATATGACGCCTAATAAAAGAATACAGCAATAAGATGAAATATTAACTAATTTTTTATGGTTTTCATTATAAAATGTGGCATTCTAGGTTAGTGAATGTAGGAAATAAAACAATTTTTAGCACTATTAAGACTTTCCAACCTTATGAAAAAAGTTTGAAGTAAATGTCAAAATTAAGTTTGGAAAGAGAAAGTATTATAATTAAGATATGGAATTTGTAAAATTTCATTCATGTAGGATATAAAGAGTGTCTTTGATTTAGATGTTTTCATATTATCCACTCATTATAAGTATTCTATATTATTTATGGCCATGAGACCCACAAAAGGCACAACTACACTGTTTTATCTATATTCTCTTCATGTTTTATCTCTTTCAGTGAAAAAGGGTTTCAGTTCTGCTCCAGAAAACAAAATATATATTATTTTTTTTTCTTATTTTGTTAAATATAGTGGAGATATATCAGTGTGACTACCAAAAGGCACAACTAGGTGATATACAGTAATACTCTATGAAATGTCATTAGGGTAAATGCATTAGTGCTACTAAAGTTCTGCAGTTTTCCATAAAGATTTTAAATAAATTCTGAATAAGTTCAAGAGATAAATTTGAACTAATAGCACCATGTTTCTTCCATGATCAGTTGACTTCTTCAGGTTAATCTTGACGATATTCTACTTGTCCCCTGGGTGTTGGTTGAACACAAGAAATTTGTGTGGGAATTCTCTGTTAAGACTGACCCTGCTAATTGTCACAATGGAGTAAACACGGAGTAAAATGTACCCTCTGTATTTCCTCAGGCTATAGATTGAAGTTGTGTCGTTTTCCTACACCATATTGATTGTGTACGTGCATGATTATGTCTTTTGTGCATATAATCATTCAAAAATTATTATTTATTCAAATCTGTATTATACTTAATATAAGCCATATTTTTTAATTAAGATATTAAACTTAATAAGGTGTAACTTAAGTATGAACAGTGACATAGGGTCATAGATCTAGGGAAACCAAGATGATCAGGGGGTTGACCCCACCTGGCAGCTTAACCCAAAAAGAAACTAGGGTAAGGTCATTGGTCAAAGGTATCAATAAGAATAGGGGACATGCCAGTTGTAGAAATTTCTCGAGCTTAGTCTCTTTATGGAGACATGAGCAGAGTCCCATGGTATTTTGCTTGACATTACTTTACAACACTGGAATAAAAAGCCACACTCTCTCTCTGCAAAGCATTACCTTGTATGTGTATTTTATTAAATTAGATTAAGCTTTGTCTCAATAGTTTCACCGACGTGTAACCATAATGATGGAAAATTATAGAGTGACTACAGTTGCCACCATGGTAGTCTTATTATTTTCTAATTACTCTGTATACAATCCAAATTACTTTCTTAAAGTGCCAGATATAATAGAGGATTTTCATGGAAGGTTCTCTGTATTTCCACCAGGTGGGTACGCCAGAATACAATTCTATTGGCTGAAAAAGTTCCCGCCGTTGACTCTGATTGGCTGAAGCAAAGTGCATCCTAGCAGCATTTTAATGTATATTTGCAATCTTATCATTTAGTTGATTTCTGTTATTTCCCGGAGTAAATTATTATTTATGGAATCAGTTAGGTATGACCTACTATGTCTGAAAAACAAAATGAGTAATAAGAGGAGAAGAAAGACTTATGTCTCACTGAATTCAGGGTTGCTCAGTGAAAAGACTATTGCATTTGGACACTCAGATGGCTCTTCTCTGTCTCTTTTTCCATAACTGTTCAATTTGTCATTCCAGATCCACCTACTTTATCCTGCACCAAGACAAGTGATCCATTTGGCATAAAGTGTTCAGCTGAGGGTAATCCACTTCCGGTAATTACCATGGTAACAGCTTCAAACCAAACTATAAGTTCAGAAGATTTGCCAGGAACATCAGCAATGACATGGCAGCACTATATTTTGGAAAAGACAGGGTACATTAACTACTTCTGAAATTGTGAAAATGGCATGTCCTTGTGAATTTTAGTTCAGAATTTTCACAAAATTGTTAGGTCACAGGAAACTTCATAGAGCTCTCACTGAGCTCAAATATGACTGTCTACAACCTAGGTTCTTTGGTTGTAAAAGCTACTAACATTTATGGAAGTTCATCTACTGCAAAGATAGAGCTACCAAAAGGTATATTATGACATTATGATAATTGTAAATTTACATTTTTCCCTTTAGTTGCGATGAATGCAATTTGTATTTTTACTGAATTTCATTGTAGAAGATGATGTCTATTTTAACGCTTTTTTTTCAGATGTTCATACTTCTTCTTGTGATTGTTTACACCTGAATACAAGAGTTGTGCTTGTCTTGCTTTTAATTGGACTTCGTCACTTCAGCCATGACATATGGTGTTCTTGAGCGGAATGGCTATATACATGACAATTAAGTCGTGCACGTTCATTGGTTATATGCACGACAGCACCTAGATGTGCCGTGCGCATTGATTGGTTATGTGCACGATGAAGATTTTCACACCAGATGGCGTGCTAGTAGGCCTGACAAGTCCATGCTCCTCTAGTGGCAGAAATTTCAGTATGGAAAGTTCATCCATATTAGAGTGTTTTTACCGCTAATAAAGTGTAGCCAACTACTCTGGATTGGTTTGGGGGGGGGGGGGAGGGAAACCTGATATATGGATAATTTTCTATGCAAGGGGGGAGGGTAATGCCCAAGTCATTAATACCAAAAAGGGAGATCTTTAAGCCTGTATTTTTTGTGTACTTTAGGCAGTATAAAAAAAAGAACTTTGTTTTACAATGTAGATACTCAATGACATGAATAGATCTAATAGGTGGGGTGAATATAATACAATTGAATACATTTGCATATATTGTTAAGAAAATATAGATAATATAGTTTAAAAAGGGAGCATAGGCTCATAATAACATTTATAGGACATATAGGCTGAAATAATAAACTGCAATTATCTCAATGAATTGCAAACTTTACAATTTATGTGTCCACCTCATTATACTGGTACACTATAGTTTTAGTGGGCTTCTTGTGACAATGACAAGTTGACATACAGAATCTGTAGAATCTGAATTTTTGTTTGATCGAAAATAAATCAGATTTTTAAGTGATATAAAAATACAATTATGATGAATTTGGTTCTGCATGTGAGACTGGTTTTTTTCTTTTTGTGGGTTTTTTTTTTTCTTTTTTTATGGCATCTTCACAGTTGTTTTAATTTTCTTATTTAATTAATATTTCTGTGGTAAAGATCGAGTCTACACTTATCCATGTCCATATTTAAATTTTTCAACTGTATATGCTTACCCTGTTTTATGTGTATATTTTAAATATTTAAGTCCTGTTTAGTTCATAGATGCAGTCCCTTGAACCCTTTGAAGATGAAATATTTTAATTAGTCTTGTCTTGTCAAAAATTGTGTAACATTCAACGGTATGTATCTTATTTGTGTGTACCATGTGAAGTTAGCATGTGAAATAAAAGCATGACTATTAACTAATTTAACACCAGGTGCTAATAGTTGTGCTTTTATTGGCTTGATTGGCTGTGACTAATGGTATATGTATGAAGTAGTGGTTGGGTAATTAATCCTGGTGACTTCAATAAGTTACTTGCTGGCCTCTGCTGATAGAACATCAGTGGTGATGATTATGAAAACTATTGATATATGGTCATGCATATCTAAAGTGGCCTGTGGCACTGAGGAGCCAAACCAAAGCCCACTGCTAACTTCACATGGTACAATACAAATAAGATACATACCGTTGAATGTTACACAATTTTTGACAAGGTTATATGCTTTTTATAACATAAACACAATTATAGGTTAAATGTGTGGTAATCCACTTGGATGCCTAGGCCACCATATTATGTGGTGGGGGAGAAGAAAAAAAATTAGATGTTTATCAGTGAAATTAACACAAAACACCGGCGCTGGCCGATGTCAGCAGGTTCATTGCCGGCTCATAATCGGAGGAATTGGTAGTTGAATACGTAGTTATATAAATTTGGTGTTAATTTCACTGATAAACCTGATAAATATTTATAACTAATAAGTACAAAGTAATACATACTTATTTATAGAACAGTATACAATCATTTTATGATGTCATCACCGTTTTATAACAATTAAATAACACCTAATATTCGATGGAAGATTAAAGAAAATATTGACTTTAATCAACTGCTAATTAATGAAATATACACCCCATCAATTGAACATAACAGAGGTGGAAATATTCAATTGTGGTGGATTATGGAATTAGGGAATAAAACAAAATGAAAACTACTGATTGCAATTAATATGACGGTTTTGTGTTATCGAAATGTGCAATATGATTGGTCACTCTCTTGAATTGTATTGCAATTTAGTTATATTGCAGTTGTGGAATGACTATGACTATTAGGGATGCCTAGTGTATTCAAATCTACAAAGACTTTAAGTAAATTTTTTTTGAGAAAAAGACACTTTAAAATCTGGGAGCTGGGTATATAAAATGGCAGCAGAAATTTGTATTTGCTAGATAGCCTTATCCATTGGCTATTTAATGGTTCTAAATATGGAGCTTACTGGATAGTTAGCTATCCAGTAAGCTAACAGAAATTAAGCAATGTAAAAAAATGTTGAGAAAACGACACTTTAATATTTGGCAGCTGGTAATTTAGAATGGTAGCAGAAATTTTGTAGTGTATTTACTAGATAGCCTAATCTAAGTCTGATTGGGAACTAGAACTGGGAGCTGACTTAACTGGTAGTTGACTGGTAGCTGACTGGAAACTGGAATCTGGGAACTGAGTTCATGGATCTCAAAATGTAAGCTATTTAGGCATCAGATAGTAATTTTTACCATTTTTTATGTGCAATTTTGCAGAAGATATTCTCTCTAGCACGTCTTTGATATGTCTCGTTATTGAAAGATCTGAACAGTCCATGAGGAAATATTCAAAATAATTATATTTGCATTATAATTTAACATAATAATTTAACACTGAAGCTGAGAGAGCATTATTGTTTTTAGAAATTCTGAGTGCCTAGGGTGCAGCCTGGAATTAAGGGTATTTATCATGTGTTTTATTCATTGTGGCAAGAACTAGTCAATTTTATTTGGATTACTTGATGCTGAATTAAGTTGCATATATATGTAAGACCCAGATCAACACTTAAGCTACTACCATTACGGACTCTGTGTCTATAGCACATACACTAAACCTACCCTCTTCTTTGAGCACATAGAATAAAACAAATAAAAATTAATAAAATAGAAAAAGGCCAGAATATGACAAGAGGAAAAGAAAAAGTAGGTCTGAAAATATTTTTATATAATATTAGCTCCTTTTCAATTATCTGAGGGCTTGAGAAGAAAGCTATTATTTGCTTTATTTTATATTGGGGTCTGTTGCCCCCAAACCTGTACTTAACCCCCGCTGAAATTATTTTGTTCCTTATTAAACAAATTTGGCCTATTATGATGTTATTTATTATTCCAACCACCAGAGCTAGAAATTAAATTAAATTAAAATAGGATACAGGTAATACATGAAGGAAGTATATTGCTGAGATAATTTTCAAACACACTGATCATTTAAAAAGGTGGAATACCAGAAAAATGTATGTCTTAGGATAGCCCAGGATGACACTTTGTGTGCTGCAGACACATCCATGAAACAAGAATAAAATAAATAAATAAAAAGGGAAATATCAGCTGGCCTATCAATTAAAAGAAAGCAGTCAGGGCTAAAAAAACATTAAAAATAAATAGGCCTAGGTAGGTCCTAATGATGAATTTTTTTTTTCTGTGAAGATACTGCAGAGGCTATAGACCTGTGAGACTATTGTTTAGTGACATCTTGAACAATGATCTAGCTAGGAATGTTCAGTGTCAGCAAAATTTAGTTGCAGATATTATGGGTATTCAAATCATTGGAGAGTCTTAAAGTCTTTGTAGATTTGAATACCCGGCATATCTGCAGCTAAATTTTTGCTGACACTGAACATATAGACATTTTTATATGTGTATTTTCATAAGATACAATTTTATGTAATTATATGATATCAGGTATTTTTTTTGGTCATTTAAATTTTTTTTATGTTACCCTTTTGTATATAATTATATTTTTGAAGATCGATATTTTTTGTCAATGAAGTTACTTTTTTTTATAGCAGAAAATATTTTTTGTACCTTGTTTAATATACACTGGTACCACAAGTGACAGCTAATTACACAAAACTATCTTCATAAGCCTCATGCCAGGTTCCATCCCGGAGCAGAGAGTTCTAGGAATATATATTAGAAAAGGTGATTGGGAATTTTTCGAGGAAAGTTTAAGATATGTGGAGTTGAGGGAATAATGGCTGGTTTATTAGACTTTAATTTGTCTGAGGAAAATATGAGGACAGGCGAGGCAATCCCAAAGTCAGGGTAAATGGTTGGGGGGGGGATACTTGGGGGTAGTCCCAGGTGGGGGGGGGGGGGTAGTTAGGGCAATTCGGTGATATCCAAGGTTAATTGGGGGAATATATAGGGTTATCCTGATGGTATTTGATATTTCCGATATCAAAAGATATTATGTGGGGGTGGGGGTGTATCCTTTCATGAGGCCTCTTCATGAAGAGACAGAATCGATAATTCCTTAAACTTGCTCAAGAATGGATATGAAAATTTTTTTGGTCAATATGTGGCTAAACTATCTACTACTGGAATTTTTGTGAGACAAATGGTTAATTGAAAACGTGTTTTATATTTGAATCCTAAATTTTATTTTATCGACTTCTCCAGATGACTTGTAATACTAAATATGTTATTACCTATATGTGACACCTCCCATCCACTAGATGGACATAAAAATTAAAAGAACACCTCAATGTGTGCATTAGGTACATCACAAATGTTTTCCATTGTTAGTATTTTTCTCATTATTTAATGCCTTTCTACGGAAGCCTTTTAAGGACATGAGAAAAAAAAATTTAATTGTATAAACGATGTAGTAAATTGTATATACGAAATACTAAATTGAATATATGAAATATCAAATTGTATTTACGAAATACTAAAATGAATATTCGAAATACCAAATTGAATATACGAAATACCAAATCGTATAGACGAAATACTAAATTGTATATACAAAATAATAAATCATATATACAAAATACTTGACCTAACTACTTTCTATAACGATTTGTTTTTACAATTTAGATTTAATTTTTTTATTTACAATTTCGTTTTTTCAATTTACTATTTCATTTATACAACTAAGTATTTTCGTATATACAATTTAGTTGTATATACAATTTAGTATTTCGTATATAAAATATACTAAGTACTTCATATATACAATATACTACTTTGTATATACAATTTACTATATCGTTTATAATTTAAAAAAAATTTCTCATATCCCAAAATGGCTTCTGTACCTTTCACTCAAAGTTTTAGGTTAAAATATATTATTAATATTATTTTATTATTTTATTTATTATTTGTATTTTTTAAGCATGTTCAAGGTTTTGAGAAATATACATGAAATGTGCACACTAGCAGTTACGCACGACACGACGTCGTCGTGCACACTAGCAGTTATACGCACGACGTCGTCGTGCACACTAGCAGTTATACGCACGACGTTGTCGTGCAGTTTGCACAACATCATGTATATTGGCTACAATATGCACGACATCGTGTATATAAGCGCTTGCATACATGACGTATTTCGTATAGCCCTAGCCGTTCTTGAGACAGTGCACAATACCAAACTGCGGCGATATTACTAAAAGAGCACTCTGCACCCCAGGCTGAAAGTCAGACCTCGATCGAAAATAATGAACCCTTCGATATTATATTTAGTCTCACACATTATAAAGTATCTATATCATAGTTGGTAGATGTTGTGAACACTTTCTGGAAATGTGTGGCAAATCAATCAAACCGTATTGATTTTATAACAAAATGAACAGCAGAAAACTGACATTTATATATATTTACTATTCTTAGTGTGACATTTGGAGTTAATTGAATATACTTTTTTATCTAGAAGGTTGCGAAAGCAAGCCTTCAGGATATTGTCAGAGGATGAGATGTGAGAGAGTGAAACATTCAGGAAAATTTTCAAATGAATAGCCTCAGTGGATATCAAGCTGAACAGTGTCACATAGGGCTCAGTATACTTCAAAACATATTGAGCACAAATATTTACTTGTTTTTTTTAGAAAGATACCATTAGTTTGCTGAAAACTGCCTTAAATGAGTGTGTACGGGGGGGCTCAGACCATTCGTCATTTCACCTACCGGCAATTGCTCGCTCGCCAGCTTTGCTCCTGCAGCTGTTTACATTTCGCCGACAACTTCTGGTTGACTTTTGGGTGATGTTTTGAACTTTTCAAGGCTTTTTCATGCCAGGAAAGTGATTCTGAAGGCACTTTAGTGTGTCATTGACTTATTCCAACTTATTTTTGTACGTTAGAGGCATTTTTGCAAAATTAGGGCTTTTTTCGCGGTATTTCGCTGTTTTTGTGGCTCTTGGCCTAGTATGCAACCCACCTCAGTGCCCCTGGTGGCGAATTTAAGAACTAGGCATTAGTTGGACTTGGTGACGAATTCAGAATATTTAGAACAAATTAAATTTAATATTGAATTAATTGTTGTATTAGCTAGACACTGATTCAAACTTGTAAATCCATTGGTTTTTGCAGTGCATGTTTGTTTAATTTTATTTGTCAGGTCATGGATGTTGTGTTACTTAGAATGCTAAATCAGTTATTTTTCAATAATTTGTGTGAATTGACTCCTTGGCACTCGTTTTCTTGCAGTTCTCAAATAAAAAGTGCATATCTCCTTAAAAAAAATCCACAAAAAAACTGTTATTATATGAAAGTGAAACCGGAAAAAAAAAATCAAATACATATATTCTTTGATCAGCCTCATTATTTATTGCAGTGAGACAGTCACAATTAACTTTGTTCAAAAAATCAATTTAACAAAATAAAAAATAAAAACTATTTAATCATGAAAATATAAAAACTTTATTTCACCAAAGATAACATAATTAATTTTGTGGTGATCCACATTAAATTAAAACAGTTTAAATTCAATTCAATAAAAGTATGTGTTATAATTGCACTTGAGGGTTGAGAGCATGCCACTGTAGGTGTGCCAAGAGTGAATGTAATTTAATAATTTTAATGGACTAAACCAATTTGATAATTGCTCCTAGCTGCAAAAATACATTAAGCTGTGAATGTTGCACTCATTCACGTTGCATTGAGTGAATAACTCTCAATTAGTTATATTTATCATAACAAATTTATCGTGATATTATTGAATCGTCAAGGGTCAAACGATGTCCAGCCCCATCTGGTAGTACTCCAGCACTAACACTCTACCAATCCACTATACATGTACAATATCATCACCTTCTTGATTCAGCGCCGCAAGGCTCTAGTTTTCTATACACCATAATTGAGAGCTGTTATATTTATTGCGTGCAGTTGCCATGCAGAAATGTTCTCTGTAATTACTAGATGGTTCAAAGACATTGCTTCCCTGACAGACATTGAACTTCACCATCTCATTCTATACTGTCACTACTTATCTGAACAAATTTTCACCTACATTATCAAGCATTATAGATGCAGTATAAACATAGAATTAATACACTGACAGGGATTTGATACTCTTGTTCTTGTGTCACATTGCTGCAGATACCATCTCAATGGGACATTTTGGCATAATTGACTAAATATCTTCCTGCAATAATAGACTTGCATGGTGCACACTTGTCTCACAGCCAAATTTGTGGCAGAGTGACTTCCTTGGCCAATGAGAGATTTCAAAATGTCCTCTAAAGTTTATTTTGCTGTCTATGACTTCAGTAAAAGGTAGTCAGTAAGGTGCAATCTGTATAGTAGAGCCAAATAACAAGGCAGCTAATCTGTTTGTTTGCATGGTCTTTATTAAATACTGTTATCATCAAATCAGACAAAAATTAAGCATAATGCATGGAGAGCTACAGCCAATTTCATAGAATTGGAAACAATATCATAGACCTATTAGATGGCTTCATGTGTGGCCAAGACTCTTATTGGTTGAAGGCTGCCCTAACCAATAGGAATCCAGGATTCACGTGACGTTATCTAGAGTTTAGCTTCCAAGTCTATGGCTGTAATATGCTACAGTACATGGCAAAATGTGCCATGTTCGTTTTCCATGAGAACGATAAACGCATGAAAAACGCATGGTTTTTAGCTTATTATAATGAGCCAAAAACCATGCACGTGGCACATTTGGCCATGTAATTAGAACAAGCAAACGCAAACAAAGGGGAAATACATATAAAATATGAGAGAGCATCACAATTCAACACGCGACCTGGTTTGTTTTGTCGAAAACTACTAATGTGCACTATCTACTCCAGCTAACAATGCAACAAATATTTTGACTACGATATTTCTTCACACACTTCATAATGATGTAGTACACTTACATATGGACATCGTGCCATTAATTGCTACATGATATATGCTATTCCCTGCAGAGTTTAGACTCGGATCAGACTTGAATTCTTTGACTCAAGGGAACAAATACGTTAAAGAAGATAAGACAACAAAAAATAAAAATAAAAAATAAATTATTATATATATATAAGAACAAGAAAAAAATCAAATCTCTCAGGAGAAAAGAGTTATCATCATTCATAAGAAGAAATCCTCAGATTTTATTAAAATCTTTCGAGAAATTTACTATGAGCCAAATTCATTGACCATATTCGAGGCGCAGCATTTTTCTGAGGTTCTTCCTGAACTTAACACTGACCAAGATGTACAAGTAGAAGTTGAGGGCGTTGTTGCACATCAACAATGTACGAGTCACCACAACACACAGTCTGACAATATGCTGATTTGTGATACCGTACACTGTGAAGAAGAGCGATCTGATGTAGAATGGCAGAGTTAGTATGATGAAGGAAAAGGTGACGGCAAAAAACAGCTTCATCATGGATTGTTCAGTTGTGGCCAGATTAGGTAGACTGGAAATCTGGAAATCGGATCTAGAGCTTTGGCCGGTTGTTTTACTCACAGCTTCACGTAGTTCAATGCCTTGTGATCCATCACTAGAACTTTGGGTGCCAGAAGCAGAAATTGTAGTCACTGAGGTATTCATCGAGTCGGTTTGAAAATTTTGCGAAGAAGTTAATGAAGGGACTTCATTATTTTGGCTGTACTGCAACACATCATTCCTGCTATCCCTCACTGCTCTGATGATGAGAATGTTTAATGGACCTATGATTCCCAGAGGGATAAGAAAGTGGAGGCCTGCCATGGCCCAGTTGTAGGCTATGGCAAATGACGTATCGGCCAAAAAGAAACATGACCTGCCTTCATCCCCAGTTGTAGCAGCAAAGACTGATGGCACCACCAGAAACAATAATGCAATATAGATAGCTGAGATGACCCCAATGATAGCTTTTTTTGATTGAAACTGCTTGAATTTTAGCGGAAACCTAATCGCCAGGAATTTCTCCAGTGTCATCCCACATATCAACCACACACTAACAACAATAAAATACCCACGAAAATACAGAACAATTTGACAAGCTATCAAGTTCATTTTATCCACAGCAACTAGTATACCCCAACTAATAAAGAAACTAATATTTTGACAGCAATCTGACATTGCCAATGCAGCTAAAAATAAAGCAGTCTTGTGTTTACCAAACTTACAGAATACAGCCATCGCTAACGTATTGCCAATGATGCCCAAACTCAGTATGATAGGGTCGACATATGTTTCAATAACATTGCTTGCAATAATAATGACCAAGCTGTAATCGCTATTCGTAATGTATGTACTTTCGAAACTCGACTTTGATGTGTTGACTGGAGCATTCAGAGAGACATCTTCTTCAACGGGGCTGTACGTATTTCCAAGTACTGCCATCACAGGTTCAGTGGTCAACCAATACAGATGATGATTTGTGTCGTCGTTCGATCAATCTGAAAAGGAAATTATGACATAATATGTATAATGAGTTACTATACCTACATTGTTAGGGATGAATCATTGTATAATATTTAGTAGAAATATTCTTGCAGGTCAGCTTTTCGCATGTACGTAAATGTTCCATGCGATGGTCTACAGCCAATACTATAGGCTTGGAAACTAAACTCCAGAGGACGTCATGTGAATGCAGCCCTCTCGAGCATTGGTTGAGGGAAAACCTTGGCTTATTTCGTTCATTTTGAACATATATTCCACCTACTGATTCAAGTCTTGTGTCAATCTCAATTTGACTCTCTAATGGAGCAAGTGACCTTGAATGTCATGAACTACAAAAATTGACATTATGAACTACAAGCCTAATGGAAAACATTTAAAATTGCTCTTCTTTCAAAACACCTAAACTGGAACTGAAGTAAATATATTCTGCATTCAGCTGCTGAGTACCAATCAGAATGATCTGCTATCACATGTGCAGCATAGGCTGTTTTGTAAAGTTTGGTGTTACAGTGGGGTACAAAAATATCCATTCACAGTAAATAATATATTTTGCATTTTATTCCCGAAAGATTCATTCTCTCACAGCAATATATGTATTATTTATTCGTAAACAACAGGTACAGAATACAAAATTGAAATTGTAGTCAAGCTGTGTGAGATGGTTTTTTTAGCAACTTTAATAATAAAATAGATATATATTTAATAATAATCTATTGTTGTCACCATTCAGCTACATTTACAGTACATGGAGTTTACTTATGATCTGCTAAGTTACCATGCCTTCTTGTGTATGACTTTAAACATTAAACTTCAGGTCCATTGAATTATTTTCCCATTCCTATATTTTAACTGCATTTAAGAGGCAAATAAAATCAAAATCAAAATAAATTATATTTTTGGAGGTGACAATGAATATAAAATTGCATAATATATACATATATGTCATGTTTAGTATTAATCTACATTTTGCATGAAAAACATGTAGCTGAGGGTAATTATTCCACAAATGCATATCTGGCAATGTTCAACCTGACAGTCTTGATAGCCACATGTGGTTGTTATATAACAGACTATTAAATAGCTTGTGTAATCCCAAGTGTCACAGAGCAGGATGCTGCAGGGGTAAGGTTTTGTGTATAGAGTTAAGACTTTGTGTATTTGTCATGGAAATAGTAGATTTGGCTCATTTCTTTTATTATTTAGATTATATATGACGTCTAATAAAAGAATACAGCAATAAGATGAAATATTAACTAATTTTTTATGGGTTTCATTATAAAATGTGAAATGCTAGGTTAGTGAATGTAGGAAATAAAACAATTTTTAGCACTATTAAGATTTTCCAACCTTATGAAAAAAGTTTGAAGTAAATTTCAAAATTAAGATTGGAAAGAGAAAGTACTATAATTAAGATATGAAATTTGTAAAATTTCATTCATGAATGTAGGATATAAATAGTGTCTTTGATTTAGATGTTTTCATATTATCCACTAATTATAAGTATTCTATATTATTTATGGCCATGAGACCCCTAAAAGGCACAACTACACTGTTTTATATATATTCTCTTCATGTTTTATCTCTTTCAGTGAAAAAGGGCTTCAGTTCTGCTCCAGAAAACAAAATATATATTACTTTTTTTTCTTTTCTTATTTTGTTAAATATAGTGGAGATATATCAGTGTGACTACCAAAAGGCACAACTAGGTGATATACAGTAATACTCTATGAAATGTCATTAGGGTAAATGCATTAGTGCTACTAAAGTTCTACAGTTTTCCATAAAGATTTTAAATAAATTCTGAATAAGTTCAATAGCACCATGTTTCTTCCATGATCAGTTGACTTCTTCAGGTTAATCGTGACGATATTCTACTTGTCCCCTGGGTGTTGGTTGAACACAAGAAATTTGTGTTGGAATTCTCTGTTAAGACTGACCCTGCTAATTGTCACAATGGAGTAAACACGGAGTAAAATGTACCCTCTGTATTTCCTCAGGCTATAGATTGAAGTTGTGTCATTTTCCTACACCATATTGGTTGTGTACGTGCATGAGTATGTCTTTTGTGCATACAATCATTCAAAAATTATTATTTATTTCAAATTTATATTATACCTAATATAAGCCATATTTTTTAATTAAGATATTAAACTTAATAAGGTGTAACTTAAGTATGAACAGTGACATAGGGTCATAGATCTAGGGAAGCCAAGCTGATCAGGGGTTTGACCCCCACCTGGCAACTTAACCCAAAAGGAAACTAGGGTAAGGGGATTGGTCAAAGGTATCAATAAGAATAGGGGACATGCCAGTTGTAGAAATTTCTAGAGCTTAGTCTCTTTATGGAGACACGAGCAGAGTCCCATGGTATTTTGCTTGACATTACTTTACAACACTGGAATAAAAAGCCACACTCTCTCTCTGCAAAGCATTACCTTGTATGTGTATTTTATTAAATTAGATTAAGCTTTGTCTCAATAGTTTCACCGACGTGTAACCATAATGATGGAAAATTATAGAGTGACTACAGTTGCCACCATGGTAGTCTTATTTTTTTTAATTACTCTGTATACAATCCAAATTACTTTCTTAAAGTGCCAGATATAATAGTGGATTTTCACGGAAGGTTCTCTGTATTTCCACCAGGTGGCTACGCCAGAATGCAATTCTATTGGCTGAAAAAGTTCCCGCCCTTCAGTCGGATTGGCTGAAGCAAAGTGCATCCTAGCAGCAGTATTTTTAGTGCATTTTTATGTTTATTTGACATCTAATCATTTAGTTGATTTTTGGTATTTCCCTGAGAAAATTATTATTTATGGAATCAGTTAGGTATGACCTACTATGTCTGAAAAGCAAAATGAGTAATAAGAGGAGAAAAAGGACTTATGTCTCACTGACTCTTTTTCCATAACTGTAATTTGTCATTCCAGATCCACCTGCATTATGCTGCACCAAGACTAATGATTCATTTGGCATAAAGTGTTCAGCTGAGGGTAATCCACTTCCGGTAATTACCATAGTAACAGCTTCAAACAAAACTATAAGTTCAGAAGATTTGCCAGGAACATCAGCAATGACATGGCAGCACTGTATTTTGGAAAAGACAGTAAGGGTACATTAACTACTTACTGAAATTGTGAAAATGGCATGTCCTTGTGAATTTTAGTTTAGAATTATCCCACAATTGTTAATTAGGTCACAGGAAACTTCACAGAGCTCTCACTGAGCTCAAATATGACTGTCTAAACCTAGGATCTTTGGTTGTAAAAGCTACTAACATTCATGGAAGTTCATCTACTGCAAAGATAGAGCTACCAGAAGGTATATTATAACATAATGATAATTGCAAATTTGCATTTTTAAATTACCCTTTAGTTGCGATGAATGCAATTTGTATTTTACTGAATTTCATTGTAGAAGATGATGTCTATTTCAACACTTTTTCAGATGTTCATACTTCTTCTGGTAATTGTTTACCCCTGAATACAAGAGTTGAGTTTTTCTTGCTTTTAATTGGACTTTGTCACTTCAGCCATGACATTTGGTGTTCTTGAGACAGAGAACAATACCAAACTGCGGCGATATTACTACAAGAGCACTCTGCACCCCAGTCTGAACGTCAGACCTCGATCAGACCTCCCCGAAGGAGGCCTAGTGCAAAAATAATGAACCCTTTGAAATTATATTTAGTCTCACACATTATAAAGTATCTATATCATAGTTGGTAGATGTTGTGAACACTTTCTGGAAATGTGTGGCAAACCAATCAAACCGTATTGATTTTTATAACAAAATGAACAGCAAAAAAACTGGCATTTATTTTTTACTATTCTTAGTGTGACATTTGGGAGTTGGTTAAATATAAATTTTTTTGGATACACCATAATTGAGACCTGTTATATTTATTGCGTGCAGTTGCCATGCAGAAATGTTCTCTGTAATTACCAAAGACATTGCTTCCCTGACAGACATTGAACTTCACCGTCTCATTCTATACTGTCATTACTTATCTGAACAAATTTTCACTTGCATTATCAAGCATTATAGATGCAGTATAAACATAGAATTAATAAACTGCCAGGGATTAGATACTCTTGTTCTTGTGTCACATTGCCGCAGAGGCCATCTCAATGGGACATTTTGGCATAATTGACTAAATATCTTCCTGTAATAATAGACTTGCATGGTGCACACTTGTCTCACAGCCAAATTCGTGGCAGAGTGACTTCCTTGGCCAATGAGAGATTCCAAAATGTCCTCTAAAGTTTTTTTTTGCTGTCTTTGACTTCAGTAAAAGGTAGTCAGTAAGGTGCAATCTGCATAGTAGAGCCAAATAACAAGGCAGCTAATCAGTTTGTTTGCATGGTCTTTATTAAACACTGTTATCATCAAATCAGACAAAAATTAAGCATAATGATCGGAGAGTTACAGCCAATTTCATAGAATTGGAAACAATATCATAGACTTATTAGATGGCGACATGTGTGGCCAAGACTCTTACTGGTTGAAGGCTGAGGAATTGTTCCATCATTTCAGAGCAAGCTAATATCAACATGGCAATACATAATATAAGAGGATTTCCTATCCCCCCCCCCCGGCCCCCAACAATAAAATGAGGCTGATGATCTCGCTCAATTTTACAAAGGTGACTAATAAACTCATTTTCCAAACTTTTTACATATTATTTTCTGGCATTTTAATTAGCTTATCCAACACTTCCGAGTAAACCCCAAGAATCAACCAGCAATCTAATTTTCAAGTTGGATATATCATATAATCTTTTGCAAGTTGAAAATTGAGAAGTGAGTTCGCTCGTGTAGTTTATATGTCACAGTCCCTCTGCCCTCCCCACTCAAAATAAATATATATAAATTGTGTTGGTCATAGGCGGATCCAGATTTTAGAAAGAGGGGGGTGCCCAAAGTTGCTCAATTCTGCAGCAATGCATGATGGAAGTATTTATGCTAAAGAAAATAGCAGGTGTAACAGACTATAGTCCTTTGCAATAGTTTTTGATAATCATGCTTAATATATTTATGTATTTCCTGTAATTGCATCTGTTTGCTCCAGTTGCCTATATCAATGAAGCGTTGTGTGTTTGTGCTTGACAGTTGATAGTTTACAAGTTAGTGGCATCTTTCAGAGGTGTAGATAGATATTTTACACTTCCTTGTTGGCTTCCCTTAAGCAATAATATTTATTCAAGTACACATGTATGAAATTAATGTATTGGAACACATAAGGTCTTCAGATCTACAGCCATAATCATTTGTACATGTATAGGTTGTTATCATTTTATAGTTTATTATATATATTACAGCCTATCTATAGTATTTTGTACTGTAATTACTTTAGCATATATGCAAGTGTGAAGTATCTACTGCTGGGATCGAGATATTCAGATATTGGCATCAGCTGGAGAGACTTCATTGTACTTTTAATGATTACATCTGGAGACTTTAGTAACAGCTTTGTCCTCAAGAATCATTACCTGTGATACTAGGATGGCATGAGGGATAGATATTCGTGCCCATTAAATTAATATTTAGAAGTATATTACAGTGGGATTATGATTAGGATTACTACTAGATGTTTTGAAGACCACTGGAAAGTACATGTAACAAGTGATATACTACTCTGGATTCTAGGTACACTTTGCAAGCACAACTTATGTTTAGCTGAGAGACGGAACAAACTTTTAATAACATGCTTAAGCCATGGTGGTTCTGTTTTCAATCATTTCTCTCTTTCTAGTTTGTGCATAGACAAGCAATCCTACATACACTAGAATAGGGGTTGTATTTCACTGTTATGCATACTGCTGGTGCCACAGCCATTTTCTGTCAGCTACACTAGAGCGAGCAAATGGTAGTATAACTCTACGGAAACATGATGTACACAGGAGTTTAAAAAAATGCTATCAAATGATTTTGGCAGTTTTACATTAGCAAACTTGTATAACTGGAATACTGTCATTACCTTGTATCTTTTTTTGAAAGCCAACAAAACTCCATAACTTTTAATATTGTTGTGACATGTCAGACTGACCAGAGGCCACATCTAAATGAAGAATATTATTGATGGGTACAGTTTAATTAAGCCAGTTAGCTGACATACAGGTGCTACACCACTTCAGCAAATACTACACTGGCCAAGAAATCATCTTGTATAGATTTGTTGTGCATCGTTTATAACATAGGGCAAGAACAATTATATCACTATTTGTCAGTTCAGCAAGGAGTTCAGTATCTAAGGCTATTTGATCACTCTTTCTGTCATTGCTGTCCAAGTCAAATGTGGCTGATCAATGTAGAACCTCTTTTGCATAAGAAATTGATAATTTGCTGACAGACTTTTTCCTTTTTCCTTCCTGTGGGAAGTCATTGCTTGAATTATTCTTTTGCATAGTTTAAATTCCTCATGCCAATTTGCTTCATGCAATATAAATGAACTTTAAAGCCAATTGCCATCATCAAGTCTTGTGAGTGCTACAGATTTGGCAATGCACCTTTCTCTTATTAAAGCTCATGCTAATGATCCGTAATCAGCACCATTGTCTTTTTATTTCTTTTGGAATCTGTTAGACATGTAAAAAGAATCTGAGGCGTTCTCTTGTCACATGACAAAAGTTCCCAATTTTTCTGGTGAAGATGTGGATGTAGATGGTACATAAAATCCTGACCACACCTAATGAAAAGCAGAAAGTGTAATACTTGTGTCCTGAAATTATGGGGTATAAATCATTCGCCATGATTGATTCAATTACCATATAATGGCAAATGTGTATAGAATGACAGTGTCCCCTGATGATATTGGCAGGTGCAACACATCATGATGAAATACTGTGCTTTTCTTAGTAATCAATGAGTAAGAGTGCAATATGAAGAGTTGAATCCTTTCTAGTGGTTCGAAAGTTAAAAACTACGTGTGTGGCATATTCCAAATTTAAATGTACCAGAAGTCCATATGCTTTGATTTGTACGGTTGTTGCAAATGACTGATTGAGACTGAAAAGTGTAATGCTTCACCTACATGCTCCCTGTTCCATTCCTATTTCATGAACATACAGTTCCAGCAATATATTGCCATACTCAAAATTATACACATAATGTGTTCACAATCTGAAGTTATTAACATGTGGATCACTACTGCTGAAAAGGCAGTCAAATGTATGAGTCAGCACTAGTTTTTTCAAACTCTGAAATGACTCCTGGTGACAAACTGTTTTCAAACCTTAAGCCCAACTTCAGGTGGATGTCAATCACCAGATTCACCACCAGATAAAAATATCCAATGCCCCAATACCTCAAAAAGTCCCTCCTTTACAGGTCTTTCTTTGTGCTGGTTTTGATGGTTTTATCACAAAATTTACACATGCAGCTGGGAATGATTTTGCCGATATATGTGTGCTAATATTTAAGTGATATTCCTTTTCCAAAGGCTGCCAGTTGTCGTCAATACAAGACATAAAATGCTGCAATATATCAAAATGTTCCCCTTCCATAGGGGTGTTACTGATGACATACATCAATAAGTGTTTTTGCATGTGCGTTTTTCTCATTAAAAGGTGTCTAAACTTTAAAAGGCTGCCAATCAGCACCAGATAAAGATATCAAATGCCCCAATTGCTGTGCCAAGTTTAATTATGTCTTCCAAAAAAATCACAATTGGTTTGCTATGCCACTGCACTATAAGAAAGAATACTTCTTTGAGAATTTGAAATGTGTCCACAAAAATAAAGCTAACAGCAGATTTACCTTGCAAGGGGTATCTCTGATATCTTGCGCACAAAAGATTCTCAATACCCATGAGCAGGTCATAGCAGGTCAAATTACTTCAAGATATACCATAAACCGGGGTATCTTTGGTTGCCTTGGGGTAAATTTGGCCACCTATGAAAAAATATAGGTGTTGTAGAGTCTCACTCTAAAGCATCTTATATAGGTAACATACTTTATACATAAATAAATCTTAACCCTATTAGCATTCTGAAAATATTATGACTATTAGTGCGACAATTATGTTTTGCATGTGATTTCCAATGATAGAGCAGTTGCTGTATATTTTGGCTCAGGGAATCAGTTTTATCGTACATATCCCAGTAACTTGGGGCACTTGTGCATTGTAAAGAATGTCTCACAGATCAAATTTCTCTATGGCTATTTCAAACTCTTAAGTATTCATTTCGGGTACGTTGGCAACCCATTATTTACTGATCTGAATACATCTGTTGTTATTATGAGTTTCAAGAAGTAAGTAAGTAAGTAAAATTTTATTTCAAGTCGGATAATAGCATCAACAATAAAACAGAAGTGCACAGCACTTGTGTCTGACATTTAAGAACAATGAGTATTTACAGATGAAAGATGAATGAAATAAAACTATAAGATACATAAAAGGCACGTGCCACATTGACACTCAGGTTGCCACTTAAGAACATAACTTTTAAAACCATTAAAATCCAAAGCCTTAACAGTATCAGGAATCTTGTTCCATAACATAGCACCTTGGTAACGCAACGAATGAAATCCATGTTTTAGAGTCTTATACATTGGTTGTCTTAGCATATTGACATTTCTAAAATTGTATGAAATATCTTGTACTGCGAAAAAATCTTTTGACATTCATTTGGTGGACATTTGTTTTGCAAAATCTTGTAAACAGTTAATATCATTAAGATGTATAGCGTATGCATACAGCAGTTTTAGAGCGAGCATGGACAGTTGCATCTTCAGAACGACTTTTCATGCAGGCTGATTGAAACATTTGATAAGAATGAAATGATCACCCCCAACATCTGGCCAATAAACATGCTTTCTCCTCTTTTAACCAAATTTTACCCCTTTTCTGTACAGTTGCAATGTTATTTCTGTATTCTTCTAGACTAATGGCCGACGTAGCATCGAGAAGTTAAGGACATTAGGAATGGCCAGAAAGTTGTCAATCACTTTACAATCTTTCTGATCTGTCTCTTTCAACCCTGAACTGTCCTTGCTCACTCTAAAACTGCTGTATCTTCCCATGTAAGTTCATTTACAGTAGGTGGCATGGGATGCATTAGTAATACACACATTGTACACATGGAATCACCTACTTGGATAGTTTGTCTTTTTCAATATGATGTAAGCTGATCTCACTCAATGTTTGCCTCGCCGAAGTTTCTGATGAAATGGAAGATTAACTTTTTCAGCCTTATATATCATGAATAGGATGTCAGGTACAAGCTCATGAACAGCCTGTGATGAATAAAGACCACAGGCGCCCAAGCAAATGAAGTAACAACATGAGTAGAGGCTTTGATACAATGTATGTGCCAATTAGGGGTGGTTGATAATGCCATTTTTAAGGAAGATGTTCTTTCACCTTATCAAGAGATAACGAGTTGCCCATTTCATTGTCAGGTTGCTCCTTTGAAAATGTCGGCTTTAGGATTAAGTTTGCATCAGAATATGATTTCCTGTTCATTGTGTATAGGGGCATATTACGGAAATTAAGGCACTGTCAGTTTATGGGCGTACCTGTTTGATATATATATATATATATATATATATATATATATATATATTTAGTTGATAAATTAACCGATTTTGTGCCAAGGATTACTTGTACTGATATTTCGAGCTTTCAATTAAAACATAAAACTTACGAAACAAAGTTACCAATATTTTTCCCCATTTCATGCGCATTTTACAATAAGTCTTATTTGCAAAGAAAATGGGGGGGGGGGGGGGGAAGTGATCAGTGTAGCTTCATGGATTAGGCGGACTTGCTTTGAGAAGATGCATAGGTCCAAAGTTCGAAAATTATAATCCACAGAATCCAACCTTACCTGAGATGTGGCTCAACTAAAATCTATTTCAGGTCTTACAAACTAGTATCCTTAAAAATCTGTATAAATGTAAAAATAACACTTGAGAAAACACCGCCTGGAACCCTGTATAGCGGCATAGGCAGGGTCGGATTAAGGCTTCTGGGGGCCCTAGGCTGAGCCCAATTTTAGGGTCCCTACATATTAAAAAAAAACAGTCTGATCTGTGATAAGTGGTACCCCAAGGGATTACATAAATATGGCAGTTTGAGACAGGTGGCCATTTTATACAGGTAAGACTGAGAGTTCTGGAGGAGCTGAAATGTAGACAAAGGAAAGTGTAATTTAACTAGCATAGTTCTGGCATTAAATATCATATGCTGTAGTGAATTGTGAAACAATGACATATTATCTTAAGAGTCCAGGACAGAATCAAGATTGGTACCTATCCCAACAAATGAACACTAAAGTTGCTGAAGGTGTTACAATAAACCAGGGAAGAAAAGGCGCCAGATTAAGCCTTGCTGGTGCACACTCCTCATCTGTTGGCGCAGTTTGTGCATGAGAACTGTTTTTAAATGAAATATGAATGATTACCATAATGTTAACTGATGTAGCTAGAGTGTTCTTGAAGTATAATTATTACCAGTTCACTAAGCACGTTCACACAGGTTTAAGTTCAGTCTAACTGACTTGTGACGTCATGTTTTAACGTGAGTGGATGTCTGGTTTCAGTTCACTGGGCAGCTTAATGTTGATCAGCCTATCAAACAGGCCAATGCACACAAACAAATCTATGTACCAGACTTACTCAAGTGGTCTCCACCCAACCTAGATAGAACCACAATTTGGCAAGGAAAACTCACAGACAGTGCGTGGTTAATGAAATGGCAGTAAAGAGGGGCCCTCATGATAGCGTCAGTGATACGTGACCTTCACACTATCACGTATAAGACCTACGTATGACCACATGGCTCTGTTATTCATGTATAACTTCTTTCTACGAGCATACGTGGGGCAATTGTAGATCACTCGCCGGACGTCCCTAAAACGCTCGCCAAACCTCCGTCTTCAGGTATCCATGAGGCATCCTTAAGTCATCCGTGAGGCACTCGTGAGCACTCGTAGATCGCTCGTAGATTGCTCGTAGATTGCTCGTAGATTGCTCGTAGATCACCCATGTGAATGAATGGCGAGTATATACGGATGAACCGTGGCTACATATGGCTACGTATGACCACGTATGACCATGTATGACCACGTATGACCACGTATGACCACGTATGACCACGTATGGCCACATATAGCCACGTATGTTTGATGCTCGCCGACTTATCCCCAAGCAAGTTACGTAATAATAATATCAACAATTTACTTGTAGAACGTCCGCCAAAACTCTGGGCGAGTGAATCATGTATGGCCAAGGATGAACAAGAATAAAAACATATTTTCATACGTGGTCATACGCAGATCTTATACGTGATAGTGTGAACGCCCCTTCAGTGAGGGTCTCCCTAGCCACCAACATTCATATTATAGTTATGTCTTTTGAAACAATTTGTACATGAAAATTGTATATGCCTTAAATAAAAATCAGGTTTCTGTAATAAAACAATGACAGTTTGTTGTAAAATAAGTACAGATGGACTGCAGAACCCTGCAACTATGATCACATTTGGGAATCAATAAAAATCTTTAAATTTGGTCTTAATTCTACAATTGTTATTTTTTTGTGATCACACAGTTTAGGGGTCAGTAGTCCCAAAATCAACATGTTCCTGTTATCCATTGGGTGTAATATGTACTGTGGAATAAAACTGGCTCACGCTCCCCAAATCTTGCTCCAATCTTGCTCCCTAAACTTCAAAAGACCCCAAAAACATAAATTGGCTCCCTAGGCTGATGCATTCTCAGGTCCTTTCATTCAAGTGGCTGAAATGAGTTTTGGGGGCGGGGGGGGGGATTTTATTTCAAATGAATTCAATATACGAGACAGTGGCAACTTCAATTTAAAAGTTATTACATAATTTTAGGTATCCTCATCCTCAACAATGCATATAATAAACACAGATCCTTGCACTTATAAATATGTGGGGGAATTGATGTAAATTTGAGACTTGGAGTAACTTTGATCATCTTTTGTTTGAGACCTTTCAACATGTATATATTAGAGGGCACATAGAGTGCAAACCTCCGCCAAGGCCCACTGGAATTACAGACCTATTGGTCTAAAATTAGGCCAATGTTGGTCCAATGTCAGTTTGGCCAGTGGTCAGCCCCACTGCAAATGACATGTCAACTCAAAGTTGGCCCAAGGTTAGCTATCCAATGTCAGTACGGCCCACTTTTGGCCAACAGCAGCTTGGCCCACTGTCATATATGACATACCAACCAAAAACAGCGTGTAACGGCATGTTTCTCTTACATTTAATATGTCATGGTTACAGTGTCCCACATTGTTGATTTGGTTTTAGTGATGAAATTGGCCTTGATTTGGAAACTAGATCGATTCAGTCACAGAACTCATTGTCATGTGGTCTGTGGATCCACCCTGCTCCAACAAGACGCCATCCTCAGCAAAAATCTGCATGGAAAAGTACTGCAACTCCATGAAAACAGCACTTCACAGAGCAGTACATGGAATGATTCACTTCTCATCAGCTTTTTTCATGCAACTTTTTAGGAAATCTTGGCATATATTTCCTTCTTAATCAACCAAGGATTTCTTCTGACCTTCCCAAATTGATGGAATCTTGAAATTAATTAAGGCTGGGAAATCAGCTAAAAACTGTTAATTTGCAAAATTACGATTATTGGAAACATAAGTTTTGAGTGTTATTAATGCTAACAAAATTGCTGATATGCAAAGAATATGTCACTGTTAGACCTTCAAAGTCAGCCTATATGCCATTAAGCAAATGTTTTTGTATTTAAGTGTAACTGGTAAACTAGCAAAATAATTGCCATTAAGCTCAGGGCATTTCTTAATGTATTTCAGCTACATTCTGATTGGCTGTTGCAAATGACATAGCTGCCTCTTGAGACGAGAAGCCAGTTAAGGCAGTCGGGAGCCTTGTATTAGTTAAAGTATATGTTGAAAAATGCCTGTGCATATACAGTGTCAGGATTAAGTACAATTTTCCCTGTTAAAATAAAAAAGATGATATTTATTTATCTGTCAATTTGATAAAAAAAAAAAGCACGATTAGGCTATTTAGAGTGGTGCTGTTACAGTTACAGTTCAATTCACATAATTTATAGCATTAAATGTTTTTAGATCGCATTCCTCTACATTGCCAGGAATGCCAATGTGATGACCCCAGGTCACTGACCTTACTAGGTCAGAGACCGACTTTGACGCGCACTGGGTGACCCGAACCACGTGACCACGGGGTCTTGGCGGGAATACACCCAGACCGCGTCAGTAGCTGAAGAAGCAGAGGATAGGCAGGCTGTGCGGCGGGGCAGGGCAAATAAACTTTAAAACTGGAATATTAACGCTTTGTCTTCATTGGGGAACCTTACAAATTGGCGCCCGATATGGGACTTGAAGAATCGATTGTAGGGTTCCCCAATGGATGGAAGACATGGATGACGCATGGACATGGACATAAAGAACTTTTTGAAAAAAATAACTTTACGACAACCACGCTGGATAAAGGCGTTCGCGACCGCGTAGTCTGGTCAGTTGCAGCGGAACACAGGAACCGTCAGCATCTACATTGAGCGTCAGCAGCATCAACGTTGCGACTTGATTACTTCAGACTACACATATCTACAGTTAAGTAGAATTCACACTACGATACTCTATCTTATTTAGTGTGTTTTGGCCCCACCGTACAATGCCTGCGAAGTTACGTAGAAGACCTGACTTGGCTACAGCCGAGACGAGTGAGCCCGCATCGACCCCGGTGCCGGGCCCCTCGCAAACGGCGGACGAGTCAGTTCTACGCACTTCAGCTAGGAGTAAAGTTGTGCGAACGCCGGGACGCCCTCGGAGACGAGAGGCCACGGCGGATAGGACTCCAAGTCCTGGACTCGCAGTAACGAGCCAGGAAAGTAGGCGGATGACCAGCGATCGAGGGCGCCGAAAGACAAATTAGACAAATTTACTCGGGTCGCCACTTTTAACAAGTGGACGGACGAGGAGAAGTGTTTTCATCTTTGGACCAGCGTTACTGGTCAAGCTAAGCTGAAAATGCGGCCCTTAACTTATCGGGACGATTGGAGAGAGATGGTGAGCCAGTTGACGGCCCTGTTCTGCTCGAATCGTGCCCTGGATGCATACAGAAATAAATGGTTTAATGCAAAGCGGGGCCCAGAGATGGACCTCGAAACGTACGGGTTATTTTTGTTGGATCTCTCTCGGAAAGCGAATCCCGCTTCCACCCCCGCCGAGCAGGAACGCTTTGCAAAAGAGCGCTTCATGGAAACGGCTGGGTCCACGAGTATGAGATTTTGGTTAGCGGCTTTAAAGCCACCCACACTGCAAGAAGCCATAGATCTGGCGGTGCAGTATGAAGCAGCGTACGAGGCCACGAAAACGAGCAAGCCTGACGTCGGGCCAGCTGGCGCTGTCGCCTTGCCAATAATATAGCCCGAGGCTTCGGTGGCTGCTACTGCTTCAACCTCTACACGTGTCGGCTCGCCTTCTGAAAAAGAGGGAGCCATCACGAGGCAGGATCTAAAAGATCTAGTTTATTCTATCATGGGCGAGGTTATGGCTAAAGAGTCTAAGGGAAAGGTCTATAGCAATACTCGTCGACAGGAGCAGGATTATTCCCCTGAGTCACGGAGATGCTATCGGTGAAAAAAGACCGGACATCTCCGCAGGAACTGCCCTAGGCGTCAAGCCGATGACGATCGCTCTACGAGGAGGGCGTCCAGCAAGGACAGGGAACACCGATCGAGTAAACACGGTGATAAACGGTCCAAAGGGCGGAGCGATCAGGGTAAAAAGGGGGGCAAGGATAAAAGGGAGAGAAAACAGTCGGAAAACGAGTGAGGGTGGAGGAAGTATCCGTCCCGGATCCTTCACCTGCTGAAAAAGCAGCCCCTCAGCCTCCAGAATGTTGGGAAGGGGTAAAAGTGGGACAGCACTGGCCTAGACATGTGGCCATGCAGAATTCGAGCGCATCCTGGTATATTACGATCAGTGTAGGAACACGTCACGTGGACCTCCTGATCGATACTGGTGCGCAGGTATCTCTGCTGAGCAAGCAAGAGTATGACGAGATACCGGGTGCGAATCGAGAGACATTAAGACCTGTGGAAGGCAAAATCTCGGCTGCCAATGGCGGACCTATTAATATTTATGGTAAGGTTGAGCTCACTCTCTGTTTAAAGAGGATGCTTTATCCTTGTGAATTTTTGGTAGCAGATATCGGAGGTCTCCCTGGTTTATTAGGGATGGACTTCTTGAAGAGACACGGTGCATTGTTAATGTGTTCAGTAGGGATGCTGAGGCTGGGAGGCGTTGACATTGCGTGTATAGAAGGTCGCCCTGGAAAAACAGGCCGAGCAATTATACACGAAGACGTCCATATACCAGCTCGCCACGTGTCGCAGGTCTCAGTCAATTTGGTGTCCTGGGGCGTATCTGACGGGGGCGACCTCGTATTCGAGTCTTTGCCCACGGTTTGCCAGGATTTACACATAATGATACCTAGAGGGCTATTGAAATCCCAATGCTCTGGGGCTCACGTGTGGATAGCCAATCCCACGACTGAGAGTGTTCATATTGCAAAAGGTCAAGTGGTAGGTCAATTGAGCGAAGTCGAAAAAGTGGATTCATGGAAAACGGTGCATGCTGCTGAGGTCAATCATGAACTCAAGTGGAAAAACACTGAAACACGCCTGCCCGTTCATTTGCAGCCTCTTTTGGACGAAACTGACGATCTGACAGCAGATCAAAGGTCAGAGCTCAGAAAGGTCTTGATGGAGTATGAACATTGTTTTGAGGGAGGTAAATACGGGCTGGGACGTACGAGTCAGGCCACGCACAAGATTGACACGGGTGACAATCGGCCTTTCAAGGTGCCGGTCCGGAGATTAGGGTGGGCTCAAAGCAGGGCGCTGTCAGAGGAAGTGGATAAGATGCTGAGACTCGGAGTGATCGAGCCCAGTAATAGCCCCTGGTCTAGCCCCCCTGTGTTGGTTAGAAAGAAAGATGGAACTTTCAGGTTTTGTGTGGACTATAGGAAATTGAATTCGTGCACTAAAAAGGATGCTTATCCTTTGCCACGCATTGATGACTGTTTAGACACTTTGTCAGGGGCAAAATGGTTTTGTACCCTGGACCTGTCGTCTGGCTATTGGCAAATAGCCATGGATGACAGAGACAAAGAGAAAACCGCATTCACTGCTCCAAGAGGACATTTTCACTTCACAGTGATGCCCTTTGGTGTTACAAATGGACCAGCTACACTGGAACGTTTGATGGAGCTAGTGTTAGGAGGATTGGACCTGTCCACTTGTCTATGCTACATGGATGATATAGTGGTACAGGGCTCCACATTCCAGAAGTGTCTAGGTAACCTGATAGTTGTACTAAAACGCATTAGCCAGGCTGGGCTAAGGCTAAAAGCTAGCAAATGCGAGTTATTTAAGAGTGAGGTCTCCTTTCTAGGGCATGTGGTTTGTAGAGAGGGTGTGAAACCAGATCCTAAGAAGATAAAGGCGGTGCGAGAGTGGCCAGAACCCACTACAGTACAAGAGGTGCGCTGCTTTGTAGGATTCGCATCATACTATAGGAAGTACGTGCGGGACTTTGCTGGACTAGCAGCACCACTACATGCTCTTACAGCGCACCAGGCCGTCTTTAAGTGGGATGAGACATGCAGAAACGCTTTTAAAAGGTTAATCAGGGCCCTCACGACTGCACCAATCTTGGTGCTACCGCGTGAAGGGTGCCCTGTCATCCTAAACACGGACGCCTCTGATCTTGCGATAGGAGGTGTATTGTCGCAAATTATTGAGGGAGAAGAGCGCGTAGTTGCCTACGCCTCGCAGTGTCTGTCTTCGTCGCAAAAGCATTATTGCACGACATACAAGGAGTTGCTAGCTGTGGTCAGAATGGCAAAAATATTTCGGCCCTACTTGTATGGACAGGATTCAGTGCGTTTGCGCACCGATCATCGTGCCTTAGTGTGGTTGCAGAACTTTAAAGATGCGGAAGGAATGTTGGCGAGATGGATAGCTTCTTTGACCGAATACAACTTTGTAATCGAATACAGAGAAGGCAAGCAACACGCTAACGCAGACGGCTGCTCACGCATCCCCGTGAGAGCCTGTAAGCGCCAGGAATGTCCTGACCAAGGTCATGGCCAGAATGGTGACCTTGTGGCTTCCATCACGCAGTGAAACCAAGTACGAGGCTTCCGCACGATTACGTGTGGACAGCCTCGGCCAGTGACTGAAGTCGGCTCAGGAGAAGCCGGGGAACCACAGGTGCGAGTGTATGTGGCAGAGGCTGGAGAAACGGCAGGAGATACGGCAGGAGAAACGGCAGGAGAAATAGCTGGAGACGAAAATGAAAGATCTCTGGATCCAAACTGGATAGAGTCTTTCACCTTGGAGGAAATACGGTATGCTCAGGGCCAGGATATGGCCATAGCGACTGCCAAGAAGTGGCTAGATGCTGGACAGCGCCCGCCATATCACGATATTGTCACGCACTCGGCCCAGGTGCGGAATATATGGGCCCAGTTCTATTGCTTGAAATTGCAGCGAGGCATCGTGTATCGAACCCACAAGCTGCCTACAGGTGAATTGGTCAAGCAGATAGTGGCCCCAGCAAGCATCAGACGCAGCATCTTCAACCGGCTTCATACGTCTCGTCTTGGTGGCCATATGGGGATTAACAGCCTCATATCCAAGTTGAGACGGAGGTTCTATTGACCTGGCTACAAGGAAGACGTGATACGATGGATAGGTTGGTGCGATGTGTGTCAGAAGCGGAAACAGGGTGGCCTGAAAAAGGCTCCCCTGCATCAGGTGCCAGTAGGAATGCCGATGGAAAGAATGGCCATTTATATTATGGGACCATTGCCCGTCACAAAGTCCAATAACAAGTATATAGTAGTCGTGGCCGACTACTTTACTAAATGGACAGAAGCCTTCGCTCTTCCCAATCAAGAGGCGTATACGGTGGCTGATTGCTTGGTGACAAACGTGATTTTGCCATTTGGGGCTCCCTATCACTTGCATAGTGACCAAGGGACTAATTTCGAATCGAAATTATTCCAAGAAATGTGCAAAATCTTGGGGATTAATAAGACCAGGACCACGGCTTATCATCCCCAAAGCGATGGGCTGGTGGAACGCTTCAATAGGTCATTGGGTGATATGCTATCGAAGTTGGTTAATGACAGGAGGGATGACTGGGACGACATGCTTCCTTACGTGATGTGTGCCTATCGGGCTACGCCCCATAGATCCACAGATATCACGCCAAACAGGATGATGTTGAGCAGGGAGGCGATGCTCCCTGTAGACCTGATGTATGGCCACGCTCTCCAGCATAAACACCACTGTCCAGTGGAATATGTGGAGTGGATCCGTGATGCCATGGAGGAATCCTTTGAGAAGTGCAGGTCGCAGATGAAAAGAGCAGCACAGAAGCAAGCTAAGCACTACAACAGGTTGGCGATGGAGCAGTCATTCCATATTGGAGACTGGGTTTTGCTGTTTTATCCGCCCCTGGCCAAGCAGAAGTTAGCTTTAAAATTCTTGGGTCCATACAAAGTCACCAGGAAGATGGGAGAGGTCAATTATGAAATTGAAGCTCCAGCGACGGGCAAGAAGCGCATCGTTCATATTAACCAATTGAAGATGTACTTAGCTGAGGTGACTCCAGACGACATGATCCGGATCCCTGACATTCCATCAGACGATCCGTATTTGGACCCATCACTGTACGAGGACGGAGCAAGTGCGACCCCCTTCGGCGAGGGGCGGGATCCGCCCTTGCCCAGAGAATTGAGTGGTGACGCAGCGCAGCCTTGGTCTGGGCGGCCAGAGCGGGGCGGAGCTGCGGGGACTGGAGGACACAGGGGGCGCGGCTTGCAAACACGCGGTCCCCTGGACACGAGGAGGTTGGCAGATTCGAGTTCGAATCTGGATACTGCTCCTTTTCTGGACTTGGAGCTGTCCTCAGCTCCTTTTCCGGATTTGGAGCTGCCCTCAGCTCCTTCTCGGGAATTGGATCTGGAAGCGGCTCCATTTCTACCAGGTAGGCTGAGGAAGCCACCTGATAGGTTAGGCCACAATGTAGGCTACCAGTAAGCTTTTAGGTTCCTGCATTTCAGAGGGAAATAGCACTTATTGCTTGACTTCTGGCACTTTGTTTTTGAGAGTCTAGTGATCACATGTTTATACAATAAATACCAGTTGTAGCTTCATTTAGACAATATATAGTTTGATTTTACTTAGTCTTCCCCATGCACATGATTTTTATTTATTTTTATTAAAGATTCTCTTAAACACGTGGTAAAAGTCGACATTTTAAAGAGGTGCGTCGCTGCAGTCACTTTCTAGTGACTGGACATTTCGTGTACCTGACTCTCGTGGACGGAGCACATGGTCGTGTCCTGCAGAGTGGGTTTTTAGACATGCCACCCAAATGGTCACTACAGTGCAGCCCTTTTTGAATAAAAAGAGGGAGGAATACTGCAAAGGTAGAATTTGGGCACTGCTGGTTGAAAGCAGGGGCAAAACACGAAATTAGGTAATAAGAATGGGTAAAATGCCTCATAACACTGGAAATATCAGGAAAATAACTTAATTAGCAAGAATTAAGGTCTGTAGCGGTTATGGAAATGTTTAAATCCCATGGTAAACTTTATATGACTGGCTGGGTAATCTGGATAGGTCAGCAAAAGGATATAAATGCTAGACTATGGTTACAAGGATAAATGGTTATTTTCTCGGGGTATTGTAGCAAAATGATAAGAAATTGGCTATTTGTCATCATGGAACGTGAAACGTTCCTGATGGTTTGTTTTATTTGGCTTATAGGAGTTGCTAAATGTCACATTTAGCAACTAGGAAATTCTCACTTTCTGTGTCTCTTGAAACTGTGTCACTGATTCCAGTGACCTGCATTCATGGAAAATTTCCACTGGGGGAAAAGGTCAACCAGGTTCGAAATTCGAACAGGCATCCCTTTGTACTAATTTTGTCATTTTCGGTGCAGTCCTCAATTAAGAAATTTTATGAGGGGGGGGGATGAAGGGTCAACTGGTCAACAAGGTGATTAGAGTCACATGACCTGTGATTCTGGTCACCTGACCTGTCACATGACTAAGAAAGTGCGGCAAAAAAAGCTGGAGGGAGTGGGGCGCCCTGTCTCACACCTTCTGCAACCAGCGAAGAGAGTACACACAACCATTCAGAAATTTTTGAGAATATAACCAGGACAACTTTCCACATATAAAGGATGTCTTCTGCAGATGAGAACATAAAGGAGGCTACTGCTATGCCAGCAGTGCCCCTGGAGAACGTGAACGAAGACGAGGGACCCCAGCTAACGTCAGAACAGACTGACATGGTGTGGGCTGCCATGGAGGCAGCGGGCCTCGAGGTCGGGGCCGAGCTTGAGGTCTCTGCCAGCGACGCTGAGGTGGCTGCCGTTTGCGGCTTGTCACCCACGTCAGAAGTTCAAATCTCCCTGGCCCCGGACTATTGGAGCCAGCAGAGGTTAGGACTCCTGCACCTGGACATGTGGGCCTACATGTCCAGGATGGAATACGAGTCAGAGGACCCGGCAGTTGAGAAATACGGGTCGGCAATGCTACCTGAGATGGCGAGAATGAGAAGGTATCTTCGTCTCCATCCTCGGAGAGAAGATATGCCCATCCTCAGCGGTTGGATAATAGGAGACCTGGGTGTTGCGACCACCCAGGAGGAGGTCATGGAAAGCCTCAAGAGGCGACCTTGGTACGCCAAGGAGAGAATGGCCAGGCCTAGCGCAGAGGCCGAGGTCTCTGGCACCGAGGCTACCAAGTCGCCTGCAAAGGAACCACAGGCAGCTCCGCCTACGGAGGCTGCCATGGAAGCAGTTATGACAACTCCGGCCAGGGCCGAGGAACGGCCAGGAAAAGGGAGTCTGGATGAAACGGAGAGTGCAGAGACCACAGATGACGGAGGGACGGAGAGCGACGTCTCGGCTCCGGACAGCACTCCCAAGGTCGTTCTGCCAGCTGCACCCGGGACGTTGAGGGCCTGAATTACATGTGTGCTACCTGCGGAAAACGAGTGAGAGACCGCAAGTCTCTCACTCGCCAGGTGAGCGTGGCCCACGCAGTGGCCTATGTGGGCTTCCAGTGCCCTGAATGTCCCACTGCGCTGCCCTCAGACCGGAGAACAAAAACTTCAGGCGCCACCTGGAAAGGTCGCATGGATATACCCGCACACGGGCTGAGGAGTTGACGGCGGCCACGGGTTTGACGACCATCCACGGGCCCAACTCGGACGGATCGCTGCCAGCGACGCCAGAGATGAGGGCCCTGGTCAGCAGGGCGCCTCCCTCCCAAACTACTGCGTCCACGGGCACCAGGGTGGTGCAGATGCGTAGCACAGAGGCAGCTTCGAGCGTGTCGCCCCGAAGCCGGCAAACGACACCTAAGCGACCTCATCCTACAGCGACAGTCACCAGGACGCCAGTAGCCGAAGACATGGTGACCAGGGCCCAGTACCAGGACATCGTCCTGGAGGTACATAGGGCCAGGTCGCAGACGGCCGCGTCTGCCCGCGAAAACGAGGAGTTGCAGGCTAAGCTTCGCGTGGAGACAGAACAGCGAGAAGCCCTGGCCCGGCAATCTGACCTCCTATACCAGGAGGTCAAGCGATTGACAGCCGATCGCAATCGCTGGATGGAGGAAGCAAGGGCGGCTGGATCCTCTTCTGCAAGGCCTTGAACGCAAGGCCTTGTAGGATGACAAAACGATGACGACCTGGAACGCGCCCCCCATAAAACGACACCTGGATACGGACTGGACTTGAACGCTGGACATCAACACGAGATGGCACATGGGTACGAACTTGGACGCTGAACATCAACACACCACGCAGGGGCAGATCCAACACCCCGCGGGGAGCCAGGAGGTAATGAGGAAGACGAGTGGAATTGTGACTTTTATAATGGCTGAATTAGAAACTGTGACGCCTGGAAAATTATGATACGGCTAATTATAACTACTGTCATCACTCGAAATTACGACCAGCTGGTTTTCCCGCGTAAAAAGACCTTGCAGATCCAGAAAGCGATACTGGCCCTTGTCCAAGGCGAAGATGGACATGGATAAAGATAATGGACTCTATGTGTATTATGTGATTGTTGTGTGTTGAATGTTGTATTTGCAGCGGTGCCAAGGAGTCAACCACGTGGATGATGGCCAGCTCAGGGGAAGAACCAGTCCTGGGGGCGGGCGTGACAGCTTTTTAGTGTCACGCCACAAGGCGATTGTTAATTGTGATTTTTGTGAATTATATGAATCTCGTTTATTTTATGTCGTCCTGATCATCGTCGTACAGCCTATTACATGTATTAGTTTGAATATGGGGGCATATTCCCAGTAAAAAGGGAGTAATGTGATGACCCCAGGTCACTGACCTTACTAGGTCAGTGACCGACTTTGACGCGCACTGGGTGACCCGGACCAGGTGACCACGGGGTCTTGGCGGGAATACACCCAGACCGCGTCAGTAGCTGAAGAAGCAGAGGATAGGCAGGCTGTGCGGCGGGGCAGGGCAAATAAACTTTACAAACTGGAATATTAACGCTTTGTCTTCATTGGGGAACCTTACACCTACAACATCAAGAGGGTTTGAGATTGCTGCAACTTACATTGCCCTTAAAACGAAGCTCAGGACGTTGCCATGTCCAAATAAGGACGAAATGTGTACGGCTAGTTGATGTCACAGATTATACTAACTTCATACGATGACAGTAAATTAATTTATGCACATAATAAGGTTTAAATATGAAAATCGGACAAAAACTTGCAGAGCTATGCAATAAAATATACGTAAAGCGATAGTATTTGTTAAGGTTGAACTAGGGCTCGCTTCGTCATACATTTTATTTAATAACTTCATAAATTTTCGTACGATTAAAAAAATTCCCCTAATGGCTTAAATTAACTAACAGATCAGGGACATGTGTGGTTTTCCTATAGTCCCTGTAGTTCTCAATCTTTGCATAATTACTTTTCAGTATTTTTGAATATGGCAATATGCATGGATATACTTCTAATCCATCATTAAGTCCAGATGATTTTTATAAATTCTTAACTAAAATGATTTTATCCGCAGAGTATTTCAGTAATAAGTAATACTATTATTTATTGTGATGTTGCTAAACAGTTTAATTATACAGTACAAAGGATTAGAAATGAATAGCAGTATATAAAAATATTAAAAATATACATTAAGTGTGTACATATACAAATGTTACACAAGAATCTTGACAATTTCTTATAACATGGAAGGTGAAGGACGTTGTGGTAAATTATAGATTACACAAGTTCTAGTGTTTCACACCCTCCTGTACTAGTAAATAAATGTAGCCTACATACAATCACATGTGCACCGTGTGGTGATTTAAAGTTGCACTGTCTGTCAAATTTGCAATTTTCTAAGATGTTATCAAACAGTTGAAAATTACCTTTATTAATCAAGGCACACTAAATCTGTGTGAATTAATGATTTTATAAGAATTACTTAAAAATGAATTATACATTGAGAGAAAATCCAGACCAAAACATTGGAAACACAATTGAAATAACATCACCGCCATTGTTCAGTATTGTGACGTCATCACTGGGTTTGTTTACATATTGAGTTTTTGATGGCATGAAAAACTAATATTTATATTATTTATTGTAAATTAAAACTAAATTGTTGTGCTAAAGTGGGTATGTAATGGTGAAAAATATCATGAGACAAGAAGGCAGATTTATATCATTATTTTAATGAGCAAATTTAAAGCACACAGCTTTGTGTCAGGTAAAACATGAACCAAGAACAAGATTAGCGTTGCTGGTAATTTGACAGTATTTATCTAGTTGGCTATTTACATAGACCAGCATTCTTAAATAAACATGGTTTCCACTGAGAAACTTTACCTGAAATTGCTTCCGTGCCTTGCCCACTTCCACACTATGCCCATTAGTTTTCTTCTTTTGTTGGTATAATGACTTGTACTAAACTATGAAAGTGGTCAAAATAGAATAAAAAAACTATAAATGTAACGGCCGTTAAGCCAATCAGACATGGCAATACGTTGCAATCACCTTTTTCAGACCTGCATGTTTTCTTCGTGGTTTCAAATCATCAAATGTGAATTTGCTTTTTTGTTGCTTGAGGCGTGCTTCGTACATCTCACTTTGCCATAATTGTGGATGGGTCAATGATCCATTTTTGTGACTCAAATTGCTGGTTCCAAAACTTCAAAATTGACTTTGTGAGAATATATATCGTGCTCACGCATCGAGCAATCAGTACCTTGGCATGCCATGTTTAATAAGTGTGAAAGGGGCTTAAGTCTGTTATTTTTCTTGGCATTTTAAATTTGTGTGAAACAAACTTACAACTTGGCGAATGAGAAAAAATTTGTTATCACACACTTTTTCGGTGAATGAGAATTTCTTACACTTATTTCCTTAATATTGGGGCCTCTCCTATTTATTACCTATGTGAATGATCTAATCAAAGCCATCTCAGTCTTTCATCCAATTGTCTACGCTGATGATTCTACTTTGGTGACCTCACTAAATACTTTTCAAAGTTAAAACAATGCTATTAGTTTAAATGATGAGCTCATCAAGGTAGGCAATTGGATGAAGGCTGACAAAATGTCTATCAACAATAGCAAAACAAAGGCTATGATGTTTCATACCTCGCAAAGAAGATTAATTCTCTCGTTTTGTCTCATTTAAGTTACGGTGTAATCCTTTGAGGATGACAATGTCAGAATATATCTGTGTTACAAAAGAAAGCGGTGAGGTTTCTTACTAACAGCAAATACAACTGCAATACTTCCGAAATTTTATGATATTTGTGCACTTCATGACCCTGAAATTATGTCATAAACGATTTAATAATGTTTTACCCTCGTATCTTATTGATCTAATACCAGTGTATAGATGTTCCCATAATTATGAAACTCAACTGAGAAACCAATTGAGACCTCCACAAATTAGCCATCAGTTTGCAAGACAGAGTATTAAGTATAGATACATATAGAGAAAAACCAAATACACACAGTTTAGATGGTTTTAAGAACTATATAAAGAATTGCATAGTTGCATCATATGTTGCTGAATGTAATATTGATAATTGTTATATCTGCTTGCATATTGAAATTACATAAACCATGTCTTTAACTCTCTATGTTAATTTATGTATTTATCTTCCCAATTGGAAGTTAGTCATATTCAAAACCAACACTGATGGGAACAGTTTTATTACATTTTCCTTATGTTACACAATATAATCTCTCTAGGTGGCCCACAGTAGCGAAAACTCAAGTTTTCTTAGTGGGGTCTCTTGCCTTAATGTAAAATTGTTGTTATTTTAACGCTCATTTTTTAAAATGTCAATTGCAAATAAATGTATTTGATTCTGTATCTAAGAAATGTATTTGAATCTGTATCTAAGAAACCCTAAACTATCTCTAGTAGAATTGTGGAGCTGGTTATAACAATAGCAGAGTGATGAGGATGTGGATGCTCTATCATTCAACATCAGCATTTATGATAATTAGAGGGTGGTGGCCAAAGATGCTGTCGTTGCTTACCTCTCTGAGCAAACGCCACATTAGAATGCCTCCTGGCACAACGTGACTGACTCATCTTTGGACAGGACTTTCTGACACAAAGAGCCATGGTAAGTTTGACAAATCCTTGGTTTTCTTAATTGGGATGAGGTTCAAAATGGTTGTGAACATTAACTATTAAAAGTTTACGGAAAGAAGGATAAATTGCCACTATTGATAACATGGCAAAGCGAGATACATTTATTTGGATTAGGCACCACAGCCACCCTCGTCTTCTAAATTCTTTTTTTAAATTGGAAAATAATTCGACTGTATAAATAATCATATTTCTACACTGTAAAAACTAAAGTTGGTCTACCGTAACACAAACGGATGTTTGCCATAAAATTACGGCACATGCATCTTTTTAAGTTGTGATGATTGCTCACTGTGAAATCTTAGAGACGGCACTTAACTGTAACATACTGGTATCGTACCATAGATTAGATTTACTGTATCTTAAAATGTTGTGGTATCATGTTGTAGAGTCATTTTACGGTAGAATATGTGGTGAAAGGCCGTATGGTAGATTTTGGTCTGTTTTACGGCAATCTACTGAATAAATTACGGTAGAGTGCCATTTTCTTTACCTCCGCTGTAAAATCTATAGTATTATGCTGTAGGATAGATTTACGGTATCTTGCCATAAAAATATATGGCAGTGTGCTGTATACCAATTTTACAGTATTTTGCTGTCAAAAATACTGTAAAATGTCAAGAAAACTACGGAAACCTGTTACAGCGTATTACGCAAAAACTTCCAAAATAGGATATATGAATGTGCAAACACAGGCGTAACACTCTAACTTATGCTGCAGTAAGTGTATGGAGGCAAAGAAGAAAATTCAGAGCTCTGTGTGTGTGATTTGTAGCAACCTTGATTAATCCATCCACAATATCAATCAAAGATTTAATTTTGTTTCCAACATTATCAGAAGTGTTGATCACGTTATATAGTCAGGGAGCAAGAAAAGTTACCCTGCAGTACATGTACTTATATTTCATTGCTTAGTCTTATGGGGAACCAGGTTATTTCTGCCTTTAAATTGTCTTGTATTGTTAAGGTTGAAGCACAGCCATTGCATGGTCGTTGATAATAAAACAGGAAGTTCTGGGACAGGTTCCTGGTGGTTCCCTGGTTCTCTGTACATAGAGCTATACTTCCGGGACACTGCAAGCAACAACCATTGTAGTGAGCCAATTAGGCCCTTATCAAAGAGCCTAAGAAATGCAAAAAAAAAAAAAAAAAAAAATGAAGCCGCTTACATAGGAAACTATTGGACACAGAAAGATATAAGAATATATCAGTAAGCTTTAAACAAAAGATAAACACACATTTCATACACTAGTGAATAAAACGTTTATTCTATATTTTTACATGCATACCATAGAAAAACCACACAAGTCCCTGATCTGTTTTGACAGATCAGACGAGGTGGTTGCGTGGCACCATCTGAGTCTGATCTGTCAAAACAGCTGGGACGAGTGTCGTTTTCCTTTTATTTCCCAATTAATTTGGGTCATGTGGAAACTTTTAAAATCTGATGAAAATTGACAAAGTTATTAAAAAAAAATGTGAACGCTGCTGAAAGCAGCGTCAACAGCGTCATGAACGTCCTCGCTTCGCGTATATTTTATTGCATAGCTCTATCAGTTCTTGTCAGATTTTCAAAATTTAAACTTTGTTATGCAGATAAATCCATATTTATTGCAGTTTAAGTTTGCTATTAATCTATCGGACAAAACGTAGTCGCACGGGCGGTTTTCGGCAGTACGTGTTTCGTCATTATTTGGAATTTAGCGATGTCTTGAGTTTCCTTATTTGGGAGTGCATGAACGTCATTCTGTGTGGTATGAAATGCAGATCACCCGGCCCGTATCACCCGCTATTTCACGTGATAATTCTACAATTGGGGAATAAAGTAACGTAACATTGTTTTGCCCCAGTGCTAACTGTCTGAAGCAACCAAAGTCAGACATAATTATCAGATGACAAGGAATCTACATCATGCTATACATTAATTGTACCCCCAATTTAACATACCATGCATTGAAAGTGTCTCTACCGGGATCTATTCCCCAAAAAATGCAGTCATATCACTTGAAATAGTACACGTGGGTGATATGGGTAGGATGATCTGCCTTTCGTATCACACAGAATGACGTTCATGTATGCCCAAATAAGGAGGCACTCTCGTATCGCCAAAAAAGCACTGCTGTGGAGCTCTAAAATTTTACCTGTATGATTTCTGACAGAGAATGATTTTATACCTGTCACATGGGATTTTCTTTGAATATAAAAAATATGTCACTGCCAACAAAACGTCAAGACACATAGACTGATGTCTTGATCAGAGAAAACAAATATCTACCCCTTTGATCAAGGTGCTCAACCAACACAAATCAAAAGTATTCATTCAGGTGTGTTAAGAATGAAAATAATTAGTGTACGTATGCTTAAGGCAGAAAAAGGCAGTACAGTTACAGACAATCTTTGTGTAGCCAAGTTAAGGGGCATTCACACTATCACGTATAACAGTATAAGACATACATATGACCACGTATATCAAAATATAACTTCTTTCTACGAGCGTACGCGGGGCAATCGTAGTTTGAAATGCTCGCCAAACGTCCGTCAAACGCTCGCCAAACATCTGTCATCAGGCATCCTTGAGGCATCCGTGAGGCACTCGTAGGCACTCGTAGATCGCTCGTAGATCGCACGGAAGACCACGGGCGTGCGACGGACGTCCGCCGAGCAGTTGACGAGCATTCTACGAGTGGACGCGAGTGAATGGTGAGTATATACGGATGGACAGAGGCTACGTATGGCTAGTTTGATAAGTTAATGCATGGAAGACTTTCATGCCACGTAGCATAGCATTAATGCTATATAGTGTAATAAAAAATGAATGTACACAGGATTTTTCGACTTATTTTTACATACATATATATATATATATGTCATGGAGCAGCACAAAATAGATATAAATGTAACCCATAAAAACCCCTATCTGTACAAATTAATTGATTTCAAGTTTTCCATCCTTGCAATGATAATTTTATGCCATTTTGTCATCATTATTGGATTAGAGGATTGAATGCTGCAACTTAAATACTGAATATGGTTAACGCCATTTTGTGGTCAGTCAATCATCCCCAGCATGATGTCCGGCGGCCGGGGCTGGTCAGCTGATGCAGGCAGCCAATTAGGACTGCCCTCCGGCTAATCTCCCTCTCCTGCCTATATATATATATATATTATTTTTTATCGACAGTAAAATATCATCCATGATATATATGTCATCATATATAGCCTTCGCCCCCACGTTCCGTGGTCATTCGATTCCTTTCTTCCCGCCCACCATCACCCTAAATTTTAAAATTTCAGCTTTCTGCTATTTTTCAAATTATTTCCAGTATCGGGTATATTACAGGCATACTAAAAAATGTCACATCTACTAAAGGTGTGTTTCACCTTTTTATCTTGCTTTGTGTTCCCGCGTGTTGGGCATCCACAAAAGCAAGCCTGTATCATCATTACTTGTTTACTTGTGCCAAAATTAATGTATCGCAAATGTTTCCACACTTATCATTGTTTTGAGTTGTTCATTCAAGTGACGTTAAACAACATTCACAATAGCAATACCATTTTTTTGTTTTTAAATAACAGCTGCAGTCAGGGATAGTAATTCCTAGAGTTCATGAATCAATAATTTGTGGTTGTGTGTTGCAGTACAGGGTTGATTAGTAATATTTCTCACATGTCTTAGGCCTATATCTTCCAACAACAATAATGTGTAAAACAATGATTATGGGTATCATCATGAATTGTGATTGGCCAGAAAAGGGACTTTGGCTTTGTGTGATGGGACTTTGTGTGATCGGACTTTGAGTTTTTGTGTGAGGCTGTAATCATGTAAGTTGATGCTGGGTGCTCCAGAGAATTCATTAACGTGACACACACTCTGTCGACTGTACTATTACGCCCTTAACAGGCCTGTTCAAGCATGAGCCTTTCTCAATTCCCTGGGGAGTATGCAGCCCTTTACAGAATTACCTTTAGGGTGCTAAGCAATCGCCATCACTGTCTATAACCAAGTAGGCCTAACTGTTTACACCTTGGTGCAGTGGAGCAAATACGTATGTATTATATAAATTAATGGAAAGTTAGTGAATAAAGAGTCACAAAATAGTGATCATCTGCATCACCATAAACCTTGGACAGGAATCACCCAGATCAGGAAAACAAATTGAGGGAAAAACATAAAAATAGATTTTACCGATACTCTTTCATTGAAGATTCTAATGCATACATCATTAGCCATTAATTGAGTCCACTGTATTTATACTTTTATTACGCAATGTTGATTGGACATTTGCCACGAAATCGTTGTCATAATAAAACTTGTGTTTGCATAATACTCAGCTGTAGTGCACTAAAAAGGAATGAGATTTCGAAAGGTTAAAAACAGCGTCTGTTTAATCTATTGCAAATAGAACTGCATTAAGGGAGTTTTCGTGAGTCATTGTTTACGTACCAACAGTTATCAAACTGGTCACTGTAAATAATTTACTAAATAATTTTGTCTTTCAAAAACTGTAAAAACTGTATGATAGAGATTAATTGAGACTGCAGATGTAGTAAGTAGGTAAGTAGGTCTAAGTAAGTAAGCCAAGTAAGCAAGTAAGTAGGCCTAAATAAGTAAGTAGGCCTAAGTAAGTAAGTAGGTAAGTAAGTAGGCCTAAGTAAGTAAATAAGTAAATAAATTAAGAAGTAAGTATACGTTAGTTAGTTACATTGTAGTTAGTCTTTCATTAACCCTGTCACTTATTCAGTTATTTACATTCTCACATTGTGCAGCAAATTGCAAGATTCAGCATTCTCATGCAAAAAGTGGCCAGTTAAGACAAGTTACTGCCTTAAACGATTGAGAATAAGAAAAAAATAAGAATGCATGTGTGAGCACATTTGCCTCCCAGTAATTGGCATCATGTGTCAATGACCAGAAAAAGTTGTCGGCTTTGCATGATGATAATTTCAACAAAAAAAGTAACAACATCAAATAATATGACAACATGGCGGAAGACACAAGTCGCCACATGAGTCCCTCACCTGAGACACACGAGTCCTCACAAGGGCTCTACACTAAGATGAGTAGGTTTAACATGCAACGTTGTCAGTGATCTTATTTTTTATTCCACCTTTCAGGGGAAACCGAAGATGCCCATACTGTTGCTGTATTGTATGATACAAGTGGTAACTATGGATTATAATCACCTTTCAACCGTTACAGTGGAAACTAATAATTTAGATGATTCTTCATCGGCTGTAATCCCTGTTACTGTCACTGACGATACCAATACAGAAGATGGCTACACTTATGCCTTTCCTGAGTTTGTCCGTAAACTATATAATTCTCTGTTAGGGTTATGTATTTTTGGAGGCAGTATTGGCAATGCCTTGGCTTTTATCGTTTTAGTTTGCACACCAATGAGAAAAAGTCCAGTTTCAGTCTATCTAGTAACTCTCTGTATATCTGACACCATAGTTTTGTGGTGGGACAGCACCTTTTTCTGGTTCCTTGCAATAGCTGGGGATTCTCTGCCAGGAGTCACTAGACGATGTAACATTCGAATGGGGGTGGCCATCACTGCAACTTTCGTATCTACCTGGCTTGTGACTGTTCTGACTCTGGAGAGGATGGCAGTGGTCTGGTGGCCATTTAAGGCAAAAGAGTGGCTGTCTCACAAGAGGTCCATGATGTTATCTTCACTAGTTATCATTACTGGAACCATCATATTTTCACCCATTTACCTTGGATACACATCTACGAGCTTTTGTTCTACCAATGAAGACTGGGTTGTTTATATTCAATATGGCCTCACACTATCATGGATTATTGCAGCAAACATCGTTCCAGATAGTTTACTGTTCTTGGCAAATTTTTTTATCATCTACAAGGTAAGGAAGTCCAGTGAGACAGTTAATGCCAATGATTCGCAGGGTGTCAATAACAGTGAGAATAAACTCATACGACTCGTGGTAATAGTGTCTTTGACTCACGTGGTCCTGACCTTACCATATATGTCATTGTTTCTCAACATAAATCTTGCAGGATACTTTGGATTCTCAGACTTCGGGCCTTCCTACACACTTGCAATGGAATTTATGTTTGTAATCGCCCTGCATAACAGTGCCATCAACTTCTTTCTCTACACTGCCAGCTCTCAGCAATTCAAACGCAACTTTATTGGCCTTTTTGCCTGTCTGAGAAAATCAAAACATAAATCAACTCCCAATTCATCTGTGACACTGGACACTATAACAACGTAAACAATTTGCATCTCTTTGGTGCAGGAGTAAAATAACTAATTGTATTGGACATGGCAGTTTCACTGGAACCTACTCTGTGTAAGCTAAAAAGGCCTAAAAATGTATGATACTGAACAATGAACATTAATAATATAAATAGCGTTGTTTGTCTTGAAGACTTTCAATTAGATTTATTGCAGTGTATGAATGCAATAAACTGATATTGGCATTATGTGGTTGTTTGTGTGGTTTTTATTTAGGTTTTTGTCTGTGTCATGTTTGACAAATCAATGGTGCCGTCTCTGCGAACAATATTTAGGTTCAACCCTTCGCAGATATTGCACCTCGATCACCTCTTAATAAACCTATCAGAACATATCAACGGAATGTCTACGAATGATGGCTTTAAGAGGAAATGAACAACCCAGATAGCCTTCCAAATTGTTTCAATTGGTTTGGACACACCCCCAAAGAATTAGCCAATCAAACACCAGAATAGAATCAGTCAATCAGCAAAAAGTCAGGATCCTGACACAAAGTCACGTGATAATGGCGGCCAAGACCGACTCCTTTGCACCGATGGCAGCCAATATAGAAACGACGCTGGTCCGATTTTGAATGCTATCTTGGAACGAGTTTCTTCACTTCAAATGCTCATTTTCTGAGATAACAATTGCAACTAATAAAAATCAGCATGTCTGTTTTAAGAATTGTTGTTGTTAAGAGACGAAATTGTTGCAAAGAATGAGACACAGATGAAGATTAAGATTCTAAGGTTAAATAAGAAAAACTTACTCAACTCTTGGAGCTGATTCTTTGAGCCATATTCACACAGCCTTGCTCAGACATTGGTGACAAATCGATTTGTTGGGATGGTCACATGACAAAATTTCCCAAATAATATGATATATGAAAGTGAACCCTTCCTATGATGAAGTTTGGATGACTTCTTCCAGTGGCCACATCAGGCTGGCCTGAAAAAAAAACCTGCCCTATACTTAAATCAAAAGCCATCAAATGACAATTCTAAAATGCATTCTATCTTTTTCGCTTAAACTGTTGTATTCCTGACCATAAATATACATGGAAAATATTTTGATTATCACATAATATTATATGATGAATTTTGACATTAAAATGGCAGACCATCAAATGCATTTACTTCATTAATTGTTCTCATTTCCCATAACATAGCGTCAAAATCACTCGTAATGCATTATATGGAAGTAAATGCCTTTATGATTTGAAGATTAACTGGAGGTTTTTTTTCTCCTTAGTCTCGCGTAAAGCTGCCATATTTGTGATTATACGTTTTCTCTGAGTAGGACAGATCTGAAATAGTTTAATAATTTCACCATAATTGCCCCTCAGATTCGTAACACTGTAAATGCGCCCCTGGCGGTTTCATTTACTTCAGGAAATTAATAAATAAATAAATTCAATTATGATATTACCATCCACATTTATTAGGTTTCTTGCACCGTTTTATGGGCCTTTCGTTAATAGCATCCTGAGCCTATTTACCCATGATACGATTACGTAAAAGCCAAGGGACTATCTTGGACATTCAAGAACCAGATCTTTCTACTTCCTTAATTGACCCTCTTGTGTTGTCTTGACAGCGTGCTTTGGATTGGAGTTGTTGAAACCTAAGATATCTGTCAAGCATCACTAATCTTGCCCTTTTGGGGAAAAGGATTATTACATAGATAGGTGAAGCCAGTTCCTTCTCCCCAGTTCCTTCTAAGTTCCTTCAGAGTTCCTTGAGATAGTGAACTCAGTTCCTACTCCTAGTTTCTTCTGAGTTCTTTCAGAGTTCCTTGAAAATTGGTGAACCTAGTTCCTTCTTTCAGTTCCTACCTAATTTTACTGAAATGTTATAAGTAGGTCATTCCGCATGATTTTGAAAAATATTTGACCCAGTTTTCATGCCGACTGTTTGACCGAGGAAACTTACGACACCAAACCAAGAAAAAGGATACAAGGTATGTTCCTTCTAGAAAAGAATAATACCTGGCTCTTGGAAAATCAATCTTGTTGTTATAATAAAACAGTTCTTGTTCACTATTATGTTTTATTTAATGTTTTTCAGTTGTTTGCTCCTTTTTGTTTGTTTCTTGTAATGTCACAGGTTGATCTTTGGAAGTTACATCTTTGTTCTTGATGTTCACCGAGGATGAGTCTTGAGGTATGTTGTTTATGTTTAGTATATGCAATGGTTCTTTTTTGCTATCTTCACGACAAACTTACTGTGGAATGATATATAGTATTATCATTATGATCCCTGATACCATATCAGTAAATAAAAAATCCAGTAAATAGCTATATTTAGTGCCATCTATGAACGTGCGGTGGCGGCGTCTGAGCACTATAGCTCAGCTAGCACTGGTACCCCATCTCCTACGCTGTAGTGAGACTGGTCGCTAGCAATTCTCTCATTGGTTTTGAATGGCTGAGTCTAAGCCATGCTATGATTAGTCATTGCGTCGTGCTTTCTGGTAGGTTGGTTTGGACACACCCCCAAAGAATTAGCCAATCATATACCAGAGTATAATCAGCCAATCAGCAAAAAAGTCAGGATCCTGACACAAAGTCACGTGATAATGGCGGCCAAGACTGACTCCTTTGCACTCGTGTGGAGGAGGGGACCAACTTATAGCTCAGCGTGTAAGAGCTGCTGCTAGCTAGGCATCATATATGTTGAATTGCTGTCGAAGCAACTTAACTGCAATGTGACTGATGAGTGAAGTGCAATTGAACTTAGACTTTCTTAGAATGATAAGATATGAATCTAATTGAACGTTGATTAAAGCACTGAGTGTCAAAGTGTTAGGCCTAATTGTAATTCAGCATGATCACTGTATACCAAGAATAAGAATAAGAATTCATCAAAGTTGTTATCCTGCCTATATATTATAACTTAAGGTCTCCATTTACAATAAAATCATATATTACATATATATATGCTTTGTTTTCAAAAAAACACTTTCCAAAGATGAGGATAAGGCCAATTAGTTAAAACAGACATATATATTCCATTGTGAGAAATATGTAATCTTTCACTTTTTTTGCATTTTTCAAAAAAACGTTGATGCATCAGGATTTCTTGTTCTAATCATATATTTCTGCAATACTTATTGTATCAATGGAATAAAATATTAAAGAGTTATAATTTCTTTAAGTAGTACTCACAAAGACATGCATGTGGTCAAATTCGAGCAATAGTGCTCAGACGTCGCCACCGCACTTGTTCATAGATGGCGCTTTTTTGCCGCCTGGGACACACGTTCATAATGGCTTGACGTCTCTATAATGGTTACTCTATGATTATACTTATAATATTTAGGGTTAGCATTGAAAAGTGGTATTAGGAGATATTTATCCTAATACCACTTTTCAATGACGTGAAACACTATTATAAGTATAACTATGATTAATATGATAAATGGCCTCTTGGATAAATGAATATAACAATGTAATATAGGCCTAAATTTTGTGAATAGGCCTCGTATTGACTAACAGAGATAACACATGACAATACATCACAGCCAATTTCATAGACTTGGAAACTCCAGAACAGAGCGAGCAGCTCCAGAGGATTGCATGTGAAAGCAGGACTCTCATTTGCAGAAGGACTACTTTAACAAATGAGAGTCTTGTCTTCTCATGACGTCCTCTGGAGCAGCTCTCTCTGTTCTGGCATTTAGTTTCCAATCTATGAAATTGGCTGTAAATGGTTCACCGTGATAACGTTGCAGAAATTATGTGATAAACAAAGCATAGAAAGTATTTTGTTGAAATTGAATGTATTGTCGTCCTTTCATACTCACAGATAAGATGATCAACATGGAATATAAACAGCTAAAGATCAAGCTATACATTATTTTTTTATTTTTTTGGTGAACTTTGGTAAATGGCAATATTTCATACTGCTACCACCTTTTTTCACTTATATAATTTAGCTTGTTAAATTTTCAATTACACTAATATCTTTTTCTTCATGAAATTTTCTATAATTCTTTAGAAAACAAAAGTGTGGTATCATAACGAGAGAACTGGCAATAAAAGCACAACCTCCAAGGTAGAATGAAGCTTGATAGATTTTAGACAAATCATAAACCACACCTGAAAAATAAGAAATGTAATCCTGATCAGATTTTTATTATCATAATTGTTACAATTATCATACAATCTTACACAAGCTCAACTGTCACAACTTGTAACCGACTACATTGAGTTCAAGCAACCCACCCCAACTAACCATGTGACGTATGCACGTGTGTGCTCAAAGAGGTGAATTAGTGGGTGGGGAGGGGTCCACAAAATTAAAATGAATACAATTTTGTCAGACTTGCAGCAATACCTTCTGGCCCACACATTTAATTAAGACTCCCTGATTTCGACAAACAACAAACTTAGGGATCCGGCCAGAGCTTCTCATAACAGCATGATATCACATCAACGCTTTTATAAATCTTGTGTGTGAAATGTAGTTTGATTGAATGCTCTATAATAAATTGTTGGCATAGTCAAACTTCTTTTGTCTGCTACAGATCATGTATTAAGCAAAGTATACATACCTGCAATTGGTGGGCCAAGCACTGTTCCCAAACCCTGGTAAATCATAAGGTAGCCATAAGCATGGTTGAAATCCTTAGGTCCTGAAATTATGAAAATTACCTCCCCAAGAAGAGGTCCATATGCAGCTGCAAAGAGCCCACATATAAAGATACTGACAGTCAATCCTGGAATGGTGGTTAGTAAACCCAATGCAATGGTTGCTAATCCAGCAATTGCATATGAAACAACAAAGAGAATTGGCACATTGACCGATTGCAATTGTCCTAAGGCACCCAAGCCAATTTTCCCCAAAAGTGTTGCTATTCCAAGCAGAGAAAGGAGCAAATCTGCCATGTTTTGGCCCAGGTTGAGTGACAAAGAATAGGCTGAAAGGTGGGTAAATAGAAGTAAAAGAGCAAAGTTGAAGAAAAAGCAGTTTATGGAGAGCATGTTGAAAACTGAAGATTTAAACAGATGTAAATGGAAAGTTTGTCTCCATGCCTTTTTGGATTTCACATCTTCTTGATTTCCTTGGGGCATTTCTTTTGGTTCGAGTGGTGATTTCATGGGAACCAGCATGCCCAAAACCGCAATATGAAGGTTGATGCCTGCACACATGATTAAGGCTCCTCTCCATGCATAAGTCTGGATCAGTGCCCTGGATATCCAGGGATATGCTATAGTCCCAAAACCCGTTCCTGCAAGTGATATGCCAATGGTAAATGTTCGATACCGTTGGAAGTGAAAGCTGATCACTATTACTGCTGCGGTGAAAATCAAACCAAAGCCAAAACCTGAAACAAGCCGAAGACAAAATATTAGATTCACAATAAATAAAAGTGCAAAAGTTGAAGAAAAAAATTCATAGAGAGCAGAAACAAGTAATTTTAACACAGGATGGATTTACTATACTCACCATCATCATCACTCCCATTGTTGATACTTTAATAAAAAATAATAACAGAGCCTTGAACTTCACTCATGATGAGGGTGGGCTGGTGAACCCACTCATTCAGTTATTAGGTTTTATTTATATCCCGCAATAACCTCTCTATTATTTTTTTATGAGAACTATTTTTCCAGCAGTGAGTAAGGATATTTTGTTTTTCTATCTGTTCTGCCTCACTCTGGTTGGTCGTCCTGGTGATGACGTCACCATTTCAAAACAACCACGTCATGATTCAGCAAGGAGAGAGTCTTCAATATGAAGCAGTTTTGGCTTAAAATGGTGAGTTTATGGACATTTGATATTTAAAGCTTATCTTATGGACATTTGAGTATATGTAACTATATCTATGGAAATATTTTTGGATTTTATGCTCATTTAGGACCGAAAAGTGTATTAAAAAAAATGTCATGTTGTTACCCAGAAACTATATGAACTGGGCCATTGTCACTGCTCAACTGACAATTTTCATTGTTGACTTTCTGAAGTTTCTTCTATGTTAAAATTTTACTCAGATTGAAAGAATCAAAAAGTTAATGGGGTTTCTTATGTCAGGTGAGGCTAATTTTGTTTATTTTATAGATTTTGTGAAGAACATGCAGTTGAAGTGATGACTCTCATGACGTCACTGAATTTGTGTGTGCTGTCCTGTGATTGGCCAGGCTGTTCTCTTTATAAGGGATAATGTATGTTATGAGGTTCACAACACTGAACCTCATAGTGTGAACCTCATGGTTTTTCTTTGAGGTTTACACTGTATTGTGTGATATATCTGCAAATCATATGGAAATTTTCATGTACATACTGCTTACTTTCATTGTGAAATCAGACATGGTATATATGCGATTCAGATATTCAGACTAAATCAAATAACTACAAGGTAGAAATTCCTTATTTCTCTGAAAGTCAGACCACCTTGAAACTTATGGAATCACACAAAGGACCTGAAAGAATCAAATGTCTCAATATTTATAAGAAGAAATTTTGTTTGAATAACTGAAATGTAACTAAAATTATGAATTTGATGTCTTAAGTTTTGATGAAACCTTGCTTAATACTGACTTGGAAAGCATGGTAAAGCTTGATGGATACTGTCATATATCTAAACACAAACCTGGGACTAAAGAGGCAGGGGGTTTAGCCATTTTCATAAAAGACCATATCAAGATCAAAACATGACATGACCTGTCAGCCACTAACACAACAAAATATGTTTGATAATAGCTTATTCATACCTTATTTTCTTAGTTCAGAATCCTTTCTGCATTTTTTAACTTAGAATAAACTTAAGATGGTCCTTTGTCTCAAATGATTTTAGTAGTCCTCTAGTGATCCATGGTGTGATTCATGCTTTTTGCGTATTGAAACGCACTGTTTTAACTGGCATTGTCTGATTATATAGATTTAGGTACATATTGATGAAATTGTTATTAGCTATGCCGAGAAGGAGGCCTTGCTGAGGGAAGATTGAATGGAGGATTTATCTAAACTTATGTTTCAAGTTTCACGTTTATTAGTTATATAATCTACTGTCAATCAGAGAAGAGTAACACCAGTATAACACCCGCCAGAGTAAAATATTTAACACTGTGCCCATTGGAAGGAAAAAATCTACTCCCAATTGTTATATGACCTACCCTGAGTATTTAATCAACTGTTCATCAGCAAGTATTAATATATTCCAAACTAAAGTCAAAGATTATCTACTTTCTTATTACAAATGACGTTAATCAAAGTCATAATTACATAAATCATTCGTAAATATTTGACCATTCTGCTGTACTAAGGACGTCATTGAATTTCTTGATGTATGAGTTTGCTTATTGCTGTTTCTTACGCATTCAGTATTAATGATTATGAAGTTGGCATAATGATCTGTAATATCTATTGTTAGTGTACCCGATTCTTTTTGGTCTTCATCTATAGTTGTATATAGGTGATCAATTAGTGTTGCAGTCTGAGTAAATCTTGTTGGCATAGTTATACAGGGCAGTAAGTTCGATGACATCATACTATCAGTAAATTAAAAAAAGAGCCATCCGTGTTATCAGTAAAGCCAGCTTCAACTCTCTCACATTTTCCCTTTTTAAGAGAGAAAAGATACTAAAAGTAAAAGAGTATTTAATGCTGCAAAATTGCCAATAAGAAATTAAATGAATTATCGCCCCTGCACATATATAATCTACAGTCAATAAGAGAAGAGTCACACCAGTATAACACCCGCCAGAGTAATACATTTAACTGTGCCCATTAGAAGAAAAAAATCTACTCCCAATTGTTATCTGTGAAAGTAGGCAGTGGCTGGAATGACCTACCCTGAGTATTTAATAAACTGTTCATCAGCAAGTATTAATACATTCCAAGCTAAAGTCAATGAATATCTACTTTCTTCCTATTCTACATAACAAGCTATAATATCCAAAATTGCTATGTCTGTTCACACACTCAATAACAATATCCATTGTACACACAATCTTTTTATCTACTATTGGTCAACCATATTCAGTGAAATTAATATTTTATTTCCTCCAGTACCAAGCTATTTTGTTTATTTAACGTATTGCTTCATTCATCCAATAGTTATTATCATGACCATCATCATTAATCATAATCAAATCATCTTTCAATAGCTTTAGTGGACACACTGCATCACATTAATAATTACAAATGATGTTAATCAAAGCCATAATTACATAAATCATTCATAGTCATTGTATAAATTGTATCATGATGCAAATAACTAATAAACGGGAAACTGAAAGATAAAGTGTATGATCTATGACAACCCTTCATTCATCTTCTCGCAGCAAGGCCTCCTTCTCAGCATAGCTACAGCAGAGCTGTGCAGTGAAAGAGGCCTTGCTTTTATTTATTTTTAACAGGCCAGGTATTTTTCTCCTGTTTTTTTGCTACTTGCCTGTTGTTATGCCAAGGGTGAAAAATACAACATAGATGTTGTTAGCAAAGGCAGTGACCACCATTCCAACACAAGAGATTAATGTTCCACAGAGAAGAACCCAGCGACACCCCCACCGACTAATCAGAATGCTGGCTGCAGGACCTGTCAAATGATTGATAAAGGAAGCAAGTTTTCAAGAAAGCAATGGAATTTGTAATGTCATTGTGTATAAAATTTACTTTGTTGAATTGTTTTTTTCTGCACATGACGAAGCTTAGTGTATATCAAAAGAATGCAAATAATCATCTATTCAGTTTATATGCTTGTCATCAGGCTTGCTCTAGGATATTTTCCAACTCATATGTGGCCAGATAAACACAAAGTATATTAATAATGAATAAAGCATGAATAGGATACAAGCCCATATTAAAATAATTTTTTAAACATGAGTCAAAGTGCAATATATACTGGTTTAACTCTCCCACCTCATCCCAAATTTTAAAGAGTCTTGTAATAGCTGTACAGTGATCAGCAAGTTAACAGCATGTTTGCTTTACCTAAACAAAAGCAATGCTTTTCATTCTACTGATTTTACTCAGCAATGACAAATGTAAAGCTATTTAATTATTATTTCATAAAAGATCAGACTATGACACACATACCTGCTGCACAGAGAACACCATAAAGCAGAGAACTTATCCAGGCTGTGGTTGCTCTACTCTCCTTGAAAACCTCAAGAAATTCCACGTAGAAAACCCCAGTGGTGTAAGCGAATCCTCCCATGATGAAATGAGACGAAAACCCAACAAAAGCAATGACCCATGCATACCCATGGTCCACATCCTGAGTGCGATTGTAATGCTTTTTCCTGCTGGATGGAAAAAGTTATTAATTTCAAATATACTGCATTCACGAGTGGACATGTGTATGTGCAAATTCTCGCACGTCACTCGTGTATATGCCAAAACAAGTATGTCTGTATATGCTATATCTTGCACTCGTGCATGTGCATCTCCTAGTGACGTGTGTACATGCAATATATGAATTTCAATATGTACTCATCATTATGTCAAATCTAGCACATTCACGGGTGCTATTCACTAGTCTTGCATTCTCAACTGCTCCATGTCGCACATTCACTAATGCTGTCATTGCACATTCACTATTAGCAGTATTGCTCGTTATTCCACATTCATTAGTTTTACACAACAAGCTGATTGTGTCACCTGTCCCACCCTTATGTAATTGAACAGGGTAGAGTGTAGTGTGTAAAAAATTTATGACAGTCAACTGGCAGTTTTTCATGTTTATTTAAAAGTCACCTGGGAAGAATAGTGTCAAGTTCATATCAGAAAGCACATCACAAATTATTGCTTTATCTCACCTGCATGACATAGTTTGTCTTGTATTGTTCCGTTCATTTAACTCTACTTATCTAAAATGCATCACAATGGAAAAAAGATACTAAAGTCAGCTGCAAAGATATATTTATTTATAATATTTTATTCATATATGATCATAAAAACATATCGAGTATAGAAACAGCAATTCATAATATATTATACTTAAATGGACAGTTGCAAACTCATATCAACTGTGATGTGCAGCTTCCTTAACGCTCCATTATCACTCGATTTAACAGAAGAAAAATGTGATAGGCATTTTCCAACATATATGACATTGCTCAGTGATGACACACTTATACTTTAACTAATACCAAGGCTACTGAGTACCTTAATTGGCTTCTCATCTCAAGAGGCGGCTATATATGTCATTTGCAACAGCCAATCAGAATGTAGCTGAATAAATTAGGAAATGCCCTGAGCTTGACAGGCATTAAATGTCTAACAGTGAAATTATAAACACTAAGGATCAGACCATGGATACGCTCTATTGCCTGGAGAAAATTGTAGATTTGAGAGAAAAGAGAAAAAAAAATAAGAAGATTAACATGACACAGTGTACAACATGTTTCACATGGTACCATGACGAATGTGAAGGCATTGACAGCATAGCACCACTCACAGTTTGGCCCTGTCCTATGTGTAGGTCGATGTCCTCTCAGGTGAAACAGCTGATAGACATGATCTCACAGCTAACAACCACTGTTCATGAGCTACAAGAAAATGTGAAGGTGAACCAAACAACTGCTTGATGTGACAAATGAAGAGGTCAAGAAGGCCCAGCATGCCTCGATGTAACCAATGCAGAGGTAATCATCACCAAGAAAATCTGTGACAAATTGCTGAATGAGAACTATACTTTCAAGGTGTCCATCAATCAAAAGATAGACCAGGCATGTAGGGATCAGAATGCTGCTGGATCTCTCCTGAAATCCCTTGACTCCAGAACAAAGGAAATAATGGCGAAGGTGAAATTCTTAATGCCAGAACCCCCCAAGAAGCCAAAGGCATTGGGAAAAAAGCCCAAACTGAGACAAGGCATAATGTATCAAATCCTGCACGAAAAGGCAATACAATGCCAGGTGTTTAATGATTGTCTGAACGCAACCGGCACAAAAAGGCTAATAGAAGACACTGAAGAACCCTTCTGGGGTTGTGGTACATCAGGAGACGGATTCAATATGCTGGGACAACTACTGATTAGCCTACGAAACAACTTGCCAAATGTTGATAACCACAAATACACATCACCAGCAAACATCATATGAACGCAACAAGATTCAACCAACCTAGTCAAAAAAGAGACAGATCAGGTGCTTTAACTGTGGGGAATTATCCCATACAGTTATTAAGTGTCGACATATGAAAATGACAAGATTGGTAGTGATACTCAAAGTGTATGTGATTGTACTCAATGAATACTTTGTAAATATATAGGACAAACTGACAAAATGCTGTCAGATGTCAACAATCTTGACAATTGTTTGGTATTCCACAGTAGTCATCCAAGCATTACATCAATAGGTCAGCATGTACAGTTGGAAAACAGAGCATTGTTTGAGTTTAATGCCGTAACTGCTAAAGATGTTTGTAAACAATTGAAAGCTGTAAACAGTGGAAAACCAGCTGTATATGATTGTATTCCACCTAAAGTGATGCAAATGTGTCACAATGAATTCTGTAAAGGTCAATACACTGTAGACATGAAAAGAAGTGAAGTATCACCAATATTTAAAAAGAAAGACTTTATGAAAAAGGAAAATCATAGACCTATCAACATCATTGGGATATTCCCAAAAATATTTGAATCTGTTATTGCTAAACAGATTGAAGACTTTATGTTTCCAGTTTTTAATAACTCGCTTGGAGCATACAGAAAGGGACATGGCTGTAGTCAGATGCTTACTTCTGTAGTAGATAATCTGAAAAAGGCACTAGATAATAATGATGTTGTTGGTATGATACTACTGGATCTATTGAAGGCCTTTGATGCTATTCCACATGACTTACTAATCGCCAAATTGCACGCTTATGGGTTCTCTATTTCATCATGTAGTTTTATGCTGAGCTATCTTACTGAAAGAGTGCAAAGAGTGCAAAGAGTAAAAATCAAAGATAAAAGAAGTTCAATATTGTAACAAGGGGTATCCTCCAGGGCTCATGCTTAGGGCCATTATTATTTAATATTTTTATTAATGATTTATTTATGAATATAGAACCGGCAAATTATTTAATTACGCTGATGACAATACTTTAATGTCAGTGGAAATTCATTTGATATTGTTATAGACGTCTTAGTTCATGACTCAAAAAATGCAATACAGTGGTTCTCAGAAAACTTCATGCAAGCGAATCCAAGTAAATTTCAATTTTTGTAGAATAGTGGGGGTTTGAAATAAAATTAAAATAAACTTCATAAATCTGAGTCTGCTATACTGCACTTTTTCCTATAATTTTTTTGGAAAATTGATATGATGACTTTAAGTTAATTATTGTGAGATAAAACTCATGTTTGGAGACCAATGGATTCACTTGTGTTTAGGTCTGCAAGGAGTATTGTAAAACGTGTATAGATTCTCCAAAATGTTTTGGAAGTATTAGTATTATTTATATTATTGTAAGTACTTTTTGATACTCATGGTAATCTTATACTGCGCCCTCATCTAAGTTGCAAGCAAAGTTGTAGGCTTTTTAAAAATGTCAGCCATCCTGTCATTGTGGGAGGTAAGTTTTGTGATTGGCTCAATCCAGTTTTTAACGCTCAGCAAACAAAGTTTGAAGAGGGTTATTGTTATCACCAGCAGCCGGTCTGTGTAACACTTTCGTTTCTGGAGCAGAACCCGAACACTAATGCACTTACCCTAACGAAATATCATGGTGTCTTTAGAAGGTCACACTGTCATATAAGGTTTTTATCTGCTATATGATGGTACCTGCTACCAAATGGAACTGTCAGGCTATAGCTGGCTACTCAAAGCCGAATCCAAAGGTACATGCAGCACTATTTGGTGCATAAGATGACAGTTAAGCATATTTGTCATATTTTTTTGAAAAGATGCATGTCTATTGCACATATATTTCTGATATATTAGATAAATTTCTTACATTTATAAAAGTTTATATTTCTTCAGTGGTGGAAGGTATTAGGCAACTATATGCTAGGAGTAGAAAGAAGCAGATAGCTTTAGCCAGTAGCCAGGAATAGGTTGCTACAGCTGTCTAGAGTCGACCATATCTGATGAAACTGGCTCACAACGAGAGTCGGTGTGCTTGAAACTTACAGCAATGCTTCTGTCTATGAAACACCATGCCTATATGTGCTTCCTGTTGCTTTTAGAATCACGGCTTTGTAATTCTCTTATTGGGCTGTGGATAGCGAATTACATACTGGTGGTGGTGGTGGATTAGGGCTTTACGTCCTGTATTTCTGCACCTGATGGGCTAATTAGGACAGGTAGGGACCATGGCAATGAGACGAAGGATGAAACAGCCATCCAACATAGGCTCGACTGGGAATTGAACCCGGGACCCAGCGGTTGGAAGCCCAGTGCGCTACCACCGAGCTAGGCCCCCACCCTTGGAATTACATGCTAAATATGGTATATTATCTAGGTGCTCAACAGCCTTTGCTACAGAGGTTTTCCTGAACCAACTTTAATACGCTTGTGTGCGATGTGGGCATTTAGTGAGGTTTTCCCGCAGTATAAAAAAATAAATCAGCAAATGTAAAAATTTCTAGTATGTGGTTCGAATCTGACTATATATATGTATAGTTATTAATCAAAAATCAATTTTCACTTTTGTTAGCTGATGGAAGATTTGGATCACCTGGCCTTGGAGCACAGCATTGCGCTGTGACTTCGAGGGACAAGGAAAGTGGCGATGTCCTTAGTGTCATAATACTCGACAAGAGAGAAGTTGGAGAATGCCGGCTTGAATGTTGTGGAACTCGTTAATGATCACATCTGCATCAAGGCCATGATGAGTATGCTAGGATTTGTACAACCTTCTTTGTGTGTGACATTGCTTTGCTTTGCTGCAAATGTTTATTAATTGTTTGTCACATTATGTAGCTCTACAAGGAGAACAGTTTTACCACATGAAACATTCAAATGACATCTGGCATCAGGCGAAGAACTTGTGCAGTAAGCTCACTCAGGTTTGTGGACTTATATTTACCTTTGAGGACTAAATACATAACTCTAATAATTTCCTTGTAACTTTATTACAAAATAACGAAAGTTATGAGTGTTTTAAGTTTCCTTATAGCTTGTGTGACAACATGTAACTGCAGGCTGCAAGCACTGCTGCCACTCGACCATTGGAACCCTGAATCCCAGAAATCTAACTGACTAGCTGTAATTGAGACCATAGAAATGAAGTCAAGTTCTATTTATGGGCTTGACTCGGAGCCACTCAAGCATGGTAAACTGTGGCATCACTAGTACAGTTTGTTAAGTGAAAATATTTATTTTTGGATTAACTTGAATGCCCGGTCAACCGCAAAAGGCAACTCATTGCTTGCCATGTCAAAAATGCTGTCTGACTCACTTTTGCTTAAAATTGGCATAGCCTTTACCAATGAGCAGTTCGTAAAAGTACAGAGAAAAAATGTTCATTCAACATTTCCTTGTGTTCTTTGATTTATTTTTTATAACTCATATCATTTTATGAACTAAATATAAGGAAAGCCTGTAACTGCTAGTTATACTCCACCACGTGACCTTTTCTATCGTTCTTTTGTGGGATATAACCAACGAAAATGTTAGTTAACTCCCTCCTGAGTACAAACTGAACTTGTCTTGCAAAATAAAGGCAGTAAAAACAAACAAACAATCAAAAAAATTAGTAAATATGCCTTATGGATTATAAGTTAGTTATATCCCTCGTATTCGGGAGTTAACTAACATTTTGTTAATAAAAAACAAAAATATTAGTTAACTCCCCCATTTCGGGATATAACTAATATTTCTAGCTTAGCTAGAGATGCTAGCAATTGCAGCTACTTGCTAACTGTTTTGATGTGATGTCATACTGTTGTAAGAAGCTCTGGCCAATCCCTAAGTTTGTTGTTTGCCAAAATAATTGTTGATTCCAGGGAGGGTCTTACAAATTATATTTTGGATTGAAAGGTATTGCAGCAAGTCTGACAGTTTTGATTTAGTCGGTCCCTCCCCACCTGCAAGTTCACTGCCTGCTTTGAGCTCAAACTTGCATACGTCACATGGTCAGTTGTATCAGGTTGCTTGGGCTCAGTGGCGTTCAAACATTTTTGACCAAATGGTCAAATGCAACTGTTGTTCTGTAAGTTGCCACTTTTGTTGATACTTAATCAGCCAACAATGACAATGTTTGGGTTTGATAAGACTAAACAAAGAGCAAGGCAGTTATCAGAAATAAAGTAGTCCTGTAGAATGGATCAGTATATTATACAGGCAAATGTACTCAACAAATATATATTTTACAGGTTAACATATATACAACCACAACATGTCCCTCTGAAGAAAAAACCCCAAAAAAAACCCTGGCCTTTATTGAATTATGACAAAAAAATGGTACAAAAAGTAAAAATTATTAAAATCATTTAGAAAGGCATTGTAAGCATGACATCTATCTATCTATCTAACTATCTATCTATCTATGTCCATCGCAAACCTGTGCTTTTATAGTTTGTATATGTATTCAAAACATACATAAAAGCACAGGTTTGTGATGGAGATATATAGATATATAGATATATAGATAGATAGATAGATAGATAGATAGATAGATAGATAGATAGATAGAGAGATTTTTAATATTGAGGTAAACTTACCAGTACTGGGTGATCATAATTATACAGTGCATTGTATAATAATATGTTTTCATTTGTCCTTTTACAACGTATCTTTTTTCCTTTGAAACTGCGGTAGTGAGGATACCTTGCAAATAACATGTATTCCAGCTAATTAATCCATACGTTGCTGATATCCATATGGATAGGATAGGAGAGAAGAGGACTCAATCATGGATTACATTTTTTTTAACCAAGACAAGATGCGTCTGAGCCAGCAAATAAAAGTAAATTGCTATGCACTGCATTGGACGCTCCAATGATCCTAAAACAATAACATTGCCACAGTTGAACAAACAACTGTCAATCAAAGTGACAACTGTGTGAGTTGCCAGTTGCACTTGACCATTTGGTCAAAAATGTTTGAACACCAGTGTAACCAGTTTGATTTAAAGAGCAGTAAGTAAGCTTGCGACCAATTGCACATTCACAGGTGTGCATTTTTGCACACACATGCACTTGTTATCACACAGACATGCTTGGTGTGTGTGCGTGCGTGTTGTGTCACATTAAAGGGGAACTAACACCTTCAGCACTTTACCTCTCAGATGTTAGCTTTGGTCCATTGGAACTCATCTACGCATTTCATAATGTGTATATATGCCCTGGTAAAGTAATATCCTGCATTTATTAGCTCCGTTTTGTGAACTACGACTTTCCCGGTGTTTTGCACTCACCGGAAATACGTCACTGTTGTACCTTGGTCTCGGCCAAAAGCAGCCAAGCTTATCCACTGCTCGCCATTGGTGAGAAATAACCAGTGGCAGTCAGAAGTACTGGCGTTAATTGCACTTCAGTTTTGCCTTTGTTAATTGCCTTTGTTAACTTAATTGCCATTGAACACTATTAGAATAGATCTATCTATCTATCCATGTATGAGAAGCAATGATTTAGATCAACTGGCCAGATATGCATGAGAACTAAATGAATAGGTGCAAATGAGTCATTTTGAGTTTTTTTTTTATCAGAGTAGTGATTAAGTACAGATTTATATAACACAATGACATAAGTTGACAGCCTTTGCACTTGTGCATGAACAATTCTTAACTTCTTAAAATCACTTGTCCATATTTTTATTAAAAAAAAGAAGCGCCAATTGCTTTAAAATAAGAAGGTGTTAAGCCATTTAAAAATAGTGTATTGGATACAGTTCTCCATCTTTTAATATATTTTTTAGAATTTTCATTATAAACAGACTGAAACAATCTAAATTAAATGTAGGAACAAATCCCCGAATATGAGTTGCAATTATCTCCAGGGTATGCTATACTAGTTTATATTATCAGCTGCTAATTGTAATTCAGTTTTCCAATGTAAGTGTGATGCTCAACTGGCCCATAAGTACTGTAGACATGGATTTATTGATTTAGAGTACCACTTTTCCAAATGCAATTTTTACCCATTACCGACATTTGGACGTGCGTTTTTCTTCCCAGCAAAATAAGATATTTTAGGCTTATTTAATACTATCTTATAGTTTGACAAATCAATACCTTAATTATGGTATCTATGATGATAGCTGTATTATATTAATTATAAGCAATACATTTATTTATTACCATATAGGATTAACGATTATATATATATATACATTACAACAATTATGGTTGGTAATTAATCATATTGAATTATCTTAAAACACCCATGCTTAGGGAAAAGTGGTATATAATCTTTAAAATACGGATGCAATATACAGGCTTTGGATAAAATGGAACAGAAAGTCGTTTGCCAAGGAAGCAAATATATAGGCCTATTTAATACTGTTAAAAGACAAATCGCCTAATTGCAATTATGTATTTCAAAGAAGTGCCATTTACACATTTATAATGGTGTGCTTTCAATAACGAAACGGATTACAATCAGTCCAGCATTTTAGCCAAGCTGTTCAAACTCAGTTCTTATAGGACATAAGTGACGTCACTAGCCATGGTGCCGTGTGCAATAATGGCGGCCCCCAGCGTTGTGTCGGATGGTGCAAACTTCACTTTTAATTGGCTCCAAATCATACTAAAATTGGACTTTTAGACACTTTTATTATGGCAATGTGTTTTTTGTCATCTAATTGAACTTTTAAAATTAACATGCAAACTTCCTTTAGTTCCCCTTTAATGTGCTTCATATCACATGTGTTAATAACATGTGAGATATTGCAATATATATAGCTCAATACCTGAAGTTTAGTTTGATGTACAGTGCCTGAATGTAAAATCGTGGCCATCAGCAAAGTTGCAGGCAATAATGATGATGGCATGGGACGGAATCTGAGCATTCTCAATGAAAATAATAAAAGATATGTCACTAGTCTACAACCTCACCTTTTCAAAATTATTTGAATCCGCTCCTGAATGCCATTATCATTACCTGCCACTTCGCTGTCAATAAAACTTCACTGTCAAGCACTGCAATATATCAGAACCCTATATGGGATATTGGCAATATCCTGGTTTAGACCCCTACGAGGATCGGTTATACTGCCATAAAATTATATTAATATATGTGATTGTGTAATTTAACTGTTTCAACCAGACGTTTATGATTTAGCCTACATATTATTATACTGCCTAGTTTCACTAAATAACGGGCATATGGACCTAATTTCAGCCAATTTTGATTTCTTCCTTTTTCTCTGTTCCCATGTGTCAAATTGTGCCAAGATTGCGCTACTTCTATATTTTGTGAATGTTTTCTTGGGCATTGACATGTTCTGAGATTCTAGGAGGCCTTAGATAAACGCCATTTTGCGATTAAATTTGTCTGTATTCCAGATAGCATTTGAGAAGGAAAAATTTCTGGTTTGTAACAGAATAGAATGCCAGGTTAACTTTTTTAAACTTGACAAACTCTTTTAATGGTATAATTATAACAACCTGTGTTGAGATCAGTGAAGTTGGCTACCCGAACCTAGCTACCTGACAGCTACCCGGCAGCTACCTGAAGGTGTAAAGTTAGCTACCCGAACCCAGCTACCTGACAGCTACCTGGCAGCTACCCGAACTTTCCATGTATATAACTCAAAAACAGTTGAGTGTAATTTTTCCGTTTTTGCGCCAAAAGATACTTAGGGCAAAGGTTTACGTTCTAGAATTTTTTCGGAATTTTCCGAGTACGTCAAAGATGTGATAAATCAAAATAATTGAAAAAATGACGTTTTTTACCGTAACGCAAACGGTAGCTTTTTGGAGTGTCCGGTTGAGAAAGCGCGGGTAGAAAACAAAAATTAACTTTTGTGTCTAACTTTTAGCATAGACAAAACTAGTCTTTGCAACCCTTAAAGGGGTCAAATTCATTAGTACTTTCGGGTAGCTGCCAGGTAGCTGGAATTTGGCTCGCCTCTTTTTTGCCACCCTCTCGTAAACGGTTTCACGGATCTTTACCGTTTTTGACACAAAGATACATTTGGCATAGGTCTACATTTTAGAATTTTTCCAGAATTTTCCAAAGGGTTACGGCTCTGTAATATCAAAAAAACTCAAAAACAACCTCTTTTGCCGTAGCTGCCATTGTAAATTTACCGGTTGACCGGTTGGGACAGTACCGGTAAAAAACAAAAATTAACTTTTGTATCTAACTTTTTCAATATGTAAAACTGACCTGTGCACCCGTTAAGTGGGTGTAATTAGGCCTTAGATTCGGGTAGCTGCCAGGTAGCTAGCTTCGCTATCGCATATTCCTCGAAAACGGTCAAACGTGATTTTTCCGTTTTTGCGCAAAAAGATACTTAGGGCAAAGGTTTACGTTCTAGAATTTTTTCGGAATTTTCCGAGCAGGTCGAAGATGTGATAAATCAAAATAATTGAAAAAATGACGTTTTTTACCGTAACGCAAACGGTAGCTTTTTGGAGTGTCCGGTTGAGAAAGCGCCGGTAGAAAACAAAAATTAACTTTTGTGTCTAACTTTCAGCATAGACAAAACTAGTCTTTGCAACCCTTAAAGGGGTCAAATTCATTAGTACTTTCGGGTAGCTGCCAGGTAGCTGGAATTTGGCTCGCCTCTTTTTTGCCACCCTCTCGTAAACGGTTTCACGGATCTTTACCGTTTTTGACACAAAGATACATTTGGCATAGGTCTACATTTTAGAATTTTTCCAGAATTTTCCAAAGGGTTACGGCTCTGTAATATCAAAAAAACTCAAAAACAACCTCTTTTGCCATAGCTGCCATTTTAAATTTACCGGTTGACCAGTTGGGACAGTACCGGTAAAAAACAAAAATTAACTTTTGTATCTAACTTTTTCAATATGTAAAACTGACCTGTGCACCCGTTAAGTGGGTGTAATTAGGCCTTAGATTCGGGTAGCTGCCAGGTAGCTAGCTTCGCTATCGCATATTCCTCGAAAACGGTCAAACGTGATTTTTCCGTTTTTGCGCAAAAAGATACTTAGGGCAAAGGTTTACGTTCTAAAATTTTTTCGGAATTTTCCGAGCACGTCGAAGATGTGATAAATCAAAATAATTGAAAAAATGACGTTTTTTACCGTAACGCAAACGGTAGCTTTTTGGAGTGTCCGGTTGAGAAAGCGCCGGTAGAAAACAAAAATTAACTTTTGTGTCTAACTTTCAGCATAGACAAACTGAGAACAAAAGTTCTTTCCCCCTTTCATACAATAATTCATACTCAATTTATACCCATAGACTCATTTAATCTTTAAGAGTATTTGTCCATTTTGTGAAAGTCATTAGAATTACAACACAGAGGAAAACAAATCCAAACAATTAGGATATTTTTATGCTTTTTGTGAAGCAATCTACATAAGTGAGTATGAAGATTCAAGGATCCCAAGCAGAGACAGTTACAAATGCCGCATTTGCATTGCATTTTAAATGCATATGCACTTGCAAACATTTGCACTTACATTTGCATTTTTTAAACTGAATATTTACATTTGCATTTGATTTTAAAACATTTGCATTTTTTCAAATGTCTTTCTAAATGCTAGTTTAGGTAAGACTTGAAAATAAGAACATACTAATATTGTAAGTTATAATTAATTACTTGTAATATAACTTACACAGATTTAAAACTTCACACAGTAGATAGTTCATTACAAATTGATAAACAATTATTAGCTAAAAAGTCTTCACAAAAGAATGAAAAAGTGGCATTTATTGTATAGGTTAATGTTGCTCAAATTGTCAATTACTCAATCAATAAGAGTTGTATATACATCAAGTTTCTTATATTATTATCTGCTATTAAAGTGTGCATTGAAACACTTTGAGGTATTTTTAGTACACATCATATTTACCCCATGGTGTCTTGTGTTACCTATTTGATAAGCTGTCCAATGTATTGATGATCTCTTTTCTAATATCATTTATCTTATCTCATTTTAAATGATGCATTTTATCAGATTTTACGGTGGCTGGGATAGGACATGCACTTTTTATTTTTTATTTCGTTCTCACGAAATAGTATTCATGCAGGATTTCGTTATAACGACATAGTATTTCGTTATAATGAATTACTAATTTGTTCAAATGAAATACTTATTTTGTTTGGACAAAATATTAGTCCCTACAAGATCCTTACAAGATCCAAGAAGTGCTGACACTGGTTTTCCAGTGAACCCATCAAAGTTACCTTCTTTTTAACAGAATAAAACACAAGAAAAATGCACACTGTTAATTTAGTAATGGCTTGGAGAAATTAGACCAAGAGAGGACACTGGGGTACATCAAAGGTAGAATTAGGCCCCCCCCTCATCCCAACCCCCTCCAAACATTTCCAACCCCACCCCTGCAGTTTCGTTAAGTGCATTTGATTGAAAACCTATTTCTGGTCATGCTCTTCTGTTGTGATACTGAGGCCTATCTGTCTGTCTATCTATCTATCTGGGTTGTAGATAAATTAGGTTATCCCCTACTGAAGAGAAAGGGTGTAGCCACATAGGGGGGGGGGCGATATGGGGTCAGATCCCCCACACCCCCACCCCAAGGCCCTTTAGAAGTTGGAATGAAAAATTTGAGAATTTCACCTCTGCGGCATGTTAAGCCAAAATTATATACTATTTAATGTTATTATTTAGTTAGTGTGAACTTAAATAGTGTTATAAGTTTCTTTTTCTTTTCCAAATTTTTAAAGAGCTCAACCTCTTCAAAATGTTAGCTCTGGTTGCGACCTTCCCAAAGGAGTTCCACCACTGGTCAAATGACTTTGATTTCATGACTTACATTATGTAGGCCTATAAGCATGCAGTCCCCTCTTGTCTTATAGCTGCAGCCAATTTTATTTTTTCGATTTTAATAACCTGGTATTCTGTTTGTCATCTTTTTCTACTTGTTGTGGTGTATATACATATGCAGATAAAGATATCATATAGTGTGCGTGATAGGATAGGATAGGATAGGATAAGATGCTTTTTCCCCCATTCCAGGCAATCTTCATGTGCAACTTCTCAGCTGAATGGCATTTGGAGATGTTCCCTTGTACTTGGTGTCTATGCTTAAGCAAATAAAATTCTCCATACATGTGTAACGTAAGTGCATGTGTCCCTCTCTTTCAGTTGATAATCAACCCTTGTGAGTGGGAAAGAACTTGCCTAAAAGGGCTGCACTAAGTTCACTTTCTGCTATCTATCTATCTATCTATCTATCTATATATATATATATATATATAGATCTTTATCAATCAATCAATCAATCAATCTACCTATCTGTCTATCTATCCATCTATCCATCTATCTATCTATCTATCTGTCTGTCTGTCTGTCTGTCTATCTGCCTTGGTATTAGACTCAGATTAGGGGCAACAACTGACACCACTTGTACAATGTGTTATATATGTTATTCTATCATTGACTATTGAATGCAGGTCAACTTACTTAGACTGAGTAATTCTTCTGGCCATATATCAGCAACAGTTATACGTATTTTCCGTCAGTACGAAATACTATTTCATTCCCACAAAATAAAAAATAAAGAGTGCATGTCTTAACCCAGCCATCGTAGATTTTAACTATTTTATGGTATGTTTTGATGCAATTTCTCTCTGTACAAAGAGGTTAAATAACTACTATTAAAATTATAATTCTTAAGCTATTTTTTCAAAGGTCAATTTAGTCATGCTAAATCTGAACACAATAGAGAAGATGAATTTCCCTTCTACTGACTGTCACCCTTTCTTATGTAATTCCTAACAATAGGGGCTCAGCAAAACAGTACATTTAATTGACTATTGTTGACCTAGAAAATGTCCTAGATTTAGACCTCTATTTTGCCAAACATGTGGTCTTTGTTTAATCACCCAGTGAAACTGAGTAAAATATCAGGTGCAATACTTGAATACTACACAATAAATAAATATTGTTAAACATTACCTAAACATAACATTTTGTTCACTGCAACATTGGCATTTATTAATGAATGAGTGAGAATATTACATAAGCGTCTTTACCACAATGATTTGATTATAGAGGGATAATATAATAATATAATACAGTGGAAATTCCTAATCATCACTATAGTTGGCCACTTCCATTTTTAAATCTTTAATTTAAAAATAATTGTTATATATCTTGATACTTTTTTTAGGTGTATTACATTTGAAAAAAGCAAATACATTTGCATTTAAATGTGTTTCTAAAAGTTCATACTTGCATTTGCATTCTATAATTAAGATGATGAAAATAATTTAGAATTTTTAAGGTACCAAAGGTAGCAGTTACCAAATGCATCCACCAGGGGAGCTAAAGTCTTATGCATCAGATAGAATTTGGCTTTTCTTACTTTTCACACAAAAGAAAATCCAGAAAATAAATAAATTTTTATTATGGATTTTCTAATTGTCTGTGAAAAAAACTGTCGTAAAAAAACCTCTTTACTTACAGTGACTGCAGAACTACACAATGCATCAAGATGTAGGAAAACAAATATTAACCAGAGTATGAATATGAAAGAGAGTGGACCAGTTCCGTGTACGCTAAATGTTACACACAAAAGTTTGTTCTGTTTCATTACGGCGCTTTCTCAACCGGACACTCCAAAAAGCTACCGTTTGCGTTACGGTAAAAAACGTCATTTTTTCAATTATTTTGATTTATCACATCTTCGACGTGCTCGGAAAATTCCGAAAAAATTCTAGAACGTAAACCTTTGCCCTAAGTATCTTTTTGCGCAAAAACGGAAAAATCACGTTTGACCGTTTTCGAGGAATATGCGATAGCGAAGCTAGCTACCTGGCAGCTACCCGAATCTAAGGCCTAATTACACCCACTTAACGGGTGCACAGGTCAGTTTTACATATTGAAAAAGTTAGATACAAAAGTTAATTTTTGTTTTTTACCGGTACTGTCCCAACCGGTCAACCGGTAAATTTACAATGGCAGCTATGGCAAAAGAGGTTGTTTTTGAGTTTTTTTGATATTACAGAGCCGTAACCCTTTGGAAAATTCTGGAAAAATTCTAAAATGTAGACCTATGCCAAATGTATCTTTGTGTCAAAAACGGTAAAGATCCGTGAAACCGTTTACGAGAGGGTGGCAAAAAAGAGGCGAGCCAAATTCCAGCTACCTGGCAGCTACCCGAAAGTACTAATGAATTTGACCCCTTTAAGGGTTGCAAAGACTAGTTTTGTCTATGCTAAAAGTTAGACACAAAAGTTAATTTTTGTTTTCTACCCGCGCTTTCTCAACCGGACACTCCAAAAAGCTACCGTTTGCGTTACGGTAAAAAACGTCATTTTTTCAATTATTTTGATTTATCACATCTTCGACGTACTCGGAAAATTCCGAAAAAATTCTAGAACGTAAACCTTTGCCCTAAGTATCTTTTGGCGCAAAAACGGAAAAATTACACTCAACTGTTTTTGAGTTATATACATGGAAAGTTCGGGTAGCTGCCAGGTAGCTGTCAGGTAGCTGGGTTCGGGTAGCTAACTTTACACCTTCAGGTAGCTGCCGGGTAGCTGTCAGGTAGCTAGGTTCGGGTAGCCAACTTCACTGATCTCCTGTGTTGCTTCACTAGTCAAATACATGCATAAACTTCTCAAATGAAAACGTTTTACTCCTATTCTCTTACAATGTTTTTAATACGATGAGATAAAGATAAGTATGTCAAATTAACCTAATTCCAGCCTACCATGGCCTAATTCCAGCCTACTAAGCGTCTTTAATCCAGCCATGGCTGGAATTAAGACCACTTATTATGCTTATGTCTAAACGTGCAAAAAGTGGCTCCTGTATTTTGGGGGTTAAGGCCTGGATATTGGGAATGAGATGATCAAACCAAAGCCAAATGTATATACACTTCAAGTCTTCATAATTTTATAGATGTCATTGTAAAGTATGAGATATAGGGTAAAGTTGGGTAATATGGGTATACTTTTGTCTCACTAATGCTGTGATGAAAGTAAATATGGAAAATGCATAATTCTTTTTGCTTGATTTTATTGAGGTAATGAACTATACACCCTGACCATATAATATGCATATCAATAAATACATAAATTTGAAATAGCATGGCTAAAGGGGTGTTCACACTATCATGGATAAGAACTACGTATGACAACGTATGGAATTTATTTTTTACTCTTGCTCATCCTTGTCCAAACGTGATTCACTCGCCGAGTGTTTTACATGTATACTCGTGCTAATTAGTAGGATGCCCCGACCATACGTGGAGAGGGCAAACATTTTTAAACCTGTTTAAAACTTTGGCGGACGTTCTACGAGTAAATTGTTTATATTAGTTAGGTAACTTTCTCGTGGGTCAGACGGCGAGCATGCTATGTACGTGCTATGTACGTGCTATGTACGTGCTATGTACGTGCTATGTACGTGCTACATACATCCTATGTATGTCTTACGTGCATCCAACATACGTCCTACCTACGTCCTTGGCCATACGTAGCCATCATGGATGCCTCATGGATGCCTGGCGACGGACAATCGTCAAGCGTTTGACCTTGGAGGAATTAGAGAAGGAGAGGACACTTGGGTACATCAAAAGTTGAATCACCGTTGCGCAAAAAGCTTAATGACCTAAGGAACCACCCCTAATTGGGGGGGCAATTGTGCAACAATAAGCATGGAATATAGATATTTATCAGTTTTCACACAAATTTATTTGTATTGCATGATACACATAATTTGGTTATTCTGAACACAAAAGAACTAAAAAACACATACTGATTATGATATAAGAAAGACAACATACTTATGGATAATTCACTTAAATTCTAATTCACTCAGATGCATAGTTGTCAAGTAATTGCTATGTCAATGTCAATAAAGTGTGTGGTGTTTATCTCAATATTAAGTAGACATGCCGCAGCAAGCCCTGAATATAGCATATATTATTTTGTTGGCCAGAAGTTTTGCTTTCATCTTAGCATAATTTTATTGTGTGGGTATTTGTGGGTTTTTTATAACGGCAATTTGAAAAAACTCAGTCATCTTTATTTTCTTACAACCATATCTCTACCAGAAATTGTTTGATTTTCACAGGAGATAGCTCTAATTGTAGACCACAAAACTGGCTTTTATGTGAGCATAAAATAAAAGCATTTAATTGAGTGAATAACTACATAGACAAATTTTTGCTTAGGACAGTTCCTTTTAATGTGCAAGTGATTCAACTTGTAGGGCCACTGCTTACCCCCAGCCTGGCCAGCCAGCGCGACGCTGATTGCACACAAAGAACTTTTATCGCACTGATGCTTAATTGCTTAAAATGACGATTTCAAAGGCCAACTAAGCGAAAACCTGTGAAATCTGAGGAAATACGGACTTTCATTACGGCATGCTCATGTTGCAAATTCCGAGTGTCCTCTCCATCTCTAATTCCTCCAAGGTTTAACTGACGTCCGGCGGGCATTTTACGAACGTCCGGCGAGCGATCTCGACTGCTTTTATACATGATTAACAGACCCATGAGTGAGCTAGTATAGGTACGTTTAGCCCATTTTTGATTGTGGTCATTTGTAGGTTTTTTACGTGACAGTGTGAACACCCTTTAAGAAAAATATAAAATAAAATGCCCACAGTGAGGTATAACGGGCACCTCTTTCTGAAAATATAAGCACTAAAATGCCCATATTAAACTATACGAATTTCAGCTATAAATGCCAAAGTTTAATATGGACAAGAGAAATGTTTAATAGGAGCTGTGCTCATGTTAAACATCTATGGGCCAATATCTATTTTTCACACTTCATAATCCTACACAAAAGTCACAAAAGTGGCATGAATCTGGAGAGTACACTTATCTGATATTATGAACATGTAATAGTCTTTTTTAAAGTTACACTCCTTAAATGATGACAATAAGTATTACTAAGGAAAGCATAAATCACCTATGCCTATATTACCCAACCACATGCGCCTTCCATTTTAGGCTGAGAATTGCTGACCTCACATGGCCATGGCAAATGAGTGAGAATCAAAGAAGAGAGTATTGCCATGAAAAAAACTTCAGGTTGATATATCTACACCAAATTAGCATATGCTACAGGCTTTATTACCCTTAAAAAAAAACAATGAAAGAAATTATGGGTAAATATTTAACTAAAGTCTGCATTACATGAAAACAATAGCAGCCTCAAATGTGCTGTCTGCTCTACAAATGATGACCTCGAATATACTTGAAAATTCCAGGTGTGAGCATGGAAGGCCATCACACTTCCTAACATTTTACAACAAGTATGAATTCAGACAAGGGTTCAAAATTGCAAAATATGCACAGTACAGGCACCATTAGGTATAGTAATAGATTATTTTAATATGTTAACTGACATCACCCTATACATGTGCACCATTTCCATAGCACCTGCAAGTAGTTACAGAGGGCAGGAATTGTTTGCAAGAATATGGATTGAATTTGGTACCCCCTAGACTGGAATTATGAACAAAGTCTGGAATTTGGTCAATTTTTTAAGTTTTTGACATGTCTGATTAATGTAAATCAATATCTTTCACTCCTTTATCAGCATATGTGTTGCAAATAAAATACATTTTCAATTTCAATCAACTCATTTCCCCAAGTATGACCAGGTATTACGTTATTTTGATGGAAGTTAACGGCACTGTGATTTGGGGCTGGAGTTTGGTCCATCCACCCTATTTGTCCACATCATATTACTATGCCCGTTATATATTGAGTGAATTGCCAAAGTAATGCAACATCAATAACCAAAACTGCAAAACGGGTAATGCAGCAAAACCTCATTATGGGTATCATTTTGCATTAAGTATAATGGGAATATACAGTTTTATTTTGTATAATTAAGCCCTTAAGGGCCTAAAGCAGGACTATATATATAGAGAAAATTCGATTATTTATATAAAAGATATTTTAGTCAATATAAAATTCCCCAAGTGTATAAGGAGCATCATATTTTGGTGGTGTTAGAGTAAAAAATGGGGCATGGGGTTTTTTTGGGGGTTAAAGAGTTGTAGAATTGTCATATATTTATAATATTTGAGGGGCTTGTACGATTAGGACCCTACAGTGAACAATATTTACATTGATCAATATCAAAATGTAAATTTAAACAATGATAAATTGAAACCCCAGAACTATATATATAATGAAAATGTGGTTATTTATATATATATATATATTTTTTTTTTTAAGCAAATAATATATTTTTTTGGGGATGAAATTCCAGGTGTATAAAGTGGGCAATATTTTGATGGGATTAGAGGGGAAAAAAAAGACCATACGTTTTTTTTTTGTTGTTAAATGGTTTGCTGATTGGCATATATATTAGGCCCCTACTGGGCTGTTTGTTATATACAAGTTTACGGTCTACTGACATGTCAGTTTTCACATACAACCTAATTCTTTAGTATATAACCTTTTACTTAATAACGGGTATACCTTAATTGCATGTTGGCAACATGTTATAATAACAGATACAAACAAACGGGACACTGCAGAGATGCAAAATAGTTAATTGGTAATGTTTATATATGATTATTTTGCTCCAATACCTAATCAGACACAGAATCAGTGAGTAAGAATAGTTATATAATAGCACTAAATAACGGGCATAACTATGTCGGTGTTTGTTGTGTATGCCGCTTAGTTAGGGTCAATGATATTTGTTATGCCTCATTATATATATATATATATATATATTTATCTAAAGTATATGTATAATGCAATGTTTATGTGATTACCGGTGTCCTTACTGATTGTGCAATTGATTCACTTATAAATATAGATGATCAAATCCAATAAAAATTGACAACTTCATGCTATTTACATGTATTGCAGCAACATTTATCATAGACTATGACCTTGGATAAAAGAAAAATGGGGCAATAAGGTTCTTCCAAATAATATGGGCTTAGAAATACAAAATATGGGTTTAGAAACACAAACTAAAACAGGATATTGCTGGGATATCCACCCGAAGCTAAAATTAATATTGCTTCTGCCAGCTCTAGCTCTAACCTTGTTTTGTCAGCCATGGTGTTTATCCAGTGTTTATCCAGTGCTTATCCAGTTTTACCACTTAGCTAGTGGTGATATGCTTCAGTTAAGACCAAGTAGTGATATGCTGCAGTGCACAGGCAGAAGTGGGATAAAACAAAAAAAATTCCTCCAGTTGCAAATGCAAGATTGACGTTGATACGTCTGAACACACATGTTTCAGTGACAGTACAAGTTGTGAAATGTATCAGTGTGCACAAAGTTGTAAAATGCTTCAGTGTGCAAGTTGCAAAATTTGCTCATTAAACTACTTTTTAAATGTTACTGGCATGATTGTAAATCTATAACTATGAGACAGATAGATAGATAGATAGATAGATAGATTTTAATTATCTTACAAACATTAAGGAATAATAATAGAAATACAATACACAGCATCAGTCAAGGCTGGCTGATATTGTTGGGTTAGCATCTATTAAATGCATAACTAAGTAGAGGAAGGCAGGGTAAAACGGGGTAAAACGGGGTCATGGCTTACTTTTTAGTTCTGTCACCAAGTGTAAATAGCACAGATTTACTGATGACATCACAAAGACTTCGACAACAGTGGTAGTATGTAAGCCAATGCCATGAAAACAGATATTTTTCCTTTTTTTTTTTAAATTTTCATCATGTTCGGTATTTGTAATTGACAGCCTAATCTACGTGACTCATTAATGTATTTGTGTGGGTATTCAATCAGACGGAAGTTCCAACATTTTCCCCATAGAGGGGTATTTAAATGGGGTCACTGAAAATGATCTGACATGATGGCAGAGTCTAGAGGATTATACACACGACATATGCATTTTTTCCCACAAGGAGGTAATTACTCCAAGTTGTTAATTATTGAGGTATATCATAAATAATACTAGTTGCAATAACATCACCCTGCAAATAAATTTAAAATTAAAAACTCCTTGACACCTCATAAAAATAGAATTTACACATTTTCATCAAAGTGTTTTTATCAGCTAGAAAGTTGAGCTGTGACTTTTTGGTCACATTTCTGTCCATTTTGTGCTGCTCCCTGCAAATAAATAGACATGATTGATCCCACTATAATACCTGAAACATGTCGAGTACTAGTCTGTAAATCTTTTTGTTATTGAGATATTGTTGCATATAATTGAAAATTGAGAAACTTGACTTTGACTTGACCTACCTTGTAAACAAACTTTTAATATCTCAATTTTTTTAGGCAAATCAAATTGCATGTCCTTTAAACAAGTGTATGAAATAAACATATATATATCAACTACACTACAAGCCCTCGAAGGTCCTGGGCCTCCACGCAGCGAGGGTGGAAACACTTGGGGTGAAGTCCTCTATCCCCAGTGGCTAAAACAGGACAGTGCGCATTGCACAAGCTGCTCCAGCTATCCAACGCAGACAATTATTGATTTTTTACATGCTTCTGGTTTCTACTACCAACTATAGATAATCAATCTTACCCTAGAGAGCCTCTACATAGCCCACTCAGGTGCTGATGAGGCGTTAAACAATAACACTAACTAACTATTATCAACTACATATCAAATTTCGTCCAAATCAATCCATAACATGATGTGGACTCCAACCTTCTTCATTATGTCTGCCTCATGCCATGAGACAATATAATACTTTTTTGAGACCTTGATACAAATGAATAAGTACCTTAACATCATCATTGGGGTGGGGGCCTAGCTCAGTGGTAGCACGCTGGCTTCCTACCACTGGGTCCCGGGTTCAATTCCCGGTCGAGCCTATGTTGGATGGCTGTTTCATCCTACGTCTCATTGGCATGGTCCCTACCTGTCCTAATTAGCCCATCAGGTGCAGAAATACAGGACGTAAAGCCCTAATCCACCAACCTTAACATCATCAAGATCAATTCTAGATATAGGGCCACTCAAAAAAAGTTCATATCATTTTCATATTTTGTAGTAGTATCATAATTTATCTAATTTGTATGTTTATTGTATGCTATTTTGTGTATATCCTGCTAAAATGTTACACATGGTGTGCACTGAAGTGGCACAAGGTGTCACATGTATTTTACACGATACATTCTGTCACGGCCAGAGTTTTGGCCTATGAAAAATCAGTATAAACAATTATATTGATACTAATAGCTAGTATGTGGTGTATATAATGGTGGGTTAATATTATGAGGTTTATCAATTAAGTTAGGTGGTTTGATGTTGCATAATTACTGCTCCCTTCAGTTCAGTCAGCTGATTCATGAATATTGAAATAATGTGATTAAGGGAGACAAGAGGATTAGCAATGTGGGTCGTTATGCGTGCTTGAGTGAATTTCTGAGCCAATGTGGGAGGTCTTGGCTGGTGTCACATGGTCACTTGCAGAATAGATTGCAGAGGAGCAGCATCTTGCTATCTCTCTCTCTCTGATTTTGGTCTTGTGTTTATTCCTGACTCCACCACGTAAGTAGTCTATACTTTATTTAATATTTTGAAGAAGTTTCATAGCTAATGCTATACATTGATAGTGTTGAGGTTGTATTTTAGTATGATAGTTTGAATTAAGGTTCAGTACACTACATGTTTCTATGAAATTAATGGAGTTTAACCTTCATGGTTTCAAGGTCATGAGACCATGTGGCCATGCCATGCACATGGCTTGACTTGTATTTTACATTGTGAAGATAGTTGGAGTTAATTCAATGCTTGTATGTTTCTAGTATATTAATTTAGTATATAAATATCCCAATTATGTTCAAATAATTATATTATTATTCAAAGGTTTATAATTATTGAGGTCACTTAGTATTTAGTGTACACCACCTAATGTGTGTTTATCCATTGTCAGCTCATAGGTAGAATCCTGCTGTCCTTTTGAGGATCATCATAAGAGGATCTTCTTGTTTGACTTGAAGAGAACCGGCATGTTTGACTGGTCTACAATTTACAACGGAGTCTACAGTTTACATCTTCTTTTTGCCTAGATCAACTTTATCTTTATCAACGTTGGATCAACACATGTGGTTGCAGCAGCAGTACTTGGATTTCTGACTTATGTGTCTTATGAGACAATTTACTGACTTTATGCGAGTCTAATGCACTTCAATGGTCTAAACCAGTGCTACAAATATCTCTGATACACCGTTGTGTCGACAATATGTAAATATGTAAAGAATAATTCCGGTAATAATAAATTTGTTCTTAAATTTAAATTTGTTCTCAAATTTAAATTTGTTGTCAGCATACTGTGAGTAGTGAGAACACCTGGGGACCACATTCCGTAACACATTCAGTTTTCTTCTACGTTGTAGTTTGATTCACTAGTTTCAAATTTATTCAGAAAGCATCTGTCTTAGAGCTAGGTTTAACATCTGATTTCATTTCTCTACATTTATGCTACATTTGTCTCTGACATCCACTAGATGTACAAATGTACAATATGCTTAACTTTAGTGAAACAAACAACTTTTAAAAACTTTGCTATATTTTCCATTGTAATTTATACTGCCTCTCTACTCTTTAGTGACTCCATGCTACAACCATAACAAATAGCCATAATGATGGGAAGGTGGCAAAACATTATCATTGGGAAGATAGGATTTAGTAATGAGAGGGTTTTTATTAGAAAGTTGGGTTTAGGCTTATTAGCAGCATTTCTATGATTTTGTGCTGCTCCAAACTCTATACAATAAAATAGTCCAAAAGTTGAGTGGACATTACATATGGCCATTATGGACCAGTAATGTCGAAATGGAAAGTATCTCATTGAAGGAGGTGGGCATTTTGGACCAGTATGAAATTTCATGAGCTGCGAACACTGCTGTAAGTTGACAAAAATTTGGATTTCCAAAGGAAGTGAAAAAGGTGGGAAAAGATAGAGCTCTATAAGTGACAATAATTTTTCAGATGCCAAGGGCATTGTAAAGCACTTTGTCTGCAGGTGGTTGGTGTACCAAATGCTACTGCAAAGTTGTCTTTTTTTACCTGTATTTTTTATTTGATTTAGCTCTGTCAATTACTATTTCTCATTCGGCTATAGCTACCACGACATAGCCGTTTCATTTAGGTTTCAAGCCAAAATGTTTATGAGCCGTTATCAGCCAGCCATTTTCATGTTAAGCCAGCCATTAGGGTCAAAATAAAGGGCTTCTGGTGTGGAAACCATGATGAGTGTATTTAAACTATTTTTTTTAGTGTTTGACTTACTAATATATATAGTACATAATTATTTCTCTCCTGATTTCTGTATTTGATCATAAGTAAGGTGGCATATGTGATCTATACCAGAAAATCAGGCCTCTTATTGACAAACAGAGACTATACGTGGAACAGCGGGAGTAGGGTCAAAACGGCCAACTACCATAACGGCCACTCCCCATGACGGCCAACAACCAAAAACGGCCAACTTTCCAAAACGGCCAATTACCAGGACGGCCACCCATACATTTTGTAATAAAGGCCTATAAATGTAGTATTAAATGTGCAGTTTAAAATTTGTAGAATATTGACAATTGGCATTATTTTTAATGTCGTTTATCAGAAATTTGTTAAACCCAATCCCGCGCTATCTGAATTATTTTACCTGGGAACAGATCTCAACAATGCTTATCAGCTTATTGAGCTCTTTCAACCAAATCGCGTCGTTTCTGAATCCGAACGGATGCACTTTTCTGTGTTAAATCAAACAGTGACAGTCATCCTGCTCTATTGTCTTCAATTTGTTTGTATAGCCGTTATCAGCCATTATGTATTATTGCTCAAACAGAACACATTGTAATCTTTTACCCTTTATCACCAGTTTATTACCACTCAATGTTATACAATGTTATACAATTCCTCAGGCACATGTCATCTGGGTGTAGACATAAAAATAATACAGTCAATGTCTGTAATGGCTCGAAATTTCAGATTTGTCTGTGATAAGTATGGTATAAAAACAACTTGATGCGATTAATTATTATAGAATATCTAGCCACAAATTGATCTGAGAATTTTGCTAACCCTTTTTTTTTTGTGCAAATTATTGTTTTAAATATTTTAATTTTGTTGTTAATCTTGAATTTATACCGTATAATTGATACGAATAAAGCTTATAATAAAGCTTATAATAGCAATTAGGCGTTAAACAATTGTCATCCATTACATCCAGCAGTGCAGTATGTTTAATTGCAATTAAGTCTTATACAAAATAGCATGGTTTCTTCTGTCAGAACTGACTATGAAATTATTAGCCAAACTGAGTGTTTACATAAATTAAATGTAAAAGGCCTGGTCTCAGCTGAAATGTTCTGGTCTATCTTCAGAAAAATAAGTTGTTAGAATTACACTGACATATATAATATATAAATCTTTTGACCTCATTCATTCACTATTTAACACTAATGTACTGCTAGTATAGTGTGGAAGACAACTCAGGTAGTGTGTACAAGAATACGGCTTTATTCAAGCTGATGGCTATGATGAGCCCCAGTTATTCTGCGGGTGAGCTTATATAGTAGATCTCTGGACAAAGGCCAGAGCTCTGGACAAAGGCCAGAGCTCTGGACAATATCTTAATCTATATCTAAAAATAATTATTAAGTATAATAATAATTGTAATAATAGTAATATTAAGAATAATGATAATAGTAACATAATTGTCAAGCAAAATATTTCTATGATAAATTTGCCTGTGCCACTTGTCTCCAGAGCAGATTGAGCAGCTCCAGAGGATGTCATGCGAATGCAGGACTCTCATTGGCTGAGGCACTGCTTGACACTAATGTACTGACCCTTACAAAATTGTGTACAGTAATAGGTCTAGTGGTGCCTTGTGATAGTCACATTCACATATGTTGGCTCTTTTTTTACAAAAGTGGGAAAAAATAAAAACAATAGTATCAGATCTGATACTATGGCACCTGAATGCTTGCAACTTTGCCATAATATGTCTAAAATAGTGTAGTGGTGCCTTTTGGGGGTATCATGGCAGAGAATTTATAAAATAAGGGAACAGTAGGGAAAATTCTTACTTTTTTTATACCCGCATATCAAAGTCTTTCAAAGACACTATTTACCCTACATGAGTGAAATTTTGTTAGTATTTCCACTTTTCAAACTTCATTTTGACATTCATTCATGCTGTTTTATGTTAATTTTTTGCATTTTTTTTCAGATTTTCCATTTTGTTTCTGGAGCAGAACGCTAGCATTAATACAATTATCCTAAATAGGCCGTGAGCCAGGACGTCAAATTTTGACTGTCGGTACCATCTGGGGAGACAAAACCCCAGTATGATTTTTTCAAAGACCGATGTCCCAGGTGTCAAAAAATGTATAATAGCATTGCCTAGCTTTTTGCCTTCCCTGTGATATCAATGAATATATTTGCCCACACTGGCGCTCTTGGACGCCACTAAGAAATTGACTTGTTTGCTGTTTCTTGTGTTATAGTCGACACATGTGAAGGAAAAGGTGACTTATGATACACCAAATGGAAGCTAAGAATGTATGCTTTCAATTGGTATCTGACATACTATCATTTCTTTTGAATCAGGTATACATCTACAGTGTAAAATTATCAGACACATTCATACTGTTCAAGCTGATTGATGAGCAAATTTATATTTGGCAATATCATAATAAGAAATATTATAATTGATATTTGAAGCTTATCATAATTTTTCTGACATTTAAACAGTATAATATATGCATGACATCGTGATTTTAGGCACCAACTGATTTTATTATGACAATATGAGTGTTGGCAAAAATGTCACAAATGAGACCGTTGACTTATTAATAGTAAACAGGGCTTGTTAAGAGCACTGTATGCTTAATGTGTGGGTGAAGATTGCTGGACTCCATATTTATGCATGGAGTCAAGAATCATTACTGATGGTGTCATTTGGGGTCCAGTGCGACTACGATGTACATTGTACAATAGAACTGTAAGAGCACATTAATGAGATTAATTTCGAAACCATGTAGTACACAATCTAAGGCTTATTTGGGCAGTATTTACAATTTTTTTTAAAGGAACTCCAATAGGGACATGTCAAAGTTTTGGATGTGATACAGCACATTACACATAAAATTATTTTCTGGGTCTTCTCCGTGCATTCCATGAAGGAGATTGGATCTGCGTTTCCATGCCATTAGAGCACTGACTCCATTGTCCTTGCATATGACAGTGCAAATTATGCCAGTTTATTATGCCTAGATGTCTGCTCTTCAAGGAACTCATCTTGATATGCATGATGTATTCAAGAAAAGCTAGTGTTCTGTTCAGATGTGTGCCACTAATCCATTTGGATGTCTTCCAATAATAGATCAAGCACTTGAGATTTCAGTCAGAATGTTCACATGACCGAAGTACCGTCATATCCTTTGCTTACTATTACCCTGGGCATTAGTTACACCTGAGGGCTTGGTGAGGCAAACTAAAAAAGCAACACTTACTAGTACACTCCAAATTTATGTTACCCTGATAAAGATATACCTGACAATTCAGTGACCATTGTTGATGCATCCTACTATTGATGAAATCAGACAGACTGACCCAAATGTACAAGATCAAGAGACTAATGAATCAGTCTAACCCAAATTTAAATTCTCAAAAAACATGACTTCTGAAATATTAGTGCATAAGATGCCTAGTTAATTTTGTTTTGCTGTTATTTGGATGTGACTCTATCAAGTCCCAATTCATCATTATATCTGGATTCTAGACTAGGATCTATCATTCTTGAGAGGATATACCTCTGTCAATTCCTTGAAAATTCATCAGTGACATGGCTAAGTTTGACAAAAGTTTGCTAGATAGAAATAAAAATTGTATGGTTAATCTCACCCTGAGTGCTTGTGAATAAGCTCATTCATTATTCTATGATCGCATTGTACGCACCTATTCTTGATTGATACTGGCAGTGATACAGCTGTTTGTGGTCAGTTTTAATTGCATAGATAATGCCATACAAATTTTGTTTATAAGCATTATGATAAGTCTGTGAAAATACATATATAGATGTATTATTATGTATTAGGTCAACAACCACATACAACAGCATGAAATCTTCATGTCTTTCAACATGGTATGATTATCAAAACTGTCGAGCCAAGTGAACAAGCTTCGGTCATATAAATAAAGGCTATTTCACAGAGCATTAATACCTAGATATATTTTTATACCACATACAGAACTTGCCAGGTTATGTTGAGTATTTGTCAAGTTATTACACTTGCATTAATGTCACAGTGCAGCATTCCTTGATGTGGGTTCACGTACAATTATCAAGCACTTGTTTGCTTGTTTCAGCCTGGTTTATTCAAACAAAAAAGTAGACAATTTTGAAAATCCTTCAAACTACTGACATCAGTATTACAAAATACCAAATTTATATTTCTCTCTCTCTAGTATCTGTATTGGTCAAAATAAATTACCAAAACTCACACAATATCTACTTGAACTTACATAAGCTGTTATGTTCATCATTATTGTATGCTTTATGCTACACCAATGGCAATATAATGTATATCACTGCAAAGCACATATTCTTAGCTTTCATTTGGTGTATTATAAGCCTGATTTGATATAATATTTGTCATTTTAGGGGAAAAAAACTTCAAAAGTTTGATTTTGTCCATGTTTTGAAAAGTCGTCACGATAGGTAATATTCAAACCTTGATATCATTGGGAATGCAAGGAGCTAGGCAATGCTATCATACCTTTTGGGAGACCTGGGACATTGGTCTTTCAAAAAATAATACTGAGGCTTGGCCCCCCCCCCCCCAGATGGTACCAACCGACCCCCCCCCCCCCCCCCCCTGGCTCATGGCCTAAAAGAAACGTTAATAATATGGTAATGCTCTATAAAGCTTAGTTGTGCATTTTGACAGTCACATTGACATACCTCAGCTATGTTTTATAAAAATTCAAGAAAACTGAAAAAAAAAACCATGTAGAGATATTTTTTTGGGTTTCATGACAATTAATGACAAATAATTTTATATAATAAGGAAAATATGAAAATTTGGTACTCTTTCAAACCTTCATATTAATGACTCTATGATCCTTACATCAGTAACATTTTGCCAGTGATATATCTAGATTATAGTACGTTTACTTTTTAGCTACATTTCGACATTTGTTTCATCCTTCTTTTCTTTTTTTCATAATAATTGAAAATCTGTAAAAATTCTAAAAATGTGTGTTGTTTCCTTCATATTCCTTAGCATCCCATACTTAAAGGTTGTAGAATTCATGTGCATACAATTATTAAATATTTGATCATAGTATTGCCATATTCAACCCATTAAAAAGTTTATGTTTATAATTAGCAATTTCATAATAATTCGTTGCATAATGAAGTATACTACTTTCACTTGACTCTAATTCCTTATTATTGTTTTCTTAATATACAACCTGTTAAGTGTTTGGTAATATATATATATATATATATATATATATATATATATATATATATATATATTTAAATCATTTAAATACCATAGATTTAATGCAAATCAGCAACCCAACAATTCAGTAACTGTTGAAAGGAATAAGGCAATTGATAACTTTTTGACTTATGATGGCATGAAAATGGGTGTTTTGGGTATCATTCCATACATAATAAGCTTTAAGATTTGTATTTTTTGCCTTCTTCACTTTCTAGGTGAATGACAAGTCCAATAAACCCCTTGAATGTCTTTTCCTTTGACCATAAATCCTCTGTTCACATCCTGATATAACATTGTTGCTGAATTTATATGTTCCTGAGCAGCTTAGTAAGCATTGTCATAGCCCATATATGACTATTTTTGACAGAGAAACGATAATTTTAGTTGTACATTAGTTAAGGGAACATGCTATTGTGTTGATAATTCTAATACTCCTTATTGAGCATAAATCTTTGAAACAGAACAATTAAATGGCTGGAAAAGGATATACAATACTATTGATGCTCACTTGGCTTTACTCTGAACAGAATGGATTGCTATTAATAATTTTGTTCCTGCAGATTTATCTTCATAAGAAGTAAGACCTTTGTAAGACATTATTAAACCGTGCACACTTGAAAAATAAGACCTCTAATATAGTAATCTAAACCAATATTATTATACTGCCGAGTTTCACTAGATAATGGGCATGCTTGTCCACAACATATTACTATGCCCGTTATAGAGTGAATTGCAAGCAAAGTAATATGACATTAACAACCAAAACTGCAAAACGGGTAATGCAGCAAAACCTCACACCGATTTTACTACTGTGTAGAAACCTGTCTAATTAGACCCCTATCATTTTGCATTGAGTATAATGGGAATTTACAGTTTTATGTATAAGTAAGCTCTTTAGGGTCATAAAGCACGATTATATATTATATATATATTTTTTTTTTAGTCAATATAAACAATTTTTTGTGGGTTAAAGAGTTTAAAAATTGACAATATCTTTGTAATACTTGAGGGGCTTGTACGATTAGGCCCCTACAGTGGCGCCACTACAGTGACCTATATTTACATTGATTAATAACAAAATGTACATTTAAACAGTGATAAATTTAAGCCCTTTGGGGGCCTAAAACAGGACTATTAATATAGTGTAAATGTGGTTATTATTTTATTTTATTTTATTTTTGTTTTGGATGAAATTCCCCAAGTGTTTAAAGGGGGTGATATTTTGGGATTAAAGGAAAAAAAAAACGGGGCTTGCGTTTTTTTTGTTTTGGGTTAAACGGTTTGCTACTTTGCATATATATAAGAGATTACTTTAATAAGGGCTTGTTAATTAAGCCCCTCCTGGGTTGTTTGTTTGAATAGTTATATAATAGCACTAAATAACGGGCATAACTATGTAGTTGTGTATGCCGCTTAGTTAGGGTCAATGATATTTGTTATGCCTCAATATATATATATATTTATCTAAAGTATATGTATAATGCAATGTTTGTGATTACTGGTGTCCTTACTGATTGTGCAATTGATTCTAATAAATACAGATGATCAAATCCAATAAAAATTGACAACTTCATGCTATTTACATGTATTGCAGCAACATTTATCATAGACTATGACCATTGACATAACAAAAATGGGGCAATAAAGTTCTTCCAAATTATATGGGCTTAGAAATACAATAAATGGGTTTAGAAACACAAGCTAAACAAGAATATTGCCGATATATCAACCCTACGCTAAAATTAATATTTAATCTGCCAGCTCTCGCTCTAACCTTGCTATGTCAGCCATGATGATTATCCTTGTGGTGATATGCTTCAGTGAAGAAGCTGTGAAATCCCTCGGTGAACACTGGTCTTTTGAAAGTTTGGTTATCCAGATTTAACCACTTAGCTAACTGATACTCATGCAGTTGGCTGTGAGCCAAGTCTTTGCCCTTATCTCATGCAGCTGACTTGTCAGGGTGTTATCTCTCCACATACCCTGGCACAGTGGCATAAAATACGCGACTACAACTCTGGGACACCGACATAATATACACTCAGACTTTGTATACAATCATAACATGTGCCAGTTATGTCAGACTGTAAAACCAATGTTAGCTGTGCAATAATATGCAAGACTGCAAAGTCTCGACAAGAGATCTTGTTCCTCCTCAATATTATGAAATTAAGCGGCACTTAGTACTTATAAATAAAAAGAAGTCGATGAAATTGGCGTGCAAGTTGAAAAATTTGCTCATTAACCTAATGTTTACAGTAATACTTAAATGTGGCATGATTGCAAATCTATAACTATGAGACAGATAGACAGATAGACAGATAGGTAGATAGGTAGATATATCGATATATAGATAGATAGATAGATAGATTTTTAATTATCTTACGAACATTAAGGAATAATAGGAATAAGGGGCGGACTGGGATGAAGTAGTGGCCCTGGAAATTTGGGTAACAGCGGCCCAGATGTATATATTTTTTTTTTTATTTTTTTTTTTTACACCATCGGCCCACCGGGAAACCTCCCGGCCTCCTGGCGGCCCAGTCCGCCCCTGATAGGAATACAATACCCGGCATCAGTCAAGACAGGCTAATATTGTTGGGTTAGCATAGTAAAAGCATAACCAAGTAGAGGAAGGCGGGGTAAAACGGGGTCATGGCTTACCTTTTAGTTCTGTCACCAAGTGTAAATAGCACAGATTTACTGATGACATCACAAAGACTTCGATAACATTAATTTTGAGAGATGCAGACGCTTTGGTTAGTATGTAGGTGCCATGAAAAAAGTCGCCCAGATACCATTGCTGACGTCCCCATTTTCCTCCTTTTTAATTTTTTTTACCATAAAATCACTCTTAATTATATTTGTTATGGAAACTGCATCATGGAATAACTAGCTACACAGCATGAAAGTACCAAAGAAAATATTAATTATTAGATATTTTATAAAAAAAAAAAACATGGATGAGTTATCCAGATGTAATCTAACTAATTGCTTTAACTTACAATAACATCTTCTATCTTGGCCACTCGACATTTAAGGCCCATAGGATACTACATATTAAATCCATATTGAAACATTCAATCAAGTCCCATTTGCCCCACATGGCGCCCCATTTTGCTCCAGGCACGGGGCAAAACGGGACAAACAGCATTTTACTTTAAATTATTTTATTTTATTTTATAACCATCCTTAATAGGAACCATCTGGGGGAGGGGGGAGAGGCAAAACCTAAGTGTTATTTTTTGAATGAGCAATGTCCCAGGTCTCCAAAAATGTATGATAGCATTGCCTAGCTCTTTGCCTTCCCTGTGATATCAAGGTTTGAATATTACTCGTCGGACGACTTTTTTAAATGAAAAAATCAAACTGATGAGGTTTTTCTTTCCTAACAAGACAAATATTACATCAAACCAGGCTTATAATACACCATATGAAAGCTGAGAATGTGTGCTTTGCAATGATATATTGCCATTGGTGTAGTCTAGAACATACAATAATGACAAACTGCTTATGTAATTTAAAGTAAATATAGCATGAGTTTCAGTAATTAATTGTGACCATTAAACGCCTAAGAGAATATGAAATATAAATGTGATTGTTTTAATACTGATGTCGGTAGTTTAAAAGAACTTCTAATAAACTTTGTACTTTTTTTGGTTTCGATAAAGACCCCTGAAACAAGCAAACTAGTGCTTGATCATTGTATTTGACCAAATAATCCAAATTTAGGACAGCCTATAATATTTCTACTTTAGCACGCTTATAAACAAATTTTTACAACATACATATTATTTATGTGATTAACACTGATCACAAACAACAGAAGGAATTAACGTATTCATCAGCACTCAGGGTAAGGTTACCCATACAATTCTTATTTCTATCTAAAACTTGTGTCATTTCACTGATGAATTTCCAAGACAGAGGTATATCACCTCAAGCATGACAGACCCCAATCTAGAATCCAGATAAAGTTAATGATATGAAACATATCTATGCATCTTAAGTACTAATATCTCAGAATTTGGGTATCAATGTGAATAACATTTGGGTAAGACCGATTCACCAGTGCCTATATCAGAGATGTACGTTAGATCAGTCCGTTTTATTTCATCAAAAGTAGGATGCGTTTAAAAAAAATGCATACTGGGCAGGCATAGTACGATACATCTTGAAAACTCAGTAGCTGAGAAATCATTAAGATCATCGGTGAGATAGTCTACTTCATGGTCCACAATGACTCCACATTGTCACAGGAGCTATATTTTCAGTCTTGTAGTCTACATAAGTCAGTACATTTCAATCCAAATGTCCTGGCAGAATAGTCTAACAAAACGGCCTCATGACGAGAGTTGTGAGTCAGATGACATTGCATTGGAACTTTCTTGCATATCCATCACTGGAGAGTTTTTCGCATTTATCATATCTCTTGTGCAATTGACATAAACTTATATCTGCTTTCATACCAAAAACAAATGGGTGCCAACCCACAGAAATTAAATATTTTCAATGCAAATATGTAAGTTGTACTTTTCAGTGAAGTCCATTGAAAATGCCGTATTCTTCCATATAATTTCTATGCTATATTTACATGTCTCAGATGTTTTAATGGTCAAAACAAGTCAAAAGACCCAAAACAATAAGTATCTTGTGATTCAGAGCAACAGGTGCAGTGGACAAGCAATTAAATTGATTTATTAAGTGCAACAAATTTTGTGTCGCACCCTTCTAAAAATCAAATGCAATGTATTCTGTCTAAAGCACGTCTATCGGTGCGCTTGCAAATGACAGCAATATTTCAGTCTACTGGCAGAATATAACTTGGTTGGCCATCCATTCATTTCACCATCAGTGGATCTTGTCCATCATAAGTCTCGAGCTTCCTATCATTACCCACAGGGGCTTGGTATCTCTGGCATGGGTTCCAGGCATTGTTGCCGGATGGCAACTTGATAATTGACTCTCTGGATAGGCTTTTCCAAATAATATTTTTGCCACAGGTGACAATTAGTGACTCTCCACCTCACCCTTTCTTGCATATGAGAGGTTATTTCTGAGATCATTGACATGCACAACTGTAGTTTTAGATGCATAGACTTGACATGCAACTGCCTCCAGCTTTCCCACCCATTCTGTTGTCCCATTCTAATGCTGACCAAGTTCCATCCACAAAGGCTTCAAGGGCATTCTTGTTTGTGGTCAGTATCACACCCTGTAAAAGTGTGTGAACTGACCATGCTTTTACAAGCCTCTACATAGCCCACTCAGGTGCTGATGAGGCGTTAAACAATAACACACACACACACACCATGCTTTTACAAGATTCAACACCAAGAATAGCTGCCAGATTCTTGATATCTTGACATTAATTATCCAGACTTAAGCAGATCTGACCATAAACAACATTTTCAATTGCTAGGCCCAAGACAAATCCATCTGTCTCCTGAAGAAATGACAACCACTGAAATCCTGCTCTGGCGGCATGTGCTGCATGGAGGAGGCACAGATTGCCCTGTTCCTGTGTTCTGTAGAGATCACTCTTCATATAGGAAATGTGATACATTTCTATTGAACTAATACATTTGAAGCTATTGGGGTTGAAATACTTGGAGCGTAAAGGCCCCTTCACACTTGGCCGGATCAACAGCCGGAGTGTCCCGGAATGAAATTTCATTAAATCCGGGGCGGTCCGTGCAAAAAGGTAAAAAATGTCAACAAACGAAATATTTGGCGGTGTGGACACGAAGGCAAGACGGTGGCAAGACAGAGCAACACGGCCATTACACGGATGTGTACGGTCACTACACGGATATGTACGGCTGAAACACGGTGGTACACGATGAACCAAGGAACGAGCCATGGTTGTTGCCGGAGATAACACGACTGTGCGGGATGAGGGCGGAGTGAACCGGATGTTACACGGGGCCTTCATGGATATACCCGATCTTTACACGATCTTACTACGATATCACTACGGAGTTAAGCGGTTTTCACCCGGATCGCTCTGAAATTGGTATGTAAACTGGCTGCGTTCCACTGTCAATCATTCCACTTCGGACTACCATACTGGAAAGGTGTTGCTGCTACTACAGAAGAATTGGATATGTCTTTATCACACTATGACAGGGTGGAATTGGATGTGAAGTACCTGGACATGCAAGTCCAGCTACTTACTGCTGCTAATGATATAATTCTGCAAGAAGAACAGAAACTGCAAGATGATGCAGTGAGGGCCACAAAAACAACTGATGAAGATGACTTATTACAAAATGCTGGTGCTGCACGAAGAAGAAGAAGGCGAATGTGGGTGCAACCTTGGCTCCTAAGAAGACCTCTTTATGGGCAGTATGAAAAACTGATGGCTGAATTGACTGCAGAAGATGTAGGTGGCTTCAAGAATTTTATGAGGATGGAGCCTGACTTATTTCATGAAGTTCTTGCCATAGTGGGACCTAGGATTACAAAGCAGGATACCTTTTTGAGGAGGGCCCTTGAACCTGGATTGAAACTGGCTATTACCTTGCGCTACCTGGGTACGGGCAACAGCTACATGTCTCATGGATTTAGGGTAGCCTTCAATACCATTTCTATCTTTGTCATCGAAGTCTGCCAGGCCATCATAGACGAGTACTCAGCAGAAGTGATGCATTGTCCTGTAACCCCAGAAGCCTGGAAAGAAGTTGCCAATGGATTCTACAACAGATGGAACTTCCCCCACTGTGTCGGCGCCATTGATGGGAAGCACTTTGCCATCAGATGTCCAAGGAAGTCTGGATCCCTGTTCTGCAACTACAAGGGATTTTTCTCTATTGTCCTACTGGCTGTAGTTGATGCTGAAAACAAGTTCCTCTATTTTGACATTGATGCCAGTGGATCAGGCTCAGATGCTGGAGTGTTTAGTCAGACAGAATTGAAGGAGCGCTACAAAGTGGGAACATTGGATTACCTGAACCAGATAACCTGCCTAATGATGACCAACCAGTGCCTTACTTCATAGTTGGGGATGATGCCTTTGGACTGCAGACTTGGATGATGAAGCCTCTGCCTCACAGGAACATGACCATGGAAGCCGAATCTTCAACTACAGACTTTCTAGAGCTAAACGGGTGGTAGAGAATGCCTTTGGACTTTTGGCTGCCAGGTTCAGGTGTCTCCTCACAACAATACCTCAAAGTCCTGATAAAACTATTCTCCGGCTAAGTACGGAGGTCCCCGGAGATCGACGGAGTCTACTGGGAGTCTACACGAATCAACACGGATCAACACGGAGTGAATTAATCCGGTACCTCCGGCATGAAAAATTAAACATGTTTAATTTTTTCCCCGGAGTCCCACGGCATTCCCGGATAGCCCCGGACAATGCCGGACAATGCTGGACAATGCCGGACATGAACAAGAGGTCTACACGGCATTCCCCGGAGTATGCCGGAGTTGTCCTCTGGGACGCTCCAGTGTCTAATCCGGCTAAGTGTGAAGGGGCCTTAAGACCCTGACATCATCAAGTGCAAATTGGTGTCACCTTCATTGTGAAGTAGTGTTGCAAATTGTGTATATATACATGACTGGTGCCCCACTTGGAGCTGCTACCTTTGCTGAATGATGTATTTTCTCAGGTGAAAACCAGATTAATTTTTTTAGGAATACTGGAGTGACACCGGCAATGTTTTTACATAACACCATTCATACCAGAAATCTTAACAACAAAGTACTCATTTTATTTCTCTGGCTGAGAATTATCTGTGTGAGACACCCTTACCCTCTGGTTTGGTGTTGGGCAAAGCTCTGTATCTATGGTTATTCAGGTAACAAAGAGATTATTTTCTAGTTGAGCGTAGTAGTAATATTAGTAGTAATTTGGAGACAAATCCACACAGAATAGCACTTGCAAGTCCTCATTTCTGTCAATTTGACATTTACAATACATTAAAATAACATCCACATGATTTCAATTCAATACAAAGCAAATGGAGCAAACTATTCTCCAATTTTTAACGTCAACAAAGTCTGAACAGGCACGGTGGCGCCACCGCCATGTAACTGCTGGGGGCATTGCAATGGCGAACGCATGAACTAGCAAACGTGAATTTATGAAAATGCTCTTTAAAACGATGTTTACAGTGGCCTTTTCAGTAATATCAGTGCAAGCTGATAGTAAACAGAGCAGTCCTCGCATGCATAACGAAGAAATAAGGTATCCTAACATGTTTATTGAGAAAAATGTGTCGTAAATGTCAACTTCCTATAAAAGTCATTCTAACCCTACATCGCAACTCATGCAATGTAGTTTGGTTCTGGCTGTAACAAAGCCATATTTCAAAGTGTCGTCCTACAAAGTCGTAAAGAATTTATCTATTTTTTTTTTACAGATGTTATAGACACCTAAATATTCTTGGTTTTCTCAAATTTGCAGCAGCTAAAACAGTGTCTATTTCGAAAAATGTGGCATGTTCTGAACATTTTTTAGTATAATTAAGATGTTTATATGACAAAATTATTCCTAATTTGCATAGTGGTGGTACTGCAATGCAATGGTGTGTTCGACCCTTAATAAATTTGAAGTAGGTATTTTATATCTCTTAAGCCTAACAGAAGATTTGTTTTCTTGGTAATCACTAAATTCCTAACATTGCTGGTCTTCGAAATCCTACAACTCTGACTCATGGTTACCACGCCATATTGCTGTGTGTCACTATCCATAGACCCAGAGAACAAACAGCAGCAGGGGTCCTTGGGCCAGCTCTGGGCGAATTTGACTCTTCTTAAATGACCTAATAATGAATATTGTTTTATTACTTTCCGAAGTGTCCAATCCTTCTCTAGTTCATCCAAGGTCAGGTACACCAAGGTTAAAACCCCTGCCATGCTTATCAAATTTGCCTATGGCACCTGCATGATACAGTTAATGGTAGGTTCAGACTTGCCTGAGACACTAATCTATTTACTTGAAATTAATGCGAATTGAATGATATTCACATTGGAGCCTGAGTCCAATTGGAACCTGTGAGTCTTCGGTGCTTCATTGACCAGAACCTGGGCATTGCATAAATACTGCCTATAACTACGTTTGTATGGGTATGCCACTGCCGTCACACTGAAAATGCTTTTGTCTTCTACGTCGATAATCTCTTCTAGATTGTGAGATGTAGGTTTCGCCTTTGACTTATTCTTGCTCTGATCATGCTTATTTATCTGTCCGCAGCATTTAGCAAAATTACAAGATTTCCCATATGCTGGACATTGGCCGTGAGGTGTTCCCCATTGCATAACTTACAGGCAAAGATTATGTCACCATCCGATCATGAACTGCGAGTAGAGCAAGTCGGGCGGAGATCGTGCATGAGCCATAACCATAGGTTCCTCTGTTTGACCACTCATAGACCCCATCTGATGGGATACCATTGTTACTGTCTTGCAGCATCACTAACTCCAACCACAATTCTATTGCGGATGAGTTTATTATGGAGTGTGCCAAACTCGCAAGTGGAGGCCAGCTTCCTCAGTCTCAGAATAAATTGATCAATTGTTTCTGTAGCTTCTTGCACTGCACTATTGAAAACATACCTCTCATAGATGGTGTTGCATTGTGGCTGGTAGTGCTCCTCCAGAGCATCCAGAATTGTTGTGAAATCTTTCAAGCCCGTATCAGATAATGTCAGTAGTTTGAGCACCTTGGCAGTCTTTTCCCATGACTGACCACGGAATGGCGATTTTTTTGGTTCATATCTTTGCAATCAATGGCAACAAGAATTCTCAACAGTTTCATTAAAATAGTTCCAGTTTTCAACTACATCGCCAGCTGTCACTATGGGAGCAGGTGGCGGAATGTTTAAAATGGCTGCCATGCTTGGTTTACCACAGTGGTGGAGGTGAGAAAGACTGAGATGAGTATTAAATCTAAACTTCTGACACCATGTTATGACGCACGTGAGAATGCAGCCATGCTGTATTGCCTTTATCATATGTTTATTTAACACAAGGTGGCGTATGGTACAAATCTGATGTGCCGCAAGAGGGCATAAGCTACCTATAACACAAGCTCTGCATCAATTTGTTAATTTTTTATTTTTTTATTTTTCTGTAAATTTTGGAGTCAACAAAATGGTTATATTTCATACTGCTACAACTTGCCTTCACTTATATAATTTAGCTTGTTATTTTCAATTGCACCAATATCTTCTACATGACATTGTCTAAAATTCTTTAGAAAACAAAAGTGTGGTACCATAATGAGAGAACTGGCAATAAAAGCACAACCTCCAAGGTAGAATGAAGCTTGATAGATTTTTGACATATCATAAACCACACCTGAAACATAAGATATATTAATCCTGATCATCTTTTTATCATCATAATTGTTACAATCATCATACAATCCTATGCAAGCCCAACTGTTACTGCTTGTTCAATCAAACCAACTACATTGAGTTCAAGGAACCCACCACAACTAACCATGTGACGGTTGCACACGTGTGCCCAAAGTAAGAGGTGAATTAGTGGGTGGGGAGGGGTCCACAAATTTAATGGATTAAAATTTTGTCTGATTTGCAGCAATATATTCTGGCCCACATTTAATTAAGACTCCCTAATTACAACAATTATTTGGACAAACAACTTAGGGATCTGGCCAGATCTTCTTATAACAGCATGATATCACATCAACGCTTTCATAAATCTTATGTGTGAAATGTAGCCATTTTGATTGAATGCTCTTTAATAAATTGTGGGCATGGCCAAACTTCCTTTGCCTGCTACAGATCATGTATTAAGCAAAGTATACATACCTGCAATTGGTGGGCCTAGTACTGTTCCCAAACCCTGGTAAATCATAAGGTAGCCATAAGCATGGTTGAAATCCTTAGGTCCTGAAATTATGAAAATTACCTCCCCAAGAAGAGGTCCATATGCAGCTGCAAAGAGCCCACATATAAAGATACTGACAGTCAATCCTGGAATGGTGGTTAGTAAACCCAATGCAATGGTTGCTAATCCAGCAATTGCATATGAAACAACAAAGAGAATTGGCACATTGACCGATTGCAATTGTCCTAAGGCACCCAAGCTAATTTTCCCCAAAAGAGTTGCTATTCCAAGCAGAGAAAGGAGCAAATCTGCCATGTTTTGGCCCAGGTTGAGTGACAAAGAATAGGCTGAAATGTGGGTAAATAGAAGTAAAAGAGCAAAGTTGAAGAAAAAGCAGTTTATGGAGAGCATGTTGAAAACTGAAGATTTAAACAGGTGTAAATGGAAAGTTTGTCTCCATGACATTTTGGATTTCACATCTTCTTGCATTTCTTTTGGTTCGAGTGGTGACTTCATGGGAACCAGCATGCCCAAAACTGCAACATGAAGATTGATGCCAGCACACATGATTAAGGCTCCTCTCCAAGCAAAAGTCTGGATCAGTGCCCTGGATATCCAGGGATATGCCACAGTCCCAACACCTCCTCCTGCAAGTGATATGCCAATGGCAAGTATTCGATACCGTTGGAAGTGAAAGCTGATCACTATTACTGCTGCGGTGAAAATCAAACCAAAGCCAAAACCTGAAACAAGCCAAAGACATAATAGAAGATTCACAATAAGTAAAAGAGCAAAAGTTGAAGAAAAAAATTCATAGAAAGCATGTTGAAAACCAGTAACATGTGTGTATTTTCAATACAGGATTCATTTACTTTAATCTAAACCAAATGTCATGAGATAAATGACATTTGCAACTCTCAGCAAACAGGGTTATTGTTATAGTTATAACATTACCAATATTGCTCTTATTATGGCTTAATTTATTTTAACAATCAGGCAGTACTAAATATGTTTAGATAACATATACCAATGTTCTCCAAATGCTATGACAACCATTCATCTTCCCTCAGAAAGGCCTCCTTCTTCTCATAGCTACAGCGGGTCTGCGTGGCAAAAGAGGCTTTGCCAGATTTTTCTCTTTTTAACAGGCTGGGTATGTTTCTTCTGATTTTGCTACTTACCTGTTGTTATGCCAAGAGTGAAAAATACAACATAGATGCTGGGAGCAAAGGCAGTGACCGCCATTCCAACACTAGAGATTAATGTTCCACAGAGAAGAACCCAGCGACACCCCCACTGACTGATCAGAATGCTGGCTGCAGGACCTGTCAAATGATTGATATTAAATGAATATATGAAAATAGTCATCTATTCAGTTTATTTACTTATCATTAGGCTTTTTCTACGATATTTTTAAACTCATATGTGGCCAGCCAAAACACAAGGTATATTAAGAATGGATAAAGCATGAATAAGGTGCAAGCCCATATGAAATAGATTATTTAAACATGAGCCAAAGTACAGTATCAACTGGTAAACTCTCCCACCTCATCCCAAATTTGAAAGAGTTTTGTAATGGCTGTAGAGTGATCAATAAATTAACAGCATGTTTGCTTTACCTAAACGATATCAATGCTTTTCATTGTACTGATTTTACTCAGCAATGACAAATGTAAAGCTATTAATTATTATTTCATAAAAGATCAGACTATGACACACATACCTGCTGCACAGAGAACACCATAAAGCAGAGAACTTGTCCAGGCTGTGGTTGCTCTACTCTCCTTGAAAACCTCAAGAAATTCCACGTAGAAAACCCCAGTGGTGTAAGCGAATCCTCCCATGATAAAATGAGACGAAAACCCAACGAAAGCAATGATCCATGCATACCCATGGTCCACATCCTGAGTGCGATTGTAATGCTTTTTCCTGCTGGGTGAAAAACGTTAATTTCATAAATGTAATGCCTTGAAGTTTAGTTTGATGTATACATACTGGATATGTATAGTGCCTGACAGTAAAATTGTGGCTATCAGCAAAGTTGCAGGCAATAATGATGATGGCATTGGATGGAATCTGAGCATTCTAAGATATTTTACTAGTCTGCCACTTCACCCTGACAAAATTCTTTGAATCCGCTCCTGAGTGCCATTATTATTGCCTGCCATTTCGCCATCAGCTGTACAACTTCACTGCAGTATATCCGAACCCTCTGTGGGATATCCAACCTATGGTGGATGTGGGTTCACATATTAAATCAATATTGCGTTTGCCAGCTCTCGCTCTAACCTTGTCATGTCAGCCATACTACAGGCTGATGCTACCGTAAGCCTAATGATTATTCAAAATGAGAGGCGTACGCATAGTTCAATGCAGACTGATCAATAAATCTAATCAATGAAATAGAAACCACTTGCAAGTGCCAGAATAATAGCAGTGCAGTGATTCTGAACTAAGAACTCCGAATCGATTTATTTATATTACAGTTATATGCAAAGAATTGTACATGGCTCCTTAAGACACATTGTTTATTGTTTATATTAGTTTATTAAATAAAGCCACCATTCCCAAAGGCTTAATGACATGCCGCTTTAGGGAAGAGTACAATTAAAAATCTATTAAATGTAATTTGGAAGATAAAGTAATCGAAGAAATTTGTGTAAATGTAAAAAAAATTAATTTTTATTTGTAGGCCTATTGAATTTGCATGAGTAACAATTTGGTATTTCGCATTCCTCAATATAAGCCTCAACTGCCTTCTTTTTTACATATAATATAAAACTATGGCAGCTATGTGTGTTTACTTTTTCTTTGAAAATATTTTTTATTGTTTAATGCTTTAGGACAGTTATAGGATAGCAAATTCATTACTCACAGCGGGTAGCTTTAAATTATTGGTATGTCTGGTTACATATCTGAGGGTTTTATTCTCTAGAATTTTTTTCATTTCATATGTGAAGTAGTGAGATGAATGTTCAAATTTACAGAATTCAGTCCTGCTGTGTGCACATAGATCTTTAATTTGTAACACATCTACTTTTCGAAAAGATCAGTGGTATGGGCTCTGTAATGGCTCTTTGGGATGATACGCATGGCTCTTTCCTGAAGAGATATTAATTTCTCAGATTTCCAGCCCCATATCATTGATCCGTAGTTCAGATGGGGAAGTATTAAAGCATTGTATATATTAGGAAGTGTGTTCGAAGGAAGTTGTTGTTTAATCTTGGTCAGTGTTGATCATGATTCCCAGGGTTCCAGACATTTTCTTTGATATAGCTTCAATTGATGTGATGAGTCCATTCAAAGGTTGGTCTATAGCTATACCAAAAAAGTTAAATGTATCTACAAACTCTATTTTCATGCCATTTATGAATAAGTCTATAAGTGCTGTATTTTCTTTTGTGTTGTGTGGAATAATATTGCTTTGGTTTTTTCTACATTTAAAGATATCTTGTTTACTTTTTAACCCATCAGAGATTGATTGTAATTCATTTAATATTTTGGGATTGTTTGTAAAGTCTGAATTTATAGGCCGCGGCCCCGTAGGGGCCGCCCGTAGGTCTTTTATGACTAGAGATTGGCCAACAAAAATCTACTGACGTGCTATTCTCAAATGACTGGACGGAACTTTGTTGTCCTAATTAAACTAGATTGTATTGATGACGTCACAGAGAATGCCTTTGCGCTGGGCAAGGGGTGTCACGGTAATATCCCCGCTCAAGCGGAACGATCGCGATTTTGCTTGCCTAGATTGTTATGTATTAGAGAAATTACATGAGAGCTCCTGGTGAATTGCAACTATGAAAATGGCATCAAATTATATTTTTAGTAAATCACACCTCCTGCGGCCTCTCATGCACATTGCATTATCATATTATTTTTGAATAGTGTAGTGTTGTCTTCATATAGTGATGGTTTAAGTTTTGAGTCACATTAACTATGTCGTTTACATAGATAATAAAAAGCACATTTGATTGTTGAATTATTAGAAGAGATATGGCCAGAATTTGCTTGTTTGTAGGTCTAGGGATTAGTCTCTAATGCCATAATATATTAGTTTTTATTAACAAAATGGTATGATCTAATCTGTCAAAAGACTTTGAAAGATCCATGTATATATATATATACTATTTGTTTTTATTCATTTCTAAAATAATTCTATCCAACAGTTCAAGAGCAGCAAATTCTGTTAAGTGTTAGGTACGGAATCCATATTGGGTGGTTGGTATAAAATAATTTTGAAGTAGTAAAATATTGATAGATTTGGTCATGAATTATTCTTTCAAAGACCTTTGACACACTAAGCAATATATAGAAATTAGATGGTAGTAGTATATGTGCTGGTATAGCCAGTATGTCAGTAGGTCATAAGGGGTTTTCAAGGGTACTTTCACTTTCACAATACCTACTGTTACGCCATATTGTTTATTACAACCACTCCCACATGTATATTAATTGTTATATTAATTATGCGCCCCTATTAATGGTATATAATGTCAAAAATATATGTTAATTAGTTAGCTATTATTACTACAGGCTAATCTATTTTTAACATTATTACCTTGACTGGTACATAATATATAAATATTGGATGAAAAGGTATTTTTAATATTAACTTTTAAATTCAAATTTGTCAGTTACAAAATTTAAAATCTTGTTATTATAATGGTGAAAGAAAACCTGTGCTGTCAGCACAGTGTATGTCAACAAAACGATGACTTTTTTACTGAACACAAGAGGACGCCACTGGTCTATTCTGTCATGCATGCACAAGATCTGCATCTACCAGCATGTACAAGCTATGTTAAACAAACTTATACTTCCTTGTAGAATAAGTTATTTAATAAAAATTACGCGCCATGTTGAGCATTCCCGCCTATTTGGTGCAGTTTTTACTAGGCTTTTTGACATCCATAACTTTTCAGTTTCTGTCGAGCAATGGCTGAAGGTGAACCTAGTCCTAAAAAGATAAGAGATCTTACCAGTGATGCTGAAGATGAAAGGAAACCTTATGATATTCAACGCATTAATGAAATACGGTCGCACCGTTATAATGTGGAGGAAATTACATTTAGAGCCAAGTTTAACGATGACCTTGAAGGTCGCAAACTTCTAGACATCACTGATGATCTGCACAACATGTTCCAAGACATCATGGATAATGTCTCAGCAGATCATAAGGACCCTAATGATAAGGCAAGACTGACTATAAGACACTCAGGACTGGAAAGAGAAATTTTCATTCACTGTCAACCTCAACACAACATCACAGCCGATGTTATAATGGAAAGGTAAGTCTCAATGCTATTATTTCCTTGTCAAATGTCGGCCCTTGTAATATACATAGAAAAAAAACTGATTTATAAGATTATCTACACAATATCTAACAAACCTTTCTATTTTTTGTCTGTTTTTACTTTAGAGTAGGAGCAGTTTTGCAATCTAACCAAGGGTTAGATGTAGACCAGTCTTTTGAGGTCAACGTGGGTGTAATGAGAGGAGCTGAGGCAGGTGGGGGCTCAGGCAACAGCCTAAAAATAACCAACACAGATCTTCAATCTCAAAATTGCACAATCAAGAAAAAGAAATCCATGGTATACATCCCAGAAGTTGATGGTGAATTTCTTTGTGCAGCCCGAGCAATAGTTACATGCACAGCAAAACTTAGAAAAATGGCCCCCAAAGATTACAAGATGCTCATTAACCTTAACAATGTAAATAGTTCTAACCCCAGTTCTCAAAGAATGAGAGCAATCAGTCTTCACCGTGATGCAGGTGTACCTATGAATCGCCCTGTCCCTGTCACAGATTTGCACATGTTTGAAAAGAAGTTGAATGTACAAATAGTTGTCGTCTCAGGTGACAATGATAATGAAATTGTTTATAAAGGTCACAGTGTTTTGAAAGATAAGATCTTCCTGTACTTGAAAGACCAACATTTTCACAGCATCATTAACATCAAAGGCTTTTATGTCAATGAAAACATGTGTACCCAATGTCTTACAGTTTACAGTCGAAATTCAAAGCATTCATGTGCTTTCATGTGCCGAACATGTTGCCAGCAAAACTGTCTCTTTGGTGAAGATTCTCTTGCCTGTCCCGATTGTAACATGGTCTGTCGCAATGCTAAATGCTATCTAGCTCATAAAGGGTCAAGAGAATACAGAAACGGTGCAAAGAAAGGTGAAGAACGCTTGTCACTGTGTGACACTTATCACAGGTGTAGGAAATGCTCAAAAGTGATAGACAAAACTAAAAGGGAAGTGAAAAGTCACATATGTGGTGAATGGTTTTGTAGGTGTTGTCAGGAATATGTTGTCAATGACCACCTGTGTTACTACAAGATAAAGAAACCTGTAGAAACCTCAGGCAGGTTTCTTTTTTATGACTTTGAAACATGCCAAAACAAAGTTGTTACCTGTGAAAAAGGTTACGTCAACAAGCCTGTAACTGACTGCAGTGAATGTGAACCTGGACATCTTTGTCCAAAGTGTAGAAAATGCACTAATTGTAAAAAATCATACTGCGGTATGCAGAGACATATTCCAAACTACCTTGTGTGTCAGTCGGCCTGCCGTGAATGTAAAGATGACATTTTCACGCCTGACTCGTTCTGTGCCAACTGTGGTGACAGGTGTGCTAAATGTGACACGCGCGACAAAAACCGCTTTGTGAAACCACCATGTCGCAATAATAAATGCGGTCAACGAGAGCTTATATTCAAGGGTATTGACACAAACCAAAAGTTCTGCAAATGGCTCATAAACCCTCAGCACAAGGGAATGGTTGTCATGGCTCACAATGCCAAAGCATTTGACGCACATTTCATATTGAATTATTGTGTGGAAAATGCCGTTTTTCCCGATGTTATTTACACCGGTTCCAAAATCATGACGATGAAGATAGGTGGCGGTGTTGACCTGAGGTTTATAGACAGTCTTAATTTTTTACCGATGGCTCTCAAGAACCTGCCAAAGGCTCTCAACTTAACCAGTGAGCTGGTTAAAGGGCAATTCCCTCATTTTCTGAACACCTTAGAAAATCAGAATTACTGTGGGCCAATGCCAGCACCGCATTATTACGGCGTAGATCACATGAGCACAAGCGATCGTCAAAGCTTCTTCCAATGGTATGATGATCAGAAAGGAAAAGTTTTCGATTTTCAAAAGGAAATCCATGCTTATGCTAGGGCCGATGTCTGTATTTTAAGAGAAGCTTGCATGAAATTCCGTGATCTCATCATGCATATCACTACAATTGAGGGGTCACCAGTCCCAGGCATTGATCCTTTTGCTCATGCCACCATTGCATCGAGTGCTATGCAGATTATCAGACAGTTGATGTTGTATGAAGAACATGACGTAGATCTTGTCGATGGGCGCCAGGGTAGAGGTGTGTTAAAAAGGGGTAGCTGGCTGTTTGAGGGTGAGCCTGTTGAAGCAGACATGATTACCGCCTCAAAGTTTGTTAAATCACCCATCCCCCAAATCCCTGTCAGAGGTTATGGGAAGCACCCAAATGACAGTGAAAAAGCTGCAATCTGGCTTGAGTGGGTCGCACACACGAAAAACAGGGAGATCAAACATTCCAGGAATGGTGGTGAATTCCGGGTCCCCGGAACCCGTTTTTCAGTAGATGGTTTCCATGAGGAGTCCAAAACTGTGTATGAGTTCCTGGGATGCAGGTTCCATGGTCACCACTGTATGAAAGACCGTAAAAAAACGTATGACCCCAGGACCAACAGTTCTCTTGAAAATCTCTATCAGAGGACTCTTGTGAGACTGCAAGAGATACGAAATAAAGGTTACAACACAGTTGTAATTTGGGAGTGTGATTTTGACAAAATGATGGCGACAAATGAAGAGTTGCAAGAGTTTGCCAAAACCTGTGATACAGTCAAACCCCTAAAAATTCGCGATTCTTTTTTTGGTGGTCGTGTAAGTCCTGTAATGCTGTATTATGAGGCACAACAAGGTGAAAGAATCAGGTATGTAGACGTGACTTCTCTATACCCCTTTATTATGCTTTGGGGGTCTTATCCTTTGAACCACCCTGTTATAATCAACAACCCTGAAGAGATAGACCATACTCTTGAAAGTTATCATGGTCTGGTGAAATTGAAGATTCTACCTCCTCGAGGACTCTATATCCCCGTTTTACCTGTGAGATGCTGTGGGAAATTGTTGTTCCCCTTGTGCGGAAAATGCGCTCGCAATGAGGCAAAACGACGTTGCAAGTGCTCAGATGCTGACAGAGCAATCACTGGTACCTGGACAACTGTGGAAGTGAAGGAAGCCTTACGCCAAGGTTATGAAGTTGTGAAGGTGTATGAGGTTTACCATTACAAGGAAACCTCAACCGATGCCCATTGCCCTGGTAGCATTTTTGAGGAATATGTTAAAATGTTCCTCAAGGTTAAGCAGGAAGCCTCAGGATACCCCAATTGGGTCAAAACCGAGGAGGACCGAAACCTGTACATTCAAAATTACAGAGAAAAGCAAGGGATTGCTTTGGACAAGGACAAAATAGGTTTCAATGCTCCCCTCAGACTTATCTCGAAACTCTATGCCAACTCAGCCTGGGGCAAATTTGTGCAAAGGGGCAACATGCCAAGAACACTTTATGTCAAATCTCGTGCGGATCTTGCAAAGATCCGAAACGATCCCACTAAGAATGTAACCAATTTCCACATTATTACGGAAGAGTGCATTGTTCTTGAGTACAACGACGCCTACTCTTTTGAAGAAGAGAACACCTTCACAAATGAAATAATAGGCACTTTCACAACATCCTTAGCCCGCCTACATTTGCTGAAAATCCTTCAGAAGACTGGTCGTGATACCCTCTATTTTGACACAGACTCTGTGATATTCAGAGAGAAAGACACCTGCAGAACGCTCGAGCTCGGTGACCTCTTGGGAGATTTGACAGATGAACTGCCACCGGGGCAGCACATTGAAACATTTATGTCCACAGGACCTAAGAGTTATTGCTACAAGCTGAGTGACACCACATGTGTAACAAAAATCAAGGGTATAACTCTTAACTACATTAACAGCCAGGTTATAGATTTTGGGGTTATGAAAAGTATTGCGCTGGGCGACACAGCACAAATTAAGCTGCCTACAGCAACTCAAATCACCAGAGTGAAGCATCATGGCATTGTGTACAACAGACCACAGTCTAAGATATTCAGGAAAGTGTTCACCAAAAGAGTTATACTTCCAGGCACTTTCATAACTGTTCCTTATGGCTATTGATTTTATTTTTACATACAACTGTGTTTTTATTTATGAAAAGTATGTTTCCTCTGCATCCACATTAAAAACAATATTGTTTCATTTTATCAGTAAGTTGGCTAGCACATTATACTGTGATATATTTAGCACAATTTTGGCGTAATGTCCCAATACTTTCCAGTTTTGGCAACTTAATATACCTGTTATCATGATAATAACATCATCTCTCTAGATAAACGACCATTGGACTTCCTTGCCAGTCGTGTAATATTACAAAAAAGTGTCAAAACACATTATTGATAATGCTAAAACACCATTGTCAGGCCCTACAGCTCTGCTCATTCAGACACAGAAATTCTTTGGAATAGCACAGAAATTCTTTGGAACACCACAGATTACATGATGTATTTCCCCGTTTTGGTTATCTTCTCCACACTGACCATCGCCACGTTAACCGTTGAATGCTATGATTTCATGTGTGGCAGTTCAAAGGCCATGGAAAGGTACAACGTGTGTATGTGCGCTTACGATGAGGAATCGAATAAGGTCAGTGTGGACTGCACACGCTTTCCCGATCTCAGCAGGCTGCCATCTTTCTCATCCAAGCTCTCGAAGAGGATCGCCAGCGTTAATTTGACTGGTACAAATTACTGCTCAAGTGATCGGTCAGGACACACATATTTCACAGAGTACATCATTTTATGCGGTGGTGAGATATTAATTACCTAATTGTCAAAATTTACATGCACAACTTTTTTTTTTTTTTCAAAAAATAAATGGAGATGTATTAAATGTTAAGAAAAGTTGCATTACAACAATTCAGATTTTTTTTTCAAACAGAGTCCCCCCTTTATTTCAGACACGTCAACATCAGCGCCACCTTCAACGATGAACACCGTTCAAACGATGTTAACACCGTCACCCCATGAAGAAGAGGTGAGAACTTTCACGTCTCAAACAATGAGACCAACATCAACAACAACAACATCAACAACAATGGTAACAACTCTGGCAAATTCCGAAAAGTTTGCAACCGACACACGGAGGGTGACCCGAAGACTCGTACAAACGTCTCAAGGGACCTCATCAACTGAGCAAACACACCCATTCGCAGGAGCCTCTCCAGCCCCTAAGCCCACTGGCCATCCTTTTCCGGAACCTCTTGCTTCTTCTTCTCCTTCTTCTCCTTCTTCTCCTTCTCCTCCTCCTCCTCCTTCTTCTTCTTCTTCTTCTTCTTCTTCTTCTTCTTCTTCTTCTTCTTCTTCTTCTTCTTCTTCTTCTTCTTCTGCTTCTTCTGCTTCTTCTTCTTTTTCAAAGTCTTCATGGTGGGGCCCCGTGATGTTTCAGCCTGTTATCACACCCCACACTTTCATGGTTGGAGTAATACTCCTGTACGGCATTATTAAGGTAACATTGTCATCTTTTTTTTTTCTTTTTTTAGGCTAAAACTGTTCTTTACTCTTTCCTTTATGCTCAATGCGTGTGATAAAAACTAGCAATGGCTCCCAAAAACAAAGAGAAAAATTCAACCATTTGTTGATTTTTTTTGTTTTTTTTTTTTACAGATTTGTTACAAGGGGTACAAGTTTTTGCACCGGAAATGGCAACAGTCCTCTTACGATGTTAACACCTTGTATGGTTCGAGAGACACGGTGCCGGCCGATTACTACAACAACCCTGCATATTCGCCAAACTTGGCAATGTCATCTTTTATGTAAGTATTCTTTTCCAAGCAGAAAAAAAAAAAAAAAACCTATCATAAATATCTAATGTCTATTTTGATGCAGTGTTAGATACTACATGGCTAAAGGTCTTACTACCAGTGATGTTTAGCCTGACAAAAATTTTACTCTTACAATCGAGCAAATACGGTAAATCTTTACCATAAACGCTCAATGCTATTTTTGCTATCAATAATGTTAGCATGACTAAAATATATGAGTTCTTACAATCGTACAAATACGGTAAATCTTTACCATAAGCGCTCAATGCTGCGTGTTTGTGTTTGATAAGATTAATCTCTGCTCTGCATAAACTAAATATACATGTACAATCGTGTAAATTCGGTAAAAACGTTATAAGATGCCAAGTGCGCTTTCTGTTACTAAGATAAGCTTAAGCGCCGCATAATGCAGCGTTCAATCGTGTAAATACAGTAAAACTTTGTCACGCGAGTCTAACGCTATTTTTGTCCTAAAATTATAATTGTCAACTCTACACAATATCACTAGATAAGCTTAAACGTCACATAGCGTAATATGCAGCGTTCAACCGTGTAAATACGGTAAAGCTTTTGTCACGCCAGTCTATTGCTATTATGTCTTAAAATTATTATTTTTAAATCTACACAATATCAATAGATAAGCTTAAACGTCACATAGCGTAATATGCAGCGTTCAATCGTGTAAATACGGTAAAACTTTACCACGCTAGTCTAATGCTATTCTGTCTTAAAATTATAATTTTCAAGTCTACACAATATCAATAGATAAGCTTAAACGTCACATAGCTTAATATGCACCGGTCAATCGTGTAAATACGGTAAAACTTTACCACGCGAGTCTAATGCTATTCTGTCTTAAAATTATAATTTCCAAGTCTACACAATATCGATAGATAAGCTTAAACGTCGCATAGCGTAACATGCAGTGTACAATCGTGTAAATACGGTAAAACTTTACCGTGGGAGTCTAATGCTATTCTGTCTTAAAATTATAATTTCCAAGTCTATACAATATCAGTAGTCTAGACCCTTAATGCTAAACAACCTAGCGCTGGAATTTCTGTTTTTGTTTGAGAGACAATGCGTTGCGTAGAACGTCACCTGCTAATCCAATTCTCAAGGGTCTTACATAATGTTATCTAACAATGAAGTTGATTTTGTCAAAATTTTCCCAGAGCTGCTAAACTAATTAGGAATTTTTTTTCACTTTGCCCAGAGACATCGATGTGTAAGGATGATGATCACGCCAACTTTGGTGTGTGTGTTAGGACTGATAACCACGATGACGACATTCAAGCTTAAACCTCGGAAATATGAGTTCACGTACAACTGCAACGATGACGAGTTCTATGGGCCCGGAGTGTGCGTCTGTCACTATGTCGACAGCGGTCGTGAAATTGTAGCAGACTGCCGTGACAGACGCACGCTCCAAAGAATACCGTGGAATGGATTTACTACGATTGAACTGGAAAGGATAGATGTTATCATCATGGAGGGCACACGTTTCTGCCAAGGGGGTGCCCCTGACATCGACACCGTGCGTGGCGTCACAATCGTGTGCAGCACTACAGGCACGCAAAGCTCCACGTCCCAGGACTCTACAGCGCAGACCGTTGCGGCCCTCGGTTCTGTTTGTGATGGCCCGTGCCCCCCTAAAGACTATGGATACGGCGATAGCAGTGGCGATGACAGCGATGTGACGATCAATATTGTTTTGATCTCTCTGCTGAGCCTCACGTTCTTGTTGGTTGCTGGAGGACTTATTGCTCTGGTGGTGTACATTCGTAGAGTAAGTAAACAAAAAATTTTGCCTTTTTATTGAAAATTATGCCCTGAAATATGTTGTACAATGATTTTATTTATTTTATTTTTTTTCTCTTTATTGCAACGATCAAAAATACTTGAACCTAAAATAAGAAAAATATGTCATGTATTAAAATTATTGAAGAAGACATTTTTTTTCCATTATTGTCAGGTAAGAGCAAAAGAAAAAAAAGGAAAATTTATTTTAAAGTGGCAACGTTGTTAAAAAATTTTTTTTCTGTTTTGTCCTTGACAGTGTGAAGCGTCCCTACCTGTGAGGATTTGTGATACTGTGGCGGAGCCCCTGTTTGAACGTTTTGTGGGAGCGTTTTCACAAAGAATGCTGGATGCATTTGTCGCCCGTGTGACCAGGCCACGTGGAGGCGGACGGTGAGTACTCCTCCCAAAAAAATAATAAATAAATAAAAATAAAATAAAATATATATAGCCATGTTTTTTACCCGGTGTGTTTATTTTTATTTTTTAACATTTTGTTTTGTTTGGTGTTTAATATTCACACAGGGTTCAAGAGCTGATGAGAGCGTTCGCTTACGCGTCACCAGACAGCGAAGTCTCACCCGAGACACCTCGTGGCCGCCCCGAGAAGGTTTTAAGGCGCCAACCTCTGCCCCCGCGCCCTTTGCCCCCACGGAAGGTTGCCCCAGTTTCTTCCATCGAGGAGCATGAACTCGAACTGATCGACATCCGTGAAGAAGAATGGCCCCCACGACCTCAAGAGCATCAGACCCCTAACGCCGAGTCCCTCGTCAACACACCTCCCACCGTCCCATACGCTGACCAAACAATGGCGCAGATTGCACACCCCCCGTCCTCAGAGATCATTTCTTTCAAGATGGACCCCCTAGGTGCTGAGGGTGGTATTTGAGGTCTCACCTCAACCTTGAAAAGAAAAAAAGCCCTCCGTGTTTTTTGACCGAGACTTTTCAGTCAATCCAAGTTTGAAAATATTTTTTGTATAGCGAAAATGTTGTAAAAAAGAAAAGATTATGTTTCAAAATGTTGTAAAAATTAATTAGCTTAAAAGTCTCTTTAATAATAATTACGGTAGCTCTATATACTTTGTAAAAATTTTAACTCGTTGTAAAAAGTGTAAAATCGTAACAGACATAAATATGTGCCGTAACAAGTGTAAAAATAATAATAATAATAAATAATATATTTTTTGCACCAAAAAGGTGAGGGTGTTTTCACAATGTGTAACGAGTGTAAAATTAAGTGTATAAAGCTTTTTCAATGCTGTGTAAAAATGTGCTTTAAAAAAACCCTTTTTCAATGCCGTGTAAAATGCGCTTAAAAAAACCTTTTTCAATGTTATGTAAACAAAAATCAATATATTTTGTACATTTTATTTGGAACAATCTGTGCGAGTATTAATGCACGATGTCGTCACATTTTGTCAGGTTGTCAGTTTTTGTCTAACACGTACGTTGCTCTATATGTTTTTTGTTTTTTAAACTCTAGTCTAGAGACTAGTCATTCAAGGGATGATTATTATTATTATTATTATTATTATTAATACTACTGTTATTATTAGATGCTCACGTTTGATGACAGATATGTACGCATAGGATGTGTTGTGTGTACATTTTTTCCCAATTTTTTACAAGGATGGTGCACTCGCAACTTATTATGTACTTTTTTTATTTTGCACACTGATAATTTTTTTTTGTACGCCTATAATTTTTAGGAATGAGAGAGTCTCATGGTTGTTCACGTGTTGTATGTATTAAAAATGGCTGCGACGCAAAACGTGCTACATGTTTTTTGTGTAATTTTTTTTTAGTGTTCAATCTGAAAAAATACCGGCAGCATGCCGCGCGGCCTCTGTGGCCCGGAGCGCGGGGGCGGGCACCATGCCGTCCGGGCACCTAAAGCTCGCGGCTTTTTGAAAAAAAAAGGAGAGAGAGAGAGAGAGAGAGAGAGAGAGAGAGAGAGAGAGAGAGAGAGAGAGAGAGAGAGCCGTGAATTTTTCTTTTACAAAACTTTGGTGGGGAGCACTAGTACATGTTGGAATTGTACATTAACACGCGCAACAAAAAAAAGAAAAAGTTCTTCTTCTTCTTCTTCTTCTCAGTTAAAACTTATTCTTCTTCTTCTTCTTCTTCTTCTTCTTCTCAGTTAAAAAAGTCAGTCTTGGAAAATATTTTTCTCATCAGTAATACTCGATTAAAACAATAGTGCAACATTGCAAGATTTTTTGAAATTGCTGTCGGTGTAAAAAGAAAGAACAGAAATATTCAACAACAGATATAACTTTTTCTGGAAAAAACACTGTGCTTCAAGCATCTACAAGTGTTTTTTTTGTTGTTTATTAACATGAAAAATCGACTGCTATAATTTGAGATTAATTATGAATACCAAAAAATTAACACAATTTTTAAACAATCAAAAATTACTATCTTAGGTTTACGTATCATTTAAGAACTATTTTTTTCTGTAAGAAGTATCTATAGCCTATTGCATAGAATGATTAAAATGCGCGTAAGGGGGAGCACCCTCAAAAAACCCTTACACTAAGACAAAATGTTAACGGGGGAGGCACTATACACCCAAAAAAAAAAAAAAATGTTAAGACTCTGCACACGACTGTGTAGTGTGATGGTAAAAGTTTTCGTCCAAGGAGGGCGTTTTGAAAAAAACGGAAGCTCCCCAGAGGGCTACACAGATTTCTTTTTTTTTTCCTGATTTGACAGTCTGCCCTCTGTAACAAAAAGCGGAATTATTCTGACATGTTTTACTCCTTAAGACCTCTCAGGAAAAATAGCTGAGAAGCATTAAGAAGTAATGCTGGTCTAATTTATGGTAAGAGGTGCAAACGTAGACCTGTTCATTTTCATCATGGTGTGGTCCTGCAATAAAATGAAAGGATTTACATCGTGATGCAAATTCACATTACGAATCCTTTTCAGCAGGTGTTAAGACAAAAAATAAACAAGATTTTTTGTCTTGACACTCGCTGTTTTTACTTTGCAGCACCTCACCAAAAAGAACTAGGAACAAGGCCATGCACTTCATAATACACATGTTATATTCCTGATAATGCCTGTAATGCCTGTATTTTTTTTTTCTAAAGAACTTTTGACTGTCTGGGCCTGCTGGTTATTTTTTGGATTGCACTGTGAGGTCTATCGATTTTGCACACCAGATAGAACAAATATTAACAATCTTGATACAGATACTAAAACTTAACTAGCAATGAGCTGAAAAGAGCTTAATGATGCAGAACCGAGTACTTCACAGCACACCAAAAAAAGCACCGAGCAGGACCAGACACTTAATCAACCTGCTCCTTGAAAATAAAATATAAAAAAGAGGCAACAACTCTAAGGAACACGTTGAACATAAGAACCTGGTCCTTTTTTTTGGTTTGCATTATGACGCCTATCTGTCTGCATCAAGATTGAAACCTTGATGCACGTTGATTACTTCGCAACACACCAAAAAAAAGAAAAAGACCAGGATCTTAAACTTAATCAACCTGTTCCTTAGGTAACTCCTTATCTGTTACAAAAAACAAAGGGGTGCCCTCTCCTAAGATGTCATGTCCATTAACATTATGTCTCTGTAATAAAAAAGCAAAAAAGGTAAAATCATAAAAAATTTTGTGTAGGGGTGCTTTTAGGCAGAGATCATCACAACTTGCACTGATCTTGAAGGAGGGAGGGAGGCCGGGAACCAAAAAAAAATTAAAATAAATTTTTTGAGCTTAGCTCAATATGGAACTTGTTCTATACCTCAATTTTTAAAATTTTTTCATCAGGCGTGTTTTAACAGCCTTTCGCCTCTTTTCAAGAGGCTCATCCTCCTCCTCCTCCTCCTCCTCCTCCTCCTCCTCCTCCTCCTCCTCCTCCTCCTCCACATCCACTAACACTACACTCTCCTCCCTCACATCAGTGCTACTGCAGTGATCTCTGCCCTGGGGGGTCTCGCTGTCGGCGTCGACGGACGACAGGAGACTGGGGCCTTTCATGGGGGCACTCTTGGTGTCGACCAAATTGGAGCATGAAGGAGAATCTCTGCTTGGTACTTTGCGTTTCTTCAAAGGCCTGGGCGGTGTTACAGACAGCTTCCTCGCAGGTGTGACTGTTGAGAGATCTACTGGAGAATCCCGGGTCGGGGGCTTGGGCGGGGTGTTGACGTGTGGAACAGGTGTGCAATGGGCACACGCAGTGAGCTCCGCTGAGGATTTGTGTGTTAAGGAACACTCTGGAAGTTCCTTAAGGCCGTACCAAATATCCTCCAAAAGAGGGAGGAACTGTGTCAGCTCGCTAAATTCGTACTTGTTTAAATTTATACCCCGCCTTGTGGGGTGCAAAGATTTTCTCGATTCGTTCGTAAAGAAGAAATGACGTACATCTAGCGAGGCAAAGGCCTTCTTCGCTACAGCGAAGGTGTTCCGACCAATATGAATTTTTAATTCCCCAGGAACGAACTCTAGACCGTCGTCGGTGCTGAACAGGTCTTCGGAGTTCTCCCCCGCTATCAGACCCCCCACCTCCCTATTACCTTCTCCCTTGCTGATGGTGTTGTTGTTGCTTGTCACCGAATCATCAAACATTGTTGGAAGAAGAAAGTCTTCATCTTCCAGGGCCTTGGAACCGTTGATCGCCTCATCCTCTGAGGAAGTGTAACCCTGTTTTTTAAAAAAAAAAATGTCCATGCAAAGAACAGCTCTTTCTTTCTTTTTACTCAAAAATCTTGACAATGAAAAGTCACTTGTTTTTACAGTGTCACAAGTATGTTTTTAAAAAAAAAAAGAAAACACTTATTTTTCAAATCCAACTTACAACAAAAAAAAATATATGTAAAATGAGATTACTTACATGTTTGATGACTCGTTGAAGGTCGGGCAATGCGTTCATCAGATCGCGTACTTGCTGTTTGTTCAGTACCACACCTCTTTTGGTAGGAACGTACACAAACTCCTCTTCCTCGAGAGCATAATTCCTCAGATGCAAATTTATCTTTCCCTTGAAGCGCTGGAGGACCATAAATTTACGGGTCCCCAACTCTCTGAAGAAGATGTACTTTCCTCGTACAAGAGTGCCGGCGTCGGTGTGAAATTGATGCCCTTCCAATGCATCACCACGGGAAACTCGAACGGCTGCCATTTTGAAGTGGAGGCTGTGTCGATTTGATGGAGAGATTGTGAAATGGAAACTTATCTTTTCAGTCCAATGAAGTCTGTCAAAAAATTATATCTTTGAAGAAGCTGAAGGATGAACGCAATGCCGTAGCAAGGGAGACCTGTATAGGGAACGTGGGGTGGTGAGTGCCCGAAAGACTGTTCTACGTGTGCAGAGTCCTAAGAGAGGGGTAATGAAAGCTGGCAACAGTGGGACTTTTATACCCCAAATTCCTTTGTCACACAGCTGAAGGAGGGATCAGCAGCCTTGCAACCAATTAGCCACAGTTTTTCCTTAACGCTCACCAGGGGCGCTTCAATAGCAGCCCAGCCAGACGGTCACATGGTGATCATACTCCAACCATGGCATGCCGCGCTCTCCTGAGACAGGGTGACATGTAGTGACAGGTAGCCATGTTGTTACGTCAGTGTCTAAAAGTCGAGTTATTAGGATAATAGTTTATTTTATGAAAAATTTTTATTTTACAAAAACTTCTTAACTCAAAAAGTCATCGAAAAAACAATGATAGAGTACATTTAAACAGTGAGCAGACAGAAAACCTGTGCGGTGTTTGAGCAGTACTTTTTAAAGTATGAAAAAGTATGAAAAAAGACAGTGAAATTCATGATTTTGTATGCATTTCCCATGGTACTTTATTCATCTCAGACAAAAGCAGAACATTGCGGCAATTGTGAATACAAGAAGCATGTATAATTGTACATTGACAAGGGGCGAACAGTTTTTGTTCATAAGAAATACTTCATTTCCATGTAACTTGACATGTAAAAACAAGCCAGTGGAGGTCCATTTCATTTTACAGACTGAAAAATGTTATTTAATTTTCTGCCAATTCTTCTTTATGGTTGTGAGAGTTTTATTGGAGCCCTTTTTCTTGAGCAAAGCCCCTGCTTTAGATCCAGTAGCTTTAAAAAGTTTTCTGGGCGTTCCTGATTTATCAGGTTTTTTTTTTGTGATTTTCTTCTGAGAACTTGGTTTTCGTTTTTTAACCTTGTTGGCAGATTTAGCCATAGTGTCCAGCTGGTCAAGTGTTATTCCAGGAGGTCCTTGGGTCTCTTCAGCAATGTTGATCTCTTCATGGGTGTCCATGGCTTCACCCCTAGCTCCTTCAATGTCTACACTGTCATTGTCACTGTCTGTGGTAGACGCTCTGGACATGGTGGCGGTGGCTGCATGCTGTAAAGAGCTTTGGGGTGATGTGAGGTCAGTTGTGGAAGGATTTTGCTCTGTTTGGTCCCCGGTATCCATTATTTTTTTCTCAGCCAGCTGGTCAATCATTCTCTGATATCTGTCACGAGGTACAATGAGGTGTTCTTCAGCCATTCTTATTTGGTCAAAGTTGTGAGAGTTTTAAGTACAGAACGAACCAGTCGTGCAACAGTGTCAGACTTTTCTGTAGCAGTGTGTAGTCGGTCCTTGTATGTTGTATGGTCGTTGGCTATTGCTCTAATGACCCATCTGTCACGTTTAAGGGCAGCTTTATATGATTCTAGAGGCCTCAGATTGTTTGTCAGAATATTTTTGGCTACTTCGCCTATAGACCTTAGCTGGTTTTTTTCTGCATGTCTTAAAAGCTCCTTAACTTGTTTCTTGGGCAAGGTTGCAACAGCATGGAGAAATATGATATTTTCCTTTACCAAATTCATTTTTTTGGTAAATAAAGAACCGTGTCTTTCTGTGGGAAAATGTTTGTCTTTAGTTTATAACGGTTGTTAATGTTTGCTGACAGGTCTACAACCAAATAGCCATAGCTATCAGCGGTAGCCAAGTCATAGCTGGACATGAAATAAGGAATGTTGGTAGGCATGGTTTGGGAGGCCAAAGTTTTAACTTGTGTAACACTTCTGTTGTTCCTGAACAGACAGATATACTGAGAATTAAGCCCTATTTCTCTAACAGCTTTGCTTGCATGGTAAAGATTTTGTAAAGTGATAATGCATGAGATGTGACAATGGTGGCAGAGAACACACACTATTTCAACAATTTTTTTTCCTTCAGCATTGTCTTCCATGCTGGACATTTTGTCATCTAAGACAAGAATTGTTTCTCCTTTTGTCTCCTGCCAAATTTGGATGAGCTCATCTTTTGTAGGTATGTCAGATCTAAATTCTATCATGTCTCCTAAAGCCCTTTCAAGTTCTTCATACTTGTCTTGCCATATAGAGAAGCAGTAAATAATTTTGTTTACCTGGGGTTTGAACATTGCAGTGTTTTGTAACAGCAACTCTTTAACAAAAAAGCTTTTTCCAGCCTGGCTGCAACCAGCAATTAATATGTTTTTAGGTAACTCAAACTGCTTAAGAGAGCCCGAGACAGCTGCCATTGTGATGTTTGTCATGAGGGTGTCGCTCGTCAAATGATCATACTTCAAAAACGGCTCGGTTTTTGTCTATTTTAAGGGCTGCAGCAAATTTGGCAAAAATTACAACGGTATTAGGTCTGATAAGCTGTGAGTCAAACTTCACAGAAACTCTCATGTTACCACTGCGTTTCAAGGGGATGATGTCATCATTAGAACCATTGCTTGTTGGTTCAGAATAGAACCTGTATAAACAATAGCCGTTAGGATAATCCTCTCTAGAGATAGGTATGGCTCCCTCATTGCCATCAATGCCATACAGTGTCTTGTAACCATCAATGTACTGGCTGTTAACAGCATCTTCACCTGTGTAAAAACGTGGTTGAATGGGTGCTTGGGACAAGTCTTGGCCGTCCACTGTTACTTGAATAAAGTTAAGACTATTGTGCTCAAAGTAAAAAGGGTTGTCTGAGAGAGTGCCGTGATTGGCTGAATCAGACACTAAACCTATGACCATTTCGGATGGTACACGCCCATTGAAGGGATCATTCAGCTCTCCTGAAAATACACCTTTGCCCAGAGTGAACCGTTTTACCTCGGTTTTTATGTAAGGGTAGATTGCAGGACGTGTTTTGAGAAGTTCAGCATGAGACACAGAAATTAGAGGGGCCACATCGACCATTGCAACTTCTAGAGATGCTTTTGTGATAACAACTTTGAAATCACCAATTCCTACATTTGTGGAAAGCAGGCAAAATTCTGGAGTACTAGGGTAAAGGGTTAGGTTTAGAGGCACACCACTTGGTAAAAATCGTGAAATCTCCAAAATGTCACTGTAAAGGTGGCCACTCATGTCGACTTCCTTTGAGTTCAAAAAATAGGACGTTCTAGCTTTTATCCCTGGATTGGTAGAAGTTTGCCAGTTAGCATTACCCACTTCAGTGCCTGAGTCTTTGTAAAACATAGCCATTTGAAGAGTTCCGTTCTTCATTTGTTCACTTGTGTACAAAAGAGCTTTCATGTAAGCCAGATAAGGGTAAGACTGATCTGAATGTGTAAGAACTCTGTTTTGTAATGCTACATCAACTCTGCTGAACATAGAATGCATGAAATTGTTAACAACTCCAACTGTTGCAGTGACTTTTTTAGGTGTATCGGCCTCACCGCTTGCACGTTTGGGCCTTGAGCTAGCGGTAGACCCTCCACCAGAGCCCCCTGTACCACCGGCACCACCTGCTTGATTACCACTAGCTTCGGCAGCATCATCATTATCATCATCATCATTATCATCATCATCTAAAAATGATGGAGGGCTAATCACCTCACCATTGCGACCCACAATCTTACATGTAATGTTAAGTCTTGTGGAACGCAGGTCAAGATAAGATGCACCATTGTTAGGAACACTGAACTGTATAACGCCTTGATTAGAAAAATCATTAACAGGGTAATAAGTTATAACATTTGACCTCCTTGTACCTACATTTTGTAAAGGTTTTTCGAATATTGCTAATTCTTCTGAATAGCCTACATATGAATCGGAAAGAACTGCTTGAGCCATTTTGTTTTTAAAAAAACTACAAAAAAAACAAAAAAGCTTAAGTACCAAAAACACAAACACTTCTGAAGAGTGAGAGATTTAGAGAGAGAGAGAGAAGGGTTGTAGTGATGGATGCTCAGTCGTCGAAAACGTCCTTTACTCTCTTAATCTTAGACCTGGCAGATGCTACAGCTGACTTGTTGTTGTGTGGTGAGACCGTCCTTCTCTTACGACTGTTGACAGTTGAATGAGCTCTCTCGACCTTTTCAACCCCTTTTGCAACTTCTGCTTCTTCTCTTATCACCTCAGCTACAGCGCGCCGCCTTTCGGCTTCATTGGGATCCACAATCTCCAGCTTGGCCCCCTCACCACCATTGGTTGTTGTCCTAGTGTCACCTCGAGTGTTTACAAGGACAAGGTGTGACCTCCCAGCACGTGAGCTCCCAAAGGTTGTAAAGTTGTTTTTTGTATTGAACACAAGGGGCCTGTCAGTGCCTTCGGCCTGTTTCTTGAAATGTGCTAGAAAAGCTTTGTAATCACCCCCTCCCTCTGTAGAATAATAATGACTGTCTGTAGACATTGTTAAGCTTGCTCTTGGTGTAGGTGAAGTGTGCACGACACTGTCCCAGTCTTGAATGAAGGTGTAGCTCCTTTGCTGTCTGTTAAATAAATATCAAGCACATCCAGCACATCTGTTGTGACCTTAACATAACGTGGAGAGTCAAAAGTTACAGGGCGACCTCTGTGTACGTCATTAAAGTAAACACGATTAAGTGTAGGGGTGAGAGCAGTGTTTACAAAGCTGGGCTCACAAACACTGGAATTTATGGTTAAATATGCTGTCTTGTAACCCTCCTGAAACCTTGGCAGGTCTAAATCAAGAACAGCCATACGCCAGCCCCCTCTAGGGTCCAAGTTCAGCCTTTTCGGCAACCTAACCCTAAATCTTGTGCTTGTGTTATCGGGGTAATTGTCACTTTGCTCACTAGAGATGTACAGGTACATGATTATTTCGTTTTGCCTGCCGACTGTTTGACAGCTTGGTATTTCTTGACTTCCTTTGTAGGTATGTATGAGTTGAACTTAGTAGAATACCCGTACCATTTAATGAGGCTATGCTTCTCACCATTGATTGTTTTGTTTGATATAATCTTTTCTATTTTGTATTCAATGCTATCTTCGTCGTTAGCTGCAACCTTCTGTAACTCTGCCTCATAAAAAGATCCGTGAATTGTTTCACCTGCCAAATCTTTGACCTTGTAACGTGGTGGATGTGAAGGTATCCTGGTTGAAATCTTAAACAACTCTTCTGTGTACTGCTCTTGATACCCCCTTTTAAAAGGAGCTGGTGGTCTGCTCAGTCTGACAAGCTGCCCAATTTCAAATGAGAATTTAACTGGTTGTTTGGCTCTTTTATCCAGAATAGGTAGATAAACTCTCTCATAGAGGGCCTGGGAATTTCGCTCATTGACATCTTCAGGGAGCATATTGATACTGCTGTGAGTTGTGCGGTTGTAAGATTTTACGACGTCATCAATGACATCTATGAAATTGTAGGTCTGGTTTTCATAGAAATATTTATACAGTCGGTCTTCGATTGTACGATTGACACGTTCAGCATATGAAGCCTTATGCACGCCATAGGCTATCATGTGCGACACGCCATAATCGTCCAATAAGTCTTGGAAGGCTTTGCCTAAAAATTCACGTCCTTGGTCGGTTCTCATGGTTTCAGGGTGTTGTCCTTCATCAAAAATTGCTTTGCAGGCTTTTGCTGTTTCAACAGTTGTCTTGGTTTTCAGACATTTAACCCACAGATATCTTGAAAAAAGGTCTATGCAGATCAAAAGATAACTGTATCCTCTGTTGAATTTAGAAAGATTAGATAATTGTAAAAGGTCGACATCCCATTGCATGTTCTTGTAATCCACAATGATCTCTTCAGTAGGATACCTCTTGTGAGGGACAACATGTATAGCGTGGGTAGTCTGGGAGTTTAACCATTTCTTAACAGCATTGTAATTAACCTCTGCAGGTTTGTCTTTTTTATCTTTAATATAGTGCCACAATTTGCCTGCCCCATAAAAACTCGCCGGGCTATCGGGTTGATAATACAGGCTTGCAAGGTAATGGTCTGCTTCGGGTGACAAATCGTTCATGGTGTACAGGCCTGCTCAACTTGAAGAGGTTCTAGGGCGAATTGAAGGGCGCGGTGTAACCAATCTTTTTGGTGTGTGGATCTTCGGAGCCGGCAAGATTGCTCCTACTGAGGCACTTAAAAGTACGAGCCACGTTTCCGAGCTATTTCCTAAAGATATATTGACAATAGCACTAATTATGACAGTGTAAATTACAATGGCTTGTGTGAGAAAGACGATTTCACCTTTTGGAAGCCTATGGCCCCATACCACCCATTTATCTGTTGATTCTGTTGAGGGTTGTGAATAAAGCACACTGCTACCATGTTCTTCATCCATTGAGAGACCGTGTATAAATGATTGGAAATGCTTGCACATAACTGAAATATAGTGCTGGTAGTTATCTATTTATTTACTCTCTCCACCCCTCCCCTGTCTGATTCAACAATGACTTAGCCCCATGAATGCTGAAGGCCCTCTTGTGTTAAAGTTTGGAAGAATTCACAAAACTGTAGGGTGCCATTTTACACCCTCTTGTGTTAAACGGTGTAACTACATGTTCTTCAGGCTTGTATGTTACCAGCGTAATGTATGATAGGTGTTGCATATATACATAGGATATCAGTAAAATAACCAACAGATAAAAGTATGTTTTAAAGTAAATAAAGTTTTTTTTATTCGACACAAAAGGTGTTACAACAAAAACAAACATCAATAGAACCCTTGAGGGTTACATTCTACACACATTAAAGCCCCCAATTGGTTCATGTGGTCCTCTGCTAGATAGCACGGGACTGTAACACTGAGTTCAGGGATAACGGCTTCAATTTCACACATTTTTGATACAATGAGTTCAAATTGTTGTTGAGTGAGAGAAATCCCCTCATCCAATGATATAGCTCGTAAACCTTCAAAATTTTCCTCATATTTTGTGAAATGGATATATTCTGATGGTCTAAAAGTTTCTGCATAATAATTTGCTCCAAGATGATAGGAATAGTGTGAACCAATATTGTTGGCGATCAAATCGGCTCCTTGAACAAGTCTGCAGTACCTTTGCAGTGGTAAAACGATATTATCACAATTCTCGGTGACGTCATCGATCTGTTAAGTAAAGAAAACAGAATATGTTAATTTTCAGAAAGAGTTAAGGGTGAAGAATGTTGGGCTGACAAAAAAAATGTCTGATTGTTTTTGATGTTGACATACCTTTATTCTTCTAATGTCGACAGTGACGTAACCATCATTAACCAATACCTTCAGAAATACGTCGTCACCCAGATAAAGTGTGAACCTCTCTCCATAGCTCAATTCAGGAATCATACTTGCAAGATGAGGGTAGTCGTGCACAATTATTTTAAACAGTTTAGCAATGCCTTTGACATTGTGCTGATCCAGCAACATCTCTACAAACTCTCTTGTTTGAAGCTCTGAATCGTCAATGTATTCAAAGTTAGATAGGATGACATGTTAAGAGTCCTCTCTTGTTGTAGAAGACTGGCAATTTCAATACCATTAATAGTACTCGAAATAACAGCTGCATATTTCCTTAAAATATCCATTGAGAATGACACTTCTACACCAGTGAGAGTGTGTGAGTCAAATGATGAAAGATAGCAGTTTGTCATATAATTTATCATTTGAGGTCATAACAATTTTTTTTAAGGAAAACCAGTGGGTATTGCATGCTTGAAAACATGGAAAAAACCTGTGGATGTTTGAACAAAACTTGATTAACCAGTGACCAATGGTAATGTAAAGTTTGTGATTGGACGATTCAAAAATTCTATCTTAGCGGTTAATATGCAACTGTGAATTTTGGAAATTTTCCTGTCTCAACATGTTTTGAATTCTCTGTAGGCATCATACAAAAACAAACATGGAAAAAACCTGTGGATGTTTGAACAAAACTTGATTAACTGGTGACCAATGGTAATGTAAAGTTTGTGATTGGAAGATTCAAAAATTCTATCTTAGCGGTTAATATGCAACTGTGAACTTTGGAAATTTTCCTGTCTCAACATGTTTTGAATTCTCTGTAGGCATCATACAAAAACAAAAAATTCTACAAAAATATATATAAATATGCAACAAAAAACATTACCTGTTAAACATTCAGAAACTTTTATTTGCAAAATAAATGTAGTCTCCATACAGGTTGTGTACAGTTAACATTGTCCAACCAATATTGTACAAAATCGTACACACAATCGTCAACATCGTAGCATTCAGCTGTGCTATCCTTAATGTTAATGTAGTGAAATTCATCACCGCACTGAGCCTGCTTGAACAGCGTCCACTTCTTTGAAACCGTATTTTCGGTTGTGTGAGGATAGTCTATGACATCTTCTTCAAGGTCTTCCTCTGACTCGGATGATGAAGCAGAAGAAGCAGAAGAAGATTCGTCGTTGTGTGACTGCATTGCGGCAAGGCTATCCAGAACAAAAGGTTGTAGACTGCCTGTAACAGGCTCATTGAATAAATATCTAGCGTAATAAAATCCACCCCTGGCTGGTCCAAAATGATTATCTTCATAATCAGCAAAACTATCCTTACACTCCTGTAAAGTGTTGAATATTTTTGGACATTCAAAATGTATATAATAATGTACATCTTCTCCACAAGTTTCTCCAACAACAACAATCCATTGATATGAACCAGACATGATGTTTCCGATGTTGTCAACGGTACAGGTAGTGTAACACTGATGTATTGTATAGCTATGGAGCCAATAGGACATTAGATTTTTTTATATAAAAAGACCAGTACAAACAAGGAAATTATCCTTTTTTAAAATGACGTAAAATATATATAAAGATTTCAGTTTGCACTGTCACGACTGAGAGACTATTTACAAAGTATATATGATTAATAATATTAACAATATAGTTGTAATAAACTAATTATGCATCTTATTTACACGTTAACATAATATTACCCTGGCAGCAATAAACAATATGACGTAACCCATAGTATTGTGAAAGTGAAAGTACCCTTGAAAACCCCTTATGACCTACTGACATACTGGCTATACCAGCACATATACTACTGATGGTAATTTTCAAAGCAATGATTGTCGTTCTTTATACGGATGGGTATTACCTTTGCCATCTTCAGTACATCTGGAAAGATACTCCTTTCAAATGTCATATTCATAAGTTTTGACAATAGAATATCAATTCATTTTTTAAGTATTCAAGTATTTTATTGCTTATGTTGTCTGCATCTTTCGACGGAAACTAATCTAAATTTAAAACAGAATTCCTCAAATAATCTTCATAGCATGTATTTTTGGGCAAATCTATTTTAGAAGCAAGTGTACTTCGAACCTACATCTGTAAAATGTTTGTTAAACTCATCTGTAATAATTTGAGGTTTCTCAAGACGTTTGCCTTTATGCGTGAAATAACTAGGGAAAGATTGTTTCACTTGGTTCTTATTTAAGATGTCATTGATTTAATTCTTGACCAGGTGTTCCTCATATCAGATTTAAATCTTTTTGAAATTGATTCTCGGGAAAAAGTGCAGTATAGCGGACCCAAATTTATGTCCATATTTACAAGCGACGTTGCCAAGCCTATGACGTCTGTTGCCTTGTAGCCGTGACATAATATATGACGAATGAATTTACAGTGCAGGAAACATCTAACAATTGCATGAGAAAGCTGAGAAATTTGACTGTGATAAATTGTCACATACAAGTGGACAGCAAATTTACTGTTTAGCACAGCTGCATAAGAAAAACAATCTAAGTGAAACACTTGACAACCGTTTACAATTGAATCAGCTGATCTTCAGAAATGATCTTAGAACAAAAAAACAAAGTAAATTTAATGATTTTGGCTAAATATTTAAATAGTACAATGGTGCAAATGAATGTAACATAATAAGCATGATAAGTCAGAAATTGCTTATGCAAATCTGACAACGTCAAATGCTTGAATTTAATATGTGACGTCACAAACTTACGGCGGCTGTGACCATTTTCAAGGTAGGATCAGTTTATTATGGTTTATTTTTGCTGTTCCTTGGAGCTGCCGCCCCCAAACCCCCGATAATCTACACAAATGTTATTCTTATTGTTTGCCACAACATTTGGTCAAAAAATACTGACTATTTTCAGATTTAATGGAAGCCAAATATGGGCATAAATTTGGGTCCGCTGTACTGCACTAAACTGATTCTGGTAGTAAAGAATCTTGGCTTGACGGAGAGTAATTTTTTAATATCCTGTTGCAGTCATATATATATATATATATGTTTTGAAGTTAGTGAGATATCCTAATAAGTATTGATTATCATTTGTATTTGTAGATTGCAGTTTTGCATATAGTTTATCTCTAAACCGGATAGATTTGAGAATGTCATTTGTCATCCATTTGCATTCTTTATGTTTGTATTTAACTGTTGTTGCTTTCAGACGTTTATTTGTAAGCGTAACTAGCAGATTGTTAAATTCATTATAACAGTCATTTATGGTTTTATTGTCAAGGCTTATTTCATTGAATTTGGCAGTGATAATTTCTGTTATTTGTTATTCTTCTTAAAACTTTGAACATTACATGCTCAGTGTTACAGGTCCTGAGACAACAGGCTGAAGCAAGTGCATAAAAAAGCGGCCCCCAGACCCAATTAAAGGGCTGCATGACAACGCATTGGGCCTCCCCCCTTCCAAAATCACTCCTATACACACGCCTGGTATGAAACTGTAAGTCATAACGGATCTGACTGTACTAATAACAACAGATAAACCTAGCTTTTTATTAAAAATATTTTATTAAAATACAAATCCTAAGCATTTGTTCAAACAATTGAATATACATTTTTTTGTATATGTAAATATGATGCCTACATCCATACTTCATTGCACAATGTTAGGTCAACCCTTGAACAGCTTGGCTTTAGTGGTAATTTCATCAGTTGTTCAGTGTAAAAGAAAGAAATATGATCTTTGTCATCACAAGATTTTCTGTAATTTTTCATAAACAGCTTCAAATACTAACAGCATAATTGCCCCTCCTGCAAATAAGAAAGAAAGTCAATCACTCACAAGGTCAAATCACACAATGATCAAGACTTGGATTTCACGAAAGGAAAATACTTCATACCTGGTCCCAATCGCATGATCTTAGGCAACAGGCCTTTGTACAATGCTAGAAATCTGAAAAATAATTACATGCAAACGTCATTACACTTACAACGTTGCATTGACAAATGGGTAAATCCTATAGCCATCACCACAAAAAGTTAAGACAGTGAGAATATATACTCAAAATTCAGTAAGATTAATTGTAACTACTTTTATACATAGCTTGAAGCTTACCCTTCCTCTGTATAAATAGTCGTCATTGTAGCAAAGCAAGTTCTATATTTGATCTGCCCTGGGACAGGTTGAGGTCCCTGGATCCGAGATTTAGCAACATCAAATGGAATATTGACTATGGACCCAAAACATCCTGCAAGAAAGCCTATCCCAAATTTCCGAAGAAAGTCCATAGTTGGATCCTGAAAAAGGGAAACAAACTAGATCAACCTTGAGATCAAGTGCAAGTACCAAAGACAATATCGCAATATAACACTAATAAGAATTAAGACACAAGAAAATACACCCACCTCAGGCTCAGGTAAGTAGTTCTTAACATTGTGATAAAAACTAAAATAGATCATGTTGAACACTCCATGTCTGCCCAAGGTAGCAGTGAGACCTTTGTTCAGTCCTCGAAAACCAAATCCATCTTTCTGGACAATTTCTCGGGCTGTGGAGAAGGTTGACTTTTGCTATATATCAACACAAAAATATACTAAAATAAGATAACAACATGATCTGGATAATATTGTCAGCAAGACTGTAGTGTGGCATTTGAAAATTTGAAACAAAATTTATAGATAATGAAGAACATACTTCAGTAAGAGAAACATTTCTTTGAGCTTGGAGTTTCACTTTAACAACTTCAAAAGGATTGATAACAAAAGCTTCTGTAAGTCCAGAACAAAGACCAGCCAGTGTGAATGTCTGAAAGGCAAAGGACAGCATACCATCAGTATTTTGTTGATTAAAGCATCGAACACATTAGAGATAATCATAAGAATAAATTCATTCTAATACTGCGCATTCACCTTACCAAAGCAGTGGGACTTGACGCCCCAAACAAAAACATTTTCTTGTATTGCTCGAATGTGAAAAACTTGACTGCCCTCTTGGGAGTTTCAGCAAGAATTGGTGGCAAGATACCTTTGTAAAATGACAGAGGTCTGCAAATATATATATATATATATATATATATATATATATTAATATCGCCTTACAAATATTGTGTTCTATTGCATAAAACTGTGAATAATTTAAAATACATACCCTAATTATCAAAATATATTAACAGTATTTCAGAACTTCCATAAGGCATAAGACAACTCACCCTTCATTGCGGTACATCTTCCTGAAGCAATCCGCCAGAGATGTGTATCGATTGGGGTCCTCCGGGCCACGTTGGATTTGTAGTCGTGTCTTGACCAAATCCAGTGGATGCATTATGCAGACCTCCACAAATCCTGACAACAGAAATAGGGAAAGTTTAACACATACAACATTACTATGGCAACTGTTTAAATGCTTCGATACACTGCACTGGAATCAATGTTGTCTCCAAGCGAATGCCCTTGACAGCCCATGACATTGATGAGCCACACATTTATATGATCAGCATTCACTAGGGAATAGTTTCTGTAAATGAATGTACCACATGCATTTAAGTGCCACTTGTCATTTCACTGTGTATGAATAGCTTCTTTTGAGTAAGAGTCTGTCCAAATCATGAATTCTTTGTTAATTTTTTGTTAAAGTAGAAAATGATCTTTTCTTTTTACTTGTTAAGATCTGATCCTCCAAGTTTAATAATAGCATAAATTTTGCAATTTCTATTTGTTCGCAAGGATAAGTGATCCCTCTTAATCAAAATTTTAGCAACGCCTTCGCGGGCTTATCTTTTGATGAATCACAATGTCTGATTGGCTGAAAGTTTGTTAAATTACTTTTTGATTCCGTGGACAGGCCACTTTCATAGTGAAGTGCATGTCCTTATAAATACAAAAAAAGAAAATTTTCGGACATACTGTGGTGGAGGTGGTCACATCACAGATGCGATTCCAGGTTAAGTTTTCTTAGCCTCGTTAAAGGCAACTATAAGTATGATAAGGGGAATCAAAAGCCATATATATGTTTTCTACATATTTATTGTATTATTGTTTTCTATGAACTGAACTTGAACTAATTAATAATTAAACTACAAACCAGCAGATCCACCAGCGGCAATCTGCATGGCAGCCAGTTTGGCCAGACTATGTTGTTTCTCAGGCACCGTCATTTTGATTCTTAGGCCAGTCAACTACTTCTGAGGATTAATCCATGTGGAAATTCTGCAACACAAATTTATGCGGAGTAAAACGTTGATCATGAAATACACAATGTAGTTATAAGCTGGTAACAGGTCGATTCGTCACTGCGCGATTAATCCCCGTGAAAACTGGACACCGATAACTATGGGTGATGAACTGACCACATTCAGGTGATGAACAGTCCAGTGTCCGTGATGAACAGACCAGTATCCGGTGATGAACAGACCAATGTCCGGTGATGAACAGTCCAGTGTCCGGTGATGAACAGTCCAGTGTCCGGTGATGAACTGACTTTTTTCAAGTGACGAATGGACCAGTTTTGGCGGGGACAAATCGTGCAGTAACAAATCGACTAGAAAGCGTTAAGCTTACCTAAACTGCTATATAATGTGTATATACAAGTTTGTAGTGGTTACTTCATAGAAATCAAGCGCATAAATATTTGAATGTATTGAGATTAAACAGCTGACGGCAATAAAACCGAGCTAAAACAGAGCATGGACATATATTATAACATCAGGTGTGGTGGGTATCAATACACAAAAGCTCATGACTAATAAAATTGATCATGCAACTGACCTCAGTTGTGATAATGTCATGATTCTGCCTTGTATTTAAGTTCATGCACCATATTTCAAGGATCCAAATCACTGTGAATTAATAATATAAAACTCAATACATTGTCATGTGTGTGCTATATACAATAAATGATATATTTTGTGACCATACAAAAGTTAACCAGGCCAACTTAACTTTGGTTCTTGTAAATCTGGGACAAAGCGGAATGAAAACTTCACCTCGAGGCTTCGAAAAGTTTGATTTCAATTTCAATCGAATATTGCCCATAATATATATGACAATGATTTAGGCCTTTATTACCCATGCAGGCAAGTTCTGTATACTATAGGCCTACCTGATCCTGCCTGATGATGTCAAGGTCAAATTAGTAATATAAATATCAACTGTGTGTAAATATAATTATATATATTTACACATATTCATTAAATTATGATCTTTAACTCATACATGAATGTCAGATTATGTATAGACAATTCTATAGACATTTATAAATATGTATAGCATGAGCATGATGAGTACGAAGACTTATAGGCCTATACACATACCTTGTTATTGTTTGACATTCTGCTGCAAATGTCTACACTCTAGAACTTTACCTTTGAATATGTGGTACTGACCTACAATCCAACTTTGTTACTATGGTCTAAAACAAGTTATCGACTGTGCACGTGAGAACCGACTTTGTTTACGGCCTAGTAAACTAGTTTTCCACTTGGTGGCGTAAGACGTACTACTGGTGCGCCGTCTCGTTGAAGAAAAATAGACTAGAAAAATTATGGTTTCTCTAATAATTCTATGCAGCAAATAAGTCTATAATCAAACCACACACAATGCTAACAATTATAATATGATATATATATATATGTATAAATTATAATTAAGGTTATGTGACTGGAGCTCCCTTGGCATTTTTTTATCTCGAAACAAACAATGTAGATATTGTCATCGAAATGGCAGGGGTGTGCCAAACATATCTTAATAAAATATTTTTTTAATTTATAGAGCGCCTATTAGAGGAGAGGCAAAAAAAGATGTTTAACACCTGCCGTTATCATTCACATGATTTCTGTTTTGTTAAATAATTAATGGTGCCATGACGACCAGTTTGAAATGAATTAATTTTTCGGTGAATTATGCAGTGACTAAACTTCGACATACTGATAGCAATGTTTGTTCGAAATGTTATAATTGATATCATGCAAGACAGGGGAGCTATATTCTATTCTTGACAAATTTTGTTAGCAGCATGTATTTTGAAATGCCTAGGTCATTGTAACTGATTGACACAGCACTACAAATATATGGTCTGTACCTAAGTTTTTGGGGTCAAGGAATTCAATGAAATGATCTATTTTAAGATATATTGTACAGGAACTTGGATATCCAAAAATGGCGTCCAATATGGCTGAGATGAAGCGATGAATGGCTATATCTGTAACTAATTGACACAACTCAACAAATATGTGGTGGGTGCCTGGGTTTTTGGGGTCAAGGAATTCAATGAAACTATCCATTTTAAGATATATTTTACAGGAACAGGGATATCCAAGATGGCGTCCAATATGGCTGCCATGATGCAATGAATGGCTATATATTTAGAACTAATTGACAGAGCACAAGAAATATTGAGCCTTCGCCTAGTTATTTTTGGGTTAAGAAATTCAGTGAGACTATCTATCTGAAGGCATAGTGCATAGGAACATATCCAAGATGGCAACTAATATGGTCACCGTTGATAAAAGTTTCCCATAGAACTTTCTTACTCGTTGACACAGAAGAATGAATATGAGGTCTATGCCTAGGTTTTTGGGGTTTAGCAGGAATATTGATGCTGAAAATTATCTCTAAGGACATACAGTAAAAATACATTCATAATTGTTACCATGGAAACAAAATAAAAATGCTATCAAGAGTCACTGTGTCATCAGTTCGCCTGGCACTCTTTCATGAGGATGGAACCATGTGTAAAACAAACAAGTCAGATATTCTATCCATTCTAGATGATGGCAACACAAGCACACCAAAGTTAGCACTTGATAATGACACCGCAACAACAATCTACATCAGAGACAGAATGGCAGTGATTCAAGCAATGAAGTTTAATGATACATTTGACGACTTGCAATGACTGTTGATGTATTTCAGACATTCTTATACTGTTATATATATGACCACGACATGGCCATAAAACATCAAGAAAGATACCATTGCCAACAGTCAGTCAAGATACCAGTAGCTGTACCAGGTTGCTGGTAGCCATTCTTTTCCACCAGATAAGGATTTCTTTGGCTAATCCTAATAACAAGGCTGACAAACATCTGCAAGCATGCTACACATGCTACATTGCTGGATGATTTACTGATGGACTGGTTATGAAGCATATTTCGTCTGATGGTTTGTTGCATATAAAGATACGCAAACAAAGTCTTTGTGAAATAAAAATTACAAGGTACAGCCATTGTTTAGAGCCAGATGTGTTTGTTTCACATATTTTTGTATTTCTCTGGCAGCTTCACTAACATCTGCAAACTTTGAATGCAATGTGACATTTCCTCTGGGCGCAGTTATTGCTGTTCATAAGTGCAAGACTAGGCTCTTCCATATTTGTTCCAAGCTTCTAGCCAATGGAATTGGTAAGAAGAAGTTTATGAAAGTCATCAGAGAAGACGCAGACACCTATAAGAGGCTTGACAGTTTTGGTGTGGGCAGCATTGATGATTCATTGGAGGTCTGTGAAACTTTGGTGTAGCCAAGCTTCAAGAGTATCTTGATGTTAACAAGCTCAGAGGAAAACTTACAAAGGAAAATGACATATTTCTTGCCAGGCTTCTTCCATGCAAAGCATCATTAAGACAACATGTCCTACATGCTTACTAATAAACCAAATAATGGTTGATGGCATGTTGTATTTATGGTGGCCATACTAGACTTTGTTCTGGACATTACTGTAACTACATACAGGCCCGGATGATAACACAATATGTTGGATTTTGGGCCCCCAGGGCACGTTATCATACTGAGCTGTGGTCACTGAGCCTGGGCCTCTCAAATTATGCCCCAGGCAATGTCATATTTATGCTAATTAATGTGAAATGTTCTTTTGATGTTTCAAACCCCTAGGGTGTATCACTGATTTGAAAATGTAAATAGCTTCAGGTCATGCGACACGCATTTTGACACTTAATCCTAACTATGTCTTAGTGACATAGTGAGTCTTCTACCTCAGTTTATTGCGTAATACATGTGTATACATCTTATAACGTTACTGCACACATTCTTTTATTCATTTGAACTCTGTACAATGGAAGGTGAGGACGTTACAGAGAAATTCATGGAAGGTGCAGCTCCTGAACATTCGGAAGAGAAATATGAAAATGTAGACCTTGATTCTGACACTCATATCTCGCCCAGTCTTTTAGATATTCGTCCAATAAGGAGTATGAGCGACTGGAAACTTTTCGGTAGGCTTCTGCCTAAGAACGAGGTTATTTTTATTTGTCAAGTTGTGATTCTATATATTGTCATTATCACGTGTATAGTTAACCTCACAATGCGTAATGGTGACAGTAATCTTTGGACTGCACTCTTGTCTTCTTCACTGGGAATAATGCTCCCCCAGCCAACATTGGCTACTCGTAAACGCTAGCATTTTGACAGCTGATGGATATGTTCATGCTGTCAATCGCTGCGAGTGACATGCTAAAGAGCATCATTTGTTACTGCTCAGATTTTATACCCTCGAGGCTGAAAAAGCACCTAGTGTGTCGTTTGATTGGCCGAGTAATACCTCATTACAATGACATTTACATAAACGTTGGCCATACGTATACACTATCGGGTATATAAGGAAGCGTTGGAAGCATCGCAGTCATTCACTTCGTTCGTGGAAAAAGATACACTCAGCAGTCAATATGACCAGCACCCAGCTTGATGCACAGACTCCTCAAGGTTCCAGTGGAATGACTATATGCCTGTCTGAGAAGACAAGAGTCATCACTCATGCCGCTCGCCAATACAAGACGGGGTACATAACCTTATCGAGGTACAATGAAGATACAGGCAAGTGGCGTAATGTTCACATTGCGAAGAAGTCCTTTGAGAAAATGAAAGAAGCGTCCACTGAGCTGCTCGATGCTCTCGTGCATCGAAAGTCAAAGCAGCTACGTCTGACTAAGAAGCAGTTTCTGATGATTACGAAGTTCCAAAAGTACAACAAGGAGGAGCTGTACTTTCTGTCTGTGCTACACCCTAAGACTGAACAGGAGGACATTACAGATTGCACTGAATATATGCATAGTAAAACTATCAATCTACGAGTGGAGGAGTTCGAAAAACTTCTATCTTCATATGACAAACTACACGTCGTTATGAGTACACCACAGCCAGGTGCAGCTGATGACACCAAGTACAGCCACCATGATGAATGCCCCACGGTCAGGTGCTACAGATGGTTTATCGAAAAAAGAGGTCTCAGGTCTCTCAACTTATACCTCACTCGTGAGCAATGTGAAGCCAGTGTCCAGAGCTATATTGAGACATCGCCTGGAGAGGACATGGAACCCAGTGCATACACCCTGGAACCCGTCACGATGCTGAGGCCTTCAAAGCTTGAAATCACGCAGCGTGTGTTCTACAGGCACCTGATCGATCAGTCAGGTAGCAGCATGACAGATGTACTTATGACACCCCCCTCAGTCGCAGTCGTCCGGGGCATTATCGATGATACAACAACCAGAGACAGTGTACTGAGGATTGTCGAGGCTGTTGCTTCAATGGTCGAGCATAAAAGACTGTATTTCATAAGTGAAATTTTCGATATTTTTGTATACCTGGGTGGTGTAGTTAAAACCGAGGAGCAGATTGTACAGTCTATCATAACCACTGAACATCTCTCTGAACGATTGATTGATTTTTGCTATGACATTGTTTTAAAAGCAAAGGCTGCTCAGAAACAGTCTGAACCTCAGGCAGCTGTGTAATTTATTTTTTGTCCTTTTTAATAAATATTTCAAAATGAGTACAATTGATTTTTTGTTTATTTTCCTTTTTCACCAAAAAAAAAGGTTGCCTGTGACTTTCATGTTATTGAAAAGGCCCCAAACCGTAAAAAAAAAAAAAAAAACTGTAAATTACTTATGCTTCCCTCTCATACTCTCACACTTGCATGTGCTTTTGTTCTTACTCGTATTGTTTTGCATGTAAAAAAACTCAAATAATAAAAAAGAGTAAAAAAGTCAATATTTTCGGTTTAAAAAAGCGCAATGGCTATAATTTATTGAAAAAACAACCGTTACTTCGTACCAAACCACTGTCCAACGGCTAATCGAGTTGTCGAGAATACTATTTCATTACAGGTACATGAGGTTATATACATACATACATATATATCACAGATACATTTCTAGGTAATTTACAGGACAAATACACTCATACTCGTATACACTGTTAAATGAATGAATGAGGCTATTAACACTAATACAGAAAACACTAAAACTACAGAACAATTAATTCACATTATTAAAAAAAAAAGATGGTATATTTCGTAGTGTTGAGACAATTATGTAACAAGATATTCGAAGCGGGGTCAAAAGGGCCAAAAATGGTCTACACTAAAAACCATACGGTTCAGTATCATATGTTCCAGTAACACTAATACAGAAAACACTAAAACTACAGAACAATTAATTCACATTATTAAAAAAAAAGATGGTATATTTCGTAGTGTTGAGACAATTACGTAACAAGATATTCGAGGCGGGGTCAAAAGGGCCAAAAATGGTCTACACTAAAAACCATACGGTTCAGTATCATATGTTCCAGGTAGCAGACGACGTTTTGAATATGTTACTCTGAACTTCTTAAGTTCGTCGCGGCTGAAAAGTTTAAACTGATACTTGTCACGTCTAATTTTACTATAACCCACCTCGACATGGGGCTGTTCATCTGGGGCAAGTGGATTGTTGTCAGGGTCGGCCCAGAAAAGCACTAGGCGACAAATGCTGTCAAAGTTTAAGAGTTTTGAGACTTCATGGTTTAATGTGAAGCCCTTGAGTTTTGTAGTCCTCTCTTCAGCATTTGTCAAGTACGCGTAGGATTTCGGTCCGCTACTGACAAAGCGGGAGATGAACTGATCCCCCTTCAGTTCATTGGTCCACTGCCCCAAATGGTCACCCATGTCAGGGGTGTACTCTTCTAATTTACTTTCATCATACTCATAAATAACAGAGTCCGTGTCAAAATATAACACTCGACGTCCCAGGTTATGAAGTACATTAAACAGACGACTACGTGCATTTGCTGTAGTGAAAGCTGCAACAAACACATTCACGTGTGTCATTTCAGGAAGAAAGCCCTTGGTGTAACTGTACTCGAGCATGCAGTGCTTCTCATCGAGGATGTGCATGCCTTTGAGAGGAATGGATGGATTCGCTATCAACTTAAAAATATCTAGACCCTGTTCTACTAGCTGGTGCGTACGATGGTTGTTATTTTCGCCAAACTTCCCCCAGAAGCTATTCAAGAGTAACTTGTTGGTTGCCTTTTTGCCTGGATTGAACGAAATGTTGGAGGCGTCCAAGTGAATACCTTCTACATGGTGGTATTGATCAAGGTATTCACTCTTTTCGGTATCATTCATGTCGGGGGAAGGCCACCCTGAAGCCTCCTGCTTCCCTTTCAAAAACAGGTTCACATAGTCCGAAAACAGACCAGGAGTGGCCTGTGACCTGTCGAACTTTGCACTTTCTTTAAAGTGGTATACTTCATACACCTTCACTATACTGTATCCTACACTCACGGCATCATTCAAATCCACTGTTGTCCAGGCGCCAGTGAGGTCACGCTTATCATCGGAACAATTACATGGCTCTCTCGACATGTTACGGGCACATGTGACGCAGAGTGGAAAATATAACTTGCCGTTGAGACGCATAGGGAGACAGGGGTGATACAGCCCTCTAGGTGGTCGAACTCGTGCCTGGATGATGCCAAAGTACCCGCTGAAGTCTGTACCTGACGGCTCCACTATGACTTCAGGGATACCAACAGGGTAGACATCATTTTTCAGAACCATAGGATACAGAGAGCAGATGTCCACGTATCCTATTTTCTTACCATCACGAGCCTCGTGGTACAATTTCACAGCATTCACTCTCCCACCATAGAAAGCCGCACGAGGGTCAAGGCGGGGCAGTATAGCACAGACGCTTTCGATGTCACGCAGTAATTGATTGGTTTTCAGCATCATGTGATACTCACACTCCCATACAGTGTGAACTTCAATGCCTAGATCCTGTCTCAGATAAGTCAACCTATCCATAGTGCGAATGTACAGTGTTCTGAGGCTTTCTCCTGTATGGGGGTGTCTGATATTGGGCGGAGCATTCTCTCCACCGAAACACCATGCACAGCCGTGGAAAACACAGCCATAGAATTCCCAGGCAGTCTGTTTAGCCGTGATGGGGTCAAGATGGTAGCCATCAAGCTTCAACCAGCCATCACCACGTTTGTTTCTCACTCGGTGTTCCCCCTCATTACGCGCATGCTGAATGGGTACTCCCAGTCGGTGTGACTCGTATTCAAGCCACACGATGGACGAGCGACTGTGTGCATCGATACCTGCGAAGCCGCATGAGGGCATCCGCACAAATGGTGTTGACTCGAACTTCATCGCACGCACCTGTACTCCACTACTATCAATAATTTCCCCCCTTTCATCTACTAGTTTCAGGTTATCGTTCTGTAAAAAGCCCAAAACAACTCTACTGTCGTCAAGAGTCACTGAATACTTCTCCGTTAAAAATAAGTGTCTGTATGTAGCCATACAGACACTAGCTAGTGTATTGTACTGTAGGGGATCAACACCGATTGTCTTGGTCAGTCTCTCTCCACTCTCACCAACATCCACCACCTCATCCCTCGATGTGATACCCAACAGCCAACTCCTGAAAGCGTTACAACTTTCCTGCAGAATGTTGACATCGTCCTCGCAATACGCCAGTAATTCCTTCTTAAAGTCAAACACCTTCCCCCTCTGCTGCACATACCACTTCATGAAATCTTCACGGGCTTGTGACTTCATACTGTTCACCCTGTAACAGTAGGGGTGAGGCATAGGGCCTATGAAGTCCCAGTTCTCTTTCTGATTAAAAAAGACTGGGAACGTACCCTTCTTCACGCCCTTCAGCCCGAAAACTTTAGGCATCTGACTCAGAGGGAACGTTAGAAAATTCAGAGAGTCAATCACTCTAAACTTGCCAGTGTCAATTGCAACGATCTTGCTCCCTCTGTAGATAACCTTGGGCATCTTACGCATTGTGCAGAAGATGTACTTTGCAATGAAATATGCATCATACGCCTGTCCATTATGAAAGATGAGGGTGTAACCCTCAAATTCTTTGGTGAAAAGGAATTCGCAAAACTCTGTGGCGGTGTCATCACCGAAAAAGCGTGCAGACCTCATTCCACATGTTTCGCCTGTCATGCAGAGGTCTCTCTCGGCGTGACCCCTGGGCGTATCGCGAGAGACATGTTGTGAACATTCCCTGCATGCTGTACCGCAGTGGCTGCAGCGTTGATTTTCGCGGTAGGAGTTGTCAATACAGTGTTCACACTGCCAATGAGCTACGAGGAGATTGGGTGTATGATACTCAGTCGTGGGGTCTGTTTCGAAATCAGCAAACATATATTTGCAGCTCACTCCCTTCGGAGCCTGCTGTCTGATATAGCAGAAATGAACCCCAGACACCCACCTTTTGCAAATTTTACACTCCCTCTCAGTACAACGGTGTTCCTTCGAGGGGGTGTAGTATGAACCACAATCTTTACACCTATGTACACTGGAACATACACCGTTTTCATTGTGTCTGCGAGCGCATTCGGCTGAACGCATGAAGCGATTGCACGATGGACAGTCGTGCTTTTCATCAAACACAACTGTACACTGGTTACCACGGCATGACACACACTGCTCGCAGCCCCTATGGCCATGGCGTTTGTCGTAGGGCTGTAGACACTTGTCACAAAAAGCACTCTTTCCGAAGATACACCTTACTCTTGTTATAGTGTGAAAGTGGCCTACAGCCCCCTGCCTCAGTGGATGATCAACATAGAGTAAATAAACAGTGCGCTGTCTCGTCATGGCTCCAGCATACAGTGGCTTAACACCTGACCCCCTCCCAAAAACGACAATACGAGTGTTGGCCTCCCTCTCAAAAGCTGGAATGTCGGTGAAGGCTGGCACGTGATTGACATCAAACCCAGCACGTGTATGCAGCTGCACGGCCCTCACCTTTTGTAGCTTTCGTTTGGGGTTGATCACATGATAGTATGTTGATTTAGTCTGTCTACATAGTGACCTGTTCGATAGGGGGGCTGCCTCCATGTCTGTTCTGGCAACACCTACAGTAATGGCACGTGCCAGACACAAATTATCATCATTGTTTATTTTACATATACATCTCAGTCTGTGCAAGTCATCGATGTAATTGAGACCTAGACTCCAGCCAGCACCTAAGGGATTGCGTATAACGCCTACATGTATTTCAAGGGGTTTGTCTAAATAAAGTTCATCATCTGACTGCAGCAGTGTTTCAAGCAGTTCAAAAATTTTAAAAATACTGAGTTGATGTAAAGGCATAAGACCAAGACTGTGGGGGCTATAAAAAGCCTCGTTTTGAATAAAAAATCGCACAAGGTCATGAGGATTGTAACTCTCATTGAGTCTACCAATGATGTCTTCAAGCACACCTTCCAGCCCTCCCATAATATCACTCAGATTGACACCACCCCAGCTGGCATTAAGGTGTACCCTGTATACAGTCTCCCTGACTGCTCCCCCATCGAACTCGAGGTCTCTGATGTTTTTGACATCAATGTGACGGTGGAAATTCACCGAGTAGTCGGGGCCCTCGAAAATCATGTTATTTTCAAAATCATCGCCAGCACCATCATTATTATCATCAAAGTTAGCATCATTCGCAATTGGCACATTTTCATCAACCTCTCCACCACCCATGATGTTGTTCTCGTATAAAATGTCCAGCAGCAGCTTCATTTCATTTCCATCCCCCAACTCCTCAAACTCAGCACCATCGACGTCGACTCCGCAGTCAGTCCTTAGCATTTCTTTCAGCCTGTAAGGAAATGAATTGAAAAAAAGGTTTCATTTATCTTTTCACTGCATGAAGCTGTTGCTCACGAAATAGAAATAAACATGTAACTACTAACGCACTAAGCGAGTGACGTCTTGGAGCAGAGGCCTCCTCGGTGTCTTCTTTCTCGGCCTCTTTCTCTCCATTGTCATTCTTCCTCTTCTTCTTCTTCTTCTCTGTCACCGAGGAGGTCTCTCTTTCACTCTGCTGCGGACCCCTGTGCTGTCTATGGTGAAATGAAACCAAACGTCATGAAATTACATATTTTTACTGATCCACTAATGTCAAACAATTTAACATATGCTAAATGAACTGACACTCACCTCGGAATAGACTGGCTTGAGGTAGACGTTCCTTCAGACGCATTTGACTGCAGCGAATTTGAGCTGTTAAAAAAGAAAGAAGCAATTGAGTTATTTAGTCAGTGTTGAGTGAGATAAGTTGAGAGTGTGTTGAGATTCAGTTATTAATTAAAAAATTTTACGCAATTTTATTTTTTTTTAAAAAAACAAAAAAAACTCACTCCTTGGTGACTTTTCTTTTTTTAGGCGAGGGGGCACCTGTCTTTGCCGAGGTGAAACAGCCTAGAAATTCTTCCAGCTCCCTGGATCTTTTCCGGTGGAATTCTAGTTGTTTCCCAAAACGCTGAAAAAAAAAATCAAGTCCAAATATACAGCATTTTGGTCAGCATGCAACGTTATTTTATTTTGGTTAATACTCATAAATTTTTTTGAGACCGTACCTCGAGCGTAAGCTTCTCGGTTAAACGCAGTGACTGATCATCATCAGTGATGGACCACCCCTCATCGACTCCCTCCATTGCCTCTTCCATTTCTCCGCATTTAACTTCATGAGTTACATCATCAACCTCCATCTCTTCATCAGTTCCAGTCACAGCCACAGTCACTGCCTTCCCTCCTCCTCTTCTCTTCAGCGGACTCGTACCTCCATTCTCACTCGTGCTCGTACCTTCACTCGTACTCGTACTCGTACCTCCACTCGTACTCGTACTCATACTCGTACTTCCACTCGTACTCGTACTCGTACTTCCGCTCGTACCTCCACTCGTACTCGTACCTCCACTCGTACCTCCACTCGTACTCGTACCTCCACTCGTACCTCCACTCTTGGAGCCTATACTCTTGATGGTATTCTTGAGGGTGCTCTTGCCACCCTTCTTACCAACACTCTTGCTCATCATGACTTCTCCACTCCCCACGTGTTTTGGAGCGCTTGAAACGTCAAGTACTGCGTGTGCAGTACGTATCGAAGAAGTGTCAGTCGAGGTGGAAGCGACTGGTACTCCGGGTGACACAGATGGTGTACCATTGACCTGGCGTCGTTTAGGAGGGACGAGTGAGCGTCTGTAAGACGTAATGCTAGCATCCTTCTCTTCTTCTTCCTCTTCCGAATCGACTGAGCCGTCAGTGTCAGTACAACTGTCTGTGTCAGTTTCGTCACATGAACTGTAATCACTGTGATGACCTGCAGCGTTGTTGGGCACAGCATTTGATGCAACTCGTGAGGCAGTCGAAGTTGCACTCGTACCCGCACTCACCCCCTCCCTCGTGCGTATAGCCTGAGTTGTATCCACTGCGTCACACTCATTGACACCGGTGCTACTCAGCGTGACTGTTGCCGACTGCGGTGCTGAAGTCAAAGGTGAAGGTGAAGGTTGAAGCGGAGGCTGAGGTTGAGGAGAAAGCCGAGTAGACGCCAGAGTCTGCGTGTGCTCAGTTGACTTAACCACACTCCGCTCCCCGGCCTTAGCCTCAGCCTGACGCAGTGACTGTGTCCTCGCGTATGCATGGGCCTGAGCACGCGTTCGCCTTCCCTGAAAGCTTAACGCAGTTGCTTGAGTATCCGCTACTTCCTCAGTCTCCATTTCCTCCTCGTCAGTCGTCTGGTGCGTATTGGCTCTTCTCGTCAAATCTCTCAGATCCTTCATCACTTGCGAAGCTAGACTGAAAAGGAAAAAAAGAATAAAATTTTAAAAAAATCATGGAAAACCAGGAGTACGAGTCACTATTCAAGTTCGAGTCGCCTTCCTCGACAGTTATTGCGGGGCCATTGATGTCAGGTAAAACGGTTCTGACTCTAGCCATACTGAGACGAGCAGAGTCCATGTACACAATACCACCTGAAAGAATACTTAACGCGTACGGTGTTCATAAGAAACAATTTGATGAACTGGAAGCAGAAGTAGCCAACATGACCACTCACCATGGCCTGCCCACTCGTGAACTGATAGACGAATTAAAGAGCGCAGACGACAGTGGTCACAGTCTGCTAGTGTTGGATGATCTCATGGATGAAATATGCAAATCTAGCGAAATGTGTTCCCTCTTCACTCGAGACGTACACCACAGCCGCATCTCTGTCATTATGCTGTCCCAAAATATCTATCACCAGTCTAGATATTCGCGTACCATCGGTCTCAACACTAGCTACCTGATATTGTTAAAGACGTGTAGAGACTTACAGCAGATACACTTCCTCTCGCGTCAGATGTTCCCCGGCACTCCGAAGAGACTAGTCGAGGCGTACGAGGATGCAACGTATCAACCGAGAGGATACCTCGTAGTGAACAACTTGACGAGTTCGGGTGACGAGGACGTGCGACTGAGTACTTCTATTGTTCCCGGGGACACTCTTGTACTATACACGCGTAAATAATGACGGAGAGAGCTAGAGCTGTTACTTGTATGAGCTTTTTGGAGCTTTTAATAGGGACATATAGAATGATGCCTCGTCTGAGTCGAACACTACTGACTGACGCCACTCGAGAGCAGGTACTCTGCATAGCCGAAGTGGTTTTGAACACTCTAGAAGGTAATGTTGAGCTACCTGACAGTGTGTTACACGAGTTAAGCAGGGGCAAGAGAGTACTCAGGAAAGTGTCTAGAGTAGTCACGGGGAACGCTACCAGCTTTCGCTCAACCATTAGGATCAGCGCCGACACCAGACGTCAGTTGAAGCAGATTTACGTGACGCACTACAAGACACTCGTGGAGTTCATAGAGCGCTGCGTCCCTCACCTAAAGAAATTATTATCCGATAGAAATGACTCCGACGATGAAATTTAACAGGAAGGTCTACGTAATACCTTGCGAAAAATACGAAAGTATTGTGGAGGCCAATAGAAAGAAGACTTCAGATGAGACAGGACGACTGGCCGCTTCCGCTGCCATAGGCAGCGGAGCGGGCCAGTCGTCCTCCCTGCGGGAATTGAACAGTGAGCCGACTTTTAGGGGGCCACAGACTTCGGAGGGAAGGCTTATTGAAAACGGTGGGGTGCCCGCTAGCAATGGAAATATGACTTCGAATGGGGTGCAGTCGATTGCATCTCAGAGTCGTCAAGACGAAGGTTTGAACAAATTGACTCGCGGCTCACCACTCGTCAGCACCCAGTCGCAGTCGCAGTCGCACATCGACAGAGCACGTCGTGCTGATCGTGTCAGAGACAGTGACGATGAGATAGTAAGAAAGCTCAATGTTCAGCTGAACTCTAAAGCTCACAGGGATAAAGCTCATGCTATATCGAGATTGATCACTCTCGCTAGTGCAGGTGGGAATGGACGAGTAGATGTGGCCGATTACGCAGGGTCACTACTTCACACTCAGGTGAGCAAGTTCCCTGTACCAGTGGGCCATCACAAGTTTTACTGCCTCCTACTGGAACGAGATGTACCTCTTAACCTGATTTCGAATGTCAAATTGAGACGGATATTACACTACATGAAGAACAAGTACACTCACAGCTCAGAGTACTCAGGAGGGGAAGGAGGGGAAGAAGAAGTAGAAGTAGAAGTAGAAGTAGAAGTAGAAGAGGAGGGAGAAGAGGTGGGAGAAGAGGAAGAAGAGGAAGAAGAAGAGGAGGGAGAGGAGGGAGAGGGAGAGGAAGGAGAGGAGGGAGAGGGAGAGGAAGGAGAGGGAGATACAGGTGCTCTGAAAATAATTAAAAGGAGCGTCGTTAGAGGCGGTACTACGTCTGGACTGAATAAAAGGAAAAAAGAGGAGGAGGAGGAGGAGGAGGAGAAGACTGAAGGTAGAAAGAAGAAAAGGAAGAATAAAATTAGCTGGATACGTATCAAAACGGCGTAATGGTACTCCCTAAAGATATAGATGCATATTTATCGAGACGCTTTTACAATCCGAGATCTCCTGGCAGTTTCACGAGCACAGCTAAGTTACACTCAGTCATTAAGAGGGAAGGACGCTATGATATAAGTTTCAGTCGGATTGACGATTGGGCCAAATCGCAGGACATCATCACACTACATAAACAGGCAAGACTAAAACCTACCCGATATAGACGTGTCATTGCACCGGGTATAAATCACCTCTGGGACAGCGATCTACTCGTGCTGAATGGAGAGAGATTCACGAGAGCGAATGAGGGCATTGCATACATTTTGGTTACAATTGATGTCTTTTCGAGATACTGTCGTGCTGAGCCGATCACTAGTAAAGGCGGGAAACACGTGTGTGAAGGATTCAAGAAAATATTCGACTCAGTCTCGCGCACAGGCGAGAGTTCTGGTAATGAAGAGTCGGATCATCTACCTCGATTCATAAGGAGTGACAGAGGAACAGAATTCACTAATGTAACTGTCACATCGTTAATGCTTGAGAGGAATGTGAAACTCGTTTACACCAACACCGAAACCAAAGCAAACTACGCTGAGGCCATGATCAAGGGGCTAAAAAAAAGACTATTCCAATTTTTCCAATACAGTAATGCGTACAGGTACATCGACGAGTTTCAGAATATAATATCGTCATATAATCGCACTGTTCATTCGAGCATAGGAGTCAGCCCATCACCCGTCAATAAGGGTAATGAGCAGGACATTTGGGACTACCAGTACGTCACTCAAAATACCTCTAACCTAGCTACATCATTCAAGAGGGCAATTTCCTCCGCTAGGAACAAGAAACAAGGCGTTTACAAATTCGCCATTGGCGACAGAGTCAGAGTCTCATATCACCGACGAAAGAATTTTTCACGCTCCTATGACGAGCAGTTTACCGGTGAAGTGTACACGGTGAGAGCACGAAAATATTCTGACAGTGTAGCCGTTTACTACCTCAAGGATTACGGCGGTGAGACTGTTGATGGCCCTTTCTATTCCAATGAACTGACGTCGGTCCGATTCGACCCAGATGCTTTCTTCAAGATAGAAAAGGTTATCAGGACTAGGGTTGCCACACACGGAAAGAGAGAGAGCCTCGTCAAATATCAATCATGGCCGAGTAAATATAACCAGTGGCTGCCTAGCGATAGTCTCAAGACTCTGGAGAAGAAAAAGAAGAAGGAAAAGAAGGAGTGAGTTACAATGTTCATTTACTGCGCCAGCGATCAGACTCTTGGAATAAACCCTAACAATAGTGCAGGGAGTTTCACTATTCAGATGCCTGAGGCATTTACGGCACCGAAAAATTCAATCCTGAAGGGGCAGTGGTACCTGGGACTTATCGATATTGTCATACCTGCTGTCCCCAACAAGTGGGCTAAATGGGATGTCATGTACGTGACTTGCACCCAATTGGAGGGCTCAGTAGTGGGTGATGCTTACAGTCCTGTGTTACGATCCATACCGCTGAGTGAAATAAAAAGACACAACTTTGTATGCCTCCATCCAGTACTTTATGTACCAGTGAGAGTGACGGACGTGAGACACCTGACTATTGAACTTAGGGACTCGAGAGGAGACTTATTATGTGAACTAGCAGGAGAGACTATACGCCACACCAAGTGTACTCTGGAGTTGATATGGAGGAAAGATACAAATCGCTAGTAGCTATGAAGGCTGAACCGTGGATAGATCATTTCCAGAAAACTGCAGGACACACTAGTTTATGGTAAAAAAAACCGCAACCAATTGTCATCAAACAGGGCAAGAACAAGAACACAAGTACCGCCAACGGTGATGATAAAAAAAATCAAGAAAATTTACCTCTAACAGTAGTGTCACCTATTGAGCAGTCAAACGAAATGGCACAAGCAGAGCTAGCAGGGAAAAATGATAAAAGCTCATTCAGTGAGAACTCGAACTCAGTCAACTCTCAGCGCAAGTCGACGACGCAACGTGTTAAACGCAAGAAGACCGGACCGAAGAGTGCGCCTAACAAGAAAATTGCTAGGATCAAAGACATATTCACTCAACATGTCAAGCGGTGAAAAAGTACTAGAATCAACAGACCTCGCCTACGAGGATACGCTTAATTTGTTCAGCGTACCAGCTAGCAACTTGGGTGTCACCGATGTGAAATACCTGTTGCATAAGCCAGTAAATCAGTTTTCAACTGAGGGTGATGCAAAATTCCATGTACCAGGTGTTGGTACTTCGTATGTTGACCTTTCTAATGTCTATCTCTCAACCAGAGTGAGAATAGTGCGAAGCGATGGTTCACTCGTGCCCTCACTAGATGAGGCGACCTCGCCTGCAGATACATCACCCGTGGATGAGGGGGCATGGAGTGTTGGCCCTGTCAACAACTTAGCTCAGGCCTTATGGGATCAAGTGGAAGTGAGACTTAATGATCGTGTGGTGACAGGTGGACAGACAGGCTACAGCTACAAAGCGTTAATGAATACTCTCTTGGGTGAGACTGAGATGAATGATGCAGAACTGGAATGTTCAATGTTCCACAAGGACTCTACAACGTTCATGGATGATTTCAGTCTTCTGACTGGCAGCAATGAAGGATTCAAAAAGAGAGCACTAGCGACTAGCGGAAGTCAAGCTGTTGAATTACTATGCAAAGTTGATGTTGATGTCTTCAAAGTGAACAAATACCTCTTAAACGGTGTCACCATTGACCTCACCCTCACACCCACTTCGAACAGATTCAGATTAAAGAGCGCAAATCAATTAACCACCGATTACAAGGTTGAGATTGTCGATATTACATTAATTCTCAAACACGTGACCCCCACGCCACTGATTCTACTGGGACACCAGGATGTCATGCTGAAGGAGATTTCACATGCAAAATATTTCTACACCAAAGAAGAGCTAAGAAAATTCAACTTGGCAAGAGACACATCATCATATTACATTGAGGATGCCTACAACGGTAGAGTACCGAGTAAAATTGTCATAGGCTTCGTATCTGGCGAATCCATGAGTGGTAGCTTAAAAAAGAACCCCTACAATTTTCAACACTACGACATAACCTCTATTAATGTGAGTCTATCAGGCACGCCTACACCTGCGGGGCCTCTGAGTGTCGACTTCACATCTGACAAGTACATCCATTGCTACTCTGAACTCTACAGGGGGAAGCAGAATTGCACCAACAAAGCCAGAATAACCCGTGAGGAATACAAAGACGGATACACCTTATTTGTCATTGACTTGGCACCTCAAAATTACACCGAATTCTACCCCGTGACGAGGGAGGGCTGTGTTAGAATAGAATTACGCTTCAAATCACCACTGGAAGAATCAGTTGTTATGCTGACTAAAGTGACATATCCCGGACTATTCACTATTGATTACGCACGCAATCTCTATTTGACATGAACACTAATCAACTGTATCAACTACTCTGGAACGACTCTACTGCATCTTCATACGTTATGGCAATTATACCATCAAATGCTCTGAGGTATGTACGAGCGGACAGGTGTGAACGCTGCTACATAGTGAATTGCAATGAAAACTCGTACTTACGCGGAGACATCGGCCACTGGATGGTCCTGACCATTCATGGTGACAGAGATGAGGATGTGAAGTTGAAGAAGAAGAAGAAGAATGAAGAGCCGAGTCTTGTTGAAGTTTTCGATTCACTGGAAGAGCGGACCTACAATACAGAAATGAATGCTTTTATGTCAAAATTTAAATGTTGTCGTGTGTATTCTAAACATTTATCGACCACTCATTGCGGGTACTATGTACTGTTATACGCTTACTACAGAAGCAGGAAATATAGTTCCTCATGCACGATAAATATACTGAGCGAAATATCTGACGTAAAAAGTCACTGTTTACGCCTATACTCTGCATGACATGTGATTCACAATTATACAAAAAATAGTGTTGCTACAAATTACGCATTAAAACTGTATTAAAGTCACCCATTGAGGGGAAGACTGCTGCGTTGAATGTTACGCGTCTATTTTGATTTATTTACCGATGTAGTAAATGTATCTACAACTCACCGGCATGTTACATCTAACAAATTCAGTTTATAGGCAATCTTACGTGCTATCTCATGTACATTGTGAGCGCTATAGGTCTTATTATTATTATGTAACGGTAGATTGGGATAAAAGTGTTATAGAGGTACATTGGTAGTGTTTGTTTTCCAAATGTATATATCGTAGTTGTACAAAAAAAGTGCTAAAAAAGTTAAAGTTAACATCGCTAGATTTCACATGTATAGGCCTTATTGCCCGACAATCGCTGGTGAGGATATATGTGTTATAGATGTACATTGACTTTGTTTTTTTCGAAATGTATATACCGTAGTTGTACGAAAAAACATGAAATAAAGTGCTAAAAAATTAAAGTTAACATCGTTAGAGTTACTGATTTCGTATGTAGATGTAAATTTCATCGATATATAATTACTGCACGAGTAGTAAAAAAAGTGACTTACCTTTTTTCCTGTAGAGTGAAGTGTTGAAAGTCAAAGTGATGCTTCTTGCTGCTTTCACTGCTGATTTCCTAGGGCTGAACTGCGTTGTTCGGTGTTGTGGAATAATGATGTCTCCTACTGTCATGACCCATACTTTTTATACTAAATAATTACCCTCGGGGTACAGCACATGGCCGGTGGTCCAGTCGGCCGATGGTCAAGTCGGCCTCAACGCAGCCCACGCGACGTCAGATCTCGCAGGTGACTATCTCGAGTCACGCCTCGGGGTTAGAAGTCTTCCAATCAATAGTATCTCAATATGCCCCAGGTACTTGTTCAAACGTTTGTTAAACGTTTGTAAAATTTATACCAAAAAAAAACCTTTTTTTAATATACTATCACCTCACTCAATTTATTGGTATAGAAGATGTATGAAAAAAAGGTACTAAAGCAACTATATATAATACTGAGGGAATTAGTTATAAAGCAAAAAAAAAATTTAATTTGGGGGAATCGGAGCCATGAATATTGGGCAGTAAATAGAATGAATATAGTTCACAGTTTCGAGTCTAATGAACCCCTTTCATTGTCTAGGGGGGTAGCAATGTGCAAGTCTTTTGTTTTCATTACATAATGACCCAAATACTAGTGGTCACGTGTAGAGGTGGGGGTGCTTTCTTGAGGGGGTTTAAGATGCCATAGCGCATTTTTGACTGAGAGAGAGCACACGTAGAATAAGAATTGTCACATTTTATTGAGAGAAACATGGAGAGAATTGAAGTTTTTTTGATACTGAGCATGGCTCTCTGTCATGTGGCCGCATGGACATGCGGTAACAGGGGGCAGTGCACCTGCACATCTTCAGGTGCAGTACTTTGCCAAGACTCTGCCTCAGCCCCATTTTTCACAAAGGAACACCGAAAGGACAAGTCGATGACAATCGTGACGAGTGATGGAGAATTCAACATCGAAAGCATTAAGGACACGTCAGGATTCACGAGTGTACTGGTGTTGGGGCTTTCCAGCGACCACTGCAGTATGATGACTTCTCTCTTCCCCTGGTCACGCTGTACGACTGCTGAAGACATGGCAATTGTGTCAGGTGTGACTGTCACGACCTTGACCATTTCTGCTGTTGTTAAGACCAAAGGAAATGCAGAGAGCATACATGAACCCACTACTGGATCGAGACACGGCTATGGTACTGGAATGATAGTTTGGACTGTCCTGATTACCATTATAGGAGGAATACTCACATGTTGCATCCTGGTAAGCCTAGTGAACTTGCATGCGCGTATCAATAGTCATGCGAGGGCTAACGATCCAGCTTTGTGTGCAATTGACTGTTGTTTGAAATGTATGGCTCTGATACTGCTACCTCTACACCTCATTGCCAAGTGTTGTAACTGCACCTGGGGCAATATGCACACAATGGAGAGTGGTACTCCCCCTACAACGACGCCCTTCACTGTTTAGGTGGGTTTATTTATAAAGAATCTCGAGTGGTATGAGTGTAAATTTAAAGTGCTACTGAGTTGAACACCCTCACTATGTAGTGTTAACTGTTAAGCAGTGGGGGATGATCCATTAAATATGTATTGTGCATGATTGCATGCTAATATCAATTAAATATGTATTGCTCACCGCTGAGCACTAATTTTAATGACTGTAGAGATAGCTGTGTTTCATCTCACTGAATGCTTATAGGCTGTGCTTTTTTTTCAGAGAAGAGATTTGGCATATGGCTATGCAGGCGCCCTTTTTGGTGTGCTGCGTTTTTTTGTGGCCCCATGGGTGGCTTATAACAGACAACAGGGAATAGATAGGCCCTACATGGATCCAGAGCTCCATGTTGATCAAGAGGGTGCATTAATACTACCTCACGTGCACCACCCCCCTGCAGAGGGACACAGGGCGCCCCCTCGAGTTCAACGTGCTAGGGAGCACAACTGGATAGATCTGGGGAACATAATCGGCCGTAGCCTAAGAAATCACCGTGTTCCCCCTCATTGATTGGCTCTGACATTTGAACTTTTATTTTTTACCTAATGAATGCTATGTCCGAAATGTGCTCATATCATAGTAATATTTCATTCTTTTACACTCAATTTATGTTTACACTGCTTCTTTTTTACACTTGTTCACCTTTTTGTTTCCGATATGCCCATGACTGTATGTTTTTTACATGTCTCATGTATTCTGTATTGATATTTTTTTTTTACGTACACGTCATTGCGTCTTGCTTTTCGTGCATGTGCATGTTCTTTTTTGATATACAAATGGCAGAGTGTTTCCTTTTTTACTTGATGATACGGCTTGCTTGTCATTATTACGCTGCTGCCAATTGATTAGTGTCACTAGTGGTAGTACTAGTACTAGCGGTAGTAGTAGTAGTAGTAGTAGTAGTAGTAGTAGTAGTAGTAGTAGTAGCAGTAGTAGCAGTAGTAGTGATAGTTTTTGTCTATAAACACTCGGGTGCTGTGATTTTTTTAACTTACACTTCTTAAATTCGATTCTTTTTTATTTACTACCTGTATGGAATGCGAAAAAAGTGTTTTTTCAGCATTAGTGCAAGTTAGATTAACATGACCGCTTTTAACTTACACTTTTTTAATGTCAATTCTTTTTTATTTACTGTTTATCTTTTTTTCTGCATCGAATGTGAAAAAAAAAATGTTTTTTTTCGTATTACATGTATCACTGAACATGATTACTGTTAATTAAACAAAATGTCAATTTTCGTATAGATTCGCTCCTTTCTTTTTTTCTTTAAAAAATTATTTGGCACTAGATGAAGTTATAAACGACTTCAATATCAGTGTAGAGTGCATCGATAATAGAGTATGTTTGATGAGGTGGTGTATTATCAGATAGCGGATAGCCACTATCTAATGTATGAAGAAAAAAATCTACATATCATTCCTCAATAGCTTATGGCCTTTGCTTCAAGACATATGCAGTGAGTACCCCAGGTGGCATGTATTTGATCTTGAATATTTTTTTTTTCCGCTCAGAAAACATTACCTTATCTATTGACTTGTTCAATGCACCTTTCCCTAATCGCGATAATATGGTGTTCACAGACAGCGTCAATACGAGCCTAATGATTCAAGCCTGAGGGTGTATGATACGGCACACTCCCCAGGTGGCAGTGTCACCTAAACGCTTTCCCTCAGCTGGCCTATAATCAACATAATCAATGCGTTATTGTACATTGAATGGAAGTAAAATCGTTCTTTAAAGGGCTGTATAGTTTAATGATGGGCTGAGGAGAAGAAATATTTTACAAGTATTCTATCATTTATAATAAATGAGGAGTAATCATGCGGTGATTATTTTTTGAAATCATTCTTTACACTTTTTGTCAGTGGGGGGGGGGGGGGCTAAAAATGTCAATGTTCTTTCATTTTAATTTGAGCTGAAGGATTATGAAATAGTAAATTGACACAAATAGTCGGCTAAACTTTATCACTGTTTGACGATTGAAAAAATATATTTTTTGGTCTATATTCTTTAAACTACTAAACTGCTTAAGGATAAAGTATTTTATTATATATTTCAATCAATATTCTTTAGCAACCAGAACGGTTTAATGTTAAAATATTTTGATCTATATTCTTTAAGCAGTGGAGCAGATCGATGTTTAAAATATTTCATTAATATTCCACCCTTTGCGAATAGAATAGAGTCAAGTTTCAAAATTAGAAGTAAACTTTCCTACCATTTAACATGTAAAAAATATTTTTTATACGTCGGTGTAAAGCGTAAAGTAACCATACTTCAATTCACCTCTGCCTAAATAACTTGTGAGTTTATTTTTATTTTTATACTTCTCACGAAAAAAAAAAGCCAAGTTGGTAAAGAAAAACCCTCTGGTAACTAATGCATAAATTAGAGTAATTCATGCATTTTTTACTGTCACATGTTCACTCATAATTAACAAAATGTCAAAAATAGGTAAACGTTATTCAAACATCAACTCTAAAAAATACCCCCTAGACATTGTTCAATAAATTAGTCTCATTAATTCATAAAGCACACATGTAAAACCCTCAGGCCATTACATGTGATGACACTTGTCGAAACATCAAAGGATCATTTTGTCAAAATTATCATAAAGCATGACGTCGCCTGAGGGCAATTTACAGAGGACTGGGCTCTGTGGACACAGCTCAGTATGATAACGTGCCCTGGGGGCCCAAAATCCACCATATTGTGTTATCATCCGGGCCTGTGTGTAGTACTGTACCATAAAATAGACATTTCAGCAGGATTCCTTGACCCCAAAACCCAGGCATAGAACCTATATTTTATGTGCGGTGTCAATTAGTTACAAAGACAAATTCATTTTATTGCTTGATGGCAGCCATATTGGACGCCATCTTGGATATCCCAGTTCCTGTATACAATACCTTCAAATAGACAATTCCATTGAAATTCTTGACCCCAAAAACATAGGCATAGACCTCATATTTGTTGTCCTGTGTCAATTAGTTACAAAGATATAGCCATTCATCGCTTCATGGCAGACATATTGGACGCCATCTTGGATATCCCTGTTCCTGTACAATATATCTTGCAAAAATCCAGGCACAGACCACATATTTGTTGAGCTGTGTCAATAAGATATAGGCATTTATTGCTTGATGGTGACCATCTTGGACGCCATCTTGAATATTTCAAAATACATGCTGCTAACGAAATTTAATTGTCAAGAATAGAATAAAGCTCCCCTGCCTTGCATGATATCAATTATAAAATTTCAAACAAACATTGCTTTCAGTATGAATTTTTGGCAGTAATGTCGAAGTTTAGTCCCTAAACAATTCACTGAAAAATTACTTATACATTTCAAACTGGTCGTCATGACACCATTGTTTATTTAACAAAACTGAAATCATGTGAATGATAACGGTAGGTTTTTTTTGTTACCATGGCAAGAGGGTTATACAATTTTTAGATACTTTATATTGTTTTCCAATTGCTGTAGATACCTGTACATTGTTGCCAAATATCAAAAGTTTTCAGTTGTATCGCCAAAGTTAGAGGATAAAATTAATTTTAATATTGGGTTTAAATATTAAGGGACTTGCTGCCATAGCAAAAAAATTTAAGACCCTTATTTACCACTTTTGACATGGCAAACATAAAAATTCAAACAGTTGCAGACCATCAACCCTTCATGTGTCACCGCTTCATAGAAATTGTCAGTTTGCCTCTCCTCTATATTGTTCATAGATGCGTTTTTAATTTCCTCTTGAAACCATCATTTGTAGAGATTCATTTGATGTCCTCATATATTATTTCCGGAGGTGAGGTGCAAACCGTGCAATGATTGAGAAAACACGAGCCCCATATTTGTTCCTAGACTGAGGCTGGAGGAAATTATGTTGTTGTTTTCTCAGTAGAGCTGGCCTAATGGTTAAGGCATCCGCCAAATCCATGTTGGCCAGCTCCGCTGAAGGTCCCAGGTTTGAACCCCCAGCCTTGGCACTCTTCATGAACTACATCCCAGGCTGATTCCCAGCTTGATGTCGATCGCATGAGACGTTAAATTGGAGGTGCCTTGTACTCGGTGTCTATGGTGAGGCAAGCCTAAAAGACCCCACCAATGGGGTAAATGTGTAACATAGTGTGGACTCTAAGCCTTATCATCTCATCATTACGTCTGCCTCTGGCACCTGGTCATAGGCCTATAAGCTGACTAAGCTTCAGACCCAGTAGCACTGAGACATTGAAACATTATGAGAGGGTGCCTCATTGTTGAGTACTTTCCAAGTTATAATGAGAAGTTAGAATTCAATTCTGGAACTATAACGGGTAGCCAGTGAAGTTCCTTCCTGATGTTAATGATTCATGTTTATAACATCCATAAACTTTTGGAGAAATAATGTGTATAAATATATATTATGTATGTTTTAAAAAACGTCGTCACACTCTTTGTACGAAAATATCCGTTTGTAGGTCTACATTCAAAATTATACTGTCATAGTTTGATTTCCTCAAATTTGCTGAGGGTGTGCTGCTGTAGCAGCCTATGATTTATATATGTTAAGGCCAGTAATGACTACCGAGTAACACGACTAATGAATTCATAATCTGAAGGGAATAATCATATAACAACAAACTAACTTAGGTATCTACATTCCTTGATATTATTACGGAGATAAGATAAACGAAAACTGTGAGTTTTACACACATCTCTGTCGGCGTTCAGTAAGTTGATAAGTCTCCATAATATATTATCTTAAAAATGGAAATATGTTTAAAAGCAAGAGCTATCAAATGCATGCGTGTGTTAGAAAGGGCAAGGAATCCGTTTTCTTCATCTTTTGACATGCACTGTCAATACTGACGTGTTTTTTTAATTGCCTCTTTAGAGCAATCAAGCAGGTCTCAAGAATTTTTTTAATACATTTTTTATTATAATTTTTTTTTTGTATACATGAATGAAATGTTTCGTCTTTATGCGAGATCTAAAACTAGTTAGCAAAATCGTTCTATGCATTTGTGTTGTAGTTTGCACTACAGAGATTAGACAGCTCAAATTGCTCAATTATGATTGCAAACACGTTGGCAGCCAAACGTTCAACTTCGGGAATAATGTGGATCCCGGGCATTTAATGGATCCAATATTTCAAGGTCTGTTGGGAGCTGAGGACATGTGCACCTGACACCAATGCCATTTGCACTTCACTTGGCAGGGATCCAAGGCAGACAGGCAAAAACGGGATTTAATTTACGCATGACTGGATATCATGGATTTGCCCATTTCAACCAGCGAATCAGAGCTCCTCTTTGGCCAAGCCCCTTGGACAACGCCCACCTGACAAGTCAGCGAATTCTGATCCCCCCAAGAAGAGTCAACGAACGGGGTTTGTTTATTTTCTTTTCTGTGACTGAGATCAAACATAGAACCCACAAAACCTCGAGAGAATGACTGGGGGCACATGAACTGTGGGAAAGTGATGGTAGGCAGGGGCAGCAACATGCTTCAAATAACCGTCATCACTGAGAAATACGATTTTAAAAACACAAAAAGAAAAAAACAAAAAAATGAAGGAAAGAAAGAAAAAAACTAGTATAGCGCATAGGTGATCTCATAGGGGCCAGACTTCCACCTCATTGTCTATTTCTTCTGTACATTACTAACAGCTAACCTGTTTAGTCTCAGCGTTCGTGCTCATGATATGTCTGCCTGCATGAGCATGATGAGTACGTCCAGCAATTCAATGAACGCTCCCCCCCCCTTTTTTTTTGTGAAGGGAGCACATTGAATAGCGTTTTCTGTCGAAAGACGGCGCTTGTCCGGTGCATAGCACCGGTCTTCCTGAGAACTGCCGCAAAGCTGAAAAATAGTTGAATAGTGGATTTTCACGGAAGGTTCTCTATATTTCCAGCAGGTGGCTATGACTGTATGACAGAATACTGCAATTCTATTGGATGAGAAAGTTCCCGCCCTTGGCTGTGATTGGCTGAAAGTGCATCCAAGCAGTAGTATTTTTTAGTGCATTTTAATGTATATTTGACACCTTATCATTCTAGTTGATTTTTGTGATTTTTCTGAGAAAGTTATTATATTTATGTAATAAGTCAGTGACTTCTATGTCTGAAAAGCAAAATGAGTATTAAGAGGAAAAAAGATCTGTGTCTTGCTGAATCCATGGCTGCTCAGTGAAAAGACTCTATTCATGCATGCGTTTATGTCCTGTTGTTAGCCAACAATGCATCCTCACCTAGATTCAGGTCATTGACCTCGAAACTGTCGAACTATGAAAAATGGGGTCTCGCTCTACTGGGGGTCCACACAAAAAGGGAAAACTCGTGTAAAATCACAAGTGCTTTAAAATATTGATGTAGACCACATGTCCCAGTCGACGTTTTGAAATAGATAGGTCTTTTAAATTCCAACCAGACGTGAAATCAATTCTTCAAATGACCTGACAACGCCCTCAAAAGTTCTGCGTCTCAACCTCCATAAATACGCATCTTTCTTGAATTTGTCCATCGTTGGGTGAAAAGACTACGATAAATAAATAATAATAATATATAAACATACATATATAAACTTGTATGACATCCGTTTCAATTCAGAAATAATTGAGAGAAATAATTAACATTTAGAAACACTAATTTTCTCCTATAAATTGACCTTTCACCTTTCAAGTTTGCATGTGTAGGAAATTTTGCCTCTGCTATGGAAATTTACCTGGTTTAGTGTGCATTTCGTCAGAAAAAAAGGAAATGCGGGGAAAAAAGCAAAACGGTTCATAGTTATTTGTTTACTTTTCTTTTCAGGAAAAAATCTGCATTTCCTGTCTGTTGATATGGAGGTTTTATGAGACGTTTTTCAAAATAATATATAATGACAGCATTTTGTATAAGAGTTTTCTCCATGCACGTTGCTACTGACCTGATATATGCATAGCCATATTAAGTGACTGACATGCTACTAGGGGCAGAAGTAATGATGTCATGATGAGATGATAAGGCTTGGAGGCAATTGTAAACCATCACCCCCATGCCCATTGATGGACTTTTCTTCACTTCAACAGTAAAGACAATTATAAGCATGAGGAGTGCCCTTCAGAACATGTTATGTCTAATAAGCAAAAAATTACATGTTAATTTTTTGCTTCCTATTTCAGAAACTTGCAATCTTCCTTGTTTATATAAGTCCTAATTAGCCCCTAATCCACCACCACATCCTTGTATATATATATAATACAAATTTAGTAATGTTTTCTGTATGCATAAGCGGATCACTTCTAGGCCTGGAAGAATGTCACTGTTAATTGATATAAAATATATTGTTGAAGTTTGCAATTCAACTAAATTTATGAACGTTTTTTTTATATTGAACTAGAAAATTTCAGCCAAAATTTAGAACATTTATTAGGAATGATATATTGGCGTTGAGGAAGAGACGTGACAAAAGCACTTGTTTTTTTGTTTTTTGAGGTTGTTTTCTCCATCTTGTAAAAAGCACCAAACTGACAAATAGCAATGAGTGATCACTTGAAAGACAGGCAGGCAGAGAGTTATTACTGGCATTAGGTCATGTATGTGTACAAATAAATTACATCAAGTTCAATATAATTCATGAAACTGAAACATAGACGAGATTCTATTACAAGAAATTATATGATTTGTAGATTAAAGAGCAAACTGCTCCAGAATATCGAACTAGTGGCAAGGGTTCATAAATGACGCACTGTCCTCAGTACCCTAGTTTACGTACGTCACAATTAGGGGGCAGTTGGGTGCACAGGGGTGGAATTCAACAACATCTATATTATAACATGTGAGCTGGGTTTGTTTACACCTGCCCGATAATGATGTCATTGAACAGAGTCATTTGCCTGTGTGATCCCTCAAAACTTGGCAGCTTCAAAAAAAGGCCTTTCATGAGCCTTTCATGAGCCGCATTTGGTGTCTGTGAATGGCGCATGTCATGCATAACTAGGCTAACCTTGAAAATAACAGATAGGATTTCAAGTGATCACTCATTGCTATTTGTCAGTTTGGTGCTTTTTACAAGATGGAGAAAACAACCTCAAAAAACAAAAAAACAAGTGCTTTTGTCACGTCTCTTCCTCAACGCCAATATATCATTCCTAATAAATGTTCTAAATTTTGGCTGAAATTTTCTAGTTCAATATAAAAAAACTTTTATAAATTTAGTTGAATTGCAAACTTCAACAATATATTTTATATCAATTAACGGTGAAATTCTTCCAGGCCTAGAAGTGATCCGCTTATGCATACAGAAAACATTACTAAATTTGCATTATATATATATACAAGGATGTGGTGGTGGATTAGGGGCTAATTAGGACTTATATAAACAAGGAAGATTGCAAGTTTCTGAAATAGGAAGCAAAAAATTAACATGCAATTTTTCAGAATATAATCAGGATTCACATATAGTATTTTCCCCGTCTACAATACAATTAGTTTCATAAAAAACGGTTGACTCTAGACGGCTGTAGCGACCTATACCTGACTGTGATCTAAACGTGCTAATTCCAGCTGCTTCTGTCCACTTCTATAGCTAATAGTCGGCTTACATTTATCACCAGAAAAGTATAAACACTGGCAAATGTAAGAAATTAATATATCATAAATATGTACTTTAAGATACGGTTTGAGTATAGCCAGCAATTACAGCTTTTGGCTAGGCTCAATTTGTCGGGCCATTTTGAATGAAACTAACTGTATGTATGTATTTCATTTTCTGGCTGCCACCTCCCTCCATCTCTCTCTGCTCATGGAGTATGAAAGTTGATAGGCCCATGATTACATACATTTGACATCATATGACATCATATGACGTCATATGAGGTGATCCAGCTGAGATGCTCTGTTCAGTGACCTTGATCTACAATGGCCACATGAGAGTCAGTTCAGAATGGCCATCACCGATTGGACAAAAGGGGTATATAAAGTGTGCCCTTGATAGGCCAAATGGCAGCCAATTACGATCAAATGTGTCATCAGCAAAATAGGCTGAAAAAATTCCAGTTTAACATTGAATTTTAGAGATATGACCGTAGGAAGTGGATGCTTATTGCATTAATTTGTCAGTGTTTGTTGTATGCAATGTTCTTTCTGTTTTTATGATTCGATTCAAAATGCACCAGAATAACTTAAAGTTAATTCATAAAAGGTGTAATTTTTCCAGGATATTATATTTTTCCCGTTAAAATTGTAGTTTTTAACTTTGGAAAGTTGTATTATGAGTTGGTGCATCTGGGATAGGTCACAACACACATTAGTAGTTATGCTCAACTACTTACCAATAGCTACCTATTACAACTATGGTCCATTTAAGGAATAAATCATAAATGTATTGCAATCCTTCCATCTACGTACAATTTATATACTGCATGTTGTCATACCATTCTACAGACCACTATGAACAGTATGACCTTGGAGAAATTATACCTAATTTTTCAAAGATGTGACACATACACTGGCATCAAATGGAAGACGATGTTGTAATTGCTTCATGTTTGTGTTATTCAATAGTTACATAAATGATAAACGGCAGGAAAAACCATTACTGAAAATGATATGTCTTGTGGGGGATTTGCCAAATCAAAGCACATGTCTTGAGTCAAACTCTCATTTGTCTTTGTTGAAGTGATACAGTCAGCTACACTGTATTTTATCTGAAATGTGGCACAACTTTGCTTTGGCTGTCAATCTCTGATCAAGATATTATCAACAAGATCTTGGACAGGATTTCAACATTAATTGGCCTGGGATAAGATCTCCAGCGATCATAACACATTCAGACTGAATTTTGGCAAGGGATCTGACAGGCTTTGTCGCACAGACGTCATAGAAATCAATGGTAGCTGTTTGATTATAAGATCAAGCATTGAATGCTTAAGTTGTTCACGTGTGTGTGTTTATTCAGACGATTATGGCATAGTTCACTACATTAACAAACCTTTCATTGTCCTTTCCACATATTTGGTCGTACTGTGCACATAATATTGGACATATTTTGAATCATTGACCTAAAATTGTTACATACCACCAATAATAGCTAATAATGATTATTACCATGCAAACAGGAAGTGTACTCCCCCCCCCCCCAAATTTGACGTCACCATGTCTATTGCATAATATGTCTTTACAATTATTAGGTTACCCGTATTTTTTTTCATCTTTTGACGTGTTACAGACGTGACATTCAAAGTTCACAATGACCTGAGTATTGTGTATATTATTGTGTAAATCAACTAAGTTGACAAAAACAAAGAAGTCAAATTAGTCAAATAACTGATCATCCAAGTCGTGTAGCTTAAATGACAGAGAAGTTGCTAATTTGAGTTGTAAAACATATATACAAGAAATAGGTATTAAGTGAAAAAGTCATAATCCTGGATAGATAGAATTCATTCAAGGACAGAAGGTCAACCTAATCAACTTTCTTCTAATTGCATTCCATTGATGGTGAAATTGGCTGAGGCATTCCCCCATAAATAACGCCTGATCGTCCAGTAATACACTTGGATGCACCGACGGTTACAAATATTATACTTGGCGTTTGTATTCCCTTTTTTTAAAACTGCAAAATGACCTCTTTTTTGCAATATTTTGCCGTTGAGTTTATACATTTGGACTTTCCTCACCAATTATACGACTTGTATGAATGATTTGTTGGAAATATACTTATTACGTCATACTTTGTCCAGACTGGCAAAATGATAAATTCTGTGACGATGAATATTTCTGTAATTATAAAAGCCAGTGCCCTTTAATCTTTATTCTGGGTCAGTACTTAAATCATCAGTGCCTGCTGCAGTGACAAGTACTGTTAATATCATATTTCAGTAAACGTTTTTTTAGGCCTGCATTCTGTTGCTGCAGTGGCGTTGTTATCTTATCAAATTCGGTGCACATCATATCTAGGTCCGTAAATCTGTCACCACTTTTCGCTTTTTTTTCTATATTTCATCATGTAATTTATTGTTTAACTAGTCATCTGGTATATTATGTGATTCTGTAATTGACACCTATTTCATGCCATTCTCAATGCTTTATTTTTTATTTTTTTCTGAGATCTATTTTCATCGTTTTGCTGGAAGGTCCAAATCACTAGCTGGACGAAATAATTTAGGCTGAATTGTAAACAATTCATATAATACAGATACGTATGTGAGGTTTATCAGATTATCAGTTTCAATTAATCAGCCTTAATTAACACCAGCGACACGAATAAACAACTATAATGAGTAAGAGGTTATCACAGTGTCAGTGTCATGGTCTTGAACCCACAGCAATTGGCAGAGAGACATAGAGCGCTCATTTGCATACTGGCCACACCCCCCTGCGCACATGGCGTGGCGCATTTATTGCTTTGAGCAGACGAGAATTCTTCAGACAGACGCCTGGCTGGGTGAGCACACAAGCTAACAGCGTAAGAGTGTGAAAAAATAATCAACATCATGAAGACTTTAACCAACACTCTACTTCTTGTAATCTGCTTGGCACTGACCGAAGGAAAAGGCTTGAGGAAAGGACACCATCATCAACAATCTGTACTCGACAAACAGCCAGAAAGACAGCATGAACAAGACTATGTGAGCACTAGAATCTCTGCCCTTGGAGAGCTAGAAACCCGGTTAGCCTATGGAGGAATCACTGCAATGGAAGTTGTGATCCCCTATGAAGGAGAAGAAGGTTTATTCTACAGACAAATTACAGACGGCCGCAGAATTATCCAGTCTATCTACATGGGAAAAGAGAACCTGGTGGATTGTGATGTCTCAGCCGACGAGGAAGACCTCGACAGATTCTTCTCTCGTTTCCTTGGTGACAGCGAGGTCTTTGACGTCGAGAACGTAGGGAAGAACGCCCAGGGCAACGTCACGATGAGAATCATCACAGGCGACCTTGATGTTGAGCTCAAGGCCCTTTCAGACTTCAAAGGTCAAAGAAGACAATGCCAGACCTTCATGAGGCAACTGCAGAAGACCAAAGGAGATCCCTCGGATGGCAGGAAGGGCCTCTTTGACACCAACCAAGTCCACGAAGCCATCGAACAGCACCACCGCTCCAAGAGGTCCATGTTCATCTACCCAGGAACAAAATGGTGCGGCCGAGGCAGTGTGTCCACTCACTTCGACGACCTGGGCGATAATATAGCTACCGACAAGTGCTGCCGAGACCACGACCACTGCCCTTTCACGGTCGAAGGCTTCACTTCAAACTACGGTCTGTTCAACTACAGGTTCCATACCCTCAGCCACTGCAATTGCGACGAAAGGTCAGTCTATACATTATTTCTTTCTCTCTTTCTTTCTTAATTTTTTGTGTGTGCTTGTGTGCTATTCTTCGGAGCCACTATGGCTGGTTTGTGGGTCTTTTTTTGTCTCGAGGAAGCACTCATCTTATACTTGTACTGTTTGCTCTAGCGTTTCACTCGTGAGTTGTGTCTATAGTGGATTGCCTCTCACGTAATATGTACTGTTTGAATGCTTTCATTCATTCAATGTTTGGTTTCACGGTCTGCTTCACAACCGGCCCTTCCCACTCATACCTCATGCTACTACGAATCTCATTGGCCTACGTTAACTAGTACTGTTGTTACAATCGATCAATTTATTGTCTTATCAAGTCGTTTCAAAGCAGACTATTGACACTTCAGGATACTTTATATTTAGCTGTAGCCCGTGGGCATGGAGTATCCCCCCCCCCCTCTAGATAATACCTCCATGCCTGTAGGCTATGAATGCTTTCACGCTTCTGGAGGGCAGCAGTGAATTCCCCCTGAACAGTATAGTGAGCGGAAGGTCACGTGGGTCACCTAGTGCATGTGCACTTGGACACCTCAGTGGCAGGTGGCCTTAGGTGGGGCGACACTGGGATTGGGGGGGGGGGGGGGCATCATTGTCGAAACTGGGTGATTGGCTGATTAGAATATCAATGTGGATGGCATGGTCGACCTCTTGAATAACATGCTAGGATTATGAAGTCAGATGTCATCCCAACATTTTACTCGAATAAAACGATTTTCATTTAAATGATTATGGAACTTAAACGTCCATCATGATATCATTCATTCATAAAAGTTTTCATTCATGGTTCTTCCATGCTTTCATGCATTCATTCACTCGCCCTTGGCAATGTGTATGACCCATTTCGCTTGAGTTGCAAGGTTGCACACGGCCCTCCGTAGCCTCCCTCCCCCCCCCCCCCACTAACTCAATTCTCACAAAAATGTTAAGTAAAAAGAAAGGAAGATGCGGAGCTGAGTGATCTATGACGCATCCTTAACCTCTCAGTGTGTGAGATGTTCTTCCAGCTGCTGGCGTTTAGACATCACTCTTGTAAGCTGTCTCCTCATCTAGTTCAAAAATTGCCATTTTTTCCCATCTTTTTTCCCTAAGGTCAGGAAATAGTACTATTCAAATAACTTTTATGAACTAAAAGTAAAAATATTAGATTCTTAACTTGCATGTAAAGAAGTTAGAACTGAATTACTTAAAGTTGCACTGTCTGTCAAATTTGCAATTTTCTAAAATGCTATCAAACATTTTTTTAAATTACTTTTATTAATCAAGGCACACTAAATTTGTGTGAATTAATGATTTTATAAGACATTAATTACTTAATAATAAATTATACATTGAGAGAAAATCCAGACCAAAACATTGGAAACACAATGGAAATGATATCATCACCATTGTTTAGTATTGTGACGTCATCAAAATGGGCATAATGGTAAAATATATCATGAAACAAGAAGGCAGTATTGATTTATATCATTACTTTCGTGTGACGACACTGTATTGCTGCAGTTATCCTTATGCATTGTGTGGATCAATGTCACAAATAACCTCCTTCACATAATATCAAGAGTGTCAAAAAACCATTGCAATTGACACGATTGACTTACGAAGAATGGATTGGAACCTTCTTTGGTCCAATAATCATTTCCTGTAAAGTATCTTATCTGACTTATCAGCGTTATCTGTGCTACCTGGTTCCTAGATTCCAGGTAATCGTGCAGACAATCACTGAAGAGATCCTTAAATACCCCATGTTGTCACTTTCAGTGGGAAATTTATGATAGCAGGCTATCGTATATTGAATATCTTGACAGTTACTGGACAGTTACAAATGTAGCAGCATCTTCAGAAGTGCTCAGTGTATTGAGAACATATCTTGATCATGTGCACTGCAGGACTAGGTCCATGCAGAATCAGCTACTGTCAGAATGATTGACTTGCAACCTGGATGACTGGTTGCAAGACACCAAACAATCAGGTCAGAAAACAACTTGAAGATGTTTTTGGTAGAAAAAAACAACTAAAAACTACAGCACAAATAGTCTCATGCACCAGTTATGACCAGCTGGTACAACTATTTTTTTTTAGTGCCTGTGTATTAGTAATCTATCTTTACTCTTGTTTGTCCATACCCTTGACTTATTATCTGGCGATCTTTTTCTTTAGGCTATATAGCAGTATAGTATATATACCTGTATTTGTCATTTCCTCGTTAGGATTACATGCCATTTTTGATGCCTTAAATGTAAGATAAACATATTGGATTAGAATGTCTCTGATGTTCACTGGTCTGAGAAATGTGTGTTTTATTGGATGAAAAAAGAAAATGTGTCAAAAAACCACAATATTTGAAGTCAGTTAACGTGCTATACTAACCGCCCATAGAAAGGTACTCAGTTTTTGTGAGTCAGTCAGTCACTTTTTTGTCTTTTCATTTCCTCAAAAGAAGTTCCATGTCTGTTTAGTGAGTCTACATTTCGCCATTCTGGTCTATATCAACAGTTAAATGCAAATATTCCATCGCGAGATGAATGAAATATGTCGAGAGACATGAATGACTAAAATGGAGCTTTGAAGGTAATATGTCCTCCAGGAGGGCAAAAAAGGGAACTTGGCTAAACACAAAAATTCCCAAAAGCTATCTTGGTATGTGAGCCACATACTATGGAGTCCCCCCATAGATCGAAGAACCTTGCTATTAAGACAACTAAATTTTGACCCAACTGTATCATCTTCATTAAATTTACCCACTAAGAAGGTGGTCTTAATTACTAGGTTACTATGGTAACGTGGGGCATATTGTGGTAATGTCGAAGTGTAGAAAAGATAATCTGTGGTTATAGCAAATGAAAATATATAAGCATAGTTATCATATCGGTCTCAGACAAGCTGTCCCTCTTGAATGTTTCTCAGGTCAATGACCCCCTTATCTCCATGGAAATGTGGGCTGCAGTGGTCTCCTGAGAGCACACAATTGCATCATAACTAATTCGTAAATATTTTTTTCTGTGTAAATTTGTTTGGTCTATCCATTGTTTCTCTGCGGTTGTTATGGCATAATGTGATCGAATTATGCCATGGTGTGATCATGTTTAAAATGCCACGTGCAGCTATGCAATCATGGGGGACATTTGGGTTGCCCTAGTCTGGATCTCATTCTAGAAGGTGCGGTGGAAACTTTTTGGGAATTGAGTCCTTCCTTGTAACCTTTTGCCTGTCAAAGTCCCCTGCTGTTTTTCTCATTTCTTTCCAAAATTTGTTTATTCTTTAAGTTCCCACGTTACAAAGAAACGGGAGATACTTTTCTTGCTGAATACTGCATTAAACTGGAGCACAGTCGACCAAAAACTCAAATTTCATTACAGCCAGTTTCATAGACTTAGAAACTATACTCCAGAGGACGTCATCTGAATTTAGGACTGGATTCACCTGACGCCCTCTTGAGTTTTGTTTCCAAGTCAATGAATTTAAAGAACCCTTGGTGGATTAACTCCGTATAAGGAAAAAAAAAACAATTCAAATATTATTGCAATAGTTGTAGAAAGTTCGGATTTTTTTCCGGTATTTCTTGTTTGGTGACGCACAGAATACATTATTGCACTTATAATGGCTGTAGGGAAGTCATCCATAGACTCATAATTATACTCTTATCTTCTTTGAATACCATTAGCATAAGTTGGCAATACTGTCACAGTCTCGAGAGGTTGTTTTATTACATCAGCTAGATGCCCATATAGATTGTATGTGCATGGAGTCACCAGAGACTCCATGGTATGTGTGAGCATGGAGTCTCTAGTGACTCCATGGTGTGAGAGTCTTGACTGATAATATGTTGTTCCACTCTGTTAATCTCTTGCTCAATGGCAATGTGTGCGGTGGAATCTACGAAAGTCAGAGTCGCCTCCACACCTGGGGTGTGGTGCCTTTTATAAAGACTGACCTGGCATGACCTTGACCATGGCTAATTTTACTACAATATACCTAGCTGTGTGTCAACCCCAGCCCTCTTCTTCGTGTGACTAAACTGCAAACCACGTATGCATACATTGGACATGTTGAATGTAGTTAGCATTGTGCTTGGAAATCAGGTGGTCAACAATTGAATTGACATAGCCCCACATTCTCTGTCTATTTTAAAGTCTCTAATAAACCGTCTTCTTAAGTTTAGACACATTTACGATTTATGCAGGGCCCCTGCTTGTGACTCAAACTTTGAGGTTACATTTATGAGTTCATTCGTCAAATAACTGTAAGCCTGAGTGACTCCAGAGATAATAAAAACAAGTTCTATCAGGTTGAAAGGTATTCTTCAGTTCAATAAAGCAACTGACCTGTTGACCGTCTAAACTTGTGGCTTGTCACAGAGCGACTGACAGATTTCGGGGGAGCAAGAGGCACAGGGGGGGGGGGGGGAGCAAGGAATTCAACATAAATGATTTTATACTAACCATTAGAATACATTCATGCAGGTTTCAAAAGCAATTCAACGTCAGATTTGGCGATAATTAAAGAACTACTTTGTTCGCCACTACATTGAAATCAACCGGCCCAGTAATTGACCTACTTTCATGATATCGCCTATCTATATATAGAGCAATGTTGTGAAATTTGAACACATGATCGAACATATGTAATAATTAAAGTAATTTTCTTAACTTGAATTATTGAGGGTATGTAAAAAATATTGTATTTCTTTTTTCAGCTTCCGAGCCTGTTTGAGACAAGCCAGGAACAGCGTAGCCAACATGGTGGGAGAACTTTACTTCAACGTGGTGGGCACAAAATGTTTCACGTTGAAAAAGACGCGGGAATGCTCAGAGCGCTCCTGGTGGGGGAAATGCAAAAAATATGACACGGCACAACTGGCTTCCATCAAAGAACCTCTAGTATATTGAAAGTAGTGAAATTAGCAATGTGACATCAGCAGATCTTACCCAGTCAGATGCTCAAGGACAATAGCGTTCTTATTGCCATAGCAACCGTTTTTTGGTTGTTTAGGTGACACAAGGTTTTGCTTCTCTACAGTTCAATCATGGACCAGTAATTTTTTTTTATTTTGGTATTTATATTAACTGAAAAAAAAATGGAGGAGTTTTGCCGCAGTATTACAATATTAAGTGTACTAGGATGTATGAATGTTCTTTACTTTCCAGTACGTTGTGAATAAGTCATGTAATTAACCCATGCTGTATTTGAGAAAGAAATAAGTTGAAAGAGAAGTGCCTTAGAAGTAAGTATATTAAACGTACAATAATGTATCCTCAAGGATTAGGAGAAGGTTAATAATGACCTGAAGACTGTCATAAGAGAGATGACAGAAGCTCAGTTCTTTTGCGTTAAGATTCTAACACAATAGAAGACCTTGTAATAAATATTCAAAACAATGAATATTGTTGTTTTTTGTTTCCTTTTGTGTATTATTGAAGATCTATCAGGCTGTAGAATTTTGAACATAACACAAATGTTACATTTGCAAGTCCAGTGGTTTTAGTATAAGGCAGCTCCTTACTTCTGTTTGGTCACAGCAGGGAAGTCTGCAGTGCAGTTCAGATCAAACAATATATGACCTGTTCGTATGGCCCAGGAACTCTGGCTAGCCTGGCAGCAGTCCTGCTGTCTTTTTTCGTGTTATTTTGCAACAGGTTGAATAAATGTTGTCTGGATAGCATACGGATCAGTGCAAACTATCAACAGTTCATATCATTGAAAATGAGTAATTAGGTTTTTATCTGAGATGAACAAGTCATTAAGTGAGAACATTAACAATTTTTAGGAAGTTCATTGCATAAAAATGATATCTGAAATGATTGTGGAAAAATAACAGCATGTCAAGATTAGTAATAGTGTGTGCACTCATTATTTTTCAGTATAAAATAGATTTAGATAGGAAGACTGTAATACTGTGTGCACACAGTATAGTCCCATGAAAAAATATAAAGACTGCAGCATGGCCCTCGTTCTGCAAACTCGGACGCAAAAGAGGGCAATGCTTACTTGGCTAGCTTCTGGCACCCTAGCTCAGTTGTTCATAAGTCAACTGATTCAAAAGTTACAACACGTACAATACCTTTAGATAAAATTATAACTTTATTATTACTTCAGCAATAAAATATAGTACCTACGGTGCTTCAGCAACTCAATGTAAAACGTAAAAATGTTGTACAATCCAACCAATACCGAAGTCGCCTTTAATAAAATAAAAAAATTCATACCCACTACTGAGTATAGTCGACCTCTCATGGTTTAGAAATCATAAAATCACAATTGGTAGGGTTTCAACTAGAATGGCATTAATAAATAGCATCTAGTTACCAAAATATGTAAACACATGTCTTTCTGATATATATTATATAGTAAAATTTATATTGTGGTCCACAATTATATATCAACACGACAATATACATAAGGTTCTAAATATACATAATTTTGCAACATATATATAATTTTACTGTCATCTCACTATATGGAATATTCAAGTGTACCTATTATTGTATCATTGTATCACAACCACTTTTACATGGTATAAGTCTTCACCATTGAAAATACTTTCTATAATTTTGGCGGTACATTTCTGGATTAAACAGATGGCAAAAAATATAAATGTACAGTAAGTTTCATTAAAAACGGGCTGTCAAATTAAACATAGACAAAGCTAGACCACTTCTGCTATACGATGCTACCTGCCACTAAACAAACCTATCTGCCTATAGCTGGCTACTCAAAGCCAGATCTAAAAGTACATGCAGCACTAGCCAGAACCGACCTACATTGCATTAGATGCGATGTAGGGTCGGAACGCCTGCTATAGGAATTCATGGACGCTCAAAATTACGACACATTTTTCTCAATAAACACGTTAGCATACCTTATTTTGTTGTTATGTACAGGATTATTACTCCGTTTACTACTTTCACGCAGATTTTACTGAAAAAGCCACTGGAAACATCCTTTTTAAGAGCATTTTCAAAATTCACGTTCGCTTGGTTCATGCTTTCACAGGTAGCAGGTCGATTCGTCATTGCCTGATTGAACCCAATGAAAACTGGTCCGTTCGTCACCCGAATTTGGTCGATTTGTCATCAGAAATTGGTTGATTTGGCCGGTACACAGTGTATGGTCACTGCTATTATATAAAATATGTTAACTGCCAGTGAAGAACCTACCTTTTTTTGAGTGATGAACCGTCCAGTTTTTACGAAGACGAATCGTGCTGTGACGAATCGACCATGTTATTGATGTCTACTTACACTAAAACTCACTAGAGGGCTCCGGCGACATCACAGCGCCACCCAGGTGCAATGGTGCAGATAAATATCTAATAATTTAGCTTCATTAGACCCATAGAACAGTGGAATCGTGTGGAATAGTTTATTAAAATATTTTAATTGTGAAATTGAGAAAACTACGGACTTTCCAGCGCTATTCTGTGTGCCACTAGGGGCGTTGAAACATCGCCAGAGCCCTTTTGTGAGTTTTTCGGAACTAGGCGGCCATGCTTCAAGCTTTGTTTACCGAAATGTGAATTCGAAAATGGCACAGAAATCGAATAATATTGGAAGAAATCAACCATATCTGAGCGCGACACAATAGAAAAAAGGTATGTCTAACGCTACAGTGGGTGTATGTTGTGTGACAAACGTTTACTAAAAGGCTAGTTCCCACTCAAGCAAAAAAGTCAATATTTTTTCATCCAGGACCTTGTAACCCTGTCCTATGGACAGGGGACTTGTAGCTAATGCAGCACCATATCAGATACATTTCATACATTTACCAAGGTTTTTTTTTTTTTTTTTGGAGTAGGCCAAGTATAAGCTAGGAGTAGACAGAAGCAGCTGGCTTAATTTAGCCAGTTACAGCTACAGCCAGGAAGAGATCGCTAAAGCTGTCTAGAGTCGACCATATTTTATGAAACTAACTGTATATAAGCAATACTGATTTTATTGATACCTGAATGCTGCGAATGCAGACAGGACTAAGTGGGATACAGCCATGACACAAGCAAGATCTATTCATTATGAGTTCAGTGTCTTTGATCGACCTTTTCATCTAATTTATCTCCTGCATATTCAAATATATTGTTCCAGCCCCTGTGGGTGAGTAAGAAGTAGCCATAGGCACGCAGATCTTTCTTGTTTATTGCAGGAGCAAAGTTCAGGTGTAATGTTTCGTAAATGATGTAGGAAGGCCTCAGCCCTTGTTCCAGAAACGCCTTCAATATCTGCATAACAATAAGATACACTTGTAATGATACATTTCGCGAAGCAAGATAATTAACATTGTATTGCAACATTAAGGAAGTGTATGTCTAATGTTATAGGCAACATTAGGTACAACATTATATGATGTGAGAAAAGTTTAACATTTTTAATGTTATGTAAATATTACAGATAACATCCATGCAATGTTCATCACAACATTATAACAAAATTGAAATAACATTGGCATGTTTGTTGGGTCAAAGTTCAGGCCTCTTTTCAGTAAATGTGATTGTATTGACATCATTTTTGTTTCTCTGACAGCTTGTCTTATATAAGCTGCAGATTTGCACCAGTGGCACTGAAGATTAAAAACACCCTGTTCATTCCAGCAATTCATGTATGCAAAACACTGTACATTTCCGAAAAATTCAAGTATGCCAAACCTGACAAGTCAAACTCCATGGACTATGTGCATACCAAGAGGGTCAGAAATTAATTGTTAACCTTCAATAATTCATTACAGTAGCAATATTGAGGAACTGAACAAGCACTGACCTTATCACCTACTCCTTCGGCATCTATAGAAAGCAAGCCAAATCTTGGTGGAATTTTGCACTCTAGCCTTAGACTAGCCACAGTGATTGATTTCACTTTGATAACCCTTTGACCGGGAAAATGCGGATGAGCTCTGTCCACCATATGGCTTTCCATATCGACCGCGTCTTGTGCAACGGCAAACTCAACATGACCATCAACGTCACCGATCACTGCTTCGACAAATTTGACATTTGGCCTCCTGTTGGTAACTGGTTCACGTAATCTGAAATTTTCAAGGAATGGTTGAAACAAGTTACAAAATAAAGAGAAGTAACCAAAGATTAGTTTAAAGCCACCAGAGGAGGTGCTGACTGTTCATGTTCTGACCTGGTGATTCCAACCCTATTAATTCAGGGTTTCATGCACAGGCTAAAATCTACACTAGAGATTCAAATGATTGAGAAGAAATTGATGCGCATTTGAGCTTTAATATTATTATACACGATATAGACTAGCAATATCATTATCTACTGAAAATTAAGCCTATTTTACCTTTTCAAGTTTCCAGTAGCTATTTCCAGCTGCCTCCACAAGGGCTCCACCAACACAGCATCCCAGCCTATCTCGATGAAATTGTAGGAATTACTTGACATGAGCCCATCATTGGCTCCTATATCCACCACAAGGCGACCCACATCTGATGCTAAAGGTTTTGATAACATCCTCTTCATTATAAAAGAAGCTTCTCCAGAATGGGAGACATCTATCCCAATATAACTCACATAATCTCCACTAGAGTTTGTCCGCAACCAAGGCGGCACCTTGTGGGATCTGATGGAAACACGTCCAAGAGTTTCCTGTTCAAGTTTAGATATTCCTCCTTCTTTAAGACTTCTAATTGCAGATCTATGGATGAAACCACACAAATAACATTTCAATGAAAATACTTAATTCTGCATAAAACAATAGACTAGCTATTGCATTTTCAAATTATCATAGGCATGATAATTCTTAAGAGAGTCTTTTGTCTTGTACAGCTGTTTCGTGACATAAAATATGACAATTTATTTATTAGAAGAAAAACGTATGTCAAACTTGACTCAATAACTTTATTGTTGATTTTGCCAGGAACAGAGATGTAATTCTAGGCTTATGGTATTGTAATAGTAAACCTAGCCAGTACAAATATATAGCAGTGTAACATTTCATATATATGGCACCTATACCATGCAACTGCTATACCCACCTTACAACACCAATATTGCTGACTCCATCCATGATATTATTAGCACGGTTGAAGGCGGAATACACTTCAAGGACAATGCCGAAGAAATAATAGAGAAAGACATTGAATATGATGAGATCAACAATGAAGACTCCAAGAGCAACAAGGGCCAACAGGCGGCACCACCGTCCACTGGGGCTCCATCGCCCCATCACACACGCCTCCTGGGGAGTAAACAATTGAGTATAAGTAGAAGTCCATTGTGTAGTAGTTGCTGGAATAATAAGTAGTGGCATTTTATTATAGGCCTACCCACAGTTGTTTGCCAACATATATTCCCTTTTTCAGAGATGACAGCACTTCTACTTTAACTAATATCAAAGCTCCTGACTGCCTTTACTGGCTTCTCATCTCAAGAGGCAGCTATGTCATTTGCAACAGCCAATCAAAATGTAGCTTAATACATTAGGAAATGCCCTGAGCTTGATGGCAAATATTTTTCTAGTTTACCAGTTTGACTTGAATGCAAACCAATGTGCCTATATATTTGTATATATATATAGGCTGGCTTATTGCATTGAATGTCTAAAAGTGAAATTGCAGATCAATTAATTGATTACACTCAATTCTTAAACACTTGTCACTTAATTAGCTTATAGCTGACAGCACGCAGTACTTGGGAGATATTGGCCAATCAGGAAGCACCATCATGTGTATAGATGGTGAAATATGCAAATCAGCTGCCACTAGAGATGAGAATTGAACATTCTCAGCGATCAGCCAAGACATTCCCCAAATATAAGTGGCAAATACCCATAAATAATGGAAGTTATCACTTAGAATAAGAAGGAAAAATTATATTTGTGTATAATGTTGCAGTTTTCTTTAGGTTTTACATGATGTTTTTGACTGAAACTGGCCCCATCCTTGAAGGTAGTTGCACAACGGGAGTAAAAGCTGTTCTTGACAAAGCCAGTAGCCTTGGTCTAATGGTCTTATTGTTTGCTAATTTGCTAAGTGCAGTCATGATGGCAAACACCTGTGGCTTAATTACCCCACAGAACTGAACCAGTGAAAATGTAGGATAAGATAAACAGAAAATATAGACACATTAATTTAATAACTATATAAGTAATCATATCAAAATATATGGCATTTAGTTTCTTTCATTAAAGTCGGCTAACTGTACATAGCGAAACGGAACGAAACCACAAGGGGGGGGTCACTTCAGAAAATGTCAAGATGCATGAATCTTGCACTGTGACTGTTATCAATACCTCAACTGAACACTTGTGTCACTGAGATGGCTATCAGTGGACAAACTGGGTTTAATGGGCATTATGCACTTATTAATAATAACAATGGTTTTGTTGTTAGAATCTCTGATTAGCATGTAGGCCTACGTGAATTATAGATAGATAGATAGATACACGACGTAGATAGATAGACAGATAGATAGATAGACAGATAGATAGATAGACGGACAGATAGATAGTGTGCATTACTGATAAGTGCATTAGAATGAATTTTATTCAGATAATGCACTATAAATATGTAATAAAATAATAACACTCTGACAAGGCCAAAGTTAAATTTAAATGATAATAAATATATTTAGACCATGGAGTCACTCGATCCATGTTTAGACCTACTCCATGCGGTGGGGGCCTAGCTCAGTGGTAGCACGCTGGGCTTCCAACCACTTGGTCCCGGGTTCATTTCCCAGTCGAGCCTATGTTGGATGGCTGTTTCATCCTTCGTCTCATTGCCATGGTCCCTACCTGTCCTAATAAGCCCCTCAGTTGCAGAAATACAGGACGTAAAGCCCTAATCCACCACCACCACAGACCTACTCCACGCATGTTGTTCCGTTTCACTAAATACAGTTGTGATACATAAATGCCAGAAATTGCCAATTCCTAAAGAATTAGATTATATAAATATACATTAAGTTGACAATATTGTTTTAAAAAGGTGCCAAGTAAATTATGATGACAAAACGTTTGTAAAACCTTGGAGGAATTAGAGCTCTAATGTGGGGGCTGCATCCTAACAGCTGAGGCAAAGCCAGCCAAGTAGGCCAGAGACCATTGTAAAACCTGTTGGATAAGATAGGATAATAAATATTATGATGACTGATCACTTTTTATGAAGGAAACTCATTTGAGATACTGATTGATTGATTGATTGATGGATCAATCCATAATACTCGTATTGTGATAGGCCTATATATATATAAACAGATATAGGCAGTAAAGTACACCGTCGAAATGACAATAGGATAGCACACTCAAGTTTACAACTCCAGGGTGTCTGTGCAGTTAAATAGGAATCATGAAGCGGAAAAAATCTAATTGACATATTGGGTGCGCAGAAAAGGGACAACTGTAAATTGCGAAACAGATCACCTTCCATGCTCCATTGCATGATATAAATTGCACAAGGGATGCTTGTGACTTTATCATAATATATATAATATATTGAATATTTTATTTGTTTCTTAAGTTAGAAAAGGCTCAAGAACGGTGGTAGGTTTATGTTATAAAAATATCAAACTAGAATAAAAATAATTCACATCAAAACTAATAGATGTATATCTACATATAAATGTCATATATTTGAATTAAAAACAATTTAACGTTGCCAATGTTTTACATAATATGAATTCTACTCACTGGTGCTTGAATTATTTATGGAATGTCTACTAATTCTTGCTTAAATATATGCGTTTAGACAAATGACATGTTTTGCTTTTTGATCCTGATGACTTAATTGAATTTTATTTTATGTTTAGTCTCCTATTTGGCACCCCTTCAGTAATTTGAGGGGGGTTAAATGGGCAGGCCTGGGAAAGTGGTTTGAGTTTATTGCTTGTACATAGTTAATACAATGCGGATTTACCCCCTAGCTCAGCGACGTCGCCTAGAATTCATCTTGGCTCAGCAGAAGATGGACAGGGACAGCCAAACTCCCTCCAGCAGCAGCAACCAGCTCCAAATGCTGAAGTTACCAAGCAGAATACAGTGCCCATCGCAGCCCTGATGCCTATATTTACACAGCAGCAGCAGCAGCAACAGCCTCCATCCCAACAGCTCCTCAGGGATCCAGCAGCAGGAACACAAAATCATGGTAAGCCTGGTTCTTTTCCCCTCTTCATGCCCAGTAAAGCCAATAAGCATTTGGATGTTGATCATTCAAGGCAATTTGAGACACCTCATGAACATGTTATAATGGGCAGTGATGGGGAGGAGCAGGTCATCTTGCGTACAGGTAGTTCTTAGCCTAAATTAGAGCAGGTCACCCCTCTGCAATAGATGGGCGCCAGCATCCGGATAATGAGGGAATTGAACAGCAGGGGCTCCCTCAACACCAGAGACTGTGACAAGTCCCTGTCATACATGGAAAAAATTGGGGATTTCGCATCTAAGTACACATGGCCCTCTATCCTCACAAATGGAATATCGAAAATGGCAAGCCCAAAATGACTGCCCTTGGGGTACCGACAATATTCACTTGGCAGAGATTCACCTGGATGTCCGATCTCGCCAATCTTCTGGCCCAGTGTCCAGGGCCCCTGGTAATCAGCACACCGGGCGTATCCCTCGTGCTAATCAACCCAGCAGCAACGATAGATGCAGGCAATACAACCTGAGTCAATGCTCATTTGGGCCATCCTGCAAGTATGTGCACAAATGCCTGGCACCTGGCTGCGATGCCCAGCACCCTGTGTACCCTCACAACAGCTCTTATAATTAAAAAAAACTGTCAGCAGCACAAGTAGACAATTAGAGAACAGAATGGCCCCCACCCACCCTGACTCCAGCATCACTTAATGAAGACACCTGGCGCCACCTACTAGAGGATGACCCTGATAGTGACTATATTATGGAAGGTATTAGAAATGGTTTTGCTATTGTAAACCTAGGCAACCCCTTAAACAGGAGCTCAGCGAAGGGCGTTATGTTATTGCAAAACAGAGACCACAGATTATCCGTGCTTTAGGGGCCATTCCCAAGCCAGATGGCCGCATCCGGCTTATTCATGACTGCAGCAGGCCACAAGGAACTATCATCAATGATTTTGCAAAGATACAGTCTGACATTGATATCAGTCAGTGCAAAATGCAGTGCAGTTAATTAAACCTGGTTGTTACTTAGCAAAAATAGACTTGCAGAATGCTTATCGAACTGTCAAAACAAACCCAGCTCATTGGAAATACACTTGGCTAAAATGGAAGTTCAAAGGGGACAATAAGCCCACTTACATGATTGACACCAGACTCCCCTTTGGAGCTAGACTTTCAGTGGAGTGCTTCCACCACCTGTCCCATGCTATACAGAGGATATTAGCAAAAAAAGGCATTAAAACAGTGATTTACTTGGACGACATTCTTATCATTAGCCTTAATTATAATGACTCTATGCAACACATGCGGACTGCCATGGCAATCCTGCGATCCCTTGGGTTTGCCATATCTTACAAGAAGAGGCCCCATTTAACCCCATAATTCCCGCAACTCCAATTATTCCCGTAACTCCCAACAATTCCTACCAATTCCTGGAAGTCCCTGATAATTCCAATATTTCCTAATAATTCTCAATAAGTCCTTGTGGTTCCCATAATTCCCAATAAGTCCTAGTGGTTCCCATAATTCCCAATAAATCCTCGTGGTTCCCATAATTCCCAATAAGTTCTTGTGGTTCCCATAATTCCCAAAAAGGCCTCTTGGTTCCCATAATTTCCAATAAGTCCTCGTGGTTCCCATAATTCCAATAAGTCCTCTTGGTTCCCATAATTCCCAATAAGTCCTTGTGGTTCTCATAATTCCCAATAAGTCCTCGTGGTTCCCATAATTCCCAATAAGTCCTTGTGGTTCCCATAATTCCCAATAAGTCCTTGTGGTTCCCATAATTCCCAATAAGTCCTTGTGGTTAGGACTGGTTCCTATAGGTCCCTGTTAATACGGATGATGCCCATAATACCTAATAAATCTAGACCATTCATTAACTCCATCTAATTCTTAACCATAATCAATGCATAATTCCTAATACAATCAGACCATCGTTGTAACTCCTCACAAGTTTAATTTTTCCTATAGTCCTGCCAATTTCCATTTTTATATATATATAGTAATTAGGCAGATTCACTGAAATATATATTGCAGCAGTTATTTAAGTATTTGAAGAATGAAAATATGGTGTAACAAGTTAATTAAATTAAACATAGGTTTGATATGAAATAACGTTTATCTCTTAATTTCTAGTGGTATTGACATAGAGATCTTTCAGAGACTGGAAAGGACATCCAGCTGGGCAAATACAGACTCAATGGCTTTATGAATTCTGCCAGCTCATGATCACTTTATGAGTCTTCCAGCTAATGATCGCTTTAATTATTTGTGACTGCTTTTGACTGCAATAACTTCATAAACTATGCCTTTAACCAATAGCAATCATAATAGCTCAAGCTGGCACTACTGAGGTAGACACCTTTGTATTACTGGAGTGTGCTTCAACCAAGCCGTGTTGGTCCCTGGGGTTCTTCGCCCAAAGGGTTGTCAACCTTGCCACAAAGAAGCAAGAAATTCCTATGATGAACATCAAAAATTTTTAAAAAAAATAAGACTACAAGAAGGAATGTACAATTTTATGAACTATATTCAGAATGTCCTCAGGAAGAATTATGTCACTGTTGATATTGTACAGCCAGCAAGTGAAGAAGATGATGCTGATATTCAAGAACTAGAATTTCAAAGGTATATGTATTTCTGATCACTTTAATCTTGACAAAATTTTCTTGACTAGATATAGCTTTGAAAAGTCTTTATTTTGCTTGAAAAAATTAGTTTGGGGTTAAGTGCAGTATAGCGGACCCAAATTTATGCCCATATTTGGCGGCCATTAAAAATGTAATTTTATCAAATATTTCACAAGTTTTAAGTTCTAGCACAATTAAAATAACATTTGGTGTATATAAGCAGGGGTTTGGGGGTGGAGTCCCCAAGAAAAAACGAAAATAAACGCTGTCTTTGCCATGAAGATGAAACCGCCGTTATAACTACATTAATTTTTGTGACATTTCAAGCATTTTAAGTCATAGGCCAGGCAATGAGGCTTGTTAAATATGGTCATAAATCTGGGTCCGTTATACTGCACTTTTTCCTTAGTTTGCCATATTGCAATACTCTCCATGGCTACTTCTCTGTGACAAGTCAACTTGGCCATAACGATGAATGACATGGCAAAAAAATTATCATTAGATAGATAGGATACCTTAAGTTAATTTGGCTGAATGAAAAAATATTGTTAGGTTTCTGATTTCATAGCCCTCACAAGGTAGGGTCCGTAGGTCAGCCAAAGTTTAAATGTATATAGTTATAATGTATAGTAATGTATTTTAAAAGTTAAAAAAAAAAAAAAAAAAAAAGTTTAGGCAGGGAAATGGAAACAAAAAAGGCATTGCATCTCATTGGAACTTCTTTTACTTGTTACAGGTTCCTATGCAGCAGAAACTGAGTCTGATTCTGAAGGCATCACCAAGTCATACACCAGACACAGAATGAAACGACGATGAAAATCGAGCATTTATTTATGGTTAATTTTGAGGGCACCCACTCATTATTAGTGAAGACTTGTTTTTGATTCGTTTGCTGTGTCACAATGAGTTTGAGGTAACATTTTCTGCTTCATGTGTTCTTAAGTACTGTGAAGGCTTGAATTTTGACGGATCAAATTGATGCACGCAAACATTTAAAGGCATGAATGGGTACATGGTCAGAAATTGATTACCCTAGATCTGATAAACTGAAGATGTAGAAACATCATGAGCTTAGAATAAGTGTGTTATTACTTTTTTCTTTTTTTCCTCCCTACTAAAAGGATTTATTTAGTTGAACCCCAAGATCGGGCATGTCATCTACTTTTTCTAAATTCAGTTTATGCATCTTGTAGGTTTATAGCTTTTTGTTCTTCATGGCATAAGTGACTTACATGGGGAAGCATTTGGTGGCATTAAATAACATTTTTTATGTGCTGGACCATTGGCGGTGTTGATCCAGTTTTCCTGTAACACTTGATGGTTCTGCATAGAGTTTCCTACTTCATGGTATGTTAGGCATTCATCTGTGAGTAGTGTATTGGTGATACCCCATAAGCTTCTAGTCAGCGATGTCATTGGTGTACACCAAAAACTTGGTACTTATTGGGGCTCCTGATGCCACTGGCACTTCATTCAGAATAAGTCACTCTACCCACTACTACCTGTTGTTGGCGATTGCTTTTGTAATATGAGAGTTTGCTACATGGCCAAATAAGTCACAAGCGTTTCCATGACTTGGATAAACACATGGAAAAACATGGTTTTCATCTAATTATAAGTAGCCTAGGACTTGCTCTGTACATTACATCAAAGTGCAATTTGTGGTTGGTAGACATGATACTATTATATAAAGCAGCTAAGATGCAACTTTTTAATGCATTTATTCGAAAATGCTGGTGCGAATGCAAAATGCTGAATGTCCAACACCGAGGGGTTTCTGGTTCAGGTATAGCTTACTTAGGTAATGAACGTACTGTATGTTATAGAGTAGAAAACACCTTTGTGGAACAGTACTTTTAAAAACATGTGTTCATTTATATTCCAAGAAATATTCAGTTGATAAGATACCTATTTGGAGTGATAGGTTTCAGCATAAGGAGCTTCGTATCACACTGACTTCTTCAGCTTGTGTCATTGGATAAAGTTATAGGATGTGAAATACCTCATTGTGAGGTTTTTTAACTGCCTTCTTGTATCTTATTGTGTTGTTTAGTGCATATATTATGCATTGTGAAAATGCCAAAGAACTAGTTGCCAAGAATATAAAAGTGGTGTATAGTGTAAATCAAAATTGATATGTAAACTTTAATTCACTTGTAAGGTAAAAAATTGCACTTGATGAGTCATTGTTGATACATAGAACTATATTTTGTGGAGGTTTAAGCTCCCTTGATGACTCATACAGACATTCATGGCAATGGATAATCCTGTATTCACTGAAGTTTGTCATTGAGGACAAAGTTCAGCTACAGTGACACCACTTGCCTTCTAGTGATAGAAGACTCCTACCTTATGAGTCATCATGGAATAGAAAAGCTGTAATAGGACAAATGGGAGTGTGACTCATCAATTCCGTTTTTAGTAGACTCTAACAGACTTAAGTTTTGTAACTTCTTGTTGCCTGTTCAGGGACTATTTATTTCAATGTAGGCCTATATAAGCAATTAAACTTACTAATCAGTACTCATATAATTTTGTACTGGTCAAGTTATTATTATTGTAATAACATTATGTATTGACACATTGTTAAAAAATACCAGAAGGACTGATAAATGTGCTGCTGACATAATTTGCAAATTTGAACGGTACTTACTGGATGATGTGACAATAAATAATCATATTTTTGTATTAAAATAATATTTATGTACTCTCAAGTGAAAATAATTCTGAATCCACTTTCCTGTATTTCATTTGAGGCTATACTGTTTCAGATTATAATAAATTTTGAACAACAAAATCTTTTCTTGTTTTATTCCAAATCGATTTTGACAAAATAGGGATGTCGCAAATAAGTAATGACTTCAGTTAAGGCCCCTTCACACATAGCCGGATTAGAGACCGGAGAGTCCTGGAGGACAACTCCAGCATACTCCGGGTAATGCCGTATAGACATTGTGTGCATTTCCGGCATTGTCCGGGGCTATCCGGGAACACCGTGGGACTCTGGCAAAAAAAAATCAAACATGTTTAATTTTTCATGTCGGAGGTACCGGAGTAATTTCATCCGTGTTGCTGCGTGTAGACTCTCAGTAGACTCCACCGATCTCCGGGAATCTCCATATTGACTCCGGAATACTTCGTGTGACCTCCGATTAAGTCCGGCGTCAACCGCGCATGAAAATTCCATGTCGGATAGTACAAGGAGCAACGCGGTTCAACACGGGTGAACAAGGAGAGCGGGTTACGGGTCAATTGCTTGACCCCGGTAACCACGTTAGGTCCAAGGTGTCACACTAAGTCAATATGGAGGCCGGAGTGAACAAGGTGTCAACACGGTGTCAAATAGACTGACACGGAGTGAGTACGGATGTTTTCGTATATATGGCACCGCCATCTTGGGAGAAGCATCATTCCGGCGCACGCTGTTCATCGTTGATCATCGAATTAATTGCATTATCGCTCACTTCTTCTGGATTGCTGAACTCTACCAAAGCCTTGGTATTACTGCCATTGCTTTGAATAACCACCATGCCATCTAGGAGAGGAAAAGGGAGGGCTACCAAGAAGACTGTCATGCAAGGGGAAGCTGGACCTGCTGTTGAAGATGCAGGAATTAATACCTCTACAGTTTCAAGACCACAAAGTCCACAAGGCATGCCTGATTTACCTGGGCCAGTTGTACCTGCTGCTGCTGAGGTACCTGCTTCAACTGCAGCTGCTGCAACTCCACCACCACCTACAGCAAAGGCGAAAAGGCACAAAAAAGAACCCCTGAACCTGACAGAAGACCAGGAACAAGATGTGGCTGACTGGTACCGTGCCCAGGAGATGCTATACAACCGGCGGCTTGCACAATACAAGTGGATAGACATAAAATCGCGAATAATCGACCAAAAGGCGAAAGAGCTGTCGTGCACATCCCAGCAGCTGAAGACGTGGACGACTCCATGCGGACATCAGTGGGGAAGCTTACTGATCAAAGCAAGAAGCCTTCTGGTGGGGCCGCCAGAATCCTCACAGACCGGGACAACTGGATAATGGAAATTTTAGGGTATCTGGAGAGGCACATCAAGAGGGTTGACGCTGGGAAACGGAAGAGAAGGTGGGCAGCTTTCCCACAGTTTATCGGCAAAAAGCACATCAACCAGCAACAGAGGTACCACTGAGGATGATGACACTTCTGATGCGGAGGTCATTGTGGATACTTCGGATGATGGTGGCAGAGATTCGGATACTAGCAGGTCCAAAGGTGAGCCTTACAAGGGCAGCAGCAGCAGCAGGAAGGGGGCCCCTCCTCCAACTAAGAAGACGTCAAGACGCCATCACGAGCCTCGTCATCATCATGACTGTGATGCATGCAGCCTTGCAGGTAGTGGAGGTGGATATGCTACACAAGCTGTCACACAAGTAAGTATACTGCTTCAGTTGTCATGATAATCAGGAGAATGTAATTTTAATCTTGTAGTGTAAATTTGTAATTGTAATCTTGCAGTTTAAAGTTGTAGCTTTTCCATAGTAGCAAGTGGTAGCTTTGTTTCTTGGCACTTCCAGTGTTCACTGTATGGTAATGTGTCTTTTTCATTACATTGTCAATAATGCACATGCTGTTGCAGTTGCCATGTGACTTACTCTAATGTTCTGTTCTTTCCTATTTCCCGCCAATCGAAAAGGCCAACGATCTCCAGCGGGATATCCAGACCAAGATGAGTCAGCCGACTGACTCAGCCAGCTTGTCGAACAGGGTTTTCACGGACATGATATACCACGAGGTCATGCAAATGGACACATACACTTGGTCGGGTTACCAGGTCCAAGCGTTGCAGCACCTCATGCAATTCAAGCAGGAGTATCGTCGAAAGCGCCAGTTGCAGCAGCAACAGCAGCAGCAACAGCAACTGCAACAGCAACAGCAGTATCATCCCATATATGTGCCTCATGTCCCTCAGCAGCAGCAGTTCGTCCCTACTACAGGCACTTCGACCGCCCCTGTTGGGCAGATGTTCCCTCGTCATTCTTTCAGCCCTGCTGCCCAGATGTTCGTGCATTCTTCCCTTCGCCCCAAGCGCACATGTCGTCTGCCCCTTTGTCTGTGCCTGCACCGACTCCCACTCCTGAGATATCTTCGACGATCATCAGTCAGGCATGGTTGACTGCAGGTCCTCGGCACGGTCATCCTTCCATGTCACTACTTGATTGCAGCACACCTCAGGATGCTTCTCTCACCAGCTACTTGCTGAACACTAGTGTGGGGGGGGGGGGGGGAATGGTTGGTGGTGATGACCATAACTCCTCCTTTTCGGTGCCCATGCCTCCAACTACCACAACAGAGTAATCTTCACCTGAAAACAAACAATGAACTTTTATTAAAAGCAAGTTTAAACATTTAAAGTTACAGGTTTTTGTAGTTTTAACTTTTATTTTTTACATGTACGTAAACTGTATTGCATACATTTGCATGACAATAATTAAATGCAGTGTCATTAAATGCTGTGTACTTTTTTGTACTTGTGTGCTGCAGATGTCTGAGGTTTCGTAACAATTAAATGTTCCAACTTACATCATTTGTGTTGTTTTCAAATCTTGTCTTGTTGCCAGCTTCTGAGTTGACGTAGTTGACCAAGTATTGCCGCATTTCCTTGCCTGCTCTGCTGGTGTTGCCTCTGTACACATCTCCCATGTCTGGTAGATTGGCATTCTCCCTCCATGCACCTGGGATGATCGCATAGATGTCTGCATTTTCCTGGTCCACAGCATTCACTTGAGCAGTTGGATACTTCAGCCTCAGTAGGTTGTGCAGCACACAGCAAGCAAGAGTTATGGTGCACACTCTGTCAGGACTTTGAGGCATTGTTGTGAGGAGACACCTGAACCTGGCAGCCAAAAGGCATTCTCCACCACCCGTCTAGCTCTAGAAAGTCTGTAGTTGAAGATTCAGTCTTCCATCGTCATGTTCCTGTGAGGCAGAGGCTTCATCATCCAAGTCTGCAGTCCAAAGGCATCATCCCCAACTATGAAGTAAGGCACTGGCTGGTCATCATTCGGCAGGTTGTCTGGGTAATCCAATGTTCCCACTTTCTAGCGCTTCCTTCAATTCTGTCTGACTAAACACTCCAGCATCTGAGCCTGATCCACTGGCACCAATGTCAACATAGAGGAACTTGTATTCAGCATCAACTACAGCCAGTAGGACAATAGAGAAAAATCCTTTGTAGTTGTAGAAAAGGGATCCAGACTTCCTATATAGACATCTGATGGCAAGGTGCTTGCCATCAATGGCGCCGACGCTGTGGGGGAAGTTCCATCTGTTGTAGAATCCATTGGCAACTTCTTTCCAGGCTTCTGGGGTTACAGGACAACGCATCACTTCTGCCGAGTACTCGTCTATGATGGCGTGGCAGACATCGATGACAAGGATAGAAATGGTATTGAAGGCTACCCTGAATCCATACTGCAGAGACATGTAGCTGTTGCCCGTACCCAGGTAGCGCAAGGTAATAGCCAGTTTCAGTCCAGGTTCAAGGGCCCTCCTCCGAAAGGTATCCTGCTTTGTAAACCTAGGTCCTACTCTTGCCAGAACTTCATGAAATAAGTCAGGCTCCATCCTCATGAAATTCTTGAAGCCACCCTCATCTTCTGCAGTCAATTCAGCCATCAGTTTTTCATACTGCCCATAAAGAGGTCTTCTTAGAAGCCAAGGTCGCACCCACATTCGCCTTCTTCTTCTTCTTCGGGCAGCACCAGCATTTTGTAAGAAGTTATCTTCATCAGTTGTTGATGCGGCCCTCTCTGCAGCGTCTTGCAGTTTCTGTTTATCTTGCAGAAGTATATTATTTGCAGCAGTAAGTAGCTGGACTTGCATGTCCAGGTACTTCACATCCAATTTCACCTTGTCGTAGTGTGATAAAGACCTAATAATTATCCATTCTTGTGTAGTAGCAGCAACACCTTTGCAGTAATTAAGGTAGTCTGAAGTGGAATGATGGCCAGTGGAACGCATCCACCTTAAATACAATTTTAGCGCGTTCCGGGAGAAAACAGGTTAACTCCGCAGTAAGATCGTGTACAGATCGTGTATATCCGTGAAGGCCCCGTGAAGGCCCCATGAACATCCGGTTCACTCCGCACTCATCCGGACACCTCCGTGTACCGCCGTGTTTCAACTGTACATATCCGTGTAGCGACCGCATACATCCGTGTAATAGCCGTGTTGCTCCTTGTCGCCAATGTCTTGCCATCGTGTCCACACCGTCAAATTTTTCGTTCGTTGACATTTCCAACTTTTTCGCCTGGACCGCCACATTGAAGAAATTTCATTCCGGGACGCTCCGGTGTCTAATCCAGCTATGTGTGAAGGGGCCTTTAGCCAATGCCATTGGCTTGTATGAAGCCTGGCAACTTAAAATCTCGGGATCAATACCCTACATGCATTACACTTTACGGGGTTAGTGACCCCTGTGTACTAACTAGTAATTGGGTGTTCATGCCAGGCTTGCTAAATCTGAGCCAACAATTGATTGGTTGTATTAAATGTGTGAGCTATATTATTGGCAAATTCACGTTATTGTGTTGAAGATGTATCTGGAATAGAATTAGCTTATTCCCATAAAACCCACGAGTCCGACTATTCCAAGCTCTAGCTCCTTCTAGGTCCCATAGTGGTTTATATTTCCCTTACATCCTTACAAGTTCCGAAAAATCCTACATAATCACCTTAAATCCCATAAGTTCCTGTGGTGTACCACAATTCCCAATAAGCCACTGTAAGTCCAATAATTCCCGTAAGTCCTGAATAATTCTGCAATTCCCTAGAAGCCCTTCTGGGTCCCCATAATTCCCATAAGTCCTGAATAATTCCACAATTCCTGATAAGCCCTTCTGGGTCCCCATAATTCCCGTAAGTCCTGAATAATTTCGCAATTCCTGATAAGCCCTTCTGAGTCCCCATAATTCCCGTATGTCCTCAATAATTCCACCAAGTCCTAAATAATCTCTGTTAGATCAATAAGTCCCTATGATGCCCAATAAATCCTGCAATTCCTTTACATCCTTAATAACTCCCCTATCTCCATGTGGGTCCCATGAGGTCCTTCAATTCCTGTCTAATTCCAGCATTTCCTGTAAGTCCTCCAAGTCCTTCAATTCCCACATGGGAGTCCCGCATGGGAATTATGGGGTTAAATGGGGCCTAAGAAGGTTGAAGGCTCAGCACAGACCTTGACTTTTCTGGGAATATAGATCGACACAAACGAATGCACCCTAAAACTCCCAGCAGATAAAGTTTACAACTTTCACACTCTGCTGAAACATTTCGCAACGCAGCAATGAGCAATGCTTAGACAGCTTCAACGCCTTGCCGGCAAACTGGCCTGGGCCTCTCACGTAGTGAAGGGGGGGAGAATTTTCCTCCAACACGTGCTGGATACCATGCGGCCACTAAAATTAGCAACGCACAAAGCCAAATTATTAGCAGATTTTCACTTGGACATTCAGTGGTGGTTGAAATACATGCCTATATTCAACAGAACCCCCTTTATAACTGACTACAGACCCCATAATGTCATAACAACAGGCTCCTCATCGCAGGCAGGTGGCGCCACTTTAAACAATCAAGATTGGTTGTACATTGACTGAGTTATTGACCACCCTGCCATGCACTCGCAACACATTAATGTTAAGGAAACAATGAATGCCTTTGCAGCCATCTACAGATGGGCCCCACTGTTACGCAACACATCAGTCACACTGTTGACGGACAATATATTCACACAAGCTGCCCTAAACAAGGGGGCCTGCTCCAACCCCATCATCATGTTCCATATTCGGAGGTTATTTTGGCTTGCTAATCTTTTCAACTTTGATATAGTATGTCACCATATCCCAGGAAAACATAATGTGTCAAGTGACTGCATTAGTAGGCTACGTGCCAGTGGCCACTTCATGTCTTGGTTCTCAATAATTGCAGGCAAAATGTTCACAACAGATAGTTTTGAGCACTTTGTGCAGCATCATATGTCTAATCCTTGCATCACCTATTTTTAATCACAGGTTCCTCTCCTGGTGCCTTGGTGGAGAGACTGGATGACCGCATAGCTTATTATCGTTCATTAACCAACTTCCTAAGTAACTACACCTTGGACTTTAATTACATATGCCGCACCATTCTGTCAATGACATGTAACTATATATTAATATGTACACTTCATATTGCTGTAATTAATTTGATGTTTTGTTCATGCAATAAACCCTGTCTCCACAGTTCCTGTGTCTGTACTTTTACCGAAAAACCGGTCTTACTGTGTACAACTTATGAATACATATATATATATATATCAGCAATAGACATGGCACTGTTGGCTTACCACACCATGAACACTGTGATCAACTCCACTTTGAGGTCACCATTTTATTTATTTATTTATAAAACATATTCATACAAGTGACAAGTTCTGATTGATTCTGTTTTCAACATGGTCCTGTTATAAATTAAAAATGGATTACGGACATGTTCGCACAGTGGGTGGTCTTAATGGCAGGGTTCTACTGTTCCAATTGTAGTGAGTCATCTGTATAAGCTGCTGGCGCATTTTAAGCTTCATGTTCATTTAAGTGTAGGTATCTTAACTAAGTACTATGGGATTACTATGTAGCCCTTCCTTATCAACTAAAATGGATACTTTAAAGTCAGTGTGAAATCAATTTTCAACTTTAATGGCTGTTTCACAATCACACACAGATTTTTCTGACTGATAAGAACAAACACCTGATTCATGATGCCTAAAACTAACATTCTCTGAAGTGACCCCCCTTTTTGGTTTTGTTCCGTTCCGCACAGCTAGCCTTAAAATCAATATTCTATATTAAACAAATTTAACATTATACAATTATTGCACAGTGGCGAGTGCAATATGTGTTTTTAGGGTAACAAGCTAGCATATCGGAGTATGTTGCAACAGCTGTGAGCTTAGCACTGCCATGTTGACACAATGTCATACAATGAGGTATTACAGATCAGTTTATCCTGACACCAGTTGCTATCATTTGCAAAATGTCAGGGCTATTATAATAATTATATATGGGGCATTCATTCCTCAGAAACATTTTTCAATCTTTCAAAAATCCATCAAAATTATGAATTTTTATATTTCAGTATAATTGTAACATGACAACAAAATATTTTAATCTTTTATATTTAAATTGGTTGGTCATGTGACCTGTTATGTCAGCTATTAGGGTACCAGGAAATGGAAATAAATAATATTACCGAAGTTTCCATTCCATTTTGTAATAATGGAGTTTATTCAGAATTGCCACATTAATATTATTAAAACCATTTTGCATGTCATCATGGTTATAGTCACATTTGAAAGTTGAGGGACGGGGGAGGAGGGGGGGGGGGGGTGCACCGTTTCTGTGGAATGACCCATATAATAGAAACTTCGAATATTTACATGCAAAAATGTTGGCTTCCCCACCATCTGAATTCATTAAAAGGGATCGGTTTATTCATGTCTAACACAAATACCCAGCATAAAACTAGTCAAGGTTATTAGTACTGTAGATACACTGCATTTCAAGAAAGGTCACCTCTATGGTATATAATCTTATCTTATCTTATCTTATCTTATCTTATCTTATGCTACTATCTGAGTATCTGAGTAATCTCTATCTTATTTAATCCCTCATCATATGTCAGAAAACATGTCAACTTCACCACGCCAATAAACGTATGAGATGCCCATGGAAAATATCATAAGAAGGCATTGTATACGACACAGTGGCTATTGTTATTGTTTGGATTCACCCATTATCACTCATGTCCATACAATGCAGACACTCTTCTTATTACCCATGCATGAACAACATTAACTGCCATGTCACTATACACATCGCCTGCTTTAGTTAACTCACCTATTTACAAACAGTGGCTGCCACTGCTACTGCATGAGCTGCTGCTGCTGCTGCTGTAACTTGTACGGCTGCTGCTGCTATTGCTGCTGCTGCAATTGCCGGTGCTTAAATAATTGTGACAGCTGAAGCCTTTACCATTTGAAGCCAGAGGGCGCTCTAAGAGCTACTGGCAACACCCCCTCCCCCCTGCAAATGTAAGCATGCCATAGTAGGCCTAGCTGTTAGTGTGCTATACAGAAAGACAAACAAGATAACACAAAATAAAGCAAGATAAAACAAAATAAACAAAATAAAACAAAATAAAATAAAACAAGACAAGACAAAATAGGATAAGATTTAAGAAGTTTATTAGCCAGGCCTCCCATTATTAGATGGTATCTATAATTTTGTACAAATGAGCATAACACGGAGAGGAACCCATCGGTTATGAATTTAAATAAGAATTCGGGGGGGGGGGGGGGGAAGGCATTGTGGGCCCAACAAAATTTTTTAAATGCCATTGAAAACAAGAAAAATTGGGCCAGATTTGGAACATTTTGTTGTAATTCTTGCAATAATTGATGGTCTAAAATCTATGTAGATGCATATTTCTTTTCTTTTTAAACACTTTTTAGACTGTATCCAAATGAGAAAGATGTAGTTTTCAGAACTCATGCACGGTGCGCGATCCGCATATTCCGCGTTCACCGGGCTCCCTATTATTGATTCCTATATTTGGCTTGTCAGTGGCCCCCTTATCAAATTTCTAAATACGCCACTGTAAAAATTAGTTAGACTGGAGTCCGAAAATTTAAAAATTACTTTTATACTTTGTCAAGAAATACAGTTGCCATTCATACAAGCACAAATAGGGGTTAAAAAATATGTTGAATGGAAGTTTGCTTTTTACTTGAGTCTTGTATGACTGTCATGTTTGTATTATTTTTTCTCATCTCTCTAAAACAAAACTAAGATTTTACTGCTCTGTAATTATATCTATTGTACTGAGCAGCAACAAACATATAATCAATGAGTAATAACTTTAAAAAAGTAAATGACATTATATTAGAAACTGATACATAAAATTAACTCACAATCTCCACAAGTTTTAGTTTTCTTAATGACATCTCCTCTATCCTACTCGACGTTAAAATTAGGGCAGGCTACGAAAATGGATTTTTATTTCGAGATGGTGGGATTTGCTTGTTTACAAGACTTCTGGGACCCTATAGGCTGCACCCAATTTGCCTGTTTTTGTTCATAAATAGCAATTTCATAACAATTAGTTGCATAATGATCTAGATTACTTTCACTGGACTCCAATACTAATTATTGTTTTCTTAATGTACATTTAGGTATAAATAAATATATCTAATTTAAATGCCATTGATTTAATGCTGATCAGCAACTCAACAATTAAGTAACTGTTGAACAATGTTGAAGGGAATATGGCAATTGATAATGTGTAGTTCTTTAGTATCATTCCATACAAAAAAAACCTTTAAGATTTTTTTAAATTTGTATTGAGACTTTATTAACGTAAACACAAATAAAACAAACTGTAAAGTTTTATTTTGCATGAAACCATACACAAAATCATAAAATTGTTCCTGAATTTCAAATATATATATTCCTTAGGAAGCATTGTCATAGCCCGTATATGACTATTCTGAAAAAAAGAAATGATAATCTTCATTGTATATTAGTTCAGGGAACATGCTATTATGTTGATAATTCTAGTGAACTAAATACTCCTTATTGTGCAAACAGAAAATTTAAATGGCAGGAAAAGGATATACAATACTTTTGATGCTCACTTGTCTTTATCTGAAGAGAATGGATTGCTATTAATACAGGGTTCCTGCAGGTTTAGCTTCATAAGAAGTAAGAAATTTGTAAGACATTATAATACCATGCGCACATGAAAAAATAAGACAACTAATATAGTAATTTAAACCAATATGTATTTTTCATTGTAAAATGCAGTTATTGTGTATTTAAATAATAATAACCATCTGAATATTACAATGTGGATGTTAGTATCCAAATACATTTGCATAAAAATAAGACAGTGAAAGACTTCGTAATAACCCGTGGGAAAGCTATAATATTTTCACACTTGTCAGAATATAATGAACAAATGAAGAAATTCAAGAGTTCAAAATATTAGGACATCTTAGACTCTAATTAGCATTGCGTAACAGACTATGCAGGCCAAGTGGCAATCATTTTGGTTAATGGCATACACTAACTATATAAGGTATCAGATCGAAACGTCCGAAAACCGAAACGTCCGAGTCCGTAACGTCCGATACCCTAAACGTCCGATTACCTAAACGTCCGATACCCTAAACGTCCGAATCCCTAAACGTCCGATACCCTAAACGTCCGAATCCCTAAACGTCCGATACCCTAAACGTCCGAATCCCTAAACGTCCGATTACCTAAACGTCCGATACCCTAAACGTCCGAATCCCTAAACGTACGTAGTATTAACCCAGCTATCTTTTGTATAGTTAGTAGTTTTTTTTTTATTGCCGACTCCACCTGATAAATGTGTTATAAATATTTTGTACAAGGTAGGATATTTTTCAATTTTTTATTTATTCCGCTAGTTTTAGAGATCTTTCCAGATATCATGTGAATATGGTTATTCCATTTCAGATGCTTATTGAGTATCAGACCCAGGAAATTGAGGTTATCAATAAATTCTGGTTTGGTATTTTCATACTTTGGTATTTTCTATGTGTACAGCAAAAAAGTTGCAAAAAAGGAATTAAAAGGATAAGAGACATGAAGGATCACCGAAAAACATACTTTAAACTTCAAATTGTGTGAATAACAAGCATGATAGGCGGACCTTATCAGCCACGCCAAAAACAAGTGTTGCTATGAGCTCTCTGCATAGCAACCACTCCAGAGACATCACTTCATTGAAACACTTTAAACACACCAAATGACGTTCTTCAAGAAAAAAATCAATCTCAACAATGATGAAATAAAAAATCGAAGACAGAAAATGTCAAATTAAGAGATCTTATAGCCTCACAAGACCACAAAAAATGCCTATCTCTCTCAACAAAAGCACAAAATGTTCCACCTTCGAATGCAGTCACTGTCTCAAATCAACCAGGACCATATCCCCAGTTTAAGCGAGGAATTAGAACCAATAATATAATAATAAGCATGTTGGTTGCACATGCAATTTTCGGTCATTCAAGAATGGACAACATCCTTAATTGATGATTTAAGTATTTAAGTGGTCGTTGGTCACTAAGAAAAGTTGGTCGCTCCTAGGGGTGTATTTATATAAACAAAATACGTCAGTGCAGACAACGACTGGTTGCATAAGGAACATGGTCATTCCTCAGGGGGTCATTTGTGGCAGGGACTTTTTTGGGCATGTAGGTACAGTAGTGTCAGAGGTCTACTCCAAAAAAAAAAAAAAAACAATTTTCCATTAAAGTTTGTGAAACATAGCCGAGATATATCAATGTGACAATCAGAAAGCACCACTAGGCCATATAGTTTATCACTGTATGAAACTTCATCAGGGCAAGTGCATTAATGCATTAGTCGTTGAGTTCTGATCTGAAAACAAAAGTTTCATGCCTGCCACCTAAATATAGTATGATGTTCAGATGCTCACTTTTGCTTCAGAGGTTTTCTTCAGCAATTTTATGGTGTTAATTGTGTGTCAGTATGTGGTCATTCGCTGAGGGCTTTGCTGCAGCACCGCCTATGTTTCATGTTATAATCATATAGTGAAACATCAAGCTACTCGCAGCGCCTCTCTCCTATCGTGAAAGTGCACCCACCTTGCACTCCCCCTTGTGAGCAAGTTGGTGAAACATATTTGAAATTCAAACAATTAATAGTATGATATCTGATACCAATTTTACTTTTCAAATAGCCACAGACAGTGTGCAATGGAGTTTATTCAATGGTTTGGTTTTTTTTAAATATATAAATTAAAGCAGCAATGCCTCTAACCACTTCTTAATTTAGATCTGGGGAGCTGATGTTCGTTATAATTGATAGTAAAAATGTGATTAGGGTACTGAGCTCAATTTCTTGCATAAGTAAGGTTTACAGTAGATATACAAAAATACCAAATGTCCTGCATGATATTATCACAAAATAATTCATTATTTTATCTATTATTGCCTAAACATTGTAGGGTATAACATTTCTTTGTAAATGCTTTTTTGTTGTGACTTCATTCTGCACCATCAAAAGTAAAAGTCACATCCAGTTGTCATTTTTATTGACCATTCATGTTTTATAAGATAGTTCACTTACCAGATACGATAATAGCAATGATTAGATTCTATGCAAGCAAATAGTATCTTTGTTAATTATAAATCTTTAAATAGACCGTATGATTGAATTTTTCTCAATTATGCAGATATTAAAGAACCTGAACATATTGCAACATTGATTAAACTGTTCAATTAGTTGTAAAACAACATTTGAATGCGCAGATATTTTACAGTTAAAACATAGCGGATAATTTTACATCAATGCCATTTACGATCTTCTCAGAATATGGAATATTCAAGTACACCCATATCACTGCATTTCTAAGAACACAGGAGTATTTCCTGCAGACTGTATTACTGTTTCATTATATCATAACCACTTCTCCATTGCGTAAGTCTTCACTGTTAATTGAAAATATGACAATATATTTTCCATGATCCAACCATTACTTTCCATACTTTTAGGCCAGCATTCTCCTCACTCTTGAGTTCTCAGGTTGCAAAAAAAGGCTATAAACATGCAGTACAAGTTATATCCAATGCTCTAATAATGCACATACAATACATATTTAAGAAATTAAACATTGTCATAGCTACAGATATATGGAGGCCAATGTTAAACTGATGAGGCATGTTATCCAGGTACAACTGCCCATTGATTGTTAGTAGCACTTTAATTATACTCACAGTATGAGTAGTTCTTCGCTGAGCAATATGAGCCCCTGAGAAAGTGTAATGCAGACTGAAAACAATCACACATTAACTTAAGCAAGCTCTTCAGTGTCTTTATCAACCTTTTCATCTAATTCATCTCCTGCATATTCAAATATATTGTTCCAGCCCCTGTGGGTGAGTAAGAAGTAGCCATAGGCACGCAGATCTTTCTTGCTTATTGCAGGTGCAATGTTCAGGTGTATGGTTTCGTAAATGATGTAGGAAGGCCTCAGCCCTTCCTCCATAAATGCTTTCAATATCTGCAAACAATAAAACAATAATGCTGTGGATTCCCTTCACTCTAAATCTAATTGTGTCCATTGTGGTATTATAAGCTGCTTATAATTTCAGTAGCACTAAAGAAAAAAAAGAAAGAATTTTTTATTCACATGACATGTAGAGATCACAAATGACCAGTCATCAAAAAATAGTTAATTAATTAAATAAATTTGTTAGTTTGCAGAAACTAGTAACACCAACATGACACAACAACTGTACACAACAGGAATGTGTGCATACCAAGAGGGTAACCAATTATTAACCTCGATTTACTGATCATAGGCACTGACCTTATCACCTACTCCTTCGGCATCTATAGAAAGCAAGCCAAATCTCCGTGGAATTTTGTACTGTTTCCTTAGGCTAGCTACAGTGATTGATTTCAATTTGACAATTTTTTGTCCAGGAAGAGGAGGATGATCATTGTCCGCTACATGGCTTTCCATGGTGGATACATCATGTGCAACCGCAAAGTTAATATGACCATCATGGTCTCCGATCAGTGCTTTTACAAAGGTGACTTTTGGCATCCTGTTGGTAACTGGTTCACGTATTCTGCAAAAGAGCCAGAAAAAAAATCTAATTCAATGTATGTATGAGTACAAGCTGAAGGTGGAATGGCAAGTAAAAATTCTGTAAGCAAAGATTAGTTCAAAGCCACCAGAAAGTGGGGTGGGGATGCTGACTTCACATGTTCTGATCTGGTGATTCCAACTCAAAATATAGACATATTCAAATGATTAAGAAACAATTGATGTGGCCAATGGAAAGTTTCATTGTAATATCTAAATCTACTGCATATTGCACTTGTTTTTACCTTTTCAAGTTTTTAGTAGCTATTTCCAGCATCCTCTTTAAGGGCTCCACCAACACAGCATCCCAGCCCATCTGGATGAAATTGTAGGAATTACTGGACATGAGCCCATCATTGGCTCCTATATCCACCACAAGGCGACTTACATCTGGTGCTAAAGATTTTGATAACATTCTCTTCATTATGAAAGAAGCTTCTCCAGAATGGGTGACATCTAGCCCAAAATAACTCACATAATCTCCACTAGAGTTTGTTTGCAACCAAGGTGGCACCTTGTGGGATCTAATGAAAAGTCGTCCGAGTGTTTCTTGTTCCAATTTAGAAAAAACCCCATCTTTAAAATATTCAATTGTAGATCTATAAATGAAAAAAAAAATACAAATGAAAAACAAATAAAGAAAGCAATTTCATTATTTACATTGAAATATAACATGGGTCATCTTTCCTTATTTGACTACTTTTTATTGGTGACCTTGATCTTTGACCTTCAATGTCTTTACCATATTTTTAGAAAAGCTGCCATACTCCAGTTTATGTTCATCCATGATTCTACTGGACTACATCTGTCTAAGCAAAAAATGAGCCACGTAGTGACTGTATCTACAGTGACTTGTACTGTCTGTGCAGTAACAGATTAACGGCGTAAATGGTACTTTTAATAATTGTTACCAATTTTCATTCAACTTCGCAATACAGGATACACCAACAAAAATTGTACAGCTAAAACAGAACTCAAATTGTTCTAATTAGACTAGACTGTTAAAAGCATTATTGACATATACACGAAGTCTTGGGATATATAATAACTTTTTAATGGTATATAGGAGGATGTTGTTTCTGAATTCCACCTATGATGTGGTGAAAACTGCTAATACCAGTGTCTACGGTGAAGAAGAGATGAGAATATCCTCACAGTTTATGCTGCAATTAATCACAGGAACAATAGTTGGATTAGGGATGTTCCTGGCAGCTACTTTGTAGATCTGCTGATGTTTTAGCTTATTGCTTCTGATGGTCAGGTGACTGGTTTTAAGGTCAATACTGAGGCTTACAATTCCATTCTCCCAGTCACAGGAATTTATACACATGTTGGTGCAATTTAAACTCCCAAGTTCTTTAGTTATCCATGTATGTACAATATTGTGAATAAATTGAATGATGTGAAGATAGATTAGGAGAGCCAGGTCCCAGCAGGGAGTCCAGTCCTTAGTGGTCTCTCGTTGTGTGTGTCTCTCTGAATACCCTCTTCTGCTCCCTCTCCTGCTCCCTCTCCAGTGATGAAGGGTTTTCTCCCTCTGACATAGTACACTAGTTCAAGAACACCATAAATCTCTCATATATGACATATGAAAAAGTACTAACACATAAGGAGACAGTAAAAAACACAAATGATCAATAATTGATCATAGTACACAAATATGAAATAAATATGAAATAACAAGTATAGAGAGAGTACAAGTAAAATGTGACAAGTAAGTAAAACATGTGATAAGTAATAGTAATAATAGTAAGGGTATCTTACACTACTATATCCACTGAAAAGTTAAGCTACGGGTACATACCTCTAAAAGGAATGGTTGAGAGAATATCAGGTATCACTCTGGTCAAGAGATGTGTGGCCTTTACAAAGTCAACCCACTGGTCTACTGTACAATTCTCAAATAAATTCACATCTGCACTTTGGTCTCCTATGCTGGGTATATTAAACAAATAGACTATTAAAGCTACAAAAGAAAGCCCTCAGATTACCCTCTGGATATGATGCTCATACACTTTTCAAAAAACATTAATTACTATCAATAACAGATATATATATACAATAAAACTATATGATGTTTCACTATAAGTTAACCAAAAATCTCCTCCCAGATTATTTTATCTCCACATTCTAATATTATACATCAGCAAGGAACCCATAATTTCAACACAAGAAATTGATTATACCGAACACATAAAGCAAAACATAAATTTGCTGAAAATAACATTAAGTATTAAATGCCAATTATTCGAAGCAAGACTTCAAATAACCTAATTGAAAAATAAATACACATAGTGCCATTGGCTACAAATTGTACATGAAAAATTGGCTTTGGGACAATACACAACTGAATATAAAGAAGAAAACTGTTATTCATGTCAGCTGAATAATATCCTGTAACAATACTATATAATTGAATTCATGCTTTTTGACATACAAGGGGCACCCATGCTAGCATCCTTATGGTGGATTTTCACGGAATGTTATCTATATTTCCACCAGGTGACTATAACAGAATACTGCAATTCTATTAGTGGAAGAAGTTCCCGCCCTTGGCTGTGAGCCTGCGATTGGCCGAAGCAAAATGCATCCTAGCAGCAGTATTTTTAGTGCATTTTAATGTATATTTGACACCTTATCATTCAGTTGATTTTTGTTATTTTTCTGAAAGGTTATATTTATTGATTAAGTCAGTGATTATCTTCTATGTCTGAAAAGCAAAATGAGTAATAACAGGAGAGGAAGGTTTTATTTCTTGCTGAACTCAGGGCTGCTCAGTGAAAAGACTCAGTTGTCCCTCGAGTATAGATCTATATTTCTTTTTTAATGTAATCCGATCCACCATCATTGTAATTAAGTTGCAACTAAATCAAGAGCAGCGGCCCTGAAGAGGCCAATCTCTAAACACTGACAGAAATTGAAATGTAACTGATTCAAAATTCACAATATTGAACCACTAAAATCAATATTTAAAGTTTAATAAATATGAATACCCAGTATAATATGTCAAGCTTTGAAAATTTCCTTTTGTAGTGTAAAGTTTTTGTTGGTGTTCCTGTAGGCATGATACTTCATAATTGTCACATGATATATCAGCCATTTTTAAAAGGGGAAATTTTCCCCACTGTAGATAATATATGAGCGTTCTTCCTGGCGAAACGTGGCAGTTTACTCATAACCTATTTAAAGCTGCACTGTCTGTCAAATTTGCGATTTTGTAAGACTCAATCAAATAGTTCATGAATATCCTTTATTAATCAAGGCACATTAAATTTGTGTGATCTAATGATTTTATCAGACATTAACAAAAATGAATCATACATAGAGAAAATCGAGACCAAAACATTGGAAACACAATGGAAATGACATCATCACCATTGCTTAGTATTGTGATGTCATCACTGGGTTTGTTTACATATTGAGTTTTTGATGGCATGAAAAACTAATATTTACATTATTTATTGTAAATTAAAACTAAATTGTTGACCAAAAATGGGCATGTAATGGTAAAATATATCATGAAACAAGAAGGCAGAATTGATTTATATCATTACTTTTATGTGCAAATTTGACAGACAATGCACCTTTAATTTTTGGTTTTACAATAGTAAACCCAACAAATATCTCAATTAAAATATGGTTGCTTTACCCACCTCACAGCACCAATGCTGGTGAGTCCTTCTTTGAAAGTGGGATATTTGTAGGCAGATTTTATTTCAAGAAGAAATCCAAAGACGTAATAGAGAAAGACATTAAATATGATAAGATCAAAAACAGCGACTCCAATAGCAACCAGGGTGAATATGCGGCACCACCGATCACTTTGACCCCATCGCGCCATCATACTCGCCACCTGTAGAGTAAACAAAATTAAATGGTTATAGCAATTGCTCGCATATGTTTTATTTTATTTTTTAATATTATTGTATAAATGGCTTCAATGTGAATTTCAATTCATTTAAATAACCTTTGTGTCAAAGATTTAGTTCGATTTGACATTTTTTGGCTGGGCAGACTGGCAGGTGAGCAAGCATGCCGGCAGGTGGGCAGGCATGCTGATATACATTTTTCACATTTCTATAATTCCATATTATTTATGGCCATAAAAACCCCCTAAAAGACACGACTATACCATTTTAGACATATTATGACAACGTTTCAAGCATGTAGGTGCAGTAGTGTCAGAGTTATTCTCCAGAAACAGAAGATAAATAATTATTTATTTTTTCTGATTTAGTAAAACATAGCTGAGACATGTCAATGAGACTATCAAAAGACCCAACTAGGCCATAATGACCAAATACTAAATTATATCGATGTACATGCAATAGTGTTGAAGTTCCGCTCTGGTAATGTAAGTGTGACCCGCTCGCCCACCCGTCTGCCTGCCACATGGACAACTTCTCACTAAAGCAACTAGAATACCTTTGGCAAATTTTGTTTTCCCCAGGGTGAAAACGTAAATCCCTGCAAACACATCTTGAATAATATGAACACTCTCTCATTTGGACAAAATGACCAAAAATGTTCCAAAACAGATTGTATGAATGTTGAGACAATGTCGTATGGTGAAATATTGATGAAGTTTCGTGATGATATGATTCATGATATTGCCGTAAGCATTTCTAGGGTCCACACATTCATATTGTTACATTATGGTCAGATAATATTGTCACTTAATCATTAGAATGATAATTTGGATGTTGCACAGGCGATGTCCAGCAGGCGTAATCAAGACATAGAATAATATTATATCTAGACATGTATAGCAATGAGCTGGACAGCGCCTGTGGATGTTGTAAAAATATCTGTTCCAGATTTTTTAAATGTTATTAAACACAATGCTACAAGGATGTTATTCACCTTGAAAATATGTTTAATTGTGATAAAATTGGAACCTGAATATTTTAAGGCCCTTAGGAGACGTATACCAGCCCCCCCCCCCCCCCGCCCACCTGCCCCCCCCCCCCTTCGTGACTACGTAGTGTGTTCGCTCAAGCTGAACGATCGAAATTAGGCTTCTACGTAGAATGATATCTTATATGGAATAACCAGCAATTCAGAAAAGTGAAAGAAATAAAAGAACATAAAAGAACTGAATGCTTTGCGTCACACATGGCTGAAAAAACACAGCGCGTCACACGCTCTGAAGGAGATTCACACAGTAAATTGTATATATGAAACAGTATATTCGTGTACTCTCTCATTTGGACAAAATGACCAAAAATGTTCCAAAACAGATTGTATGAATGTTGAGACAATGTCGTATGGTGAAATATTGATGAAGTTTCGTGATGATATGATTCATGATATTGCCGTAAGCATTTCTAGGGTCCACACATTCAAATTGTTACATTATGGTCAGATAATATTGTCACTTAATCATTAGAATGATAATTTGGATGTTGCACAGGCGATGTCCAGCAGGCGTAATCAAGACATAGAATAATATTATATCTAGACATGTATAGCAATGAGCTGGACAGCGCCTGTGGATGTTGTAAAAATATCTGTTCCAGATTTTTTAAATGTTATTAAACACAATGCTACAAGGATGTTATTCACCTTGAAAATATGTTTAATTGTGATAAAATTGGAACCTGTCTATTTTAAGGCCCTTAGGAGACGTATACCAGCCCCCCCCCCCCCCGCCCACCTGCCCCCCCCCCCCCCTTCGTGACTATGTAGTGTGTTCACTCAAGCTGAACAATCGAAATTAGGCTTTTATGTAGAATGATATCTTATATGGAATAACCAGCAATTCAGAAAAGTGAAAGAAATAAAAGAACATAAAAGAACTGAATGCTTTGCGTCACACATGGCTGAAAAAACACAGCGCGTCACACGCTATGAAGGAGATTCACACAGTAAATTGTATATATGAAACAGTATATTCTATATATAAAATACTAAATTGCATAAACGGAATACTAAATTGTTTAAATAAATTACTAAATTGTATAAAAAAAATTACTAAATCGTATTTATAAGCGAATTACTATACTGTTTACGGATTAATTACTAAACCGGACATATCTTCTAGTTACAGTTTAACCTATGACAACGGCACTCAAAGTATGTGTCCGCAAAAGCGGGAATAAGTTGGTTTTACAATAGGACATTAATTGGCGTTCTGTCCTGTCGAGAGATGGAGCTACGACCACACAGGTCTCGCAATTGTTCAATGACGTCATCAACAAAAGGTCAATCAGTGCATTTGATGACGTTACAGTTGGATGACGTCATTAAACAATAGCAAGACCGGTGTGGTCGTAGCTCCATCTCTCGACAGGACAGAACGCCATTACCCTTGTCCATATACCCTTCCCTTCCCTTTCCTTTTATTTGAGCCATATTGGAATCTATTTTGCCCTGATAAGTTATAACCAGTCAGTGTCTATATGCTGGGGCAAGTAAAAGACCCCACCCATGGGGTAAATGCGCAACATGGGTGGACTCCTCCTCTCTCTCCTCATCAATCAACCCTCGATAGCGGCAAGAACTTGCCTTGGAGGGCTGCATTTCCCATATCTGTCAATCTATCAATCTATCAATCAATCTATCAATCTATCAATCTATCAATCAATCTATCAATCTATCTATCAATATATCAATCTATCTATCTATCAATCTATCAATCTATCTATCAATCAATCTATCAATCTATCAATCTATCTATCAATCTATCTATCAATCTATCAATCTATCTATCTATCGATTGAAATGAAAATTTTTTTTAAAGTCCGTATTCCTGATATCATCCTTGTTTGGCCTATAATAGCAGGCTAAACTAATACAGATTCAAATAAACTGCATATGATTCACTATATTGTTTGACATATACTAAATTTTTTAAACAATTTGTTTTAATGTTTGTACAATATGCTTAAAACCCACTTTGAGACACGCTTCAGCGACTGTTGTTTGTTTTGGATATATTAGCATAAATAGAGGGCCAAGAATTAAAAAAAGTGACTTATACTAAATTCCTTGGAGTAAATATTGATGAAAACCTAGATTGGAACATGCACATTAAACATCTCTAAGACTTATTAAAATTAGCTTCCGGTATATACAGTCTAAATGTGACAAAAAACTTGCTACCATTTAGTAAAGAGACTTCTTTATTTTGCTAATATCCAGAGACATTTGCAGTTATGCAATGAGTGCCTGGGGAATTGATAATTCAACAAAATAAAGCTGTTCGAGCATTATTCAATACAAATAAGAGAACAAGACTTCAACCATACTACAGAAAAGCAAATATTTTGACAATAGAAAGCTTTATTGACCTGTCTCTACTTAAAATTTCTTATAGATATGTAAATAATATACTCCCACAACACATAGTAAATCTCTTTGAAATCCCAACACATAACTATGCAACTAGAAATAGAATTGGCCTTCAGGCACCTCAACATACCTAAAAAATATACAGTAAAAAGTTTTCTGGCAAGATCACCACATTTATGGTTACACTTGCCCATCAATATTAAAAGTAAGAACAATATTAAATTATTTACTAAATGTAATAGATGTACTATTATTCTTGCTTTTAAAACATTCAAAGATGATATTATAAAAACTTGGTCTACCATTAATGGGATCCTAAATCGCACTAAGAAGAAAAAAGAATTTCGAACTGATAACATTGTACTGCCACAGAATCGATCCTTTGAGGAATACCTTACTGACACAACTGATTCCAATTTTCAAGTTCAGCGTATAACCACAGCAACAGTTCAAAAAATCATCGATAATCCAAAACCTAAGAGAAGCAGTGGGATGGATGGCCTCTCTAATAAACGTTCAAAAGTCATAAAATTTGAAACTTCCGATCCCGTAACGTTAATTATCAGGTAAAAAAACGGGTATATTTCCTGATCAATTTAAAGTAGCAAAAGTCACTCCACTTTACAAGAAAAATTAAAATTTCCTTTTTGACACTTATCGTCCTATATCTATCAAGCATTTTTCAAGAATTTTGGAAAAAGTATTACATTCCCAAATTCAAAAATATTTCATTTATTCTACACTATTGTTTTAGGCCAGGCCATTCCACAGAACTCGCTGCAATATATATATATAAACTACAATTATAGTTTGCGTACACACATTATGTGTCAACAGTTTTTAAATTAAATTAGCAACTGCATTTGATGAGAGAGAAAAGTGCATATGGCATAGGAGAAAGTAAAAAATGTGGACACCTTGCCATTATAGGTCTGGAGCCATGATAGATAGATTGATAGATAGATAGATAGATAGATAGATAGATAGATAATATATTTTGCAACATTCTAGGGGGGGGGGGGGGCGCGGCAGGCTACGGCCTTAATCTCGTGCAATGTAAATTGATGGTGGTTGTCTGGGTGTTCACTGAACCATTTATTCCACGAAATGTGCTTTGCTGGAGCATGGAGTCTAGTGACTGACTCCATGGCTGGAGTGCCTGGTACACGGTGACCATATGTCTCCACTACTTAGTCAAATATGTCAATGCTGTGAAAATATATTCTCACAACATTTTTGTGGAGATTACTTAAAATAATCTGACTGTTCTAACAACTATTTGGGAATATTATCAGAAATGTTGTCGAACACTTTTCTAGGGTCCACACTTTCATACTGGCGTTTATTCAGAGTTGACAACTCTATTTCTCTTGTGAAAGAAGATTTCTTAAGTCTATACTCTACATAGTTTAACAAATCATTTTCTATAACTAGGTAAACTAGCAAAGAATGTCCTAATTAGTTCTCTGGGCGGTGAAGTGATGACACACAGTGCTGGGCCGGTAGTGGACCTACCAGTAACTGGACAGATGACCAACTGAGGGCCGAGTTATCAGATCTGATGCTGCAAATAGTGGGTCCACCTTGATCTGCAATATTGTCGCAACCAAGATAGCATTCCGAATCAAGCCAGTGAAATTTCTAGGCCACCGTCAGTACAGCATGGTTTTTACGTCGCCATGTCGTGCCAATGCTAAAACGATTGGAATGCTATCTGGAAAATGCTTTTGCAAGGGATTGCGTTAACTTACCTATTTGTTAGTGAACAGTTTTTCTTCTTTCTTCACAGTGCACTCTACGTGTGAGTATCGTCGTACTGGCGCATAGTCTGGCGCAGTGCAATCGTCATATAGCTCTGTAAATCTGGCCAACCGTGCAAATGAACACAATTACACTTCCTTATATAACGTGTAAAAAGACATGACGCATAATGGGAACTTGAAAAATTAAACAAAGGCTCTCAGCATACACTCGGTAGATTTGAATAATAAATATTGGCTCAATATTAAATATTGAATATGGACATGTGATGTATTATTTGTTGCAATATAATTCACTGCATAGCGTCTTCAGCGATCTGACTTACTAGTGCGTTTTATCGAATAAGTTCGTCAATTTTATCCGATTTTCTAACATTTCTTTAAAGCTAATTTCTTGACCAATCCCAATATGTAACTGAAGTTAATTTATTAAACGACTTGTAGACGGGGCTAATTTTCAGTGAATCGCAATAAACGAAAAATTAAAATATTGGGGTTCAGTGGTACAAAACAATTACACAATAGTTTCATGGTGAGACATGAGATATGTACACCCTCAGACGTTATGAGGGGTGTCATCCACAGTAAAAAGCAAGCTGTTTAATCAATACTGTATGGGTATGTATGTTAGCTATGACGTATGATAAGTCTTTCAATGATTAAAAGTTGCATATATATGACCCATCAACTTGCTCACAAGGCAAAACTCAGTATATTACACCTCCTAAAACTGCAAGCAGTCTCAATCACTTAAGTCAAAGTCAGTGACAGAGTCCATACTGTGACATTTCAGGAATTCAGACTATAGTAATAAGAACATTTACCCTTTGATAGAACCAAATGTGCAATACAAATATGTATGTGTGCTTTTATGTACATTTTCCTTTTTATCAACAAGTACATCACTTTCATGTGCATTTGGTAACTTTCAGTCTTCAGAGTACTGATACAAGATTGATTTATTCATACTAGTATTGTAAATATACAGGTTCTAAGTAAGTAAATCCTCACTATTCAGCATGTTCATTAATTATAATAACGTCATAGCCTCAGGTATCAATAAATCATTGTTCTACCATAAACCATTTATTGCTTGCCATGAATTGTATATATATATATATATATATATATATATATATATGGTCATGACATAATTTCTGTATTCATGGAATAGGTGTTGTATGTGCATGGAAGAAGTGAAACAAAATACCTGAAGGCAGCCTTTGACTACGGTCAGTATTGTAAGAATTTATAAAGTTTAATGGATAATTAATTTCGAAATGTAAAGATAAGTATCTTCACTTTAATTTCCTTGCCACTAGTAGATTGTAGATATTATCACTTCATGTAAGTACTCCTAACTGAGGATACAGACTCAGTATGTGAATTGCAAATCAACATGTGCAATAGTTGGATACACATAAAAGCATCTGCCAAAAGGACTTCTCACCCAGGATTAAGTAAAACACCACACAATGTAATTGGTATTAACACAGCGATTACTTAACAACTATGCAATAAATAAAATCAACTTTACCTGTATTATCCAAAAGTATGTATATTGTGCAACACAAATTAATGTGCTTGAAAACTGATAATTATGTATATTCCATGCTTATTGTCGCACAATTGCCCCCCCCCCCCCCTTAGGGGCGGGTCTTGTGGTCATTAAGCTTTTGGTGAGATAGTGATTCTACCTTTGATGTACCTCAGTGTACTCTCCTGGTCTAATTTATCCAAGGTAAGATGCTGCAATGGTGTGCGGGCCTGTCCTGTGGGATGGGGTGCTTACATACAACATGTCTGTCAGACCTGGGATGTGAATGGAACAATTTGTAATGTAGCACATCTATTGAGCACTCAAAAACAAACCAAGGTTTGTCTGTTGAGAGAAGTTAAACAGGTGTATGTTTTGTAAAAGCTGTAATACGTAACTTTAACCGAAAATGACATGGATTGGTTAATGTTTTATTATTTTTGTGTTAGTGTTTAACATACAGTAATACCAGGTGTGAATTTTGAGCCCAAGCCCTGAGTCAAATCAGTCTTCAAGCTCATACCCAGCCCAGCTCAGAATTGATGTTTTCTGCCTTCTTGGCCCAAGCCTCGACTTTTCAGGTCCATACTAGGTCAATACTTTATTTGCAATCTCTTGGAGAATAGTGCTGTGCTGTACTCATAATAAATTGAAAAACAGCACCCTGAGAATATATTTTTCTATGTTTTTTGTTGTAACTCTGACAATTATCAAATAATTATGAGGCATCGCTCACACTTACGCAATATTAGGCTACAAGTCTGATAGATTGCCTATGTTTATATCTTACAGAGCTAATGGCAGATGACTTTAATACCTATGAATTACATTAGGTTAAGGACAAGTTGTTTTACTGAGTACAAGTGAATAATTGTTAGCTCAACAGCAGAAGGGATGTGACCACACCCTGCAGACACATCTCACCATAAATATTCTTTTTTTCTGTTGTTTCTAATTTATCTAGTATTATATTCCTCTTGTTCTAATATCGGATAAATTCAAGGTAGCCCCTAACACAACCCACTGAGGTTCTTTGGGGTCCCCTGGCAAGTATATATACTTATAATCTATGCAATAATTTTAAATTGATTATGCCAAAACAAAAAAAATCATGTTGTATTCTTATGTCAAGCCGTTAAGTGCTAAATAAATCATTTTCAATAAGCTCACACATCAATGAAATATTACTGTTTTTCTGTAATAATAATGAGTTGTCTACTAATTTTTATGGTGGTATCCATCACCCTATGCTCCTCCAAACTGCTCAAATAGACCAATTACAAACAGCTAGTGATGTAACATCATTGCATTAAAATATGATATCCGTACCTGCTTCCAACAATGAACATATCCCACAGGTAATTGTTACGGGTCCGGCTAAGTGAAAACATGCCATTGGATGTAAACACAATAGGACAATGTCTTGTTTTATGTGTGCATTTTGTGCATTTAGCAAATGTTCTCATCACAACTACTGGAATTTATCTTGCTTTGTGACAATTAGCCAATCAACCACCTTTTGAAAAAATAATCACCCTCGGTTGCTGAATACTAAGAGATCTATTAAACTTAGAGATACTTTTGGAATGTGTAACGACAATTCAAGTGGTGTGCCCCTGATAGGGAAGTGGCACAGCAAACCAATCGTGCATTTTGGAAGAAATGAAACTTGACAAAATGATAGACCTCGACAAAGGAACATTTTGAGATATTGGGGCATTTGATACCTTTATGTGGTCCTTTTTTCAGTTTAGACACCTTTAATGAGAAAAACGCACTTGCAAAATCACATATTGATGTATATCATCTGTATTTCATTTGACAAAGGCATGAAAATAAACACAATGATACCCCTATGGCAGGGAAATATTTTGATATATTTCAGCATTTGATGTCTTGTATTGCTGAGGACTAGACAGCCATTGGAAAATAAAAAAAATCACTATTTGAGATATTGACACACATTTATTGGTAGAAACATGCCCAGCTACAGGTGTAAATTATGTGCTAAATGCATCACAAGTTATACAAAGAAAGAAGTGTAAAGGAGGGACATCTTGGGGGATTGGGACATTGGATATCTTTCTAAAATTGAGCTTCAAGTTTTGAAGCGGTTCATCACCAGCAGTTATTTCATGCATTTGACTGCCCTTTTAGCAGTGTAATTACCAGTATTGATAAAGTAGAATCTGTGAAATAGCAGATCTTATAAGGAAAGTATATTACTTATTATGATTTCAGAAAGTGAAAACGTTATGTTTACAATTTTGGGTGTGAAAATATATTGCTGGAATTATATTTGCATAACATAGTTATGGAAACGGGAGCATGTAGGTGAATAATTAAAATTTTCAGTCTAAAGACCTAACAAATGAAAGCATATGGCCTTCTGGTACATCCAAATTTGGAATATGCCAAACACATAGTTTTCAACTTCAAATCGAACAACTAGAAATGTTTCAAATATTTTCTTATTGCACTCTAAATTTATTATTCATTGATTACTAAGATAAATGCACCGTATTTAATCATGATGCATTGCACCTGCCAATTCATCAGTATCTTAGGATTGATGCCTCGTAACTTCTGAACACGTATCAAACTTTATGCTTTTTGTTAGGTGTGGTCAGGATTTGATGTACCATGTGTCAAGAGAACACCTCATATTATTTTATATGTCTAACAGAAACCAAAAGAAATGAAAAAGACAGTGGTGCTGGTTACAGATCATTAGCATGAGCTTCAATATGAAAGGTGCATTGCCCAAACCTGTGGCACTCACAAGACTTGATGATAAGAACTATGCAAAAGAAAATTCAAGCAATGACTTCCCATAGGAAGAGTGTGCGTACAATGACCAAGTTTCAGTCCGTCAGCAAATAGTCAATTTTTCATGCAAAAGAGGCTCTACGTTTAGCAGCATATTTCTTTTGGACAGCAATTACAGAAGGAGTGCTCAAATAGCTTTAGATACTGATCTCCTTGCTGAACTGACAAATAGTAATATAATTGCTCTTGATGCCCTATATTACAAAGGATGCACAACAAACAGGATGATTTCCTGGCCAGCTGAAGTTATGTGACTTAATAAACTGTGCCCATCAATATTAAAGATTATGGAGTTTTGTTGGTTTTCAAAAACAGATGTTGGAATAGCTTGGCCAAGGCTCTTGAATATGGCAATGACAGCGTTCAAGTTGTAAAAGTTTGCTAATTTAAAGCTGCCATATCATTTGAAAGCAATTGTTTTAAAAATTATTCCTATGCTTTTAATGGAACATGATGTGTCCACTGAGTTATACAGCCACTTGTTTGCATGTAATACCAAGTTATTAAATAAATGCAACCCTATTCTGCTTTATGTAGGATTCATGCACAAACTAGAAGGAGAGAAATTGTTAAAAAATGAACCACTTTGGCTTGAGCGTGTCAAACAAGGTGTGCTCTATTAGAATAGCAAAAAAAATGGTATTACCATAATCAATTTGAAAGCTGCAAGTCAAGATATCATGAAAACTAAAAGTGATAACTCATTTCTGGATTACTTTCTCATTAATGATCTTCCTTGCAACAATCCTAAAATAATAGCTGATAAATTTAACCAGTTTTTTTATCAATATAGGGCCAACTCTCGCAGAAAAAATAACACTTCCTCCAGGTTTAGATTCCGAGATTACATCCAAAATAACAACGACTCTACATTCACCTTTAAAAATGTTGATGAACAATATGTTCTCAAATCATAAATAGTCTTAAGACAAAGACTTATTGGGGAATAGATATGATATCAAACGAACTGCTTAAACAATGTTAAAGAGATCAAATATGAAATATTAACCCCACTAACTTAAATAATTAATCAATGTCTTGACAGTGCTTAAAAAAGGAGAACATTATCTTTTTAATAATTACCAGCCCATTTCAATTTTATCGAGCATATCAAAAAGTCTTTGAGAGGGTCATACATGACCAACTCTATAGCCACTGTCACACGGGCCGGTTGTGCCGTAGTGAACCCGTAGTATTACGTAATAGTTGCGGAAATCGCTACCCGGCTCGAAGCCGGTGGCCCCAATACGGCCACCCGTGGATACCCATGGATACCCGTCAAGCACCCGTGGGACCCTTGGCCAAGCCGCGAAACCCGGCCCCGGTAGCCGGTTGTGCCACGCTTGCATGGCACAACCGTAGAAATCTCACGGGTGTAAAAAAAAAAAAACCCCGTGGAAGGCGGGTGGCCCGTGGGACCCGGCGGGTGGCCCGTAGAACCCGGTGGGTGGCCCGTAGAACCCGGCGGGTGGCCCGTAGAACCCGGCGAATTATTCGTCCCTAATTTCACCCCGGCGGCTTGTTGAGGGGTTCTACGGGTAACCCGCCGGCTTTCACGGGTAACCCGCCGGCTTTCACGTGTAACCCGCCGGCTTTCACGTGTAACCCGCCGGCTTTTTGCTACCAGCGTCAGCGTAGGCAGGGAGGTATATACTTTAAAAAGGCTGCTGCTCCTCTAATATTAGTCCGATTTTCCTCAAATAAAGACTGAATGGCAGTATAGCTCATACTGATTCCATACGTATTTTCGGATTTAAAAAAACCCGAATATTAAGCGAGATATTTGTCTGAGAAGGCAGTTGTCTTGCGGCGGCTGCTGCTCCATTTATATTGATCCGATTTACGTCAAATCAGGACTGAATTGTAGTATATATTAAGCGAGATATTCGTCTGAGAAGGTAGCTAGGTTGGCGGAGGCAAACAGTGGTGCTCTCGCAGACGTCCGCGCCCTGACTCTATCAATGCAGGAAGGGCTGAGCCCTTCTTTAAAAGGCTGCTGCTCCCCTAATATTAGTCTGATTTTCGTCAAATTAAAACTGTATTGTAGCATAGTTCATACTGATCATGTTTTCGGATTGAAAAGACCAAATATTAAGCGAGATATTCATCTGAGAATGCAGTTCTCTGGCGGCGGCCAGGTGCTCTGTGTATGGTCATGACTTGAATGGTGTGGTCAATATTTTTGACCATGATATATATACATTGTTTGGATGAGCTTTATTGCAATTCATTTCTACTCATTCTGCCAACTGCCATGACCATTATGTCAATTGCTAATAGCATTTTGAATGATATAAAGAATGGGTGTAGAGAATACAGCAAATGCTCAATACATGTGTCAATTGCCTAATTGCCTAAATTGGGGTTCTTTGTCCTGTCAGTTGTATACAATAACCTACCAATCAATATCAAGGGAAAAAATGGAAACTCATAGTTAGTAAATAGAATACGCTACTATGTCACAAAAAGTGGCTTGACAAATCATAGGCACTGCACAATCTTGTACTTTTCGGAATCCTCAGAAGTAGCACTATCAAGCTACGGGGGATGCCATTTTTTCCCATGGCAACATAGCTTGAAATATGTTGCCATAGCAACGAACCCAGGTTTTCAGGAAATTTTAGTTTTCTTAAATTTCTTTACCACTAGCACTGACAGACTCCATCCAAGTTACATAATCAAATCTTTTAACTACATGCTTTATGTTGGTTATGTGACCTTTAAGGTCAAAGGTCATTGTCATAGTGAGAATTGGGGTTAAATGTCAAAATTTGGCCCTTTTTCACAAAAAATATTTTTTAGATTTATTATGCGTATCACTTAACATCTGTTTCCATGCAAAGAGTTATTCATCAGTAACTTGACATAGTCTAAATTTGTTCTGGATATTTAGGTTGTATTGGTATTCATGGCAACCAGGTTCAAATGATCCTAAACAAAATGATGTCTTCACAACATAGACAAATGGGAAATCCCAAAAAGCCAGATATGCGATTCCACTGTTCCTACAGCTTTCTGTGATTTGTAATTTTTTATATGACCTACTTGCAGAAATATTGTATTCGGGTGACCTTCAAGGTCAAAGGTCAAGATCATGAAAAAAGTGAGGCTAAAGGCAAAAATCTGGTCAATTTTTGCAGTAAAAGAAGACATTAAATCCTACCTAATGCTACATTGATTGGCAGGTTCCAAATTGACTTTCGTTCATGAGAATTGTAATGTAGTCCTAGCTTGTTTTACAAATATAGTTTGAATTAACCATGACAACCAGGCTAGAATCGTCACAAAAAAATCAAGAAGAATGACAATGTTGTCAAATTGGAGAGATTTTGGTGGCTGATAAGTAGTTTTTACAGGGCCAGCATGGTCTTAAACTTTGTAATATATTTGTTTTTTATATCAGGGAATATTTCAATCATGTGACCATCAAAGTCAAAGGTCAAGGTCATGGTGACAACTAAGGTCATTTTGTGCCCTACAGGAGTGAATATAATCTAATGCTGTCTGATACTGTGTGCTAATTTCTGCAAGTGACATTTATATGAAGACCCCAACATGACAAATACTTGCTCCACATACATAATTTTAACTGGTATACATGGCAACCAGACTGGATTCATCATAAACAAAACTAAAGAAAATGGCGATGTTCTCACTTTTGCGAGATTTTGCAGCCTGTTATGTTATTTCACAAGGCCAATATAGCGGTAAGCTTTCATATTTCTGTATTTGGTTTTTATACATGGGATTATTTTAGTCATGTGACTGTGGGGTCGAAGGTCTAGGTCATGGTAAAAACTGAGGTCAATGACTTTAAATTCAATATGGAAGTGAATATAATCTCATTTTATTCTGGACTTGTAATTTATGTAGAGATGTTAACATGAGCAATGCTCTCATAATATACCATGGGTATATAATGTCAAGTGGTATCCATTGCAACTAGGCTGGTTTCCTCATAAAGAAAACTAAGAAAATGACCTGCTTGTTGATAGCTGCAATCATCACTTTTTTTTTAGGGTGACCAGTGTGTTGCAAACATAAAAAAAAATTTGCTGCTATTGAGTCATATTACATTACTATTGCACATAAGCTGGCTTTCCAAGAAAAACTGTTTTTAATACTTTCTTGGAAATTTTAAACTTTTTCTGCACATTTGCATGATAAATGCCTTTGGTTGCGGCTGAAAGCTCTCAGGTGAGGAAAATTTGACTTTATTTCATTATGTTCTATTCAGTAGGTTAATTCAAGCATATGGCGCAGTAAATACATAATAATAATAATTCTAAGATGACTTATGTTTGTTTTCTAAAAATAAGTAAGTTGATATGTATTACTGGACTACATGGCAAGCAGGTTGGAATCATAAAAACAAGTCCCTGCATGGATTCCTTGCTAGTTTTGGTATATTTTCAACTGTCTGAAGCTGCATCTTTTCAGGTTTCTTAATTTGTCTGTGTCATGGAAATACCGATGTTGCCACAACAACCAGTGCTAAACTGTTGCCATGGCAATAAATAAATTATTGATGTATACAAATTTTCAGTTTTACCTATGTGAAGATCAGTCACTGACTAATTCCTTATCTTCTCATGAAACCATAAATTATTTATGTTCTTATGTTGTTGGATCTGCTGATTTCAAATCTTGCTGTTGTCACGTTGACTTTTTAGTCCTTCACCCCTTAATTTACATATCAAACTGGCCACCCATATTTTACTTTGTGGTCAATTTTTTTTCAAGTTTCAACCTATAGATTTTGTTTGGTTCATTAAAGTATCATGATTAGTAATTGAGAACACTACTAGACCCCTTTTTGACCACTTTTCTTCAATATTAGATGAAAAATGTGTCTATAATATGCAAATTAGGGACGCCATTAATAGAAATACTTATGTTTTTCAAATCTCGTAAACTAATAAAGATAATACTATTTGGTGTCTACATGTGGGTTTTCATGGTCAAGGAATACATAAAAAGTGAGTATTTACCAACATAACTAAGATTAAAGACTCATTAAAGATGTTTCCAATATGTTTCTTGTAATCGCCACCAAAGGAGAACAATTTCTTACATATACTTGAAACAATAGAGGATAATCCCACAAATATGATGCCCAGACCTAGACTTCCATAGTCAAAAAAAAACTTAAGGTGGCTCAATGATGAAACTTGGAAAACAATTGACCGAAAACGTGCCATGAACAAAAGGTTGGCTTGGAGGTTATATAATTTACTGCTGTTGGGAAAAAAAATCGATTGAGGGTCATTGATCTGAGTTTTCATTATTCGTTTTTGGCTTTAAGATTACATGACTTAGTTATTCGCATGTTATAAAATGCAGAAAAAAAACACCTGGAGGCTACGCTGGCCTTGTTATATTACCTTGTTATACTGCTTAACAGCCATTCAAAATCCTGCCAATTTGCGAACATGGTCCTTTTCCTCAGTTTTGTTTGTGGTGAATATTGCCTGGTTGCCATGGATACCAGTTAAAATTATATATCACCTGCAATTTCCATCATACATTCAGAGAACATTGGTCATGTTGACATCTCTACATAAATTAACAGTGCAACGTAAAATGAGATTATATTCATTTCCATATTGCAAATGGGCTGATTTAAGGGTCAATCAGTTTTTACCGAGACCTATAGCTTCGACCCCACAGTCACATGACTAAAATAATCCCATGTATACACCAAATACAGAAATATGATCGCTTACAGCTATTGGCCTTGTGAAATTGCATCTCACAAAAGTGAGAATATTGTCATTTTCTTTCGTTTTGTTTATGATGGATCCAGTCTGGTTGCCATGGATACCAGTTCAAATTATATATGTGGAGCAAGTATTGGTCATGTTGGGATCTTTATATAAATGTCACTTGCAGAAATTAGCACACAACATTAGATTCTATTCACTCCTGTAGGGCACAAAATGGTGGCACATGGGTCATTGACCTTAGTTGTCACCATGACCTTGACCTTTGACCTTGATGGTCACATGATTGAAATATTCCCTGATATAAAAAAATTAATATTTAAGACCATGCTGGCCCTGGAAAAACTACTTATCAGCCACCAAAATCTCTCCAATTTGACAACATTGTCATTCATCTTGATTTTGTTTGTGACGATTTTAGCCTGGTTGCCTTGGCTACCTATTCAAACTATATTTTTAAAACAAGCCAGGCCTACATTACATTTCTTACAAACCAATGTCAATTTGAAAACTGCCAATCAATGTAGTATAAGGTAGGATTTAATGTCTTCTTTTACTGCAACAATTTACCAGATTTTCTTTTTAGCCTCACTTTTTTCATGACCTTGACCTTTGACCTTGAAGGTCACCTGTCTAAAATATTCTGCAAGTAGGTTATATTAAAAATTACAAATCACAGAAAGCTGCAGGAACAGTGTAATCACATATCTGGCTTTTGGGATTTCCCATTTGTCTGTGTTGTGAAGGACATCAATTTGTTTATGATCATTTGAACCTGGTTGCCATGGATACCAAGACAACCTAAATATCCAGAACAAATTTAGATTATGTCAAGTTACTGATGAATACCTGTTTGCATGGAAACAGGTATTGAGTGATACGCATAATAAATCTAAAAATGTTTTTATGTTAAAAAGGGCCAAATTTGTACATTTAACCCCAATTCTCACTATGACAATGACCTTTGACCTTAAAGGTGACATAACCAAAATAAAGCATGTAGTTAAAAGATTTGATTAGGTAACTTGGATAGAGTCTGTCAGTGCCAGTGGTAAATAGGGGCTAATGGTGCTATTAGATTGATAGAAGGTGTCTGAAATAGCAAAGTATCAAACTGTGATATCTGTGATAAGAGAGACGATTTTAGGGAAATGTTTTTAGAAAAAGATGACATTATGAAAATTTTAGAATTGTATGCACTTATACTTTTTTTGTCCTGATTTTATAATTATTTTATCTATTAGATTTTACTACATGTAAAATTATTGTTATGCTCTTTTTGCATAATAAAGAATTATATATTTGTACAACTCGGCCTATCGGCCTTGTTAGACATTGACGATTTTGGGTGTACACATCAAAGAGAGATAGAGAGATAGATAGATACATAGATACATAGATAGATAGATAGATAGATAGAGAGATAGAGAGATAGATAGATAGATAGATTTGATAGATTAGATAGATAGATTACATAGATAGATTAGATAGACAGATAGATAGATAGAAAGACAGAAAGTGCAGCCCTTTAAGGCAAGTTCTTGCAACTATCGGGGGTTGATTGATGATGTGAGAGAGAGGAGTCCACCCATGTAATTACACCTTAAATTTTACCCCATGGGTGGGATATTTTACAGCATGGACAGAGGAGCAGACGAGCGTCTTACCACTACACCACCCAGCTGCCTAATTTGAGCAATCTCTTTATACGCTCCATTATATTCATATTATATTTATATTATATTTAACGAAACAAAGAACAAAATTAAATGTCAAAATTGAGTTCTGAAAGTAGAAGTACTATGATTATCACATGCATGCAGGTACACATGCATAAGAGAAGTCAAATGTGGTAGATTCAGAATATATGAATTTTTCACATTTTCCCCTCATTATATGTCAAGGAATATGATTATAAGGTAATCAAATTTTTTTAAAAATACACTGTAATTTTCCAAAGTTTTATTAATATCATTGTAAACATAGAGTGCCACCCAGATAGTATTCCAAATTAGCCCAGCATCGTTACCAAACAGGTCACTGTCATCACAACATCGTATTAACATCGCCGACATCGCGCCAACATTGAAACGATTTGGAATGCTATCTGGGCGGTGTTTACGGAATGCAGCAAACAATACAATTTATTCAGATTTTCCATTATTTTGAAAAAAAGTAAGAAATAAAATTCCAAATACAGTTTTAATTTAGACATTTCATAACACATTTTGATGAAGAAATGAGAAAAAATAGTTCAACATAACCCCAATGGCCTAGTGCAAAAATAATGAAGCCAATGTGTGACATAAGCACAGCGTTACATTTTGCAGTTTTTGCAAGTTAATTCTTCATAAAGGATCACAATCTTCTTAATAACTGAAATGTTGGTGTTAGTATCATTGAAGATATCATAATTTCATTATTGCTTCAATTTGCTTTTGATGAATGCTCATGAAGCTGTTGTATTTTGTAAAAATGTACATATCATTTATTTTCTCCTATCTAGAAACCTCAAATTCATTAAATAATTTTAATGTTTTGCCTAATATCAGAATGAAAGTGACTCAGTCATTTAATTTTATTACATTGTGGATAGACTGTTTAGTTTATAGGCTGGGGGCAGATAATCTGAGACAATTCTAAGATTGCTCGGTACACCAATTTCATGTTTCTGTTATCCCCTCACTGCCCTGGAAACATAACATAAAGAACGTCAATAATAGTATGAAGAACATATGATACCATGATTTTATGCTATTATTTTTTTCTGAGTAATAAATGGAGCATAACGCTCGGGACAAAATATGCTTCACACTGATTGATGAATACCAGTCAAACCGGTAAAAAACTAAATTTGAGCTATAGATTTTTTAACAAACATTATTGCTATCTTTCAGCAAAATTTTAGCAATATATATGCTAAATAATTTGCATAATTTCTCCAATAATGCATTAAATGTGGACATTTTCCTGGTATTTAGAATGGAGAGTATCTTTTGAGATGAACAGTGAACAGGCAGAGCAAAGAATAAATACAAAAACATTTAGTTTTTGAAAACTGGACTAAATATACATTAGAAAATGTCAGTTTGGAATATTCAATTATCAACACGAATTATTGAAATAAATCAATGATATTTTACCAACTTCAAAATGTCACACTAAAAATGGTAAAAAATGCCGTTTTTCTGCTGTTCATTTGTTTATAAAATCAAAACAGCTCCCTTAATTTGCCTCAAGTTTTCAGAGAATGCTCGCAGCATCTACCAAATATAAGATAAATATAAATAACAACTGAAGTATTTGTTGTATAGCTGTATTGAATGTGAGACTAAATATGACATCAAAGGCTTCATTATTTTTGCACTAGGTCCAATATATATATAATGCCAGACTTATATACTTTAGCTAAAAATATCAAGTGATTTACAGTATCAAATGTTCAGAGGCATTGTAGAGAAAATCTACCCAGGGGTGGAATATGACATGTTAACAAACTCACTGATATTTTGTGGAATCAATTTACTTGGTAAAATAACCTCATAAAATTTTGAATCCCTACTTCTAATGTAAAAAAAAAAGAACAAAATGGCCCCCTTGTACTTACAAGAAATCTTTTCTGTAAAGGAAGACATTTATAATTTGAGGGCAAATGACACTTTCAGTATCCCACAGTTTAACTCCATTAAATATGGCAAAAAAAGTTTCAGGTACTATGGAGCAAAATTATGGGTGCATATCCCGAGTAACATTAGAAGCGAAGTCTCACTCAGCAGCTTCGTATCCGCTGTGACTGACTGGTTACATAATCAAAATGACATTATGAATATAAATTTTTTATAAACTACAATCTCACAAAAAATGTAGAAATGGCTAGTCAAATTATTAAAGAGCTGTTTGTGATAACTTGTACCAATGCTGACTCAAAAGGTGCTGAACCTAAAATGAAGTGCTTTACAGAAATGTGCTATATTTATGATATATTTGTTAGTCCTATTAGATTTATGTATTATTATTGGTATGTCATACATAAGCTTCTGCTTGGTTTGTGTATTTTGTCTTGAACAATGTATGTGATTCCGTGAATTGAAACGACAATAAATACATTTTACTACTACTACTACTATTGGCTGCTGCCATGGAAACAGGGTTTTTTTATATTTGCCGTTTGGATCGAGCTCCAAAAATACCCACAAATTGTGATTTTACAAAATGTTGGCATATTATTTAATACACAATAACATGCCAGTTAAAAAATAACCAGCTATGGTTTTCATATCAAAAGTCCTGTTTTCATTTAATATATCACCTGGGCTCATACATGAAGAGTATATATATATTAATTTTGTTATTCTTATTTTATCATTCGGCTAAAAGCTTTATAGCATATGTACTACTGTTTGTTTTACACCTCCGACAATAATAAAGTTTTATCTTATCTTATCTTAGGTGGACATCATGTGCACATTATGGTATGTTTTTTAAATGTTTTGAAATTGATTGGCACTTAAGTTTGAACATGTTTTAAGTGTACCAATTAAAGAAGCACACAAAATACTGAATGTGCACTAATAATGAAAGTAGAGTTGTAATGACGGCAACATTATATAAATGTAAGAAATGTACAGTCATAATGAAGGAAACATTCTATAAATGTAAAGTGGATAAATCCTATAAAAATAGGGACGGGTGGGTGGAAGAACTGAATCTGATGAGATGATGGAATTTGAGCGGGAGAGTCTGCTTATATAAGCTCTCAGGAATAGGGGGCACGGAAGTGTTCCCTGATTGGCTAGATGATGGTCAAGAGACCTGAACCTTCCTGGCCATACAGGAAGTGGCTAGCTAGAAGAAACCAATATGGCTGCCCAGTGACATTAACCGAATTTACCTGGTATGTAAATCTCATATAAACTGCAAAAAAGATCTGTAAGCACAATAGTTAATGCTAAGTACAACACACATTCAGAACCAATAATGAAATCCCTAAATCTTGTAAAAATAAGTGACAGCAAGAAATTTGCTTCATATTTATACACTTCATAAATCTCAGTTACCGAAATATTTTGTTACTTAGATGTTCATAACAAACTTAGAAATTCATAATTATAATACTCGACAAAGAACCTATCTTAGACAACCACAAAGCAGACATGTATTTGTAAAAAAACAGTGTCAGATTTAGAATCCCAGTTGTTTACAATAACCTACCAATAAATATCAGATCATCGACCATTAGAATTTTGGTTCAAATTACCGTTAGTGTGGGAAATGAACAACCCTAATCCGAGAGTAGGTGATAAGCCGAAAAACAAAACTTTCAAGTATGTGTATGATAGGAACAAACTTAATGAATATATGGCTAACTATGATAATGAAGATGCTAGGAAACACTCTTTCAACTAGACTGTGATATTAAAAATAATGTTAATACAGACACACTAATTGATACAGTTTTCAAGTACGTAACTGATAGCATAGAGCCAACCTTCTGTAAAAAGAAGTACAAACCACATAACTGCACATTCCCAAATAACAAATGATTTGATGATGAATGTAAAGAGTTACGAAAGCTAGTCAACAACTTTGCGAAAAATAATGACTTTTCCGCAGACGCACATAAAAATGAATATTTTAATCTTTGCACGGCTTATAAACAGACAATACAAAGAAAAAAAAGACATTTCCAACTAAGTAATAGGAAAAATATAGAAAATCTTCTTAGTAGTAACCAAGCAGAATGTTGGAAACACTGGAATAAACTGAAAAAATCTAGTAATATTCAATCTAATCAACCTGACCTAAACACGTTCTATGAATACTTCATGCAACAGTCCCGACCTCCTTCTATTGAATATTTTGACAATGAACATATGAGACTGATTGTGAATATTCTGCAGACATCATTCTATTCCTGTGACAACCCTTTATCTACTCATATCTGTGATAGTGAAATTACTGATGAGAAAGTTACAATACACCTAAAGAAATTAAAATGCAATAAAGCTGCCGGAATAGATGGGATACCTGCTGAATTTTTTAAGTATGCAAGTGAAAAATTAAGAAAACCTTTCTGTGCAGTGTTAACCTACGTACTTGATTAAGGCGAATATCCTACTTAGTGGTCAGAAGGACTAATTAAAGCTTTGCACAAAAAGGGAGATAACTACAGAAAAATCACAATAAAGGTAAAATTTTGGACTATCTCAAACGTACAACCTAACTATAAAAATTAGGTTCCTAATCTTGATGATCCCTGCCAATTTGGGTTTACCCAGGAGCAAGCACAGCTGAAACCTCTCTGTCTCTGTTTTGTCGATTTTACAAAGGCATTTGACTACATTAACAGAAATGCTCTATACTATTAACTTATGAATTAAAAGATAGGCAATAAAATGCTTAATACAATAATGAGCATGTATGACAAAGCTAAAGCTAGAGTTAATCATTTAGGCAATATTGGAGATATGATCGATAGCAGCTATGGCATTTTGCAAGGTGGAATTCTCAGTCCCAAGTTGTTTAATGATATTTCTATCTGACCTGCCCAATTATCTAAAGGAATCAAATGGTGTAGCCCTTAGTAATCTCATGCTCACACATATTTCATATGCTGACAACATAATTCTACTTGCACATTCTGCAACATCACTTCAAAGCAGCATAAATTCTCTACATGAATTCTACTAAAAGTGGCATCTAATTGTGAATGTAGGAAAAACTAAAATAATGAAATTTGGCAATAACAGACAACATCAATTTTACTATGATAACCAAGAAGTTGAAAATTTGAGTCCTTTAAATATCTTGGCCATGTGTTAACAAACGTAACTTGCATAAATCAATGACTGTTTATCTTGTTTCACAAGCACAAAAAGCACTTTTTGCTTTGCAAAGTGACACCAAGCAGACATTAGGACATATTACTCCTAAACTTGCCCTAAAAATGTTTGGCACATATATTTTACCAATCCTTGAGTATAATTGTGAAATAAGGTCCAGTAACAAATCTGTAAATGAACTAGAGAAGGTACAATTATGACACCTAAAAAATATGTTAGGAGTTAGAAAACAGACCTCATCACAAGCTGTGTATGTTGAGCCTGGCAGATTCCCATTACATGTACGACAAAAGTATAGAATGATCAACTATTAGATTAGACTAGAAAAACTGCCAGCTAAAAATATTCTTAAAAAATGTTTAAATGAGCAAAAAGATATGCACACTTCTGGTAATAATGCTTGGGTTGGGAAAATTATTTGTATGCTCAATGAACATTATCCACAAAGAGACCATATAAGACTTGCAAACAATGAGCTAGAATCCATTGCTAAAATGTTCAAATCTAAAATCTATGAGAAATGTCAGGTAACTATACTGAAATCAATGACTCTACACTACGGCCAAAACTTAGAACTTATAAACTCATCAAGACTGATTACAGGCTAGACCCCTACCTTCTACTAAACCCTTAGCAGAAAAATGTATCATAAAATAGCCAGATTTAGAGTAAGCTCATATAATTTACGAATTGAAATAGGTTGACATAAATACCCTATATTGCCAGCAGGTGAGAGCTAATGCCTCAAATGCCATATGCATGAAATCGAAGATGAAAAAAATTGTCTCATAGTATGCCCACATAACACACTTATTAGTCGTGAGCACCTCTTTAAAATAGCTAATGATCACATAGAAAATTCTGAGCAACTAAACAAAGAAGACAAATTTAAGACCATCATGAAATCAAAAGAGCCTGAGAAGTTAAAAGCCTTGGAAAATTTCTTGTAAATATTTATGCCTAATGAATGTTTGGGTCATCATCCATTGTTGAGCATTATTAACCATCACCCCCCAAACTAGCAGTTTCTGCACTATAATTATTGTGATCTATGTGCTTTTACATTCATGTATATAACTGTTGATTATGCCTTGTTGTATATACTCCTAATTCAAATGTTGTACTTAAATTAACATTGTGATAATGAACAGTATTAACTGCAGTAATATATGTATTTAGGGTTACTGTATAATGTGATATATGTCTATATATATATATATATATATATATATATATAATATATATATATATATATATATTTTTTTTTTTTTTTTTTTTTTTTTTTTAAATGAATGTACAAAACTTAATGCTCATATTACCATGCTATTGTTCAGCAACTGGGACCATGGATGTGTAGATAATCTATTGATAATGTATACCTTTAACTTTTATACCATGTCTATATATATTGAATATAGAAATAGTGAGTAGAAGTAGACTTAGAACATGTTATTTTTGACAAATGTATCATGTATGATATAATATCAGGGAAAAAATGGAAACCCATAGTTATCAAGGTTTTAGTAAATATGTTAAACAGTATCTAATAGATAACTATAACTCTACCTGTCAAATAAGAAATTGTTATGTATTTCAGAGAAATAATCTCATATAATAGTTCATTTTAACTGCTTGAGGTCCCAAACTATCCTCTACTTTTTCCCATCCTATACCATAGGCCCTTGTGTACTATCGTGTTCCTTCAGGATTCTTCTTTTCCCCTCCTCTAAGAAATTCCTTTGTGTTTCTGTCATCGGTTCCCTCTGGGATTCAATCTTTGCCATATGCTACCTCCATTTATTAGTATTCTAAATTACTGCACCTAACTGTGAAATGAGTCCGTCCTCCGATCTGCAGAATGCTGTGGTCTCATGATGATTGCCACCATGACAAAAAATAATAATTACATAGGAACATCAATTGCTGCTTCTGATGCAGTATGTGAATATCATTATTTCATTTTAGATGTCATACATAAGGTCTCAACTCAAAGCTTTTGATTCTCATCATAATACTAAGTAAGCTGAGGTATAAGGATAATTAAAATAAAATATAGATCTCAAAATGCTTCAAAATTACACTATGTGAATCTCATATAGGATCATACCATGCCACTACTAAGGTCATGCTCCAGTATTGATCAGTCAATAATACTTAGATATTTGCAACTTGATTGGATCTCCCTGAACCATTCAGGTTGGCTAGGGTGGGGGCCTAGCTCAGTGGTAGCACTAGCTTCCAACCACTGGGCCCTTTTTTCAATTCCCAGTCGAGCCTATGTTGGATGGCTGTTTCATCCTTCGTCTCATTGCCATGGTCCCTACCTGTCCAAATAAGCCCATCAGGTGCAGAAATACAGGACGTAAAGCCCTAATCCACCGCCACTACCGCCATTCAGGTTGGCACCTCGAAGTCCGCAAAAATTGCCTTAGAGGTGTCCTCCTGCACCATGTAAATTACTGTTTCACAGAGAAATAAAAAGTCTCGAGTCTTCCTGGGTTGTTGCTAGGGGGTTTGTCTCACTGTTTAACCCGTTGTTCCCCTACATTGTATCTATTCAGGTATTCCCATAAACAAAACGACAAAAAAGTTGTTAGCAACTATGCATTTTATTTGGGATGATCAAATTCTGTGTAAAAAGATGCTTATCTTTTGATAAAATATTGTAGACAAAAGTCAAAATGAATGAGATGTTGAGCCATAACCCTATGAATGTTATCTAAATGCTCAGAGCTCAGGTGCACCCACAATACCCGAGTCCTAATTAATCAACCCATGCCTTAGACTATCTAATTTTTATTACATAGCAATAGTGAGACATTCAATTGATGCTAAATGAGAAAAAAATGACACAAGCACGTCCAAATCTAAATTGTTTACAGCAAGGAGATAATTTCTTTAATACGTTACATGTATAATAAATATAGTCAATTCATGATACGAACCACTGTCACAATCTATTTGTTACTGTTTCTGATTAATTTTTCAAACATTTCTTCTTCTCGCACATTTGTAACAGCAATGATTATAAAATGTATAATAGCAATTGGGTGCACCCTTTGATAAGCTTTAGAGATTGAAAAACATGAGAAAATGTCCTTTATTCCAAGTTTTGGAAGTTCCAGTGCTGATGGGGGTTCTCGTGGTAGTGGCCTTGCACGATCTTTGCACAATTATCCTCACAGGCGTCTTCAATCTCCAGGCATTGATTTGCATCATGCTTGCTGAGAATTGCACTGCCATATCTCACCCAAATGGCATCAGGGTGCCCAACTTCGAGGTCATCCATCTCCAGGTGGCCATCTGGTGGAATATAAATATATAAAAACATCTATAATCTTGCCGCACTGTACATATGCTGTATTGTATGATCAGAACTAGATTTACATAGGGGGCCAAAGTGGCTGTGGCCCCAGGCCCATTTCCAAAAAGTGGCCCTTATTTACCAACAAAATAATAATACAGTGGAGATGCAGATGGTTTACACCTTACACCCTAGTGGACCATTCAATGAACCTTAGGGGATCCTGTACTGTTGAGAACTGGACAGAAAATAAATTATTAGCATGATTAAAGAGCTACTTGCTGTAAGTTCCTTAGTGTGGAACTGCAGCTAATGTCGATTTTTTGACCATGTGTGGACTTGTCTTGTTTACTTTTAACAGTTTTAATTGTTTTATACATTTTGATAATTGTGACCTTTCTTTTAAAGTGTCAATGAAGTTGATATATATTTGAGTCTGTGGCCAAGGAGTCAGGATCCTGACACGTCAAAGCCCAGCCGTATATGTAACATATTGAAGCAAGTGAATTATATACTTCATTGAAAGAAATTTTACTAAATTAATTATTATATTTTGACGGATTAATATGCGCATCTCCTTTTTCACTGTACCTCTTGCATTGAAAGCGTATCCGTTGATTTTTGAACGGATGAAGCCATGTTTATCCTCAAACCACTGTTGGTTGTCGTTGCCATGGTGATCCCAAGTGATGACATTTGCCCCAGCAGAGGAGTCACCAGCCTCAATGTCCAGGCATTTTCCGTTCAACATGCTTGATATTATGAAGTAGGGGCTATCCCTGATAATTAACAACAAATTGCAAAATAAATTCTGTTTATGCTTTAAAGCAATGAGATCTTTTTCAATATTATTTCAAACGATGGAGAGAGACAGCCCTATATGCCATCTTTCTGATCAACAAAAATTGATGATTTTTTAATGGATCTCTCTGAAACCCAGGAGCTGATGTAATCGGTGGTGAAAGTATGGGTCTCAGAGTGTTCCTCCTGAATCATTTATATCTTGTTATTTCAAATCATAAAACCTCGTTATCATGGATACATGCTGTTAGAAACGAATGTCCTCAACACTTTTTACTATTTAAAAACATCATTGGTATTTACAAAGTTACACTTAAGATCTGCCGAAATTTTGTCAACAATATGTCTTATTAGGTATAACTATTCGAAATATTTTCCCAACTTGTGAGTATTGTTGTGTTTGCAGGGATATTGTTCTACTCACAGATGCACTGTCTCCCACTTGTGTTCTGGCTTGTCATCGAAGTCCTCAACACACAGGTGACCTGCATGTTCATGCCTGGCATCCACAATATGCAGCACCCTGTTCCTGTTGTGTTTCCTGCACACCCTGTCACCCTCGATCATCCACTCCTGTTCATCTTTCCCGCGCTGGAAGATGTTGATGATCACTCTGCCATCTGGTGTTAATAACAAAAATACATGACTTTTTTTTAAATCTTAATGATATCGTCCCAGACAGCATTCCAAATCGTTTCAGCGTTGGCGCGACTAAGCGACGTCAAAACAATGCTGTACTGACAGTGGCCTATATAGAAACGACGCTGGCCCGATTTGGAATGCTATCTGGGATAGGCATCACTGACATATACGTATCAGGTGACATGATTTTCCTGATCAATAAATTGTGTACTTGGGCAAAATTAAAGGAAAGCATTACAATTAGTATTGAGTCAACTATCTGACCTGTATTTTCCTTGTGGTTAAATTAGCAACAGTACAAACTGTGTTCCAAATTATTCTGACCAAACACATTCCATTTATGCAGTTTCATATATATCGTCACGGAGGGGAGGGGAGGGTATTATCGACAGGGCGGGTATTTTTGACACTCACATTAAAATGTTTTTATTAAAGGATATTCATCTGACTGAAATTACACGACGTCTATCATAATTTGTCAAGGTGGCTTTTTCCCTTACTTTTGCACCCGTTAGACTTATAAAATGGAGAACCAATAGTGGATTTTCACGGAAGGTTCTCTGTATTTCCACCAGGTGGCTAAAACATAATACTGCAATTCTATTGGCTGAAAACGTTCCCGCCCTTGACTGTGATTGGCTGAAGCAAAGTGCATCCTAGCAGCAGTATTTTTAGTACATTTTTATGTATGTTTGATACTTCATCATTTAGTTGATTTTTGTTATTTTTCTGAGAAAGTTATATTTATGGAATCACTTGGGTATTACCTACTCTGTCCGAAAAGCAAAATGAGTAATAAGAGGAGAGGAAAGACTTATGTCTTGCTGAATTCAGGGCTGTTCAGTGAAAAGACTCTATTCATGCATCCAGGCTGATGCAGTTATACTCTAGTTCATCCAAGGTTATACGACCAGTATGACTAAGGTGCATTCTATGGTGTTATTCAACCACCATTGGATACAGTTATGGACACACTTGTACACCATGTGTCAGATGTTCAACATCCAGGCATCTGCTGGACATCAATTTCAAAGTGATATAATCCACTTGGATTTACATCTGGCCAAGCACAATAAAAACACATGCGCATTACTCAATCCCTGCATAATACGTTTCATTTTAATATAAAGATATATCCAGGTATGGATTATTGGAGCTTGTTTGTTCAGAAGTAAGAGAGGAATTCATATTATCAATATTTGTTCACACTGTACAATGCACACATGGTCCTGTTTCAAATTCCCCTAAGGAAAACCCCCTTTTCGGTCTGATGCACATATGAAACATTCCAAAGGAATTCCAAAATTTTTTTAAGAACTAACACTTAATACAGTCCAACAAACAGATAAGTACACCTAACTGTAAACAGCAATAAGTGACCCAGTGGTCAAGGTACTGGTCAGCTCTTTGATAGTCCTAGTTTGGATTGCTTGTTAGATTACCATTTTCCTAAGCTAAATCTGGGAGCTTTCTTGTGGAAAGTGGTGCCCAGATAACATTCCAAATTAGGCCAGCATCGTTTTCATATCGGACACTGTCGGTACAACATAGTTTTGACATCGCAGACATCGCGCCGACGTTAATATGATTAGGAATGCTATGTGGGATATATAGATAGATAGATAGATAGTTAGATAGATGGATAGATAGATAGATAGATAGATAGATAGATAGATAGATGTTAAAAGTGCCTGATGTAGCTTATTCCTGTACCAATTAAGTACTCCTATCTATCTTATCTTATCATTTCTTATTTTATCTTATCTTATCTTATCTTATCTTATCTTATGTCCAGTTGAAGCAGTATCAACACATAATTGTTTTTCTCACCACCTCTCTCCTCAAGAACGAGATTCTCGTCTGCTTTGGACCTGATCACGTGATGGGCCTGGTCCTCGTACCACAACTGATGGGGTGCTTCGCGGTACTCCCAAGTGATGACGTCATTGTGGGGCTCTGCTTTTCCGTTTGACAGATCCAGGCAGAGACTGTTGAGTTCAGAACGAAACCAGAAGTACTTTCCCTCAGGCATGATGGATTCTCTAACCTGCAAAAGATCAGTCAATTTTAATACAAAAATAAAAAAAACCAACGAGTAGTGATTTATGGTATCCCAACAGGCACCAATTGATTGGGTTAGTATAAGTAATTTTATTGACAGGATATTATCATAATTGATACATTTGTCAAACATACAAATAACATACAATAATAACATACAATAATACAGTACTTTTACAGTAATAAGATTATAATACTAAAAGTGTTAAGCTAACAGTCTATATTAAATGTTGTAACTATGTATTTTACAGCAAGTTGGTCACGGTTGTGACTAGTAAAAATACTAATAATAAAATTGAATTTAAAAAACTGACATATATATACTGCTTGTCCCAGTGGTTTTAAATGGAGCTATATATATTGCAAAAACGCGCATGTTCTTCACATGTGTGTATATACTACAACGAGCATATAATTAATAAATATCATGCAAACTAGCATTTCAAGACGCGTCAATGTGACATAACGTACACGCGTGTATGTGTAATAACGAGCACGTGTGTGTGTAATTGCTCGCAAGTTTACATAGGTAATGTTGAACGGACATTTATTTTTGTATGAGCTTTATTTAAACGTCAGATTATGTTCGATACATGCTGGCAATAAAAAGAAAATGAGCATGTTGTATATCCAGATGAGAAAAGAAGTGACAACACAAGATAGAAACAAGAAGCATGGTGTATTTATTGCCTTTTTTAAAAGTTAACCAAAATAGAAATAAAACTAAATATTATGCAATGACTAGTACACGAGTAACGAGTATTTACACATACACAAGTGCAATAAATTGCATATACACGCGTGCTAATTCTGACATATACACGAGTGTGCTAGTAATGCCACATACACACGTGCTAGTAAACTCATATACACGAGTGGGTTGCAAGATTTGGCACATACACTCGTCCACTCGTGAATGCAATATCTCGCAATATATATATGTGTGTATGGACGTGTAGGGCCTAAACATCTGACGGGTTTGAAATTGGTTCTCAGCCCTGTTGATTATCAAATCAAATCAAATCAATCATGACCTCACATAGGAAGTAACATTTCTTAACTCTGACTGAACAGGGAGACAAAATGCAGGGGCAGTGGCAATATTTCGCTTATTTATTGATCTTTTTTGAAATAGGATGAACATTTGAAATTAAAAGCACAGAATTTTAAATCAAATAAATTTTAATGCAGGCCATGACGGATGCAAAAATGGCTTAAATTTTGTGCCCCAGATGAGGGGTTAATAAATTCAAGTTCATGTATTGTTTAACAATAGTGGGCTTTCTAATATATATATATATATATATATATATACATTTACAACTATCATCCAAGGATTCATCCCACACTGTTATCTATTCAGTTTTTTCTATTAATCATTCCAATGAGTAATTTTTATTGCTGAAACTTGAAAATTGTAAACAAGATACAACTAGTTATGCGACCATGCCTATAAATTTCAACTTGTTTGTGAGTTAGTGGAATTCATTGTATCAAGGTAAATCCACCTTAAACCCCCTCTGGGGAGTCAGTGTTTTCCACGCTTGAATTAACTTCTGGGCTATGCCAAAGTTAGCAAGAACAGGACAAGGTCAAGGTCTTTGAGGAGTCTTAAGGTGAACACCCACACAGTACAATATCATAATTCTTGAAATGTGCAAACACCATAGCAAGCAACAGTTCGGTCATATGCACTTTACAAGTAGGATGAAATCGTTTAAATACAATAGGGCCTTGTTTCGAGGCCACTTCTGGATTGAGGCCACTTTTAATTGAGGCGACATATATCTTGGTAGAGTAATATAAAGGAAGGTTGCTGCAAGACAGAGGTCTTTAAGACTTAACTAAATTCATTTGAAACCCCAATTAAATTCTTATGACACTCCCTCTCATGTTCAGGTATAGATCAGCTGCCAGTAGGACACGTAATGATGAGATACAAGGCTCAGGCATTACAAGCTTCAAGTAATACAAGGTCCGGCAGGAGTGTGGTTTGATCTGTAGAAAAGCTTGATTAAGTTAATAAATCTTTAATTCAGATCCATAAAACTCTGCTCACAATAGAAAAATTCCCTTAACCGATTCAAGTTTAAGGCATCCATCATTCCGGCAGCCTATTCACTGCAGACAGTCTTCACAGAGGCATGTGCATATTTGTAAACACAGTCACACAGTGAGACACTATGACTCTGTTGCCCCCTCCCCCTGCAACTCCCACAGAGATTACTTGCATTCAGTCATGTCTGGAGTAAAATATCAATATAATTGTCATCAGAGCGAGATGAATAACTCAATGAAGGGTACGTTTTTAATTTTCTTCTTTTTCCCCCCTCTCCAAGGTAATTTCAACTATTCGGTTTTGAATTTTTATTATTATTTCTTTTTTCTTTACTTTATTTGTCACTATATGAATTTAATTTCAATCATATTTAAATAGCTTCTTGTTCTTTTCATTTATAGTGTAAGGGGTGTGCACAGTTTTACAGCTTTTTAGTAAGCTAGTACACTCCCTACAGTATGCTTATGTCTTTTATTGTTTATGTAATGTACTAACTGTCTTGAACTACTACATACTGTGTACAAATAAAAAAAAACTTAAATCTTAAATCATGAATTTTAAGCTTAATTTTCCACCGTTTAACCTCGTCTGTAACTTTAGGCAAGCAACTTAAATATTTTTCACTAACTTCAGACATTTTGAGTGTGTCTATAGAATAACTAACCACCTGGCCATGTTTATTAACAGTTTATATATACAGATTATAGTCAGCTTTAACTTACAGGCCAGGCTTAGTCAATGTGACTATGAAAATATATGGCAGACATCACATACACATCACATTTAGTTATTATATGTTGTGCAAGCTCACACCCTTGCACTGTGATGATTTAAATGATCAGCTCTGTATAGTCACCGACTGAATATGAACTAAAAATAGAAATTCACCTGCAGGCAAGTAAATGGTTTGCCCTATGTACTCTAGATCACTAGTTCACTGAAAACTGGCTTGCCTGTGCAGTACAGTATATCCAACATAAGTCAATATATAAATAAAAAGTTTCAAATATTACAGTGATAAAACCATGGAGCCCAACATATGATAGAACTGTGTTTATGGTCTACAGGTAATTTTTAAACGAGCCTATGCGATGAGATTGTAAAACTTAAAGAACACATACTTAATATACAGTTTTATGTGATACTAATATTATGAATAGTGTGGACCACAAAAATACGTCATTCTCATTCGGTAGTAAATACCAGCACAGAAATCCACACCTACCTTCAAATAGAATATAGAAGATAGCAATATCGGAGAGTAAAGGTTGCATACTGCCCCACTCTGTTTGTAGCACAGGGCAATGCTGAGACACACCCTCAAAATCTAAATAGCAAGGGAAGCTGTATTGACACATGTGCCCGGGAAACTTTCAGCATTGCTCTACTCAGCCAACCACACAGTGTATTCAGATCACGATATATTGACGTTTTTTAGATTTATTTCCGTTTGTTTGGCTGTCTAGAGAGCAGGTGTTCTAATTTAAATTGGTAGCATCCTGCCACATGTTAGTATAATTATGTTTAACATGGATGCCATGACATAACTTCAACTAAAATATGAGTAATTTATATAAAGCACACTAGATATATATTTCAAACTGCTGTAATGACAATAGCATAATCATATGACTCTGTGAGAAATGTTATGGCTTGTTTACTGCCACACAGCACTTTCACTGGAGTTCAGTTGTTTGTGCTAGAAATGTACAGGAAATACTTCACTGTAATATTTGTCTGAATGCAATAACAGTCTGGATATGATCCTGGATATGATCCTGGACATTACACTCATATTGACAGCATAGTTATTATTAATTGTAGTTGAGCATTAAGTCCTCACCAATATTGTTAATATGAAAACGAAAAGGTTTTAAGTAGGAGCATGAATTGCAATAGCAAACCAAATCACTTCAAAATGTTATTTTGTTGATAACAAAGAGTGGCATTTTACGATCAAACGAGGTTCGTTTCATGTATGTTTTATGTTATCATATAACAAAATATCAGTCTCTTGTGAAGAAAAAAAAGTTAGCAAATATCTAGACACAGATGTTGTTGCCAGGTCAGACTGTTCAGTGTGTTCAGTGCAAGTACATTGGAACACTATAGCTTCCCATATTACCTGGCATCAATCCAATATATACTTCAATGTAAATATCAAATAAGAAACATCAAATGAAGGGACTTACCAGCTAGAGTTAGTGAATAAGTGTTGTGCGGTCGGAGTCTCCGTGGAAAATGAATGGACTTCCTAGGTATGCAATGGTCCGATGATTCACTCACTATGAATACACGTATATATATATGAACAGGTTTTATAGCGCGGAATGCCCTAGTTGTATATACGATCGTCTCTCACTGACTGGATCTCTCCCTCTATTCAGGTGAGATAGGCCGGGGGGCTTGTGACATCTCTCCTGCTCTCTCACGCACAACCAATGCCACGTATCAGCGTTATTTGAATGGATTGCAGAATTTCCAATTGCAAAAAGAAATGTAAACACAGTCGAATAGCAAAGTAGACAAGCAGTCTAGACAGTGTGTATTAAATCTGTGTTGGCTTAAAATTTAAAACTTAAGCACGGTTAAATCTGTACAGCATACATTTTTATGTATATATAATTGTGTACAATTTGGATTTAAGGTATCCTGTCTCTACACGATATGCTTATTGGGTCTGGGCGCGTCTTGTTTTTCTGCTCTACTTCTGACTATTGATTTCAACAACACAACTTTGAAAAGCTCCAGGTGTAAATATGTCACTATCGGATGGACAGCCGAGCTCACAGTTTGATTGATTGATTGATTGATTTAGAATAATCAACAATAGTTACAAATACACATGAAGGGATGAAGATGTAACGAAAGATGATCACTCAGGGATGGTACACAAATGTCAAGCATGACTTATTTCCAGAGCATTCCTGGGTTATTGAAGGAGATCAAGATGGCATAATGAGAAATGACAGTGTGATATAAATAAATAGATATAATATAGGTAAATAAATAGTTATATAAAGAATAATAATGATAACAGACCAGATATTAATGATAATAATAATATACTGACTAGCTGGATATTAATAGTATACAAATTTACTTATGCATAGTCCTACTGGTAAGAAGGCCCAGGGTGTCATGGGCAGCACACCTCTCCCTTATTACTATCAGTCATAGTATTGGGACTTCCCAATACGTGGGACTTAAACACTAGAGGGCGCAGCAATGCAATACTTGATATTTACTTTGTAATTTGTATACCCCTGCAGTTCTGTTCACTATTAGCATTTGGGTAAACCAATAGGACTATGAATAATGCAATCAGGGGAAAATTATGTACATTTGTGATTCTAAAAAATTGCACTGCCATCCTACTGCTTACAGTTAGATTCATAAAATACGGTTGACTCTAGCTGCCTGTCGCGAACTATACCTGGCTGTGGTCTAAACATGCCAAAGCCAGCTGCTTCTGTCCACTTCCATAGCTAATAATCGGCTTACATCTATCACCAGATAAATATGAACCTTGGTAAATGTGAGAAATTAATCTAATATATCACAAATATGTACTTTTAGATCCGGTTTTGAGTAGCCAGATATGACAGTTTTGTCAAAGTTCAATTCGATGAGGCCTTTTTTTTAATGAAACTAACTGTATACAAAAACATATATTTGATTTGTAATGACAATATGCATCTGTTCCAACATATTCAAAGGAAATCATTCACCCAAATCAACTCTTATAGAATACTTTAGAAAGTTATGCTTGCTGGAGATGTATTCAGGTCATGCGAGACAATGACTGAGAGGGCACAATGGAACTCACTGACTTGGAAACTAAATTCCAGAGGATGTCATGTGAATCCAGGTTTCCCGTTGACTAACTTCCGTAAGGGACTGCTTTACCCAATGGGAGACATGACGTCTTCTGGAGTTTAGTTTCCAAATCTCTGAAATCTTATGTTTACTAGTACTTCTATTGAAGACCTAAATATTGTCTATAATGTGGATACCTTATTCGAAATGATGCCTGCTAGAAATCCCTGATTGAGTTTTTGCTCATTAAATATCGCCTATAAGTTCACATCTTGACCCTGTAGGTATTTTGGATATTGAAATTTTATATGGCAAGTCGACTAACTAAATTTTACTTAGTAGATCTTATACTAGGTTAGGGTGATGATCAACAAAATGGTTATTTTTTTTTTTTATGCTGTCTGAATTAAAAAAAAAAAACAATGAATTTGCTAAAATTCCAAGGGATTTTCTTAGTCAAAATGGTATCATGACTATTGCTAATCCCTGAGGAACAAAACCTTAACTTGGACTACTACTCATTCTTCAGACTTAGGGATTACAAGCCTTTTCGAGGTCATAAAAAAAATGGTCAATGATTTCTTTTTCAGAAACAACACTACAAGAATACAAACAACTACAAGACAATAAACAAACATCAAAACAAAGTTTCCTGGAAGTTTCTGACCTCCATGCTGTAACGACTATGAGAATGAAGCTCATGGATCATGACATTGTTAAATTACAGCCAATTTCATAGACTTGGGAACTAAACAGAGAGAGCTGCTCCAGATGATGTCATGTGAACCCAGGACAAATGGGAGTCCTGCATTTACATGATGTCCTTTGGAGCAGCTCTCTCTGCTCTGGACTTTAGTTTCCAAGTCTGTGAAATTGCCTGTAATGTACATAATCAGGTGACATTCAAGTCAGAAACAAGCATCTAAATACTTGGAATGAATGTTTTTTCCAATTTTTGGCATACTGTTGTGTATAAGACAATATTAGTGCATATATAAATGAAGCTCGTAAAATAGAAGAATCAACCTTGTGTTCAAACATTTGTAAATTCAAAAACGAAATTTGCTTGGCTGTGAAACCAGTATTGATATAGTTGGTTTTGATTCTAAAATTAGACTCGTTATGCGATACCATGTGTCCTTTTATTGTCATGAGTTTAAATGTATCAACACCTGTTATGTATTGTCATGTGCAAAGCTACTAAGTTACTGGAAGGTCTGTATAGATTATCCAATATAGAGTTCAATCTGCTTATAGACCAATGTATGATAAACAAACTGCTTGTATGTGATTGATTGTTGTATCAATTTTTAAATTTACTGACCTTGGTGTAATTTGATTCGGGCTCATTTAAAAATCGGCTTTGATCGTTCAGTTCACTTCAATCATTATTAATTTGTGTTCAGTATTCTTTATTCATAATCATTCAGTATACAAAAAATACAATGAATATTTTCAATTGGGGGTACAGGTGGATGACTATGTATGATTAGAAACACCACTATGCAAGCTGGAAAAGGCAATTTCAATGACCATGTCAAAAAAGATTGCATGGACTTGTGCAAATGAACTTGTCATATAAATTCTACTTCTCTGCATAGTGCATGACTGCTTTAATTACATAAAAGCAAACTGAAGTGGTCTAATAACAATGTTACCATTTACATGGGCGGTGTGCTTGGCACAAGCCTGAGGCGCTTACTTGATACACATGCAAAATGGCAAATGGCAAGCATGTTTTGGTCAAATTCTCATTTCTACATGGCCAAATGTGCCACGTGCATTTTCCATGAGAAGTATAAATGCATGGAAAATGCATGGTTTTTAGCTAATTATAATGAGGCAAAAACCATGCATTTTCCATGCGTTTGGATAAACGCATGAAAAATGCACATGGCACAATTGGTCATGCATGCTTATCCAAGGACGGATTTAGGAAGCTATAAATGGGGATAAATGCGTTTTTATGCCATTGTCCGTTCATGACTTCTGGTCCAGGAGCACCTAATCTACACGAGTTTAATGTAGGTTTAGACGATTGTACAGTTTCACAGCTCGAGGAAAAGTTCTTCACTCAGCATATATCTTGTCAATGGTTGTCTTGTACATTTTGATCACAATAGGTCGTCTCAGTTTCAGCGTGGGGCCTGAAAATAAAATCAAAATTTGTATCACTTTACACTAAAATAGCATAGACTTGGAAAATAAACACTAAAGCAGAGTGAGCTGCTCCAAAGAGGTCATGTGAATCCAGTCAGCAGGACTCTCACTGGCTGAGGGCTTTAACCAATGGGAGTCCTGCATTCAAATGACGTCATCTGGAGTAGCCCTCTTTGCTCTGGAGTTTAGTTTCCAAGTCTATGAAATTGGCTGTAATTCTTATAACACATCAAATAATATTATGATATGCCAGCGTATATCACTTATCAGCAACTTACCCAGCTCTCCGCCTGGAATGGAGAAATCTCGAGGTAGGATTGTCCATTTCTGGATCTTCTGGGCCTTTGAGATAGACTGGGCATTTGCCCTGTCGATGCCTTCCTGAATCGCTTTGAGTAACTTTGCATCATAAGACTGGAGGGCTTGTGGTACACTGGTCACATTGCTACCAATGCTCCTGCACCAGTCTATAGCAAATGGAGTCAGCTGGTCCTTGGGCTGCATAGTCTCTTCATCAACTAATGTCTGAAATGTAAAGATTGCTCTATAAGATGTTCTGTGGTCCATGAACCACGAAAGGGTATGAACAGCAAAGACTACCAATGAATTAATTTAAAAGCAGACAGTGGTCATATCAGACAATATTTCTCAGTTACTATAGATTCTCAGAAGTTTTCCTATAATGTCATGGGCTTAGGTTTTGACAATTTTCTTGAACTATTGAGATAAATTTGTTTTTTAGCGTTTGGAATAATACCCGATTTCTTGCCAAATGCTTCAATTATCCAATAATATTTGAACATTCATAATTATATCATTTGCAAGTATGACACCATAAAGATAGTGACAGCAACCACAATTAATTGTAGAGCCTTAGCTAGATTGTTATACTTTACAAATAAGGGAGTTACCTTCAGTGTGATGAATAAAGAGAGGAACTTCTTTTTGTCACCAATTAGCATGCAGTTGGACACTACTGGCAGCTCTGCCCTAACTGTGTCTTCAATGGGGACTGGAGCAACATTTTCTCCGCCAGCAGTGATTAGCAACTCTGTAAATGTGTTAACATCATTCCAAATTCTTATTCACAAAAAAAGGTATCTAGGGTATTTCTATGAAGAGATTGCTGTTTCTTTTTTTTAAAATCCAGAACACATCCCAGACAGCATTCCAAATAGTATCGAAGTCAGCACGATGCCGACGACGTCTATACGATGTAGAAACGACTCTGGCCCGATTTGGAATGCTATCTTATCTGGGATACAATAGGCTGGATCCTCAACCTTTAAAACAGGCACTATATAATTACAAAACATACCATCAAAGTCCAAAAACAATCTACACGTATGCCATTCATTTTCATTGTTATGTCATTACCAATATTATTGCACATCTGATAGTATGCCAAAATTGGGCCAACATTATGCCAATCACTGTCATTGCTGGAGCTGACCCTGGGCCAACTTAGAGGCAACAGTTCAAATGTCAAGCCAATGTTGAACCAATGCTGAACCCTTTATGGCATATTGATTTTCTTTTAGCAGTACATGGCCAAATGTGCCACGTGAGTTTGGATAAACCCATGAAATATGCATGGTTTTTGCCTCATTATAAGTAGCTAAAAACCATATGCTTTGGATGCGTTTATCCTTCTCATGTAAAACGCATGTGGCCATGTAGTCATTGTTGGTGGAAATGGCAAATTTTCAGTTTAAAACAGGGATCGCGACTTGGCTTCTTAAGTTGTTGACTCTCATTAATTGTACTGTACCTTTGATTCTGCCAGTAATACTGAGGAAACCCTTTTCATCCCTCCTTCCAACATCTCCAGAGTGCAGGTAACCATCGTCATCAAACGTTTCACGCGTCTTCTCCTCCTGGTTAAGATATCCCATAAAGACATGACGACCAGCCATGCAGATCTCTCCATTGCCATCCTTGTCTGGATTGTCCAGCTTAGTGTAGAACCCTGGCTCTTCCTGACCAACTGTGCCCAGTCTGTATTTCCAAGGGAATGACATGGTGTGAGGACCTGTATGCAAGTAATGATTACATTGTACTGATTACCCCTATCATGCAGATATATTAGTAATGATGGACATTGATGCAATCCTCGAATTTCTTATACTCTGATAACATGTTGCATTGACTGGCATCTGAAAATGGACGTGCCTTTATTGACAATTAGTAGACTTGGAAACCAGTCTCATAGACTTCAAAACTAAGCGCCAGATGAGCTCAGGCTGGCAAGACTCTCATTGACTGAGAGACTGCCTATATTAGTAGTAGTAGTAATTTTATTAACCATAAGTGGATGGCGACCCGAAAAAGCTAAGGCTTATCAAGCTGGTTGCCTTGACATGAACTCTAATCAGGTTTGAATTATATAAATATAATGAAGGTCAATATCCTATGTAACCACTGATGAAGTCATTTTTGATGCTTTTGTGTAATGCTTTCGATGTTTTGAAATTATGATTGTTTTGTTGCTGAAAATTATTACCAGCTCTTAACCAATGGGAGACCTGCATTCATATCTTCTGGAGTTTAGTTTCCATGTCTAAGAGACTGGTTTTTCAGGTGTGAAATTGGCTATAATACAATGTAATAAATAGATGAAGGAATTATTACACAACAAAGAATATGTACCTCTACCCAATTTACATTTTTCTTACCCAGATAACATGCCACATCGATTCGATGTGAGTCAACATCCTCAAATGCTGATGCGACATCGATCCGAACTAGCATGCTATCTCGGCACGCCGGGACCCATCCGAGGATCTCATTAGGCCATTCAATCGGTAGGGACATAATCGACACGATGCGCCTACAGAGAATTCCTCGTTTGTGGGGAACAACTGCAAGCCCCAGTCCCTATCACACAGGATCAACCCGGTGTGCATGCAACTAATAAGAAAAAAAATTCAACTTAATAATAGAGCACTTAGAGTTGAGACTTACCACTGTCTTCACTCATGCCATACAATTCTGTCACAACAATATCTAGACTGAGAAAGAATTCCAGGGTCTCTCTTGTGATGGGGGCTGCTGCAGATGCACAGAATTTGCACTGGTCCAAGCCAAGATTGAAATGCACCTTTGTGAAAATGCGGCTTGCAATACCCCATCCGAAGGGGACACCACCTCTGCGATACAGAAAACATCGGATGATTCTTCTAACTAATAATTCGCTCAATTTTCTGGCCTTGCCAAAGCAAATTAGGGTACTTAAATTATTATGCTACTGATATGGCTAGCATTCAACCAATTACCAAAAGGTAGGTAGGTAGGTAGTGTGATTGTTTAACGCCTCATCAGCACCTGAGTGGGCTATGTAGAGGCTCGCTAGGGTAAGATTGATCATCCATAGTTGGTAGTAGAACCAGAAGCATGCAAAAAAATCAATAAGTGTGTGCGTTGGATAGCTGGAGCAGCTTGTGCAATGTGCACTGTCCTGTTTTAGCCACTGGGGATAGAGGACTTCACCCCAAGTGTTTCCACCCTCGCCGCGTGGAGGCCCAGGACCTTCGAGGGCAATTACCAAAAGGTAGATATAAATAATAATATAATGATAACATATTGAAGTTAGATAATAATATAATGATAACATATTGAAGTTACATAATAATATAATGATAACATATTGAAGTTAGACTGCCAATGCCAAATCTTAGCCAAGAATTTCGGTGTGATTTGGCCATACAGTGTGCATTCTAATAATAAAGATTATGTTAAAATACACGATAAAAAAAAAACTGGAAATCAAATTATTGTAACATGAGCAAAAAAAGTTCTTACCCCTCCATTTTGCTCAGATTGCCCCTGAGACCAACATCTCTTGCCCAGGCAGCAATTTTCCTTTGCAGAAAACCTCGGCTTCGACCTACTTCCACTATCTTCTCTTGTATTTTCTCCCAGACTCTAGGCACACCCATGAACGCTGTGGGTCTCACTTCCACCAGAGTCTGCCCCAGGGATCCCTGAAGTTTAAGAAGATGCATACTAATGCTAATAACGGTAGAATCTTTAACTCCAGAGGACGTCATGTGAATCTAGGCTTTGAGTTCACAACTTCACATGCCGTTCTCTTGAGTTTGGTTGCCAGTCTATAAGTTCTGCTCTAATGAAATCCATTGTTAATATTAAAAGCATAATATTAAAGCTACATCATTAAAATACATACACAATTTAATTTTACTCAATATCATTACAGCCAATTTTATAGACTTGGAAACAGATCTCATACATTTGGAAGCTAAACTTCAGAGGTCATCATGTTGTAGAAGTCCCACTGGAGAGGGGCTTGCTGTTAATGCAATTCCAGACAATACTCAAAGTCAGACAGCTTTTGACTTTCAGCTACAGTTTCACATCTGCAGCCTTGCAGTTTCCACAATTCAAGATAAAGTAAAACAAGCAAATGGGTTATGCTGCCAGGTGACTGAAAATTGCTCTGAAGTCAACATTATTTGCAGAAGACCAAGGCAGCACAAAAAGGACCAGAATATTGGAATACAATGGGTTTGCTTTCCTGCTTCCAAAATAAGATAGCTCTAGAGATAATGTATCAGTGTCACAGGCATTCACCAATCATAATTGGGATCCAACTTGATCCCACCAATGGGAGACATACCCAATGAAGCATGACCTGACTTCTCCAGTTCTTTGAGATGGTCCCCAAAACTGTGGAGACGCCCCCTAGAACTCTTAAGTTACCCCAGCAACCTCCTTAAAAAGGCCTGCTAACTCATTCTTCTGAGCTGCCAAGAAACAAAGGGGAAAGTTTCCTGGTTCTTTTGTGCAAACCAGCACAGGCATTCCAGAGTTAAGCAAAACCCCATTTAACTTCATTTAAATTAGACATTTAAACAGACTTAAGTATAATTGCAGACATTCCTGTTACTTATCTTTAGATCAATATTCCTGAAGGACTATATATATATATATATATATATATACTTGATATGCTTATGATTTATGAGTATTCTACACCATAATCATGATGATTCCATTGGCTCGTACACATACATAGTAGACATCATGATACAAGCAATATTTGGCCATTAGGGAGTTGACTTACATTTTGTTATATAACCAACAAAAATGTTAGTTAACTCCCTCCTGTTTGGGATATAACTATTACTTATTGATAAAGTGTACATAACGATAGTATTAATTCTTCCTTGCAGGGCTGTGGCTACAGTAGCTAATTGGATAGTGCTAACTAGTAGGGTAAAATACAATAAGACCCTAGTGGTCCTGACAATGTGAATCCAGGATTCTTGAGGCAGTCCCTCAGCCAATAATCGTAATCTATTGAGTCCTAAATTCACATGCCATCCTCAGGAGTTTAGCTTCCAAGTATACATATGCAATTCCAGAAAATACTCTAAGTCAGACAGCTTGTGACTTTCAGCTAAAGTTAGGTTTTCAAGTCTATGAAATTGACTGAAAAATATTGAACCTTACATAAAACTAAGAGAGAAAGCAGAAAGTTAACCACAAACTATAAATATTATAATTTTAGTAGATTCAGCATAAAAAGAAAGACACAAGACTTACTTTAAGTGCATCGGGTTGAGCAAAGTATATAGCCGCAGCAAATAACATGGGAACGTAAATGTCTGTGACCTTGGCAGCAATGTGACTCAACGGCAGGTAACTGACCGCCCTCTCCTGTCCCATGGCCAACCGACAGGCATTACCAGCGATTCTTGCTGTAAAGGTAATCTGAAATAAGTCCACTTAAATATTTTTTCTTCATGATAAAAATATAAAATATGTTTTGACAATGGACATATACTTACATTGTCGTGACTCAGCATGACTCCCTTTGGATTCCCAGTGGTTCCAGACTGCAATGCAAGAAGTTTACATTGTATCAATCAAGTATCAATACAACTCACTCGGTATCCTGCTACAAGTTAATAACTGTTGTTTTTCCAACTCAGCAACTATACTAGATCGTACAGACACACATGACTCATTCTACTCCTTTCCCTGATTCGCTGGTAATTAATTACCATGGTGACTTGAGATTGTGAATTCATAATTTATGGAAGTCTATGAAAACTTCCCATTGGATTGGCATTGGGACAGATTTTCTACCATTACAATTCAATCCGCTGCATATTTACAATTATGACATACATTTGTAAAACATTGAAACATTTGTTTTTGACATGGTAGGTGGGCCAAACGTGTATATCAGTCAAATTACTTACAGTGTAGATCAACATGCAGCATTTGTTGGGTGCCAGCTGTCCAATTCTTCGTTTGAGTTCAGCATCTGAGGAGTCTCTACCCATTTGCATGAATTCTTCCCACTGAAAAAACATCAGCTTGTTTACACAAAAGGATTTGAAAGACAGTATGACAGGTGAAAAATATTCCTAAACTCAAATGAAACATCACGACTTCTGACGTTTAAGATGAAACTCCAAAACATTTATACTAGATATTACATGTATATGCAATCACATTGGACTGACAGGACTCAATGCTGAAACCCAGATAGCATTCCAAAATGTATTAACATCGGCTTGATGTTGGCGATGTTGAAACGATGTTATATACAGACGGCAGTGGATATAGAAACGATGCTGACCTGATTTGGAATGCTATCTGGGAACTGCCTTGATGTCTGCGCACTCTTGTTTCTGTCAGAAATATCTTTATTTTGGTCCTTATATCTATCATAACATTGGCGCAATGACTATATTCAATTGTTTAATTATGATTGGTTACCACTTTAAGATAATATCTTACCTTGTTGTCAAATGGCCCCCAAATGGTAGGGTTAAATAACGATAATTAGAAAATAGCACTGTAGCTTTAGATTGAGAAAGTTTTAAAGCGGGGAATACTCTTCAGTATTTAGTAGATGAGTACTCCGATAACAAATCATTGTGTCCTCCAAACTATCACAAGCACGGGTATATCCTTCAATCAGACAAAATACCCACATTGTAGACATTTTCCCTCTTCTCAAAGTTACCAGACCACTGTACAATGGCTTTCAAATGAGGCAACCGGTCCCACACCTGCAGAATTTTCTTCAGCTGAACCTCATTCTCCACCAAGATGACATTAGCCTGGCTATTGTGGGCCTCATACTGACAGGCATCGGGGGAGTTGGTCGTGTAGATGCCAGCAGAAAGAGCTCTGCAAAAGATCAAACAAGCGATACTCGAATGGCCCTTTACTGGAAGTCTCAAAGATGGAAGTTAGTAACATGCGGGTTATAACCCCTCTAGACAATAATCACAATTTTAATGCAGCCAACACCATTTCTATATTGGCCACCCTACAACATCCACCAAATCTCACATAAACAAGCAGTAGCTTACAAGAAGGTGTGTGTGTTTCAATACACATTTATGATATAAACTAGGGTTCCCAGATAGCATTCCAAATCGTTACAGCATTGGCACGACGTTGGCGCCAACGTCAAAATGATGCTGTACCGGCGGTGGCCTATATAGAAACGAGGCTGGCCCGATTTGGAATGCCATCTTGGTTATACAAGTATAACAGCCTGTCAATTGCTTTACAACATCCATTTTCACAGAGGTGAAAGCAATACTCCAGAAGACATGTGAATCCAGGATTCCCATTGGAGTGGATTCACATGAGGTCATCTAGCGGCCAGCATGAGTATAGCTTCCAAGTCTATGAAATTGGCTGTAAATGCTGATACATGTATTAAATAGCAATGCAGAGACTGCAGTGCAGACTCACCCACAAAAGATAGCAGCATTGCTTGCAATGAACCATTCAGGACTGTTGAATCCAATAAGGCTGACTCCCTGGAATTTCTCCACACCTAGAACAATCAGAGCTTTGGCAGCTATGATGACGTCATCGTAGTATTGTTTGTAGGTCCAATTCTTCCAGTTGCCACCACGTTTGACAGCCATGGCAAGAGAGGTTGGGTACTGCTTCACTGTGTTCTCAAACATTGTTGGGATGGAGACTGGTTGCACTGCATCAGGACCAGATTCCCCCATCCTCAGTTTGACTGGCTCATCTCTGATCCAGGTCCAGATCCTGTCAGCAGGTACAAGTTGATCTGGCCCTACAAATGTTAAGTGTAGTGTGAATTCGCTTACTAGAACGTGGCTGTAGCAGACATAGGTAAATAATATATAATATCTTTATTCACACAATGTATGTACAGTGTTCATGAACATTGGTAAAAGAAAACAGCGTAAAAAACATGAAATTAAAATGACTTGTGTTTGTCAATAGCTGCATGTTTACAAATATATCAGTTTTCCAGAAGCTATTTGCCATGAATTACAACTATCACCATATTCAAAAACTCTTTGAAAAAATACTACTATTATGTACTTCCATACGCTAATTGGTAAGTCTTGCAAAATATTTTCACAATACATCACCTTCCCTTAACCAAAACATTTCACACATTTCCTTTGCTGTTTTGCAACTGGGCTCTTTACATTAGTAAAAACAATAAAAATCCACAGATGTCGATAACAATTACGTCATTACGAGCAGGCTACCAATGCACATACAGGTGAACCTTATATCAAAATATTTCAAAGACCTTTTAAATCATTGCAAAACCAATCTATAATTAAAGAACATAAATTCAACACTTCGATCCAAGGGAAATTTTAAAATTGATATGAAAATTACTACGTTTTTAAACTTGATATGAACATTTACTATATTTTGAACGAAGAATGTACATATATATTCATATCGAAGGCAGTTTTGTTGACAGGTATTCTCAAATATGCCAAGAATTTATCTAATTGTAGCTTGCATTGCATTATTACACTTGAGCATATCCTTGACTTACCTCCATTGTCACCCATTGCTGGAGGTGTGGTCGCTGCTGACCCTCTGCTTTGGTGACAATATTTTCTCTCTCTGCACTTCTGCGATGTTAGTGTTCAATTCCTTGACTTTCAGGTGTCTTCCATTCTAGATAACCACTCAAAGCTTGGCTAGTTGCACTAGTGTGTCTTGTATATATATATATATATATATATATATATATATATATATATATATATATAACCAACTAAGGTTATCATATAGCCTTAACACGAAAGTAGACTGAAAGCTCTTATAGTCCTACTGGCAAACGCTATTCTTCATTGAAGCATGATGTTATTTTTACACACTGCAGGCCAAGAGCAGGGCATGACCTGTCACACTCCAGAAGGCACACATTAACCTAATAAACGGTTAGGAGACATTGATCAAAATGTGGTTGCAATGCATTGTCTAGTGAATAAGGTGTTGGACTAGTACACGCATGGTTGTGGGTTCAAACCCAGTCTAGGAATGGTGCCATGGTGGTCCAAACACTGCTTCACTCCACTCAGGCATAATTAGGTACTTGGCTGTAGACTGTGATGTAGAGTGTTTTGGCCCCCTGCAGGTAATTCTGTGTAATTGTGGGCAGCATGCTTCACCAAGCATGTAATTGTAAAGTCAGTTGAGTGAAAACAGACTATACACCGCATTATTCACCCTTATATTTTATGCTATATCACTCGTGGTTATTCAAATCCGTACAGGTAATAAAAAGTTCCTCCAATTTTTGTATAGTCTTATCACCTGAAATACAGAAATATCCACAAAAATTACATTATACCTAATTCCATGCAGAATAACAATAATTTTTGAAATAGAGATATTGTTTAATCAGCAAACCAGTAGAATAAGACTACATTGATTATAGATGTAGTTTAGATGCCTTTAAAACTAAAAAGGCACCTGACAAGTTGAAGCTGTTGTACACTGTAAAAAATTCCCTTGTAGTTTTGAATGGCATCTTGCTGGCAAATTTTTGCACATTATCTTGCTGCAAAACTTATGGTTACAAGTTGGTCTACCGTAAAACAGTGTTTGCCATAAAATTACGGAACATGCATCTATTATCAGTCATAGTATTGGGGACTTCCAAATAAGTGGGACTTAAACACTAGAGGGCGCAGCAATGCAATACTTGATATTTACTTTGTAAAGATGATCACTCAGGGATGGTACACAAATGTCAAGCATGACTTATTTCCAGAGCATTCCTGGGTTATTGAAGGAGATCAAGATGGCATAATGAGAAATGACAGTGTGATATAAATAAATAGATATAATATAGGTAAATAAATAGTTATATAAAGAATAATAATGATAACAGACCAGATATTAATGATAATAATAATATACTGACTAGCTGGATATTAATAGTATACAAATTTACTTATGCATAGTCCTACTGGTAAGAAGGCCCAGGGTGTCATGGGCAGCACACCTCTCCCTTATTACTATCAGTCATAGTATTGGGACTTCCCAATACGTGGGACTTAAACACTAGAGGGCGCAGCAATGCAATACTTGATATTTACTTTGTATACCCCTGCAGTTCTGTTCACTATTAGCATTTGGGTAAACCAATAGGACTATGAATAATGCAATCAGGGGAAAATTATGTACATTTAATGATTCAAAAAAATTGCACTGCCTCTTACAGTTTGTTTCAAACTCTAGATGTCTGTGGCGAACTGTACCTAGCTGTGGTCTAAACATGCTAAGCCAGCTGCTTCTGTTCACTTCTATAGCTAATAATTGGCTTACATCTATCACCAGATAAATATGAACCTTTGTAAATGTAAGAAATTAATCTAATATATCATAAATATGTACTTTTAGATCCGGTTTTGGCTGTAATTTAACAATGTCATGATCCATGAGCTTCATTCGCATAGTCGTGACAGCATGGAGGTCAGAGACGTCTAGGAAACTTTGTTTTGATGTTTGTTTATTGTCTTGTAGTTGTTTGTATTCTTGTAGTGTTGTTTCTAGATCAAGAAATCATTGACCATTTTTTTGATGACCTCGAAAAAGCTTGTAATCCCTAAGTCTGAAGAATGAGTAGTCCAAGTTAAGGTTTTGTTCCTCAGGGATTAGCAAATATCATGATACCACTTTGAGTAAGAAAATCCCTTGGAATTTTGGGAATTTCATTGAAATGTGCACACGATTGTTGTTTTTTTGTTAAATTCGGACAGCGCAAAAACAATATATAACCATTGTCTTGATCATCACCCTAACCTAGTATAAGATCTGCAAAGTAAAATTTAGTAAGCAGACTTGCCATATAAAATGCTACACATGGTCAATATCCGAAATACCCACAGGGGTCAAGATGTGAACTTATAGGCGATATTTAATGAGCAAAAACTCAATCAGGGATTTCTAGCAGGCATCATTTCGAATAAGGTATTCACATTATAGTCAATATTTAGGTCTTCAATGGTAGTACTTGTAAATATGTTACATGCATAAGGTTTCAGAGATTTGGAAACTTAACTCCAGAAGACGTCATGTGAATCCGGGTCTCCCATTGGGTAAATCAGTCCCTTACGGAAGTTAGTCAACGGGAAACCTGGATTCACATGACATCCTCTGGAATTTAGTTTCCAAGTCAGTGAATTTGAAAACAAGGTTTGCTTGGCTGTGAAACCAGTATTGATATAATTGGTTTTGATTCTAAAATTAGACTTGTTATGTGATACCATATGTCCTTTTATTGTCAGAGTTAAAATGTATCAACACCTGTTATGTATTGTCATGTGCAAAGCTACTAAGTTACTGGAAGGTCTGTATATATTATCCAATATATAGTTCAATCTGCTTACAGACCAATGTATGATAAACAAACTGCTTGTATGTGATTGATTGTTGTATCAATGTTTACATTTACTGACCTTGGTGTAATCTGATTCAGGCTCATTTAAAAATCAGCTTTCAAGTTGATCGTTCAGTTCACTTCAATCATTATGAATTTGTGTTCAGTATTCTTTATTCATAATCATTCAGTTTACAAAAAATACCAAAATCGTAATTTAAAAAAATATATTAATCATAACAGGTAACTTAACTAGGACTAGTATAATTAATAACAGTATGTATCTTAACTGGTAAGCCAAGTACAATTCTCATGATGCCCTTCGATTTGTACCTGTACCTTATTTACCCTCCTAGTGACGGGTTCCTACAAGGACAACTCTACACATAAGTTGGTGGAATTTTGTTCTGTCAATAAAAGGGCAGACTTGGTCAATTGTAACTTGTGTTTTTGTCATTTATTACATTAATGTATGTGGACAGTATTGAAAATTGCACATTAGTACATTACACTAAACCCTGGAAAGATGTGATACAATTGGGACACTACTTTTCCTTAGCTGAGGATCGTACAGTTGTCAACATTTCCTCAGAATCACAACTAATTCAGCAATGAATATTTTCAATTGGGGGTACTGGTGGATGCAGTCTGGAAAAGGCAATTTCAATGAAGAATTCACCACAACCATGTCAAAAAAGATTGCATTGATTTGTGCAAATGAACTTGTCATATAAATTCTACTTCTCTGCACAGTGCATGACTGCAGTAATTACATAAAAGCAAACTGAAATGGTCTAATAATAATGTTATCATTTACAATGAGCGGTGTGCTTGGCACAAGCTTGAGGCGCTTACTTGATACACATGCAAAATGGCAAATGGCAAGCATGTTTTGGTCAAATTCTCATTTCTACATGGCCAAATGTGCCACGTGCGTTTTCCATGAGAAGGATAAACGCATGGAAAATGCATGGTTTTTAGCTAATTAAAATGAGGCAAAAACCATGCATTTTCCATGCATTTATCCAAATGCATAGAAAATGCACATGGCACAATTGGTCATGTATGCTTATCCAAGGACGGATTTAGGAAGCTATAAATGGGGATAAATGCGTTTTTATGCCATTGTCCGTTCATGACTTCTAGTCCAGGAGCACCGAATCTACACGAGTTTAATGTAGGTTTAGACGATTGCACAGTTTCACAGTTCGAGGAAAAGTTCTTCACTCAGCATATATCTTGTCAATGGTTGTCTTGTACATTTTGATCAGAATAGGTCGTCTCAGTTTCAGCGTGGGGCCTGAAAATAAAATAAAACTTTTTATCACTTTACACTAAAATAGCATAGACTTGGAAAGTAAACTCTAAGAGCAGAGTGAGCTGCTCCAAATGAGGTCATGTGAATCCAGTCGGCAGGACTCTCACTGGCTGAGGGCTTTAACCAATGGGAGTCCTGCATTCAAATGACATCATCTGGAGTAGCCCTCTTTGCTCTGGAGTTTAGTTTCTAATTCTATTAAATTGGCTGTAATTCTTATAACACATCAGATAATATTATGATATTCCATCGTATATCACTTATCAGCACGTTTACTACGATGAAGAATTGTCCGAGACAAACTTACCAAGCTCTCCGCCTGGAATGGAGAAATCTCGAGGTAGGATTGTCCATTTCTGGATCTTCTGGGCCCTTGAGACAGACTGGGCATTTGCCCTGTTGATGCCTTCCTGAATCGCTTTGAGTAACTTTGCATCATAAGACTGGAGGGCTTGTGGTACACTGGTCACATTGCTGCCAATGCTCCTGCACCAATCTATAGCAAATGGAGTCAGCTGGTCCTTGGGCTGCATAGTCTCTTCATCAACTAATGTCTGAAATGTGAAGATTGCTCTATAAGATGTTCTGTGGTCCATGACCACGAAAGGGTATGAACAGTAAGACTACCAATGAATTAATAATCATATTGTGTCCTGTACATCAGACATTTGTCAGACAATATTTCTCAGTTACTATAGTCGTGGTACAGCAAAGACCATCCCCATTCTGCTTTAAACGCTGATTCTCAGAAGTTTTCCTATAATGTCATGGGCTCTGGTTTTGACAATTTTCTTAAACTCTGAGATAAATTTGCTTTTTAGCGTTTGGAATAATATCAGATTTCTTGCCAATCGCTTCAATTATCCAACAATATTTGAACATTCAAAATTATAAAATTTGCAAGTATGACACCATAAAGATAGCGACAGCAACCACAATTAATTGTAGAGCCTTAGCTAGATTGTTATACGTTAGAAATAAGGGAGTTACCTTCAGTGTGATGAATAAAGAGAGGAACTTCTTTTTGTCACCAATTAGCATGCAGTTGGACACTACTGGCAGCTCTGCCCTAACTGTGTCTTCAATGGGGACTGGAGCAACATTTTCTCCACCAGCAGTGATTAGCAACTCTGTAAATTGTAAAAAGCATTCCAAATTCTTATTCACAAAAAGAAAGTTATCTGGAGCATTTCTTTGAAGAGATCACTGTTTTTTATATTTTTTTTATCCAGAACATAAATCCCAGATAGCATTCCAAATTATATCGACGTCGGCAACATCAAAACGATATAGAAACGACGTTGGCCCAATTTGGAATGCTATCTTATCTGGGATACACTAGGCTGGATCCTAAACCTTTAAAACAGGCACTCTATAATTACAAAACATGTACCATCAAAATCCAAAAACAATCTACAAGTATGCCATTCATTTTCATTGTTATGTCATTACTAATATCCCATGAGATTATTGCACATCTGACAGTATGCCAAAATTGGATCAAAATTATGCCAATCAGTGTCATTGCTGGGCTGACCCTGGGCCAACTTGGAGGCAAAAGTTCAAATGTCAAGCCAATGTTGAACCAATGCTGAACCCTTTATGGCATATTGATTTTCTTTTAGCAGTACATGGCCAAATGTGCCACGTGAGTTTGGATAAACCCATGAAATACGCATGGGTTTTGCCTCATTATAATTAGCTAAAAACCATACGTTTTGCATGCGTCTATCCTTCTCATGTAAAACGCATGTGGCACATTTTGCCATGTAGTCATTGTTGGTGGAGATGGCAAATTTTCAGTTCAAAACAGGGATCGCGACCTGGCATCTTAAGTTGTTCACTCTCATTCATTGTACTGTACCTTTTATTCTGCCAGTGATACTGAGGAAACCCTTTTCATCCCTCCTTCCAACATCTCCAGAATGCAGGTAACCATCATCATCAAACGTTTCACGAGTCTTCGCCTCCTCGTTAAGATATCCCATAAAGATATGACGACCAGCCATGCAGATCTCCCCATTGCCATCCTGGTCTGGATTGTCCAGCTTAGTGTAGTACCCTGGTTCTTCCTGACCAACTGTGCCCAGTCTGTATTTCCAAGGGAATGACAGGGTGTGAGGACCTGTATGCAAGTAATGATTACATTGTCTAAGTCCTGATTACCCCTATCATAGAGATATATTAGTAATGGACATTGAAAATGGAAGCCTTTACTGACAATTATGGCAGACTTGAAAACCAGTCTCATAGACATCAAAACTAAGCACCAGATGAGTTCAGGCTGGCAAGACACTCATTGACTGAGTAGTAATTTTATTAACCATAAGTGGATGGCGACCAGAAAAAGCTAAGGCTTATCAGGCTGGTTGCCTTGACAAGAACTTTAATCAGGTTTGAATTATATAAATATAATGAAGGTTAATATCCTATGTAACCACTGATGAAGTAGTTTTTGATGCTCTTGTGTAATGTTTTGAAATCATGATTGTTTTGTTGCTGAAAATTATTAGACCTGAATTCACATGACGTCTTCTGGAGTTTAGTTTCCATGTCTAAGAGACTGGTTTTTCAGGTGTGAAATTGGCTATAATACAATGTAATAAATAGATGATGGAATTATTACACAACAAAGAAGATGTACCTCTACCCAATTTACATTTTTTTACCCAGATAACATGCCACATCGATTCGATGTGAGTCAACATCCTCAAATGCTGATGCGACATCGATCCGAACTAGCATGCTATCTCGGCACGCCGGGACCCATCCGAGGATCTTATTAGGCCATTCAATTGGGAGGGACATAATCGACGCGATGCCCCTACAGAGAATTCCTCGTTTGTGGGGAACAACTGCAAGCCCCAGTCCCTATCACACAGGATCAACCCGGAGTACATGCAACTAATAAGAAAAAAAATTCAACTTAATAATAGAGCATTTAGAGTTGAGACTTACCACAATTTTCACTCATGCCATACAATTCTGTCACAACAATATCTAGACTGAGAAAGAATTCCAGGGTCTCTCTTGTGATGGGGGCTGCTGAAGATGCACAGACTTTGCACTGGTCCAAGCCAAGATTGAAACGCACCTTTGTGAAAATGCGGCTTGCAATACCCCATCCGAAGGGGACACCACCTCTGCAATACAGAAAACATCGGATGATTCTTCTAACTAATAACTTCGCTAAATTTTCTGGCCTTGCCAAAGCAAATTAGGGTACTTAAATTATTATGCTACTGGTATGGCTGGCATTCACCAATTACCAAAAGGCAGACATTATGATAACATATTGAAGTTAGACTGCCAATGCCAAATCTTAGCCAAAAGTTTCGGTGTGATTGGGCCATTCAGTGTGCATTCCAATAATAAACATTATGTTAAAATACACTTTAAAAAAACCTGGAAATTAAATTATTGTTACATGAGCAACAAAAAGTTCTTACCCCTCCATTTTGCTCAGATTGCCCCTGAGACCAACATCTCTTGCCCAGGCAGCAATTTTCCTTTGCAGAAAACCTCGGCTTCGACCAACTTCCACCATCTTCTCTTGTATTTTCTCCCAGACTCTAGGCACACCCATGAACGCTGTGGGTCTCACTTCCACCAGAGTCTGCCCCAGGGATCCCTGAAGTTTAAGAAGATGCATACTAATGTCAATTACGGTGGAAGCATGCTGCTAGAATCTTTAATGTATGTGACATTTACCTAGATAGCAAACAAACTCAAGAGGACGTCATGTGAATCTAGGCTTTGAGTTCACAACTTCACATGCCGTTCTCTTGAGTTTGGTTGCCAGTCTATAAGTTCTGCTCTAATGAAATACATTGTTAATATTAAAAGCATAATATTAAAGCTACATCATTAAAATACATACACAATTTAATTTTACTCAATATCATTACAGCCAATTTCATAGACTTGGAAACATCTCATAAACTTGGAAGCTAAACTCCAGAGGTCATCATGTTGTAGAAGTCCCACCACTAGAGAGTGGCTAGCTGTCCAACATGCTCCAAGTTAATGCAATTCCAGAAAAAGTCAGACAGCTTGTGACTTTCAGCTAAAGTTTCACATCTGTAGCCTTGCAGTTTCCACAATTCAGGATAAAGTAAAACAAGCAAATGGGTTATGCTGCCAGGTGACTGAAAATTGCTCTGAAGTCAACATTATTGCAGAAGACCAAGGACAGCACAAAAAGGACCAGAATATTGGAATACAATGGGTTTGCTTTCCTGCTTCCAAGATAAGATAGCTCTTGACAGAACTTAGAGAACTTAAAAACTGCCTTAATTTATATATAAATATATATATATAAATATCAAAGCTCATTTACTCAGGCATTCACCAATCATAATTGGGATCCAACTTGATCCCACCAATGGGAGACATACCCAATGAAGCATGACCTGACTTCTCCAGTTCTTTGAGATGGTCCCCAAAACTGTGGAGACACCCCCTAGAACCCTTAAGTTACCCCAGCAACCTCCTTAAAAGGGCCTGCTAACTCATTTTTCTGAGCTGCCAAGAGAAACAAAGGGGAAAGTTTCTCCTGGTCCTTTTGTGCAAACCAGCACAGGCATTCCAGAGTTAAGCAAAACCCCATTTAACTTCATTTAAATTTGACATTTAAACAGACTTAAGCATAATTGCAGACATTCCTGTTACTTATCTTTAGATCAATCTTCTTTAAGGACTATATATATATATATATGCTTGATATGCTTATGATTTATGAGTATTCTACACCATAACACAAGCAATATTTGACCACTCTCAAATAATCTCAGACACATTATAGACAATGAGTGCAATACACAAGCATGGCATAAGAGCAACAATGTAATATAACTTGGATGGATGCATGGACAGTGCAATACATAATTGCATGTAATGCTCCACATAGACTGTTTTCCTATTGTTCTTAGCTAACTCCCTCCTGAGTGCAAACTGAACTTGTCTTGCATAATAAAGGCAGTAAAAACAAACAATGAAACAAATTAGTAAATACGCCTAATGGAGTATAAGTTAGTTATATCCCTCATAATCGGGAGTTAACTATAGTATTAATTCTTCCTTGCAGGGCTGTAGCTACAGTAGCTAATTGGATAGTGCTTATTTGTAGGGTAAAATACAATAAAACCCTAGTGGTCCTGACAATGTGAATCCAGGACTCTTATTGGTTGAGGCAGTCCCTCAGCCAATAATCTTAATCTCTTGAGTCCTAAATTCACATGCCATCCTCTGGAGGTTAGCTACCAAGTCAATGAGATTGGTTTTCAAGTCTATGAAATTGACTGAAAAGTATTGAACCTTACATATATAAACTAAGAGAGAAAGCAGAAAGTTAACCACAAACTATAAGTATTTATAATTTTAGTAGATTCAGCATAAAAAGAAAGACACAAGACTTACTTTAAGTGCATCGGGTTGAGCAAAGTATACAGCCCCAGCAAATAACATGGGAACGTAAATGTCTGTGACCTTGGCAGCAACGTGACTCAATGGCAGGTAACTGACCAGCCTTTCCTGTCCCATGGCCAACCGACAGGCATTACCAGCGATTCTTGAGGTAAAGGTAATCTGAAAGAAGTCCATCAAATATTTTGTCTTCATGATAAAGTACAATGACAGGAATTAACCATGCAAAGCCTCTGCTGAGGTATTTTCTATTTACTTTGAGAATTAGACACAATAAAGCTCTGTTCATTGGGGCACATTCCCATGGCAAATAGTACCATTATCAATTGGATAATCAACATTTAAATAACATTACAAATAAAGGAAATAGGTTGTGCTGCTGTCCATTGTGTCCGGGTGTGCTTTTAATTTCCCGATGTGTAGAGGAAAGTCCCAGATAGCATTCCAAATCGTTCCAACATCGGCGCGAAGTCGGCGATGTTAGTAAGATGTTGTCAAGACAGTGACCTATATGGAAATGAAGCTGGGCCGATTTGGAATGCTATCTGGGGTATATATATATATCTACAACAACTTAAGAATTAAAAATATAAAATATGTTTTGACAATGGACATATACTTACATTGTCGTGACTCAGCATGACTCCCTTTGGATTCCCAGTGGTTCCAGACTGCAATGCAAGAACTTTACATTGCATCAATCAAGTATCAATACAACTCACTCGGTATTCTGCTACAAGTTAATAACTGTTGTTTTTCCAACTCAGCAACTATACTAGATCGTACAGACACACATGACTCATTCTACTCCTTTCCCTGATTCGCTGGTAATTAATTACCATGGTGATGATTTGTAATTTCAGACTTGAGATTGTGAATTCATAATTTTATGGAAGTCTATGAAAACTTCCCATTGAATTGGCATTGGGACACATTTTCTACCATTTCAATTCAATCAGCTGCATATTTACAATTATGACATACATTTGTAAAACATTGAAACATTTGTTTTTGACATGGTAGGTGGGCCAAACGTGTATATCAGTCAAATTACTTACAGTGTAGATCAACATGCAGCATTTGTTGGGTGCCAGCTGTCCAATTCTTCGTTTGAGTTCAGCATCTGAGGAGTCTCTACCCATTTGCATGAATTCTTCCCACTGAAAAAACATCAGCTTGTTTACACAAAAGGATTTGAAAGACAGTATGACAGGTGAAAAATATTCCTAAACTCAAATGAAACATCACGACTTCTGACGTTTAAGATGAAACTCCAAAACATTTATACTAGATATTACATGTATATGCAATCACATTGGACTGACAGGACTCAATGCTGAAACCCAGATAGCATTCCAAAATGTATCAACGTCGGCTCGATGTTGGTGATGTTGAAACGATGTTATATACAGACGGCAGTCGATATAGAAACGATGCTGACCCGATTTGGAATGCTATCTGGGAACTGCTCGATGTCTGCGCACTCTTGTTTCTGTCGGAAATATCTTTATTTTGGTCCTTATATCTATCATAACATTGGCGCAATGACTATATTCAATTGTTTAATTACGATTGGTTACCACTTTAAGATAATATCTTACCTTGTTGTCAAATGGCCCCCAAATGGTAGGGTTAAATAACGATAATTAGAAAATAGCACTGTAGCTTTAGATTGAGAAAATTTTAAAGCGGTGAATACTCTTCAGTATTTAGTAGATGAGTACTCCGATAACAAATCATTGTGTCCTCCAAACGACAAAATACTCACATTGTAGACATTTTCCCTCTTCTCGAAGTTACCAGACCACTGTACAATGGCTTTCAAATGAGGCAACCGGTCCCACACCTGCAGAATTTTCTTCAGCTGAACCTCATTCTCCACCAAGATGACATTAGCCTGGCTGTTGTGGGCCTCATACTGACAGGCATCGGGGGAGTTGGTCGTGTAGATGCCAGCAGAAAGAGCTCTGCAAAAGATCAAACAAGCGATACTCGAATGGCCCTTTACTGGAAGTCTCGAAGATGGAAGTTAGTCACATGTGGGTTATAACCCCTCTAGACAATAATCACAATTTTAATGCAGCCAACACCATTTCTATATTGGCCACCCTACAACACCAAATCTCAAATAAACAAGCAGTAGCTTACAAGAAGGTGTGTGTGTTTCAACACACCCTTATGATATAAACTAGGGTTCCCAGATAGCATTCCAAATCGTTTCAGCGTTGGCGCGACGTTGGCGCCAACGTCAAAACGATGCTGTGCCGAAGTTGGCCTATATAGAAACGAGGCTGGCCCGATTTGGAATGCTATCTTGGTTATGCAAGTATAACAGCCGGTCAATTGCTTTCCAACATCCATTTTCACAGAGGTGAAAGCAATACTCCAGATGACATGTGAATCCAGGATTCCCATTGGAGTCTTGGATTCACATGAGGTCATCTGGCCAGCAGGAGTATAGCTTCCAAGTCTATGAAATTGGCTGTAAATGCTGGTACATGTATTAAATAGCAATGCAGAGACTGCAGACTCACCCACAAAAGACAGCAGCATTGCTTGCAATGAACCATTCAGGACTGTTGAATCCAATAAGGCTGACTCCCTGGAAGTTCTCCACGCCCAGAACAATCAGAGCTTTGGCAGCTATGATGACGTCATCGTAGTATTGTTTGTAGGTCCAATTTTTCCAGTTGCCACCACGTTTGACAGCCATGGCAAGAGAGGTCGGGTACTGCTTCACTGTGTTCTCAAACATTGTTGGGATGGAGACTGGTTGCACTGCATCAGGACCAGATTCCCCCATCCTCAGTTTGACTGGCTCATCTCTGATCCAGGTCCAGATCCTGTCAGCAGGTACAAGTTGATCTGGCCCTACAAATGTTAAGTGTAGTGTGAATTCGCTTACTAGAACGTGGCTGTAGCAGACATAGGTAAATAATATATAATATCTTTATTCACACAATGTATGTATAGTGTTCATGAACATTGGTAAAAGCAAACAGCGTAAAAAACATGAAATTAAAATGACTTGTGTTTGTCAATAGCTGCATGTTTACAAATATATCAGTTTTCCAGAAGCTATTTGCCATGAATTACAACTATCACCATATTCAAAAACTGTACTTCCAAACGCCAATTGGTAAGTCTTGCAAAACATTTTCACAATACATCACCTTCCCTTAACCAAAACATTTCACACATTTCCCTTGCTGTTTTGCAACTGGGCCCTTTACATTAGTAAAAACAATAAAATCCACAGATGTCGATAACAATTACGTCATTACGAGCAGACTACCAATGCACATACAGGTGAACCTTATATCAAAATATTTCAAAGACCTTTTAAATCATTGCAAAACCAATTTATATTTAAAGAACATAAATTCAACTCTTCGATCCCAGGAGCGTTTTAAACTTGATATGAACATTACTACGTCTTTAACTTTTGAAAATTTACTATGTTTTGAACGAAGAATGTACATATATATTCATATTGAAGGCAGTTTTGTTGACAGGTATTCTCAAATATGCCAAGAATTTATTAATTGTAACTTGCATTGCATTATTACACTAGAGCATGTCCTTGACTTACCTCCATTGTCACCCATTGCTGGAGGTGTGGTCGCTGCTGACCCTCTGCTTTGGTGACAATATTTTCTCTCTCTGCACTTCTGCGATGTTAGTGTTCAATTCCTTGACTTTCAGGTGTCTTCCACTCTATATAACCACTCAAAGTTTGGCTAGTTGCACTAGTGCGTCTTGTATATATATATAACGTAAAAATCGCGTCCACCTAAGGTTATCATATAGCCTAAACACGAAAGTAGATCGAAAGTTCCTCTAGTCCTACTGGCAAACACTATTCTTCATTGAAGCATGAAGTTATTTTTACACACTGCAGGCCAAGAGCAGGGCATGACCTGTCACACTCCAGAAGGCACACATTAACCTAATAAACGGTCAGGAGACATTGATCAAAATGTGGTTGCAATGCATTGTCTAGTGGATAAGGTGTGACTAGTACACGCATGGTTGTGGGTTCAAACCCAGTCTAGGAATGGTGCTATGGTGGTCCAAACACTGCTTCACTCCACTCAGGCATAATTGGGTACTTGGCTGTAGGCTGTTATGTAGTGTTTTGGCCCCCTGCAGGTAATTCTGTGTAATTATGGGCTGCATGCTTCACCAAGCATGTAATTGTAAAGTCAGTTGAGTGAAAACAGACTATACACTGCATTATTTACCCTTATATTTTATGCTATATCACTCGTTGTTATTCAAATCCGTACAGGTAATTTAAAAGTTCCTCCAATTTTGTATAGTCTTATCACCTGAAATACAGTAATATCCACAAAAATCACAGTCAAGTAGTGCACATTATACCTAATTCCATGCAGAATAACAATAAACAATATCTCTATTTCAAACGTCTTTCAAGTATTAATCAGCAAACCAGTGGAATAAGACTACATTGATTATAGATGTAGTTTAGATGTCTTTAAAACTAAAAAGGCACCTGACAAGTTGAAGCTGTTGTACACTGCAAAAACTTCCCCTTGTAGTTTTGAATGACATCTTGCTGGCGAATTTTTGCACATTATCTTGCTGCAAAACTTACGGCCATAAAACATGCATCTATTAAGTTGTGATGGCTGCTTACCATAAAATATTACAAACGGCACTTAAAATACTGTCAATGAGCCCTTGTAATAAGTCAATGTTGAGCCATCTACAGTAAATTTTACGATATCCTACTATAGATGAGATTTACTGTATCTTACCATAAAATGCTGCCGTATCATGGTGCAGAGTAATTTTATGGTATCTTTCCATAAAATATCTGCTGAAATGCTGTATGGTAGATTTTTTTTACAGTGTTTTAACATATAATAGATACTTCGGCAAAATTGCTATAAAACTACAGAAACTCGTTACAGTTATATATGTACCCATGCATGGTAGATTTTGTCTATTTTACAGCAATCTAATTGTATTGTTTAATGCAATTTTGGGATTATTTGCATGTAGGCCTATTCATGTATTTTCATGACCCAAAGACAGTGGCGTAGCTATCGGGGGGGGGGGGGGCTGGAAGGGCACGTGCCCCCCCCCCCCCCCACTCAAAGGCTGTGCCCCCCCCCCCCTCCTCCCATTGGCGAGAAAAAACCTAGAGTAGAGGGTAGGTCCCCCGGGTGGCCCCCCCCCCAAACATTGTGCTCCCCTGAGTGCCCCCCCCCCCCCCCACTCTGCTAACCCTGGCTACGGGCCAAAGACCAGCTGATTCTAACTTGCTGAAATACAAGAAAACTTCACTAAGTGATGCTATCCATAAATCAGGTATAAATTATTGCAATATAACTCCACTATGCCACTGAACATATAAGCATTGTATTTACTTGTGATTATCAATAAACCCAAACATGCTACTCTACCACATTTATCCTGCTGCATAATCAAGTATACATAATGCAAATATAACACAATGAGAAATGGCGATTCAATATACACATAATACACTCTAGGATACGTAACTCTAAATAGCTAATTACTAGAAATGTCAATGAACATAATGATGAGCATACTTGCAGAATTGTGAATACTAACAAAGAGAAATAAATAACTGAACAATACACTCACAATTTGTGTCTTTTTGCTGGCCTAGAGTAATAGCTGATGTGAATGGTATGAAGTCTAAAGCATGAATGAAACTACAGCACAAGGAAAATGGTCCAGGTGAGGTGTGAACAAAGAAAAGCTGAGAGGTACAAAAGGGTGGCATGGAATGAAAGACATGGATGAATGAACACGGAAATTACTCAAGTATTTAAACAATACAGTCCAAGACTGATACACTACTGAATCAATTACGGTAGACTGCCATTTTCTTTATCTCAGATATAACTTTCACAGTATTTTGCTGCAGAATAGATTTACGGTACTTTGTTATAAAAATTAGCTGCATACCAAATTTACAGTATTTAACCGAGATAATATGGTAAAATTGCAAGAAAACTACGGAAACTTGTTATAGAATACCTTATACTAACATCTTGATCTATAGAATACCTTATACTAACATCTTAATCTATAGAATACCTTATACTAACATCTCAATCTATAGAATACCTTATACTAACAACTCAATCTATAGAATACCTTATACTAACATCTCAATCTATAGAATACCTTATACTAACAACTCAATCTATAGAATACCTGATACTAACATCTCAATCTATAGAATACCTTATATAATACTAGTATATCTGACTGCTTGAGAGGAACTACTAACATCCAAATTACAAATTTTGATAACATAGTGTGAAGTTTTTCTACATGATCATATTAGGAATGATCATATAAGGCTGCCCTAGCTCTGTTTGGGGAAGTGAGCTCTATGAGCATAGGTTCAGCTAATTTTGCCAACAAGTCCTTGGTTACCATATTCAAAATGCATGAATTAATTCCATAGTTACCAGTTCAATTATGTCTAAAACAGTTACTGCGCGAGACGTGCACTTTCGTATTCACGGTAGTCATCTGAGGTTTACTGTTACATTTATAAATATTTCCAAATTGCATGTAAAGCTGTATAATTATGTATTTTCTAAGTACATGAAATTAAGTTGCATTTCCAAAATTGATAAAGCACATTGTCAATGTTGTTTATTTAACAATATCAAAGTTACAATAAATGTAACCATGACCAATAACCCCCTTCGTTGAAAAATTTTGGGTAGCTAATAATTGTCTATTCCCACCAACTTGAAGGTAGGATTGTGTTTGATGTGATCATGATGTGTCTTTGCAGTTTAAATAGGGTCAGTCACATCACCGAATGTTTTTTTTTTTTTTTCGTTTTCGGGAGACATTTTGACTGTCTCAAGAGAATAACTGCCCTTAATTTGACTATAGACTTTGTCAGTTTTATCTGACCAAAGTTACCCAACCTCTGTCAATATAGTGTGACCTGCATCTAACTAAGAAAGTACAGTAGTCACATGACACTACATGATTACGAAATTGTCAGATAAAGCTGACTATCTTGTTGAGTTAGACAATGGCTATATGGGAGTCAGGCAAATTATACACACACAAAATGTCTAATAAAGTTCAATTAAAAGGTTAGCTAGCCGTTTTGACCTACCTTATACACTCAAACCCTCAACAGGGCTGAATTGACTATGTGCATGTATACATGTATGTGTATTCAATGTGCTTCCACGACGCCAGTGCCAAGGAAATACAGAATGAGATTTCTTAATAAATATAAGTTTTTTGTGAAAAGACGCACTGCAAACAAAGCTGCCATGGCATTGAAGTTACATTTTTCTGTTTCAAGTTGTATCCTGGAATATGCAATTGACTCCTAATGCATTCTTCAGTAGGCATTATACCAGACAATGCTTGGAAAGATAAAAGTGCACAAAATCACAAGACCTCATCATTAAGACCACAGATTGTTTGCATTAATAGTGACGTTGTCTTTGTAGAGGGGTAAATTATACTGGTAAGTAGTCATGCAGCCCATTGTTAGTGGCCCTAAAAGAGAGGTGTTCTTGTGGCAAGACTCCTCTGCATCACATACAGACCAAGATGGTTTGTGGCAATACATGGTTCTGAGGTTCCTATACTATATACTATATACAAGGAAAGAAATAACACCAGGCTTTTTTTAGAATAACTTTAAGACATTTTGATATGACAATGTCAGGGAATACATTCATTGATCAATTACATACTTATGTGTTGATATTAACATTCATTGATCAATTACATACTTATGTGTTGATATTAACATTCATTGATCAATTACATACTTATGTGTTGATATTAACATTCATTGATCAATTACATACTTATGTGTTGATATTAACTTGATACAGCTCATCCATAGAACATACCTCAGTATTTTAATAAACAAATCATACCTGGTTGCTCTGATTGGGTTCCCTGCACCCTTAGCATTATTTGTATGAAAACCTACTAGTCCTACTATTTAATGTTATTTAGTAGGCCAATAGATAAGCGTAAACCCAGATAGCATTCCATATCGGGCCAGCGTCGTTTCTATATCGGCTGCCATCGGTACAACATCGTTTCAACATCGCCAATATCGCGCCGACGTTGATACGCTTTGGAATGGTATCTGGGAACTTCTCACAATATACTCCAAGTTAAAAGCATTAAAACAACATACACATTTGGTATTAAAATAAATAGCTTCAGCAAAACAAAATAATAAAGTTTAACAGCATAACATGAGCTGAGACACAATACAATGTACGCATAAATCCATAGCATCTATTAAATAGACTAAAATAATAATATTAAACCTAACCAACTGTGTCAGTTTCAGAAATGTGGCCCAGGTTAGCTGCATGTCCCCCATAATTCAGTCCTGGGTATATGATAGGGCAGGGGTGGCTGGCAACAGTCGCCTCAACAGAATTAACTTCGTAGCTAATTTCAATCAAAGGCATTTTGTGAAATCCAGCAAACGCCATAATTTGCAAGGTTTTGACTGGAACAGACGACCCAGCTAGCAATGACGACATGTCAAAGGTGTGACAATAACGTAGCCGACAGGTGGACAGCACCTCGACGCCATCTGCTGGAACATCTGCTAAAGATTCAGTGACGAAATCACAAGCAACAGCTTCTCCTGTTCTCCGGCAGAGGGCCTGTAGTTTGGCGCGCCGCCTGTAGTGCAAACTCAGCCTCAAGTGGTTCACATCAAAGGCAGGATAGTGTTTGATGTGGAACGTGAACGATTTTTGCTCAGCATTGATTTCATCTGAAAGTAAAGCATAAGTTGAATTATATTTGATTTCTCTATAGGGTCTCTTTGACGAAATTGAAAAGCAAAAAACATAAATCATGGGAGATGGGCAGTGAATGGTGTCTACATTGGCTCAAAGAAGTTGCCATCTGACAATTTAATAACTTTTCTTTGTGGGGATGCTTCTTATTTATTTTTTTAACACAAAATTTTTACTTGTGTTGATTTTTCAACTACTGAATGCCTCAGTAGACACTTGAGTACAAGGCACCTCCAATTTAACATCTCATGCGTTCGACATCCGGCTGGGATGTAGCTCATGAAGAGTGCCCGGGGACTGGGATGGAACCCATGTCCCGGGACCTTCAGCAGAGCTGGGAGGAGGCAGGTGAGACCCACATCCGACGTAGACCAGCAATGATCAATGATCTGTGTCTTCCCCCAACATACCCTGAGTATAAATCTATGTATATGTGTTCTATTATTATAAAAAATGTACTTTGTATGTTGGAAATAAAAATCAATCAATCAATCAAACAACGGACAAGGTAACCCAACGAATGCCTTGTCTCTGGTTTTTCTTTCTTGATATCATTTTTATCTTAAAATATTCAGATACCATATCTCAACCAGTTGTAAATAACCCCGGCCGCCAAACAAACTATGAAAAGAAATGAGGAACTATGCTGTATTTTTCCGCTCTGACATCGATATTACACAACACATGAAACATGATGTCATTTCCCAGAATATCAAATAGCAGCTGTACTGACGTTAACCATGACCGAATTTTCTTTTTCTTTCCTTATGTACTCAACAGATTGCAAGTATTTTGATATTTTTTGTTTTTAAACTTGCCAGTACAGACCTTCATATTTAGGAAGGGAATGAATACATGCACTCTGTGACCCATCACCGCCTTCTTATGATTCATATAATCTCCTCCTCCTCCTCCTCCTCCTCCTCCTCCTCCTCCTCCTCCTCCTCCTCCTCCTCACCTGGTCCAAAGGTAGTCAAGCAGCCACACACCTGCCCAGTGCATAATGATGAGGAATATGAATTATTGTACAACCTCTCGAAAGCTTTCTTGGAGCCACAGGTCCCGAAGTTTTCTCTGTTAACTGGAAAATCACAAATAATCCATTTATAAATGCTAATTACAGCTGCACAGACTGCCATGTTAGACTGCCCTTACACTGGAACTCCAGTAGACTTGGAAACTAAATCCAGAGGTCAGGTAAATCCAATACTCCCATTGGCTAAGGGAGTCTAGTATTCACATAATGTCCTCTGGAGTTAAGTTTCCAAGTCTATGAAATTGCATTTTATGTCTGATAGTACCCCCATAAGCAGTAGCATTTAGGCGCAAAAGTTACTGATATTTTGTTCAAGTGACAGCAAAAGTCAAGTCAGATTGAAAATTCAACTTATCCACAAAAAAGACTGAAATAAACGTATTTTCTGGACCAGCCACTTTACTGAATGTGTTGAAAAGGACTGCAGTTTACAAATAGACAATGACAGATTACCCTACCCTGGTCATAACTTCACATTTCCAGATATTGATGAACAGAAGTTTGTAGGAAATCAGATCAGGTACATTTTCACACCCATAGGTAATCTTTTATTTTAAACTCGTTTGTGTGTCTTTCATGAAACTGTAACAAATCATTTAGTCAGCTTCTGAGCTAGAATAATTTGCAGAATAATTTGCAACAAGCAGCAGTTAGTCATGAATTAATAACTTAGTGAAGTTAGCAGCAAAATTTCGGCAGAGCCAGTCAGTAATTCAACTGGCTTACAGGTCTATCTGATAGTAACAGTACTGGATAAAGGAAAGAAACCTTGCAGATAAAATAACTATACACTTGATATTACTGAAATAAGTCATAAACAAATATGCAGTTCGACCACCATCATGGCATTCTGCTTTATCTTCAAGGTTAAAGAAGACTTACACTGTACCAGAAGAAGACTTTGGTTCATAGTGTACATTGTTTTGAAAATTTGTGTTAAAATGTATATTTAGAAAAGTGGTTTTTCTTTTTGTATTTTTTTCTGCTTATGTGCTGCCAGGTGCATTTGTCGGATGATAACACTGTGACAAACATTTCATCAACCTGATAAAATCTCAAATTGTACAAGCCTTATTTGTGTCCTCTACTGAAAATACACCTTATGGCGGATACAATTTACAATGAATTTCATCAAAATTATCTTAAACATCTTTATTTGTTAAACTCGTGGATTCTTCCAGAGGAAATCATAGACTTGGAAACTCCAGAGGATGTTATGTGAATCCAGACTGGGCTTAGTTCTAAAGAATATGAGTTCTGCTCTTCTTTTTCGAAAAAAGAATAGATACCTGGTGTTGTGTGTAGAATGCCAGCAGAATTAGGCCTACAATGTAAACTTTAATACAGTATGATGGCTACTGCCTCATTGAGACCAGTGTTTGTGCCTTTTATACTCCATTCTTTACTCAGAAATGTATTTATAGATTGTCTAAATATAAATTCTACACATTTTCCTGAACAATTCAGGCTTTATTTGACGAAAATCGGACCAATATTAGAAGAGCAGCAGCCTTTTAAAGTATATGAAAAAAAAAATACCTATGCCATAGCATAGGCATTCCCCTCCCTGCCTACGCTGTCTACGCTGCTGAATCCAGAGCGTTCGTTCGCTTAAATATACCTAGATAGTTCTATACTTGATAAAGGCCTAGGCCCAGGTATAAAAAGATGTAGTGCTGCTTGTGGTACTTAATTGATAGCACAGTACAATTTCATCAGCCGAAGTGACCACCAGGGTGCAGCACCAGCACGATAATTGAAGAATTTCAGATTTTGTGCAAGGTACCTTTTGAGTTTTTCAGATTTGGGTCCGAGATTCTCTATATCGCAAACGTCTGCGCGGGGGGGGGGGGGGGGGGGGGCGTTATATAACCGCGCCTCGCTAATTTCAATGCACTGCAAATCTCATATTGAACACAAGACCATCGAAAGCAGACAAAGGATGAAACAAATACTTTTGTGGGAATCTTGATTACTTTAACATACCATTTAAATAGAAAAATATTTCAGAATAATATATTTTTTGGCTTGGCAAATCTGTCATAGTACCTTGTTACTTTTTTAAAAATGTATCCCATAAGGTATGAAATACATAAAAATGGATGCGAAAAATAAGTTGACCTTCATTTATAATGATTGATACAACACACAGCAAGACATCCAGAGAGCTCCTCCACACCAATCCACAAATGACTAATCATAAAGGCTGACTAAGCTTCAGACCCAGTAGCATTGAGACATTAGACATAAAATTTCTACCAGCTCAACTGATGCTAGAGTGCATGAATGGACTAACCTTTTGGTCACTACGGTATATGCATGTAAGATGATAGTACACAGTTACTTTCATAAAATTCGGTCGTAGTACTCTGTACCTGGCTGTGGTCTAAACACGCTAAAGCCAGCTGCTTCTGTCCACTTCTATAGCTCATAATCGGCTTACATCTATCACCAGATAAATATAAAGCTTGGTAAATGTAAGAAATTAATGTAATATATCATAAATATGTATTTTAGATCCGGTTTTGAGTAGCCAGCTATGACAGCTTTGTCTAGTTTCAATTTGACGGGCCGTTTTTAATGAAACTAACTGTAGCAATACACTGTCATATGTTGGAACAAATATTTAATTTTACATGACGATTATTTGATAATTCTGAAATGCAGCTTTGGAGCAATTCAACAGTGCCTGACAGTCTGACAGCAAAATTGGGACTGAACTTACAGTAGACTCACAGGTCCAAAACAGTTTAAATTGAAATCTAAGGGGCAGAGGCAAAAAATTTTGCTTTCTCAATAATAAAACAGGCTTTGTTTCTACCGTCATTTACGCATTAATTTTGCAAAACCGATACGGATTGGTATAGTTATATTGTTAATGAATCTCATCTTGGCAATGTTCCATCATTAATGAATCATTGTTTTTCTGGTGTGAATATCACACAATTTGAGAACCTGATATGAATTGTAGTGTGCCTTAGCCGTAGATCTAGGTAAGATATTTGTGCATTCAGTGGTGCAATATTACAGCAGATTGCATTTTAGTGTGGTCCACAGGCCATCAGTCCATCACCAGGAGACTTTGTCTAGAGAAAAACAGTTCGTGGGCGACGCCGCCATGATGTCGAGATTGATTTTCGACTCATTAATGAATCGGCTGGTGATACATGATGAATTAACTGAAAAGTATTCCTTCGTTCTAAATAAAAATGCATTACATAGCACTGGGAAAACAAAGCTGGGAAAAGTTAATATATAGATAGTACATTGATTGTTTCAACTTTATTGTTATAGAGTCTATTATTGTATGAAGGCAAATAAATTCGTCTTGAGTCTTGAGTCTTGATAGGCCAAAAATAATAATTACTAGAATCTAAATTTAAATGTAAATGTGGTTTATAGTCCGTGTTTTCACCGTCCAAGCAGTCTCAACTGACTTCACAATTACACCCTTGGCAGGCATCTTCAAGCTTGAGCCTTTCTCAACTCCCTGGAGAGTATACAGCCCATTACACAGAATTACCTGCAGGGGCTAAGCACTTACAATTGCCATCACTGCCTAACACCTGGAATCGGCTGAGTTGGGGGCTTGAACTCACAACCTTTCGGTTTGAATGCGAGCACCTTAACCACTAGGCCATGGTACCTCTAAAACTGAGAGGTGTGAGACTTTAAGGACTCACAAGTGATGTTAAACGGCGTTTTAAAGCATGCTAACCTTCCATTAACTTTTACTAGAAATTAACTATGGAGCACCGACAATTTTGCATATCATACAAATAAACATATAGATTACTTTGTAACAAGTTTGTACTCAATTTAAATGTAAACCTGAAAAAATATATTAGACGTCAAGGATATGGATAAAAATACTATTTAGGTTAATAAAAATACAGTGTGAATGAGTTCATCTCTTAAAATACGCAAAATAGTCGTGACCTTTAAGAGTTAAACACATCGCGAATATTTAAAAAGACATACTGCAAAACATCTTAAATCAGATACTGGTAAATTCTTGCAACTTTTTAGTTAATCAGAAGTTTCGATCGCATATTAAATATCAATTAGATAAAGATACTATATCTAAATATATATATTTTTATAAATTTGTCCATGACTATAGTTAATTTAATTTCATAGATATTTTCATCTGGCGGTTGCATTTATATATTTTAACTTAAATTATTAGGTACTGGAATTTGTTAGTCAAGATGAGTGAAAACAGTTCCCCAAAGAAGATTTTAACATGGGAAATGCAACAATGGGGATCAACATGGGTTTCTGATATAAAAAATTTGTTAGATGAAGTAGGAATGGAGGGACACTTCTTTAATATGCAACTGGTAAATTTAAGTGAAATTAAAGATCTTGTATGTAATAAGGGTAAGGAAAAGAGGAAAATGCTAGTCTTTTAATTCCGAAACTTAGAAGTTATGTTTTATTTAAAACTGATATGTGTTTAGAGCCATATGTGTATAAAGTAATTAACAGAGGTCATAGATCTGTACTAGCACAATTTCGCTGTGGTATATTACAACTAATGTGTTTAAAAAAAATAGTGTAGAAAATGAAGAAAATTTTTTATTTCACTTTAAATTTTATGATATCAAAAAAAATGTCATGCCAAAAGTTTATGTTAAATATCCTTTTTTCAATAGATGCAGTTTTGACGAAAAGTGTAGATTACTTATGATTGAAAATTTTGTCAAAAATACAGTCGCTTTTATATATAATATGTGCAATAAAATGAAGTGGAACTTGTGTAACTTGTGTAACTTGTATAACTAGTACAACTAGTATAACTAGTATAACTAACCATGACGCAATACTGTTTTTTTTTTTTTTTATGAATAGTGACATTCAATCATGGATATTCTTATTTCGTAATGTCGAATGTCACACGTCACTTTAATAAAAAAAAAAAAGTCTTGACTTGACGAAATAAAGTTGAACAAAAAATATCAAAATGTTGAACGTCAGTGAAGAAATCTTTAAATGTCTCAATCAAGGCCTATGCAAAGTTGAGAAACGTTTCAGAAACAAAACAAATACACTTACTTGGCAGCTGATCAGTCTGGATAAGCATAAGCCAGAAAAGCACAAGAGATTTGATCGACATTGAGAACTTCCATCCATAGTTCAAATTGCTGTACCCCGCCATGTCAAGACTATCAAACTCTAGCGTCTGTGATGAAGTGAGTGTGAGCCCGGGCCTAGGGCTATGTTATCAGCATTCACACATGGACACCATACTTAACCACAGAAATGTTAATTTTGCACCAGCTAGCCTGAAATCCTCCATGATGTAACATTCTCAGAAAATCCAGGAACATGATCATTTTGGGGAAAATACATGTTTTTTCAAAAGTCGTCAGTGTGTGCACTTTCACACACATTCAATAGACGTACTTCCACAAAAATTATAAATTTACTAACAAAAGGTTAGGAATCCCCAATAGGCAATCAGACAATAAGCTTTGTGTGTGATTTCAGCGCTAAGATATGGAGTAAACAGCTGACATCATGTAATCTGGAAAAAATCTTTCTTTTTTTTGGGGGGAAGGAGGGTTTTCCAATGGCTGTCCTGTTTCCCATGGGGAATGTAATTTCCAAAATTACGTAGATTGTTCAGTTATTTATCCAATTTCTTTATAAAAAAGACCAAATTCCCGGGGACCCATGGTCTGTAAGCTAAGTTCACACTATCACGAGTAAGAGAGCCGAGTGACCATGGACGTCAAAAATGCACTATACTTGCTCACTCGTGGCTCTGTTAATCACGTATAGATTTTTTCAACGAGCGTCCGTAGACCGCTTGATAAATTACGAGTGGTTCAAGAGTGAATGAGGAAAGGGCTACGGATGGGCAAGGATGGGCACGGTGCCAGAGCACGGTCAATTGGCGAATGTCCGTGCGAGTGATCATAAGCTTCACGTATGCTTGGCGACGGACGTCCGGCGAGCGATCTATGATTGCCCCATGCATAGCCAATTTATTATGTACGTGGTCATACGTACGTAGGTCGTATACGTGGTAGTGTGAACGCCCCTTTAATAAGAAAACCTAACCTGGAATGGCATCCGTGCTTTGACCATTTCCACATTATGACTTGTAAACAATTAACCATGAAAGTGGTCGACGCCTGCTGAACGGCGTGATGATATAAGTTGAATAAGTCGTATTTAGAATATTAATTGGAACTATATGTCTAAGTCTTGTCAACAATGAAAGTTTCCTAGAAAGATTTTTAGTTAGTTCAACAGACAAAATGGCAGCTAATGTTAGATAAGCCACTTGTGAACTCCATTTGACAGTTGTGAATCGTTATTATAATATCTAAGTCTTGTGAAACATCAGAAATTTAGATTTTTCCAAATATATTGGCTTTTTAAGAAAACAAGACAAGCCCAATGATGTTTCACCAAAGGGATCATTCATGTCAGGCCCTGGGCACCCTTCATGAGCAACATCTCAGTTGGGATGTCGTTCGGATGAGACGTTAAATTGGTGGTCCCTTGTACTCGGTGTCTATGCTGAGGTATGTAAAAGACCCCACCCATGGGGTAAATGTGTAATGTGGGTGGACTCCTCGTCTCCCTCACCTCATCAATTAACCCTCGATAGCGGCAAGAACTTGCCTTAGAGGGCTGCACTTTCCATATCTATCTATCTTTCCATCCAGTACTAAAGACATATACAGTTTTTTGCCAACATGTATGACATTAATTGGCTTCTCATCTCAAGAGGCAGCTATGTCATTTGCAACAGCCAATCAGAATGTAGCTGAATACCTGAGCTTGATGGCAATTCTTTTGCTAGTTTACTGTTACACCTAAATACCAACAAATTTACCTTATAGCCTATTGGCTGGCTTATGGCATTGAATGTCTCACAGTGAAATTGCATATCAACTAGGTTTGTTTGCATTGATTACCCCTCAATTCTTAAACAAAGATTGTTCAATTAGGTCACTAAATGGGCTTAAAGCTGACAGCACACAGTGTTTGGGAGAAACTGGCCAATCAGGAAGCACTATCATGTGTGTAGATGGTGAAATATGCAAATTAGCTGCCACTAGAGGTGAGAATTGAATACTCCCAGCATACAGGCAGAACTTTGCCAAAATATAGTACTTATATTTTACTGAAGTCATGGAGTGCTTATGACTCCATGCTGAAGTGAACAGAACATCAGAAGCCATAACCTTGACCGAACATGTGGGTCAATATTCACAATGTGGCATTGGCAGTCACTGGGTGTCGTGGGCGCTGTGGGCGCTGGGCGCCGATTACAAAAAGCCTATATTATTGTTATTTTTGAAGCGTAATATGATGTTATTGACTGAAACTGGCCCCATCCATGAAGGCAGTTGCAGGCTGTTCTGATGATGGCAAACGCCTGTATTTACATGTACATCTTTAATCCCTGAAAATGATGTTCATAACGATTATAAATAATGTTATGTTTTAAAAAATGAGGACATAGCAGAATGAGAATCATTTCACCCATGTGTATCAAAAATACACTCTTCTAATATTTATGAAACGAAACGACTTTGTACTCATGGGGGCATAAGAGCAATGAACAGAGGTGTGCCACCTTAGGTGGATTCAATAACAGCCAAAGGACAACAAGTGCACATGACAAGGAGTGCAAAGAGTGAGGTCAGGAGTCTAATATACCACTCAGGGAGTCACGAAAGCAGGCTTATGATAGCTTTGATAAATTGGAATAATAAAAATTAAATCCTAGGAGGAGAAAATTCACCATAAGTATGGCGGACTCCCCAAAAGGTATGACAGAGGTCATATACCTTGACATTAAAGAAGCTAATCAAGCTATAGTGGTGGATGGTTGAGATGGCTTTATGTCCCATATGTTTGCACCAGAGAGGGCCATCAAGACAGGCAGCTAGGTGTCAGGGCAATGAGGTGATTGATGAAGCTACCTTCCAACATGGGCTGGATTCGAACCTAGAACCCAGTGGTAGGCAGCCCAGTGTGCTACCACTAAGTTAAGCCCCTGCTCTCTAAAGGGTGCACAAAAAAAACCGCAAATTTCCATGAGAAAATAATTCAAGACATAACTCAAACAGAAATACATATTTATTAAAGATGGATGTATCATTTACAAAAGGGAAAAATATAGAGATTCTTTTTCGATGCGTCCACCTTTTGCTGCAATAACAGCTTCCAGATGACCTCTAAATGTAGAACATGTACGCTTAATATCGTCAGCCATCATCTTTTGCCATGTATTGGTTACTGAAACTTTGAGGGCCTTAACTGATGTATGGGATGTCTTACAGGCATGTTTTTCCATGTTTGCCCATATGCTATAGTCCCATGGATTTAGATCTGGACTCTGTGGGGGCCACATTTCTTTTTTCCAGACTGCTACCAAGTTAGACTTGATCCTCACATATGATGTTATTGACTGCGGGTAGAAACATTGGGCACATCTTCTGACTGTCAGATGCCACAAGGCCAAACACCATGACTGATGCTGGGTGTTTTGTGCTGCTTTTGTATTTTACTTCATCACTGTAGTTTACTGGATGGCCCCCTATTCATCTATCATTTCTGCGATTTATGGCAGTATCCACAGGGAAGATTTTCTCATCGGTGAAAAAGATTGTTCTCCCAGATGCAGCATGCTTCACATCATTCACAAGAGCCTTTACTTGGCTCTTTGAAGTCTCACATCTTTCTGCTTTGTTAGTAATGGTACTTTTTTTTCTTGCTCTTGACTTCATTTTAAGGTCTTCTTGCACTATTCTGTGCATAGATGTAGGGGTAATTTTAAGCTCTGAAGCCATTTCTCTCATTGACCTGACAGGATTTGACTTTATCCGGCGTTTGACCTTGGTGATCATGCCTTGTGTCCTCAAAGGTCTTTTTCGACGAGAACCAGGTGTTCTCTCATCTGTTCCTGTCATCTTCAACTTCTTTTTGATGTTATAGACGCTATTCATAGCTGCTGAGCAAATGCTGTAGGACTCACTCTGTAACGCAAAAAATCAGCCACTGCTTGAGTCTTTTTCATTTCTAGCCAGACACAAGTAGATTAAGAAACTGTGACTATTGAAATGTGTTTAAGGGACAATTTAGAGTCTTAACTGCTTTTAACTAACTTAAGGCGACCTAAATTAAGAGATATACAAGCAATTAACCAACTGCTCAGTTATTTGTGCACCCTGTAATATGTTAATGCCATCTGGAGCATGTTAGCCAAAGGGTCATTCTGGTCAAATCATCCAGATTTTGGAAAATTTTCCGGTGACCCCTCCAGAATTCCTAGAAAACATTCACATGTGCTTGTCTACCCAGTTGAAAAAACTGCCAAATATTAGGTCAATATCTCAATTAGTTTTCGTTTTACAGCCCTAAAATTTTATAAATTGTTTTATTTTTTTCTCCAATGCAATTTCGGGCAACTTTGGCAGCTTATAGCTGCACTATAAATACTAGTGAAATTTGCTGCACTGACTATATCCATCCCGAGGTATTCGAAAATGGTCTCAAATTAAATGTATCTCCAGTTTATTTTGCATGGTTGGGCTACAAAATCAGTCAAAAAACCAATATAATAAAAAACGAGGCTTTATTTAATAAGCCATAGCTCCAAGACTAATCATGATATGGTGCTGATTTTATTTTTATTTTTTTTTTGAAGTTCCTATGATATTTCTCTGTATAAAAAAACATTAAACATTATAATTTTGCTTAAATCTTTAGTAGATCTCCTGTAATAAATATAATTGTATGTGGGTTTTTTCAATTTTGCAAAAAATCGCCATAGTTTGCATCACTGTTTGACCATGTCACCAGTTATTCACCTCTTTCAAATTGTTACCATGTATTTTTACACATCTGAACATTATCTAGAAAAGAATTCAGGATGGTGTACAGCTTTCTTTTTTAGTTATAATTTGTTTTAGAAAGTGTCGTTCGACAGGTTTAAGCCTTATATCCGCAATCACATATAAACAGCTGTGTTGGAATGAAGAAACAATAGGTGACTACAGCAATAATTTTTAATTCATCGTGATTACATAATGATTTAATTTTTTAGCTCATACAATAGGCCTACAATTTAAGGGGGAAAATATTGAGTAAAAATATTTTCACAATACTGCTGAGGTAAGTTTGTCTCACCTAACGGTGAATTAAAAGTCTGATCAATCTATGTTGTCACTATAGAGACTATCAGTTATCAGCTGAATGGCATTTTTTTGCCATTAGTCATGGCAAAAGCCCATGCGATGGGGTTGAGGGGACAGTAAAGAGGCTGGTGGCCCGTGCCAGCCTTCAGGCACCTATAGATAATCAAATTTTGAGTGTCACTGATATGTACAAATGGGCAAAAGACCATATTCAGGGGATTGAATTTTTTCTTGTCAATCAGGTTTCAGTTCAGCAGAATTGTGCAACTCCTGGAGCGCTTTGACAAATGCAAAACAGTGGCAGGTATAAGTCACACCACAGCTTTGTTCCTCACTCTAGCAACAAATTGTAGATGAGAAGGTTGTCATTGGATGATATGTACACAATTGTAACTGTTGGCGGTGACAATGAAAGTGAAGCTACAGCAGTCCAAATGGAATCTGGTGACAGTGAAGATTACCAGCCAGGTAAATACATAGGATGTATGTATGATGCCGAGTGGTATGTGGGCAGCATAAAAGATAGATCTGAGGAGCATTCAGACATTTTGGTATCATTTATGAAAAATCAAGAAATGTTTTAAGTCAGAGTGACCTCAACAAAATCAAAACTAAATATCAGCAGTTTCTTCAAACTGAATAAATAATCTGGTGTTTATGTGATGTTGCTTATTGATATTTCGATGTAAATGTTGCCTAGAACTAAATATCAGCAGTTTCTTCAAACTGAAGAAATAATCTGGTGTTTATGTGATGTTGCTTATTGATATTTCGATGTAAATGTTGCCTAGAGCTGTTATATAGCGATTTTTTGCAAAATCGAAAAAATCCACATACAATTTTATTTATAAGAGGTGATCTACTAAAGATTTAGGCAAAATTAATATTTTTTATGCTGAAAAAAATCATAGGAAGTTTAAAAAAAAATTAGCACCATAATATTATTATGATTAGTCTTGGAGCAATGGCTTATTAAATAAATCCTCGTTTTTTGCTATATTAGTTTTTCGACTGAATTTATAGCCTAACCATGCAAAATAAACTGGAGATACACTTGATTTGAGACCATTTTTAAATTCCTTGGGATGGATATAGTCAGTGCAGCAAATGTCAGCCTTACACTAGCCTTTACAGTGCAGCTATAAGCTGCCAAAGTTGCACGAAAATGCATTGGCGAAAAACTAAAAAAATTAATTAAATTTCAAAGGGCTGTAAAACGAAAACTAATTGAGATATAGACCTAATATTTGGCATGTGGAAAAATTGCAATGGTGAATACATTTTTGTATAGCAATTAAACTGATCATTTCACAGATTGTTTATAGAAAAGTCAGGGTTCACTTCGGACTAGGCCTATATCAAACTCCAAATGGAGGCTGAATCGTATCTATGGAAACTAGTGACATCATAGACGAGTTCACCACACATTAAGGGGCGTTCAACAGTCACGAGTGGGGATGGCGAGTGAGCGGGGATGACAAAATCGTTTTACTCCTGCTTATCTTTGTCCATACGGATACTCGTGGTAATCCATAGAATGCTCCTGTTCCCTCTAGATCATTTGTGAATATCCATGCAGAGGGCAAATATTTTTAAGCATGTTACCTTTTAACGGGAATCACCCAGGAATCGCTCGGTTGGCGAGTGATCTACAGACGTCCGTGGCTTCGTGATGTTTGCCATGACGCTAGAGAACCTGCTTCTCTGTCTTCTCCTATTCGTATCTCACTTAATATTTGGTTTATTTTCTATCCTAATACACCAGGCAAAACCTCTCTGTTACATCAGATTTTCAAAAAGTGGGAAAGAAATTGTACAGCTACTCAGCTTGATATGTGTACTCTCTATTGGGATAACAAGCCACTGAAGGCTATCCTACTTGTGGATAGATACAATAAGGTCCTTTTCAGAAATACCTAAAATTGACGTGGGTATATCATTACGATTTTTTGTAAAATGCTGGAAAGTGAATAAAAAAAATGTTCAAGTTCAAAGATAAATTTTGCTTAACAATTTAATATTTTGTTTCAGGAAACTGCAGAAATGATTAAAGCAGACATAATAAGAGCACTAAAACCAAAAAAATTCACACAGTTAAAATAGTGGGATTGTTATTTGACACCACATCCTTAATTTAGGTATTTGCAATGATGTTGTCCACTTCTCCAGCTGGCATGTCATCACCATATTTCTGATCTGTGTTGTTTTATGTTTTAATCCACGCTGATGTAAATTGCCTGTACACTGTAATATCCCCTCAATCACTGAATTGGTTTCAAAATACAAACCTGAGTTACTTTTGTATGGCTCTAATCACGAGCACTTGCTGAGTCTGCATACTATGGAGAGCTGACTGAACTGAGCTATCTATTTCTGGAGGAGATATGAACAAAACGTCAAAGCCCCAGGTGTTCATAATAATACTCGATGGATGGCATTCATGTTGTACACCATAAAGATGGTGCTATATCATCATCAACAAAAACTTCAATAAATTCTTCGAAGTTACTCTTGCTGGGTCATTCATGATTGGTTAGAGGACAGGAAGGTATAACCGTGTGAGGCACAAGTCAGGTAAATTACCCACAGGAGCATATATCAAGATATATAAAGAACATAAAAGGGAGACTCAGACCTTGTGGAGAATATTGGTGGCCTTCAGAAAATTTGTAATAGCAGCAGGGTCTACAACGCACCTCTGCAAAAACCATAAAAAATCTAGATCTCAGAATGCTAGGGTCAGCACATTTCACCAAAATGTGTTCAGCAGTTAACCCACTGCACAGGTCACATACGGGCTGAGGCTTTCCTCATAGGAGGTAAGAGTTGTTTAAGCAATGAAAAATTCTGAGCCGGGCAAAAAACTACTTCTTTCCTTCGGTATGTCCTACAAGCACCAGGATTCCCAAGATTAAGGTGAAGCTTGTTGCAGTAGGTTACACACTACCTTGTTTGCCTTTCCTCACAGACGTACTTCTTTGCACATCCTCTGAAATTTGAGAAAGGTAACTGCCACTCAGAAGCGATATCAAGACTCAGGACTGCCTTAGCCGACCGAATGGCAAGTTCATTGCAGAATGTGATGTCATATCCATCCTTAATTGCTCCAAATACGAATTCATAACATGGCACAATAAGAGATTATTGAAGCATCTGCCATGAAGTCCCTGGAGGGCTGACAGGGACTCTGCACTGGTTGCCCTGGAAATCTGATGTGTTGGAACCCAAGGCTCAAGCAGTCAATGCAGCTAAAAAGACTGAGGCCTCGGGCCGTCCGACAAACAACAGACAAGTAACCTTGTAATCAGCCTTCGATGCATCTGTAAAGAAAGCTGTTCTATCTTTATAACTGGTGTCAGGGTTGAAGAAACCGCTTCTTCAGAATAGTCAGGCAGACTGGGCTCTTCCTTTCATCAGTGAGTGACAAGGTAATGGCTAGTGGTACATATTCCCATATGGAGGAAAGGGAGGGACAGTTGTTTGGAGTATGGAGTCTAGGTTTTATTTGTCACGTACAGTCCTAACAGCATCTTATATGATTAATGTTTTTGTATAGTGTCTCATTGGTAAAATTTAAAGATGAATTCAAAGGTAGGGCTGGACAGATTTCCTTTAAGCCCAATTTTACAGATATCTTTAAAGATATCAACAATTTTTGGGAATGTTTGGCTCAGATCGGATTCTTCACTGAAATTTTGTAAGGCCTAACCCTAAAGCCCCCCTATCACATAGCCTGTTTTGCCGTAGTGAAGCCGCAGTATGATGTAACGGTTATGCAATGCGATTCTCGGCTCCAAGCCGACGGCAAACCGGCAATTCTCGGCGATACTCGTCTAGGCTCTCCTGGGACTTGGGCCCAAACCGGGATTCTCGGCCCCGGTAGCCAGAAATTCAATGCGTGCATTGAATTCCCATGGCAAAATCGCGGTTGTCCAAAAGTAAACAGTTACTCCTACAACTCGGCGGATTACCCTTCGAAGTCGTCGAGTCACCCCTGGAGGCTGTCGAGTCACTCGAAGACTTGGACAGGTTTCCCGTCGCTAATTTTAGGCGTAGTGAACACGACGGCTTGTTCAGGGCTAGGTAGGTAGGTAGTGTTATTGTTTAATGCCTCATCAGCACCTGAGTGGGCTATGTAGAGGCTCTCTAGTGGAAGATTGATCATCCATAGTTGGTAGTAGAAACCAGAAGCATGCAAAAAATCAATAAGTGTCTGCATTGGATAGCTGGAGTAGCTTGTGCAAAGCGCACTGTCCTGTTTTAGCCACTGGGGATAGAGGACTTCACCCCAAGTGTTTCCACCCTCGCCGCGTGGAGGTCCAGGACCTTCGAGGGCTTGTTCAGGGCTAGTAGGAGTAACTCGACGAGTAGTAGGAGTAACTCGACGGCTTCCAGAAGTAACCCGCCGAGTTGTAGGAGTAACTGGCCGACTGCTACCTGTCAAATAAGACTGAATTGTAGTATAGTTCATACTGATTCCATACATGTTTTCGGATCGAAAATAGACCAAATATTAAGCGAGATATTCTATATTATATAATAAGCATATAAATCTATCTGTCACCACTGTTTGCCTCCGCCAACCTAGCTGCCTTCTCAGACAAATAACTTGCTTAATATTTGGTATGTTTTCGAAAACACGTATGGAATCAGTATGAACTATACTACAATTCAGTCTTGATTTGATGAGAATCGGCCTAATATTAGGGGAGCAGCAGCCTTTTAAAGTATATACAACCCCCCTCCCTGCCTATGCTGATGCTGACGCTGGTAGCAGTCGGCGAGTTACTCCTACAACTCGACGGGTTACTCCTGAAAGCCGTCGAGTTACTCCTACTACCCGTCGGCTAACTTCTAGTGACCCATAGAACCCGCCGAGTCACCCGTAGAACCCGTCGAGTCACCCGTAGAACCCGCCGATTCACCCGTAGAACCCTTTTTGGCGCCAGAATCCGTCGCCAACCCGGAGAAAAGGTGTTGCATAACCGTTATGTAATACTACGGGTTCACTACGGCAAAACCGGCTATGTGAGAGGGGGGCTTAATCCAGGACAACCTGGTTGGTCCTTTTTTGTGAAAGAATTCATCAAGGCCGTAAAAAGTGTCTCGACGACACCCAAGCATAATCCTGCAACAGTTGTCAACATCAGGCAAGCAGCAAATCAAGAAAACTATGACCAGATTAAGTATCCACCAGCAGCAAGGAAGAAGTGGGAAAAATTAGTTGAAGATTTAGGCAAGATAATGGAAGATTCTATAAAAGCAACCTCCTTGACTAAGTGGAAACGATGACAAGTGCCATATCTGATTCTGAAGTATCTAAATGACGCTTTGGCTCCACAGGAACAACCCAGAAAGAGAGTGGATCACAGACGTCAACGCAAAATTGGAGACATCAGAAGAGAACTTGCTTGCTAAGAGATGCCTACTAATAATTTATGTAGGTCATGACCAATGTCTTGGATGAAGTGTTTCAAAGAGTTAAATGATCTTCAATAGGAATACATAAACTGAATGAGAGCCTGAGATGAGAACACTTAGATGAGAACAGAGAAAGCCCTTTGGAACAGAAACCTAATCTCATCTCAGCCCTGCAATCCACAAAACCTTTTGATCTTCTGAAAAGCTACATTAAAATCAGTGCAGGGGCCAAATGGAATCTCATACAAAGTGTTCAAGAGATGTCCAAAACTTGCTATGGTCCAAAAGATGTAATCTCAAGTCTTTGGCCCAGTTCAGGAATTTTTCTTCTCAAAATGGCTATAGGGTATAGGGGTATAGGGTAGTTGAAGTTAACAACGTTTTTAACCTATAACGTCATTAATGTCTGACTATGGTATGGATATATAACTATAGCTAGTGTACAGGAGAATATACTAGGTGTAGAAAGAGCACATCATAAGTCTGTACCTATGAATATGGGAGTTGGAAAGTTTTGAGGCAACAGAAATCATGTCATGTAGGATGAGTGTCAATAAGAATACTTTGGGCCAGGTGCCATATGGCATTTTTTATCTGGCTGACAACATTTGGCATGCACGCGTCTGGTTATGATCAGCAAGAAGCTTTTAGGGTAGCATCCAGGTCGTGCAAGATATTCTGGTCAGTTGTGTCCAGAAGAATGATGGAGTTCCTTGTCACTAACAAGAACATCGACTCTGCATCCCAAAAGGAGGTGTCACAGGCTTCAAAAGTTGCATCAAATATACCTCAGGGATGCCTTACTTAATAGAAGAAGTGAAGAGGGATAAAAAGGACTTCACAGTTGCTTTGCTTGACTTTGCTGAATCATGTCCAAGCATCACACATCAACTGATCTTCCAATCCTCCAACATTACCTTGTTCAAGAAAAAGTCATCAGCTTAGTAGAAAAGCACCTGTCAAAGGCTGAAAAGGAGGTCTTTGGCAGCAAATTAAAGGGAATGATTATTATGGCAGGCAATGACCATCTTAATTGAAAAAATGCAAGAAAGAGTGCAGAGGTCCACAATCTTCAGATGGCATACATCAACAGCCTTGTAGAGCTTTCATTGATGACAAATGATCTTCACTGTGAAGAAAATTGGATCATCAGAAGGCTAAATGAACTTGCAGAATGGAGCCACCTGAATTCAAACCCAGATTTAAACCTTGTAAGAAATGAAACCGTCTGCCACACTACACTGCAGGGCCTAGTTCACTATAGCAGTCCCCAACAGGGCATGCATCCCCATACAGCATGCCCCATTGGGGAGGTGGGGGGGGGGGGGGGGTATGCCTTAGCTTCAACATTGTATATGAAGAAATATGGAATTTCAACTTGTGTGGGAACTAGCCTATTAATAAACATTTGCCACATGAAATACACCTGCTCCAGGTTTACACATACCTCTTTTCTATTGTGTCGCACTCAGATATGGTTGATTTCTTCCAATTTTAATCAATTTCTGTGCCATTTTTGAATTCACATTTCCTTGATAATGCTTGACAGCCATTGCTGCCTAGTTCCACCAATACTCACAAGAGGGCTGCGCAAACTTCAACGCCCCTAGTGGCTAATAAAATTTAGTGGACTAACGCAGCCAAGTCCTTACTTCTGTGAATTTGATATTTACAGTACATTAAGATAACATGCACATGATTCAAATTCAATAACTATTAAATGGAGCAAATTATTCACTATTTAATGCCAACAAAGTCTGAACAGGCAAAGTGGCCCCACATTGTGTCAATGATGTCCACAGGGGGGTTTTCCCAACGCCTCTCTTTTATTTTGACGCAGGGAATCAGTCGTGAATGGCAAAAGCATGAACAAGCAAACATAAATTTATGGAAATGCTCTTTCTAATGACTTTTTCATGAATATGTGAGCGCGATGCAATAGTAAACAGAGTGGTCCTCATGCAGAAAACGATGAAATAAGATATGCTAACGCATTATTGACAAAATTGTGTCAAAAATGTCAAATTCCAAGAATTCCTATGCAAGTCGATCTGACCCTACATCGCATCTAATGCAAGGTAGGTCGGTTCTGGCTAGGGTATGCCTCATTGGGGTATGCCCCATTAGGTTAAATCAAAGTTAGGGACAACTTTCCCAAGTGTGCATAATAATAGTGGACAACTTTCCCAAGTGGGCATAATAAGGGAATACAAAACACAAAATGGTCATTCCACAGAAACGGTGCACCCCCTCCCCCAAACCCCTCAACTTTCTTCACTGCCCTGCAGTGTAGTGTGGCAGACTGTTCCTTTTCCTATAACATGGTCAAACTAATGTTAAGATATAAATACACACAAGAAAATGTGTAAGTTGAGTAGACATCCTGAAGTCCCCCGTATCATTGCTTTCATCTCTTGCAAAATTAGGGCTTTACGTCCTGTATTTCTGCACCAGTTGGGCTAATTAGGACAGGCAGAGACCATGGCAATGAGACAAAGGATGAAACAGCCATCAAACATAGGCTCGATCGGGAATCGAACCCGGGACCCAGCGGTTGGAAGCCCAGAATGCTACCTCTGAGCTAGGCCCCCGGCCTTATAGTGGTGAAGAATAGGGAAGAAGAAAACAGACCAGTCAGAGCTGTAGAGTCCTTTTTGATTTATAAATTTTTATTGGCCTTGTCAATAAAGATTTTAGAATTTTTTTGTATCATATATTGTAATTTTCAAGACATCAAAATTACCAGGAAATATGACATCTTATCGACGTCTTATTCTGGTGTTTACTTCATTTATATGTCTTTATTACGTCAATAAATTACGTCTAGAATACGTAATTTTTTTACGTCTTATTAACGTAATGTTGTGGTCTTTAACATACCAATTCATGAGACGTCTTGCAGAGACGTCAAAATTACGTCAATGAGACCACTTTTGCCCACTGGGGGAGTTCCTGGACCAGATGGGAAGCAGTGGAGCAGATCTCGAGAAAGATCACCAGAGGAGATCGAATAACTATCAACAGATGCCAATTAAAACTGCTAAAAATCCTGAGGGCTAAACTGACAATCTTCCACCTGAAACCAGCTTGCAGACCCAACAAATCCACTATGTAAAGAGAGACTAGCTTCTTTATGACATGTCCTGAGCGCATGTGGACCCGAACTGATGGAGTAAAGATATACATGGCGTCACAACCAGGCCATGAAGACTATCGACAGCAACTGCAGCAAAATCACACTAGATGAGAATTCTTCTGAGAGCAGGTCCGGTCGAGAAACATATTTTGCAAGGAAGGAGGGAAGCCTCAGCAGACCGGACATCTTGAACTCCCAAAGCTTAATCAGAGAAGCAAGATGAAAGTCTGTAATGTTTCAGAGAGGAGAGTGTCCCACCCGGGAATCGAACCTAGGACCTCACACACGGGAAGCACGAGCGTTGACCATTACACAGGAGTCGTTCGTTGACCACGACACCACAGAGTCACTCGTTGGTACAAGGGTAACACCCTGCTAACACCATTACAAAGACTATTGTGTTCCCACAAGAAATATGCAGCTCATCTCTGGGACCAGATATGTCGATAACATGCATCAAATTCAAGCAAGATGATCATCCTCGTGGAATTCACAACAGTCCCCATGCAAAGGTTGATAACTTGCAGAAGCTCTTCCGGCAAAGTCTTCACCTGCTCCTGCACCGAGTAGTCTGCAGAAGATGTAGCAAGGGATTCAGCTGCAGTATCTTCTCTCAAGCATGGGGAGGGGCTTTTTTATGTTGTCTGTGCTGTCTATAAGTCCACCCCTTGCGCCACCTACATTAATTTTAAATTGCCGAGCAGAGCGAGGGTCTACAGATTCTCATTATTCTACAGATTCTCATTTAGCCCTTGAAGGTCCTGGGCCTCCACGCGGCGAGGGTGGAAACACTTGGGGTGAAGTCCTCTATCCCCAGTGGCTAAAACAGGACAGTGTGCATTGCACAAGCTGCTCCAGCTATCCAACGCAGACAATTATTGATTTTTTACATGCTTCTGGTTTCTACTGCCAACTATAGATAATCAATCTTACCCTAGAGAGCCTCTACATAGCCCACTCAGGTGCTGATGAGGCGTTAAACAATAACACTACTATTACTACTACAGATTCTCATTTAGAGCAACTCACCAAAATGTTTGCATAACTTAGCCACTTTTGACCTATGGTTATTGATTCAAAGTTCCTCAGTATTGTTCAAGGAATATCAAACCGCCAGAATTAGGATATTATACAGTTTACAAGGCAATCTAAGAGTGGTGAACATGGAACTAATTTGTTCTTCAGCAATACATTTTACATGCGTAGCAATCTAGAAATGTAGGTCACTTGAGTTTCCAGGGGCCTAAAGATAAAGGTCCCGAGCAGAGACAGTTGTGTTTATTTCCTGCCTTAAAAAAGAAACTCATTCACAAGGATTCCCCTGACGGGGGGATGACTGACAACCCCATAAAGGGTAGTGTGGCTCCAAGACTGTCAAGGCAGCAGGTCAGACAGGCAAGTGCCCTAACCATTGAGCAACCCAGCTGCCATTAGCAGATCAATTTCTGCAGTTTTATAAATGCTGAGCGTAGAGCCACCCCCTCATAAACCAAGAAATATCAGGACAGATACCAAAATTAAAATCTTAAGTCATCACACAAAGCAGGTTATAGAACTTGCTATAATTTTGGTCATGTCTTTATTTTATTCCAAGCAATCAAAATACTACATACAATATGACACAAATTATCAAAATACAGTTTGATATTCACAATTATTCCTATAAAAAGTTCTGCAGGTGTGTGAAATATGTAAAATATACTTATTAAAGTTGTCTGTACATGCCAGTTTGTCAATGCACATTTTCAGTGAACCTTTCTACATCATATTTATCCTACATTATTGACATTTTGTTGGATGGAATATCTTCTGATTTAGTTTTTTCACCCACATTAGTTATTGCCACGAGACTCATACCTAAAATAGCATCACACACAAAAGGGTTCAGCAACTGCACATTAATCATGTTGTGTGAAAGATAAGACAATATAGACCCTATCACTGCTGCAACTCGAAGAGTTTTTGTGCCTAAAAAGAATGGTGACATGAGATACATCTGCACTGCCATGAGAGCACATGAAGAGAATGTATCTGATCGTGAAGACTTAGAGTAGATTCCAAGTAAAGCAATTCGTTCAAATATGAAGGCCACAGCATGCCAGTGAAGGCTGGTAATTTGGAATGTCTTTTCGTAAGGACCCCTCACCATTTCGACAGGTAGGACTGGACGCTTCGCAACATCTTCTGAGGGCCATCCGCCTCTGCTATGGAATACGTAAATGATGCCAATGAAATACCCTGGAATAGGAAATCGCATTTTCCCAGGATGCCAAGTTGCACATCCCAGACCAATTACCTCCCATTGCATCATAACTGAGATTGCACAAAGCATCAACAACCATGCCCGTGAAGTCTCTTTAAAAAGAGGAAGGCAAGCTAATATTATAAAATGTATGTATGAAAGAATGAAGATTTGAAATATTTCTCCTGAGCTGAACTGTCTTTCTTCGGGCAAAAGTAAGTAGATTACGAAAATTAAGTCAGCAATGAGAGCAGTCACAGCGGCAACCTGAAGACTTCTTGGTGAGGGGAATCTGCTGAACACGCGCAGGAATGAATCTAGAAGAGACAGTACTATCACAGGCAAATGCAAAAGTTCAAGGCATTGTATGATCTCAGCAAGGCCACTACCACGAAGTTCACTATTTTGCAGGTATATGACATGCGACTTATAAGTGTCCGAAATTGTCGTTAAAAACCCACAGTTGACACCGGACAAAACGCCTATGACAGCTGTCCGCATGAAAGGGTCGTCAAAAATGCTAGGCAGAACCCTGAACAGTATTGGCAATGCCAAAAAAGCAGTGGGAAGGCACAGGAAGACTTTTGGCAAATTATAATCTACAAGATGTCGCCAGGTGGTAGCCAGCAATGCAAGACCCCCACAGGCCTGCATTGCGCCTTTCAGGAGCTTCACTTTTCTTGGCAGAATCACATCAAGTGCCTCGAAAGCCATGGCCGGATAATTAATAAGGCACCTTGGTCAGACAAAACTCTTTTTCATTATAGACAGAGTCAAGAGTCTCCATAACCACAGAGATTTGTGAATAAGCACATTTCTGTTTTCAGTCGCACTTCTTTGGCACCTAGTCTCGAACCTTGCCCTTGTCTTGGCCTTGTTGTGCACGGAATCCACTCATCCGTGAAATATACGGCTAGCAGTCCTTCACGAAGTTTGGGCAAGTTTCTGGCGGGCACATAATCAACTGATAATTGTAAACGGTCCATATATCCCGATTTGGTTCTGTGGCATCTTACAAGCTCGCAATTCTTCGATTACTCCTCGTAAATTGCTCAAACATCATCCACTTCAACCATAATTCTCACTCTGCCAGGCAGGCGGCGCTTGTATTGTCCGATATCCGATAGAGGGCAGCTGATATGCTAGTGCTGAGCGCCACCTGTATTTTGTTTTTTTTGTTGCAACATTAACTACAGCATCTTATGTTTAGGTTGCAGTTGTAATAGTGTCATAAAAAATATTTAAAACGAGAATCTGAATATTTTATCAGTCTTGTTTTTCCATGTAGGTTAATCAAATTAATTCAGCCACTTCTAAATCGGGCAAAACCAAATTTTTTCACACTTTTACCTTCTTTTCCTCTATCTTTATGTACAGTGGTTCTGCAGGGGTTTTTTTTTTCAGCACAATCAGACCCTTTTGTGCATGACATCAGACAGAAACAAGCAGTAAAGTCAAATTATTTTTTCTCTATAGAAAATTAAGTTTAATATATCCAATCACAGTGGGCCTTGTTTTTAGTGCAGGACTAAATACACAAGACCGAACCTTCAGGGCACCTGGGGGAATATGTAAGAATTAGTGGAATGCTTCCCTAAGACTAAGTGATTTTTTATTTTTTTCATATGATACTGTTGTCTATCAACAAACAAAAAACAGCAAAATTTGACGATTGACTGCATTTGATCTTATTTATGATAACCTAAAATGCAATGCATTTTGAAATGCACCATGCCATTGCAGAGACAGTAATTAGTGAAGTGCTTAATGATAGTAGGCGGATTATCATATTGTTTGCCATTTCTTTCTTTTTTCTTTTTCTTCTTTCTTCTGACATCCATAGGACTATATGACATAACATTTTAAAACATAGGCCTATGCACTTTAATTCTCCAATTGTGGATATTAATGTAAACATACAATCCGTTGTTTAGGGAATGTAACAAACAGCATATTTTTCCTTTTCCTTTATCATGAAAAAGTATGATATAAAAAAGGCTAAATGTCAAATTAAAGTTAAAGTGAAAGTTTGATTAGACATTATAGAAGTAAATTTCATGTATTGTAGTTGAGAGGGAGAGGTTTGGGAAGATATGAATTTTAAATTTTCCCCTCATTATATATCATATAAATATAAATATATGCAAACAATTTGATAATAATGTTATCACATTTTAAAACATACACATATAATCTTGCACATTGTTTCATAATTTTTGTTATTTTGCGCAATAAAACATACCTAGCATGATAACATTGGACAGCCATTTTTTGTTTAAAACATTCCTTTGAAGATTAAAATGACTGCAAACTTGCAGAAGGTATATTCTCTCTTGCAAGTGTTTGATATGTCGGATTTTTGGAAAATCTGGATAACAATGCTAACACTTTCGTTTCCAGAGCAGAACTCTAGTACTAATGCACTCACCCTAATACTCTATATGGTCTAGTGGTGCCTTTTGATAGTCACATTGACATGACTGTGTCGGCTATGTTTTACAAAATTTGGAAAAATTGGAAAAAATTAAAAATGTGGTTTCCGGAGCAGAACTCTGACACTGCTGTAACTACATGCTTAAAACTTTGTCATTATATAAGACTAAAATAGTTTAGTGGTGCCTTTTGCGGGTCTCATGGCTGTAAATACCAGATAATTATTGAAATAAGGGGAAAATAGGGAAAATTCTTACTTTATCATACCTCCATGTCAAAGGCACTATTTACCCTACATGAGTGAAAAATTTTGCTCATAGCATATCTAACTTATTGTATGTCCACTTTTTAAACTTCATTTTGACATGCATTTCATGCTTCTGCTTTTTTATATTAATGGAAAATCGGGGGGAAATGCTCAAATTTGTCTTAAATTGTGTTCTGGGCAGAACTCTAGCACTACTGTGCTTACTCTAAAAAGGCCTGGTTGTGCCTTTTGATGGTCACATTGACATATCTGGGCTGTGTTTTACATGACCATTAACGATATGTAGTTTTGCAATAAGGGGAAAATATGAAAATTTGAAACTCTTTCAAACTCCCATATCAATGACAGTATGAAGTGAAATTTTGCAAATAACGTATCTTAATTATAATACTTCCACTTTTTAAGCTACATTTCATTCTTTTCTTCTTTTTCTTCTTTTCTTTCTTTTTTTCCATAATAATGGAAAATCTGCTAAAAAATGGTTCCTACATTACCTAGTGATATTGTCCCATACTTTTCAATGACAGCCATAAAATGTTGTAGAAACCAAGTTTATGTACAATTATAATTTGATATTTGATGATTGCCATATTCTTAGTATATAAGGCATTACTTAAGTTCCTTCTCCAATTGCTGAGACTGAGCTCTCTAACCCAGTCCCTTAATTTCGCTCTCAGCAACCCAGTGTAAAGTTTTTGTTAATTTTTTTATACTTATCAATTTCATAATAATTAGTTGCATAATAATCTATAACTAATTTAAATACCATATATTTGAGGTAAATCAGCAACCCTACAATTCAGTAACTGTTGAACAGGTGAAGGGAATGGCAATTGATATTGTATAGTTCTTTCAGTCGCCAGCTACAAGTATTCAGTATGCACAATTTTTTTTTACCTATGAAAGGCATGCATATAATTTTATACAAAATAAACCTTAAATGTATTTTGGATGGAATTATACCCAACACCTTTAGATATCTTCTTTAACACTGTTATGTGTTATAGTAAAACTGCTGAATTTCATATATTCCCTAGTAAGCATTGTCATAGCCCATATTTGAGTATTTTGGACCTCAGCGTACATCCAAATGGCATACCGGCACCTGTTACTGTAAACACCCATCTCGGGTTAAAGCGATACAAGCAGCTTGTTTTTGGGGTTGCTTCAGCCCCTATGCTCTGGCAACAAGCAATGGATCAAGTGCTGTCTGGATTACCCTCTGCCCAGTGCTTTTGGAATGATATTGTTTCGGGGCACACCCCGCAAGAACACCAAAGGAACCTGTATGGAGCTCGTGCTTACTCAACTGCAAGAATATAGCTTGAAATTAAATGCGGACCGTTTTTGCCACAAACAGTGTCTGATACCTAGGGTTTGTCATCCACCAGAATGGCCTACACAAGTCCAATGAGAAGATTCAAGCTGTGTTGAGGCACCTCGACCAGAGACTGCACAACAAGTCCGGACATTTTGTCGAAACTTCATGCCAAACCTGTCTGAAACTGTCTTCACCCTGAATCAGCTACTTAGGAATAACGTTTTGTTGGGGCACTGACGAGAAAGAGCTTTTGAAAAGGTCAAACGATTAATGGCTTCCGACCAAGCGTGCCATTTTGATACCGTGAAACCAGTGCTGCTTTCCGTGGACAGCTCTTCCTATAATCATGGGGCAGTTTTGACCCATGTGGGCTCAGATTGGCAAAAACGTCCAATAGTGTTTGCTTCTAGAACATTAACTGATGCTGAGAAGAATTATGCAATGATTGACAAAGAAGGATTATCGGTAGTATGGGGTATTAAGAAGTTTCGCCAGTATCTTGAAGGCTGTCCTTTTACACTCCTTACTGATCATCAACCATTAACTGCCCTATTTTACCCAACCCGCAGTGTCCCATGCACAGCTGCTGCTAGAATCCAGAGATGGGCACTATATTCCTTCGTGAATTCTACACGATTGTATACCGAAAAACAGATATGAATAGTAATGCTGATGGATTATCACTCTCTCTCACGACTGAATGCAGGCAGGATGACGAGTCTGACTATGATAGAGTATTTGAATTTGTGATGGAGGTCTGGCCTACGAATATCACTCCGAGTGAAGAAATGCCACCTTTCTACAGTCGTCGTGACGAGATGTCACCTCAGGAAGGCTGTCTAATATCAAGGTGCACTTTCTGTCACTTGAGGAATGAAAGTGACACCTTGACTCGCCACTTTGATTTCCTTGTGGTTTTAGAGGAGAAGCTGGCAATAGGCAAGTTCCCAGCTAGTCTGGTGAGTTGCAGGTGTCGTCCTATGGTGGAAAATATCAGTGTGTGAGCCAATCAGAGGCTTGCTTACATTATGGCATTGTGGCACCATTTTCCAAATATGTAGCATCTTGTAAGGCTTCGTCTGATTGTGCAATAATTGTATAATATGAATAACCACACATTTCTAAGCCATCAGGGGCAAAGTGTCGCTGTGCAAGCTCCACTGCGACCTTTGCTGGTGGGAAAATGGCCGGAATGCTATATGGGAAATCTTGCATGATGGTCACCTAGGCATTGTGAAACAGAAAGGATTAGCCCGCAGTTATGTCTGGTAGCCATGGTTGGACGACCACTTAGAGACTATGGTTAAAAACTGTACTCTGTGTCAGCAGTGGCACTCAGCCCCAACGAAGGCACCCCTACATCCTTGGGAGTACCCGGAGGGGCCCTGGCAGAGAGTGCGCATTGATTTTACGGGCCCAGTTGGTGGAGACATGTACTTAATAGTTGTTGATGCATTTACAAAGGGGTCAGAGGTCACAAGGATGGGCTCCACAACAGCACACACTCTAGATGATGAACTGAGAGCCTTGTTTGCTTGATTCGGTCATAACACAGATATCAGACCATCTGTGGTCCAAAATTCGAGCGCACACACCTATGAATGCAGCTGAGATCATGAATGAAGCCTCAGATACAAGAGAGGTGACCTCGACAGCCAGGGCTGACCAAAAGCAGAACGAATCGCTGGATACAACAGAGCAGGAAAATGAAGATGTCTCTGAAAAGGGCCTTCGCAGGTCCACTCTTACCCCTTAATTACCAGAGAGACTAGATCTGTAAAGAAATTTGATCTGAAATGGATTTTATCCAGTTTTATTTGCAATGAACTTTATTATACCATGTTCTGTAACATTATATTTAGTAAACAATATAAATAACTAGTTCGCATTGTGCCAATATCAATATGCAGTGTATCGTTTATGATTAACTTCATTATACTGTGATTTAGAGCATTTTATATATGTAGCCGGTCAACTTTGTATATACCAAGCATTCCATATCTCAGAATTTATAAACTAAAATGCTATAAACTAAAAAGGGAGATATGTTATACATTTTAGTCCTCCCTCGACCAGATGTTAGTATCTGTTCCTTAATGATTTAAGGATTAATGTGAGTTGTTGGTTGACTTGAGCACTGTGTGTTGTCACCTCACAGCCCAGCGACCTAATCATGCTAATTATGTACATGTTTTGCTCATTTACTCATTTAAAGTCAATTAATAAATTCTCATATAGTCTATAGGCTGCCTTATGGTATTAAAAGGTCTAACATTTACAGAATAATTAGATGTTCATGTGCTGAGTTTACACAATTCTTGTTCTGACAGGCAGGCAATTGAAAAAAACGGCCTAAACTAAAAAAATATGATTCCATTTCTCTTGTATTTTTAAGAGACGATTTCTTAAGTCTATACTCAGCATATAGGCCCATAGTTTAACCAATCATGTTGTTTAAACTAGGTAAACAAGCAAAGAGTGTCCATAATTAGGTTGCTTGGCTTATAGGTGACAACACACACTGTGAGTGTCCACTGACAGAAAATGTCCCTGCAGATGGCAACAGAAAGCAAATGGATTGACAATTATATTTCTTTTAATGAATTTGGCAAACAATTCCAGACCTGTCTAACTTTGCTTTTTAAGGTTTGTCTTTCTATATTCTTACAAATTACTACAATTTGAATATCAATGCATTGTCTCATATTTCTCAGATTAATACTATTATTAGGTATTAATTTGTTGCTATGGTACAAAGGTGAGTTTCTTTTGATTTATGAAACATCAACTTGCAATTTCGAGAAGTTTTTTTTTTGAAGAACAGGGGGTTTGTATGACAGTTATATGAGGATTAAATCTTACTTGTATTGCCTTCTTTTCAACCTTAGCAAGCAGAAAGCTGGGGGCCTCACTACAAGAAAAAGTAAGTTCTAAAACTATAAGACTCACTTAGATATGTTACTGTTACCTGCCCAAAATTCTATCACATGCCCACCCAAAACTATAGCCTTGAATATAATATAATAATATGTGGAGAGCTGTGTACTGAACCTCCTACTACCACATAATGGGCACATGAAGGATATGGGTATGTTCTAATAGTTTGTACTGATATTTCACAAATTTTTCATGTTACCATTGGCCTGTCAATAACAATAACTTTGTTAAAATGTTGTCACATATCCTAATTCTCATGGCTTGTCAATCAGATTTGCTTGTTGTTTGATATGGAACAGAAATACGACTATAGAAAGTCTTGTTTCCAAATGACTTGCATTCATCTCTATTTTTAACCCTCAGCGAACAAAGTTCGAAAAGGGTTTTTGTTATCATCAATGTCCATCTGACGGGCGCACGCTCGGGCAGGAAGGTAAAACTCTAACACCAATGCACTAACCCTTACGGAATTCTGTACAGTAATACTCTATATGGCCTAGTGGTGCCTTTTGATAGTCACATTGACATATGTTGGCTATGTTTTACAAAATTTGGAAAAAATAGAAAAAAATATTTGTTTTTGTTTCTGGAGCAGAACTCTGACACTAATGCACCTACATGCTTAAAGCTTTGTCATAATATGTCCAAAATAGCATAGTGGTGCCTTTTGGGGGTCTCATGGCCTTAAATACTATAGAATTTTCAAAATTAGGGCAAAACAGGGAAAATTCCTACTTTTTCAAACCTCCATATTAAAGACACTATGTGCCTAACATGAATGAAATTGTATCAATGACAGTTTATCTAAATTATAGTATTTTCCCTTTTTAAACGTCATTTTGATATTCATTTCATGCAAATTACAGAATAATGGAAAATCAGACTAAAATGCTAAAAATTGTGTTAAATTGTGTTTTCGAAGCATAACTCTACCATTAATGCACTTACTTTAACAAAATTGTATATGTTATTACTCTATATAGCTTAGCTGTGCATTTTAATAGTCACATTGACATACCTGAGCTGTGTTTTAAAATATTTAGAGAAAAATGAAAAAATGAAAAATAACAATTTCTGTTTCCAGAGCAGGACTCAACTGCACCTACAGCTGTACATGTGTACAAAACTTAGTAAGAATATGTCTAAAATAGTGTAGAGATACCTTTTTGGAGTTTCATGACCATTTATGACAGATAGTTTTGTTTAATAAGGAAAATATGAAAATTTTGACAGGTACTCTTGCAAACCCTCATATCAATGACTCTATGATCCTTACATCAGTAACATTTTGCCAATTAGATATCTAGATTATGGTACTTTCACTTTTAAGCTTCTTTTTGACATTTGTTTCATCTTTTTTATTTTTTTCATAATATTGGAAAATCTGGGAAAAATGCAAAACATTGTGTTGCTTCCTTCATATTCCTTAGCATCCCATACTTAGCAATGACAGCCGTAAATGTTGTACAATTCATAAGCAATTATTAAATATTTGATCATAGTATTGCCATGCTCGATCCATAGTTTTTGTTTATAATTAGCCATTTTATAAAAATTAGTTGCATGAGATGATCTATATTACTTTTGTTTTCTCCATATATACCTGTTAAGTGTTCGGTTAATACTAATTTAAAAGCCATAGATTTAATGCAAATCAGCAACCCAATAATTGAGTAACTTAAGGAAATATGGCAATTGATAATATATAGTTCCTTCAGTTGCCAGCTAAATTTTAACAGCGAGCAAAAATTATTTATGACTTATAAAGACATTAAAATGGCTGTGTTGAGTATCATTCCACACGAAATAAACCTTTAAGATTTTGTATTTATTTGTATTTAGACTTTATTTATTTAAATACAAGTAAATATAAACCTTGAAGATTAATTTTGTATGAAATTATGCCCAACATCTTTATGTGGTATAACATTATTGTTATATTTAATACATATTCCTTAGGATCATTGCCATAGCCCATATATGACAATTTTGAAAATATAAATGATAATCTTAGTTATAGATTAGTTCAGGGAACATTCTATTGTGTTGATATTTCTTGTGAACTCAATACTCCTTATTGTGCATAAAATCTTTAAAACAGAACAATTAAATGGCAAGAAAGAATAGAGAATACTTTTTTCTGCTCCACTTGGCGGGAGGTTTCTGAACATAATAGATTGCTGTTAATACGGGGTTCCTGCTGGTTTACCTTCATAAGACGTTAGATATTTTTAGGACATTATGATATTATGCGCACATGAAAAATAAGACCAATAATATAGTAATATACGCCAGTATATTTATTTTCATCACCAAAAAAACAATCAGGGTATTGGCTATAAGCAATAAAATAAACGCAGTAACTGTTCTTGTGTATTTAAAGAAAGTTCATAATTTTTATTCATTTATATTTGCCAAATCGTCTGAATATTACAATGTAGATGTTTATATGCAAGTATATTTTCATCAAAATAAGACGATGTAAGACTTAGTGGACAAAAGTAAGACTTAATATTAAGCCATTAAGACTTTTTTATAACCCATGGGAACACTGTATTATTTTACACTTGACAGAATATAATGAACAAATATAAAAATTCAAGAGTTCAAAAAATAGTGGCAATTGTTTCAGTTCAACACACACACTATGTAAAACATAGCCAATATATGTCAGTGTGACTATCACAAGGCACAACTAGGCCATATAGAGTGTTACTGTATAAAATTTCATTAGTTCTGCTCTGGAAATAAAAGTGAAACGCCTGCCCTCCTGCCTGTCGGACGAACACATAATTTTAATGATGCCTGTGTGCTATGTGGGATTCGCTGACGGTTTAGCTGCAGCGCAGCCTATTTTTTTATTAATGTGGTGAGGAAAAATGAAACTCGAGTTCAAATATATTATTTTTATTTAATTAAATACTCTTATTGTTTTACATATTGAGGACTATGCTTTTAAGTACTAGCACATACACCAATGCATTGCAGACAAATAGACTAATTATGTTGGCTTTTAAACAACTTTTATATGTAAATATGTGTTAAGTGGTTCTTCTTGCACGCTTCTCCCCTATACAGTCATGGCCAAAAATTTACAGAAACTTACTATAGATTGTGCTAATGGTGCTTTTTCACGTAAGCGAACTAGTATTCGCTCGAAGGGGTATTGTAGTTACTCTACCAAAATGATGTCCGCCCGACGGTGGGCAGCGTGCGGATGGGCGGGCGTCACACTTCGTTTCCGAAGCAGAACTGTGACGCAACTGCATATACATTGATCAAATTTGGTATATGACTAGTCCATATGGCCTAGTCTTGCCTTTTGATAGTCTCAATTTGTGTCCAGTAGTAAATTTTTGTCCACTAGTATGGAATTTCTCTAGCAAATCATCAAGTAGAAACAATGAAAAAATGCAAGAACGGGCAATAGGATTTGTGTTCAGTGATTATATAAGTACTTATTCAGAGCTCTTACAAAAAAGTAGATATAAGACTCTACATGTTAACCAATTAAAGACTATGGCTGATGAAATATTCAAATGGCATGCTTGTGTGACCCGTCATTTAAAGACACAGTGGGAAAAACTAAAGAGGGTTTCACACATAGCCGGATCAGACGCAGGAGCGTCCCGGAGGACAACTCCGGAATACTCCCACATACTCCGGGGAAAGGCGTATAGACATCTTGTTCATGTCCGGGAGTGTCCGGCATTGTCCGGCATTGTCCGGCATGGTCCGGTAACACCGGGGGACTCCGGCAAAAAAATTAAATATGTTTAATATTTCATGCCGGAGATCCCGGAATAGTTAAATCCGTGTTGGTCCGTGTAGATCCGTGTAGACTCCCAGTAGACTCCGTCGATCTCCGGGGACCTCCGTATTGACACCGAAATACTTCGTGTGATCTCCGGCTAAGTCCGGCGTCAACCGGGCGTGAAAAGTACGCTCCGGAGAGCACAAGGAGCAACTCGGTTCCACACGAGTGAACTAGGACCAACACGGAGTCTAAACGGAGTGAACAGGGAAAGCGGGTTTACATGTCATTTGCTTGACCCGGTTAACTCCGTTAAGTACACGGTGTCACACAAGGTCAATGCGGACATACAGGAGTGAACAAGATGTCAAGGCGGAGTTAATTAAACTGACACGGAGTGAGTACGGATGCCTGAGTATATATACAACCGCCGTCTTTGGAGAAGCATCATTCCACCGCCCGCCGTTCATCGTTGATCATCGAATTAATTGATTTATCATCCACCATTTCTTCTGGATATTACCTTCTGGATTGCTGCTGCTGCTACTGCCGTTTCTTGAATTAACCACCATGCCACCTAGGAGAGGAAAGGGGAGGCCTGGCAAGAAGACTGTTGTGCAAGAGGAACCTGCACCACCTGCTGCTGTTGAAGAAGATGCAGCCAGTAATACCTCTTCAAGACCGCAAAGTCCGCAAGGCATGCCAGATTTACCTGGGCCAGTTGTACCTGCTGAACCTGCAGTACCTCCTACTGCAGCTCCACCCCCACCTGCAGCAAAAGCGAAGAGGCAGAAAAAGGAAGCCCTGAACCTGACAGATGACCAGGAACAAGATGTGGCCGACTGGTACCGTTCCCAGGAGATGTTGTATAACCGGCGGCTTGCTCAATACAAGCGGATAGACATCAAATCGCGAATCATAGACCAGAAGGCGAAGGAGCTGGGTTGTACTGCGCAGCAGCTGAAAACTTGGATTGACTCAATGCGCACTTCAGTTGGGAAGATGACGGATCCAAGCAAGAAGCCTTCTGGTGGGGCCCCCAGAATCCTGACAGACCGGGACAACTGGATCATGGAGAATTTCGGCTACCTCGAACGCCACATCAAGAGGGTTGATGCTGGGAAAAGAAAGAAAGGTGGGCAGCTTTCCCAGAGCTTATCAGCCAAAACTCCATCCAGCAGCAACAGACCTACCACTGAGGATGACACATCTGAAGCTGAGGAGGTCATTGTGGATAGTTCGGATGATGGTGGCAGGGATTCAGATACATGCAGGTCCAAGAGTGGGCCTTACAAGGGCGACAGCAGCAGCAGCAGGAGGAAGATGGGGGCCCCTCCTCCAAGCAAGAAGACATCCAGACGTCAGCCTCGTCATCATCATGACCGTGATTCATCCAGCCTCGCAGCTAGTGGAGATGGAATTGCTACACAAGCTGTCACTCAAGTAAGTATACTGCTTCAGTTGCCATGATAATCAAGATAATCGTATTGTAATGTTGCAGTTTAAAGTTGTAATTGTAATCTTGCAGTTTAAAGTTGTAATTGTAATCTTGCATTTTAAAGTTGTAGCTTTTCCATAGTAGAAAGTGGTAGCTTTGCTTCTTGGCACTTCCAGTGTTCACTGTATGGTGATGTGTCTTTTCAGTACATTGTCAATAATGCACATGCTATTGCAGTTGCCATGTGACTTACTCTAATGTTGTGTTTTTTCCTATTTCCAGCTGATTGAAAAAGCCACCGATCTGCAGAGGGACATGCACAGCAAGTTGAGTCAGCCGACAGACTCAGGCAGCTTGTCCAAGAGGGTGTTCACGGACATGATCTACCACGAGGTGATGCAGATGGACACAAGACACTTGGTGGGATTACCAGGCGCAAACCTTAAACAACCTGATGCAGTTTAAGCAGGCGTATCGTCGCAAGCGCCAGCAGCAACAGCAACTGCAACAGCAACAGCAGTATCATCAGTTTCTGCCTCCTGTCCCTCAGCAGCAGCAGCAGCAGTTCGTCCTCCCTGCTCCTGCTACTACAGCCAGTTCATCCGGTCCTCCTGTGCAGATGTTCCCTCATCATCAGCATTCTTCCAGCCCTGCTGCCCAGATGTTCACACAGCATTCTTCCAGCCCTGCTGCCCAGATGTTCGCACAGCATTCTTCCAGCCCTGCTGCCCAGATGTTCGCACAGCATTCATCCAGCCCTGCTGCCCGGATGTTCGCTACTCCGTCCGGCCCTTCGCCCCAGGCTCTCGTGTCGTCTGCCCCTTCTTCTTCGTCTGTGCCTGCACCGATCCCCCCTCCTGTGACATCTTCTACGATTATCAGTCAGGCCTGGTTGACTTCAGGTCCTTCTCACGGTCGTCCTTCCATGTCACCACAGGATTGCAGCACGCCTCAGGATGTTTCGCTCACCAGCTACTTGTTGAACACTAGTGTGGGGGGAATGGTTGGTGGTGATGACCATAACTCCTCCGTTTCGGTGCCCACGCCTCCAACTACCACAACCGAGTAATGTTGACCTGGAAATGAACAATGAACTTTAATGAAATGAACAATGAACTGTTCTTATATGTTTTCATGTGAACTGTATACCAATGAAGTTTAATGTAATGAACAATGAACTTTTACTTATGTTTTCATGTAAACTGTATTACATGACAATAATTAAATGATGTGTATTTTTTGCACTTGTGTGCTGCAGAAGTCTGAAGTTTGCTATTAATTAAATGTTGAAACTTACATCATTCGTGTTGTTTTCAAATCTTGTCTTGCTGCCATGGTACACTCCCAGCTGCTGAGTTCACGTAGCTGACCAAGTATTGCCGCATTTCCTTGGCTGCTCTGTTGGTGTTGCCTCTGAACACATGTCCCATGTCTGGTAGATTGGCAGCATTCTCCCTCCATGCACCTGGGATGATCTCATGGATGTCGGCATTTTCCTGGTCCACAGCATTCACTTGAGCAGTTGGATACCTCACCCTCAGTAGGTTGTGCAACACACAGCAAGCAAGAGTTATGGTACACACTCTGTCAGGACTTTGAGGCATTGTTGTGAGGAGACACCTGAACCTGGCAGCCAAAAGTCCAAAGGCATTCTCTACCATCTGTCTAGCTCTAGAAAGTCTGTAGTTGAAGATTCTGTCTTCCATGCTCATGTTCCTGTGAGGCAGAGGCTTCATCATCCAAGTCTGCAGTCCAAAGGCATCATCCCCAACTATGAAGTAAGGCACTGGTTGGTCATCATTAGGCAGGTTATCTGGTTCAGGTAATCCAATGTTCCCACTTTGTAGCACTTCCTTCAATTCTGTCTGACTAAACACTCCAGCATCTGAGCCTGATCCACTGGCACCAATGTCAACGTAGAGGAACTTGTATTCAGCATCAACTACAGCCAGTAGGACAATAGAAAAAATCCCTTGTAGTTGTAGAACAGGGATCCAGACTTGGCAGGACATCTGATGGCAACGTGCTTCCCATCAATGGCGCCGACACAGTGGGGGAAGTTCCATCTGTTGTAGAATCCATTGGCAACTTCTTTCCAGGCTTCTGGGGTTACAGGACACTGCATGACTTCTGCTGAGTACTCGTCTATGATGGCCTGGCAGACTTCGATGACAAGGATAGAAATGGTATTGAAGGCTACCCTAAATCCATACTGCAGAGACTTGTAGCTGTTGCCCATACCCAGGTAGCGCAAGGTAATAGCCAGTTTCAATCCAGGTTCAAGGGCCCTCCTCCAAAAGGTATCCTGCTTTGTAATCCTAGGTCCCACTCTGGCAAGAACTTCATGGAATAAGTCAGGCTCCATCCTCATGAAATTCTTGAAGCCACCCACATCTTCTGCAGTCAATTCAGCCATCAGTTTTTCATACTGCCCATAAAGAGGTCTTCTTAGCAGCCAAGGTCGCACCCACATTTGCCTTCTTCTTCTTCGTCTTGGTGCAGCAGCAGCATTTTCTAATAGGTCATCTTCATCAGTTGATGTTGTGGCCCTCACTGCATCGTCTTGCAGTTTCTGTTCTTCTTGCAGAATTATATCATAAGCAGCAGTCAATAGCTGGACTTGCATGTCCATGCACTTCAAATCCAATTCCACCCTGTCGTAGTGTGATAAAGACATATCCAATTTTTCTGTAGTAGCAGCAACAACTTTGCAGTATGGTAGTCCGAAGTGGAATGATGGACAGTGGAACGCAGGCAGTTTAAATACCTAATTCAGAGCGATCCGGGTGAAAACCGCTTAACTCCGTAGTGATATCGTAGTAAGATCGTGTAAAGATCTGGTATATCCGTGAAGGCCCCGTGTAACATCCGGTTCACTCCGCCCGCCTCCGGCACAGTCGTGTTACCTCCGGCTACAACCGTGGCTCATTCCTTCTTTAACCGCGCTCCTCCGTACATACCCGTGTAGCACCCGTACACTTCCGTGTCATGACCGTGTTGCTCCTTGTTGCCTCCGTCTTGCCTTCGTGTCCACACCGCCCAATTATTTCGTTTGTTTACATTTCTAACTTTTTCGCCCGGACCGCCCCGGATTTAACGAAATTTCATTCCGGGACGCTCCTGCGTCTGATCCGGCTATGTGTGAAACCCCCTTAAGGCTGAACAACTTCTCTGCTGCCAGCTGCAACTGAAGAAGCAAATGATATAGCAAGATTCAGTGTTCAAATCTGTCATTAATGACAATTTCAAACTATTTGAATACATGTATCATATATTATGTTGCTGGTGCTATTCCTGTTAAGGTTGATCTTTTTATAGTCATTAGGGTGTTGTATTATCAGCTGTACGTCAGAAAAAGTCTTGTCAAATAAGCAGTGTCTGTTGTTTTATGACATTTTTGCTCACAATACTCAGATATAGTGTGTTGTATTATCCTAGACTTCAGGTTGTATCATATAACACTTATTACCTGTAATAAATGTTTTCTTACTATACGATTATATGAGTGATTAGCTGCAATAATGCAGTTCCTTTATTAGTTATCTGGGATTTTATGACTTTGGAGTTGTTTTAATTTGAAAAGGAAATGCTCTGCATGTGAATTTGATCTTTCACTATGTATGTCAGATCTTTGTCAATTATTTGTGCTCATATAGTTTTCGCAGGGATTTTTGAGGTTCAATGGCTCTGTTGGTTTGGAAATAAAAGGGTAGCACATAACTGTCATAAGTCTCTATGAAAATGCTCTATAAAAATAGCACGTGATTTTCATTAAATTGTAATTTGGGCTTGAAGGAGGGTCTCCTTTATTTGCTTCTTGACAATCTTGTTTCGTATGACATATGACTTCCAGGAAATTTAGCCATAGTTAGCCAAAGTTAGTCACTTTTCATCAGCAGAAGTCAAGTCAATTTATGTCAGCTAAAGTCAGTAAGTCGGTCAAAGTCAGTCATTTTTTCCTGAGTTAGTCACAGGCACCTGACTAAAGTGAATGCGGGGTCTATAAATATAAATTTGTCCCTTTGTCTGTCTGTGAACTGTGCTTATATTCATGCCCTGCAAACTCAACATCTTTTGTATAATATGATTGTGTAAATTTTGAGACAACAATGTTGTATAATATAATTTACATGGTGAAACTTTTGATAATGTTTCGTGATGATATGATTCTTGATATTGTCACAAGCATTTCTATGGTCCACACATTCATATTGTTACATTATGCTCAGCTAATATTCTCATGACATCATTAGAATGATAATCTGTATGTTAAAAAAATATATATGTTCCCTTTTTTTTAAATATGTCATTAAACACATTGCTGCAAGATTTTATTCACCTTAAGAAAATGTGTTCTGCCATTATTTCCATAATGTTTTGTTATAATGTGATTAATTAATTGATGTTGCCACAAGCATTTCTAGGGTCCACATTTTTAGATTGTTACAATATGTTCAGAATATTGTCACAATATTAATCAAATAATAAGCTGGATGTTGTAATGATGTGTGTGCAATGTTTTTTTATGTTTTTTAAATATTATTAAACAGATTGCTGCAAGGTGTTTATTCACCTTATGAAAATATCAATTTAAATTCACAAGCACCGTCTAGGGAGTATATTAATCTAATAGCCATTTTGGAAAGAGTTTTCATGTCTCAGCAACAAATCCACTTTTGCACCTTTATCTATTCTGACAAATAATAAGTGAAGTTTCTTTGAAGTTATCAACTTCAACAAAACTGCAATTAGTTCTTATAATACTGAATACATAAATGGCAATAGTTGGTGAGAAATCACAGTGATGTATCTCTCCACATCATGTCTATGTCAGCCAGGCTCATGATTAGGTCCACTTCTAAATCAGTATACACCTCTGAAAATTATAATTAAAAATAAATAAATTGAAATTGAAACTCAGCATAAGCTATATATTATTTACATTAGCATGACATCAGTGACTGTGTTGCCATCCGTTTATGGTGTTGCAAGTTCTTGAGGGGCTGACCGGGCAACAAATAAATTACATTTCGAAGGGAATTAATCTTCATTTGTTTCTACAATGACTTATCACTGACAACGCTACAAAAAATAATAAAAATACCAACCTATTTCGCAGATGTTCCTGGATTTTGTTGCTGAGACTTGAAAACTCTCTCCATATCAAAATGGCTACCAGATGCATATAATACGCTTGTAAAATTAAATCAATATTTTCATAATGTGAATAAAAACATTGCAATGTCTTTAATGATATTTTTTTTAATATTGCACAGACATCATGACAACATACATATTATCCTTTACCTAGTGTTGTGACAATATTATTTGAGCCTAATGTAACATTATGATAGTGCGAACCTATAAATAGTTGCAGCAACATTATTAATCATATTATAACAAAACATTATGGAAATAATGGCAGAACACATTTTCATAAGGTGAATAAAATCCTTCTTGCAATGTGTTTAATAACTTCTTTTTTTAAAAAATGGCACAGACAATTTTTATAACATCCACATTATCATTCAAATTATGATGTTGTGGCAATAAAGTGTGGACCCTAGAAATGCTTGCGGCAATATTATATATCAGATCATCAAGAAACATTATCAAAATAGTTTAACCATGTAAATTATATTATAGAATGTTGTCTCAACATTTACACAATCTGTTTTGGAACATTTTTTGTCAAATATTGTCCCAATGAGTGAGTGCTAATATTATTCAAAAGTTGTCGTGTTTGCAGGGCTGTTTATAGTAAACCTGTGATCTTTGCTGATGATACAAACTTTCTCTTATGCCGTGAAAATCTAACTACCCTAATCAGTAACAACCAAGAATTAAATAATCTTGCAAACTGGTTTTCAAAAAGTATGCGCTCATTAAATATTAGAAAAAATAAATACATTCTTTTCCAACCTGGAAATAAAGCTCTGCCATATATAGATGTAAACATTAGTATAGGAAATCAAGTTATTGAGAAAACCTCACACATTAAATTCTTGTGTGTTTATATTGATGCAACCCTCACATAGGACCACCCACCTAAACACAGCTTATAACAAAATATTGAAAACACTAGCAGTAATGACACGATTGAAAAATACAATACCACGGTCTATCACGAAAACTCTTTATAACTCTTTAAGTTTTCCTAACCTCACTTACAGTGTCACAGCTTGGGATATACAAACACTATTGGTATTAAACAATGGGCAAACTGCAGAAAAGGACAATGTCATTGATAACAAAGGCCAAATATAACCGTCATACATACCACATTTTCAAAGCCAAAAAAAAAAAAATTGGCATCCTACCACATCAGTTTAAAGATCTTGCCCCTAAATACTGAAATCCAATCCCACTAGGGCTGTACACCGGTTCTCGAAATACCGTTTGTATCGGTACAACGATAATGATATGGGTATTGATAATCGTTATTCATAATAACGATACAATAAACGATATATGCTGAGCGTTTTTGACATATAGATCACCTGCTACCCAGATGTTTTGGCTAGTTTGAAGAAAAATGTCAACTGACTGTTAATTACACTGACATTACACAACAGTCTGAAGTTATTTAATAAAATGTTTTCATTAAATTCCATTGTCTACTTTCATCATAATAGGCTTTTAGTGATTTACCCATTGATATATTTTAACGATACAAATCATGATACGTATCGTATCAGTCTTACTGTACTAGGATACGTATTGTATCGTTTTAAAGATAAAGTTGTACAGCCCTAACTCCCACACCACACTGAAAATAAATTTGACGAATTAGGTTTGTCAAACGATGGGTTTATAATTTGACGAACCTTATTCGTCGAAAAATGTGTACAACAGCAGTTTGTCTAATGATTACCATCACTAATCATATGACCAACATGTTGGAGTTAGTCAAATGACGAACTAGGTTCGTACTAATGTCGAAGCAAAGTTCATCAAATAAGACATCATCAAAATATTAACCTAATTCATCATTTTGACGAACCTAATTTTTGTCAAATTTATTTTCAGTGCACAAGACAAACCTACAAAGTCTCATTCTCTTTCAATACTTTACCAAATCACCTTAAGAATTTCACTGGCTCTCTGGCCACTTTTACTATAAGTCATTTAAAATTTACACCGTGTCACAATATGAAATATATGCACAACTGCTATCCCAGGTAGCATTCCATATCGGGTCAGCGTCATTTCTATGTTGGCCGCCGTTGGTACAACATCGTTTTGAAATCGCCTACGTCGCCCAAATGTTGATACGATTTGGAATGCTATCTGGGATATCGGTTCATAATAATAGATTGTAATATAACTCATCTTCATAACTTGTTTCACTGTATTGTATTGTAACTGCTCTTCATTAGGCTTCAACTATACCATAGGTAAAGGATATTATTTTTGTCCGAATTATTGTTTCTTCTCTGCTAGAAAATTTTCAAAAAAATCATGAAAGAAGCTTAGGATGCCCTTATAACACAGACTGACTTTGAGTGACCTTGAAAAATAGGTCATATAGCCATTTGACCTCAGAATTTCAAAAATTACATATTAGCATATCTCCATCAGTAATCAAGCAATATATTCATATGCTGTCAAAGGGTTAAAAAAAACTCATAGGCAGGTACAATGCAACATGTGAAGTTTATAATTGTTACATATGCAATCACATTTTTTCTTCTCTCGATCCTGACCTGTATATACATAAAATTGCATTTATATGTGGTCAAATAAAACATATTCTTTCTCTCCCTCTCCCTCTCCCTCTCTCTCTCGACATCTGACTAACCTTTTGAAAAGTAGATCAAACTAGAAAGCTGAAACTGCTGAGCAGTTCCGAGGCTTCACCTGGTGTATTGGGGACAAAAAAAGGAAGACAGTGAGCTCTAATGGGTTAAAGAAGACTTGATAAAGAGCAGTATGTTAACAGCATCATGTGCGGGGCATTAGAGCTGTTAAATACAAATAAATACAAATCTTAAAGGTGTATGGAATGATACTCAACACACCCATTTTAATGCCTTGACAAGTCAAAATATTTTTTGCTCACTGTTTACATTTAAGTGGCAACTGAAGGAACTATATATATTATCAATTGCCATATTCCCTTCAACAGTTACTGAATTGTTAGTTTGCTGATTTGCATTAAATCTATGGCATTTAAATTAGTATTTATAACCGAACACTTCAAAGGTGTATATGAAGAATACAATAATAAGTATTGGAGTTAAGTGAAAGTAATATAGATCATCATGCAACTAATTATTATAAAATTGCTAATTACAAACAAAAACTATTGAAAGGGTTGAGAATGGCAATACTATGATCAAATATTTAATAATTGTACAACATGAAGAAGCAACACAATTTTTTGCATTTTTTCCAGATTTTCCAATATCATGAACAAAGAAAGAATGATGAAACAAATGTCAAAAAGGAGCTTTAAAGTGAAAGTACTATAATTTAGATATATCATTGGCAAAATGTTACTGATGTAAGGATCATAGAGTCATTGATATAAGAGTTTGAAAGAGTACCAATTTTTCACATTTTCCTTATTAAATAAAGTTATCTGTCATTAATGGTCATAAAACCCCAAAAAGGTATCTATACACTATTTTAGGTATATTCTTGTTAAGTTGTGTATGCATGTAGGTGCAGCAGTGTGTGAGTCCTGCTCTAAAAACGGAATTTTCATTTTTTATTTTTCTCAAAATATTTTAAAACACAGCTGAAATATGTCAAGGTGACTATCAAAATGCACAACTAAGCCATATAGAGTAATAACATGTTGTTAGGGTAAGTGCATTAATACTCGAGTTCTGCACAATTTAACAAACTTTTAAGCATTTTTTTCTGATTTTCCATTGTTTTGTAATTAGCATGAAATGAATATCATAATGAATTTAAAAAGTGAAAATACTATAATTTAGATATGTTATTGATACAATTTCATTCATGTAAGGTACATAGTGTCTTCTGTATGGAGGTTTGAAAAATTTCAATGATATATCTAGATTATAGTACTTTCACTTTTAAGCTCCTTTTTGACATCGTAAATGTTGTACAATTCATGTGCAATTATTAAATATTTGATCATAGTATTGCCATGCTCAACCCATTCAATAGTTTTTATTTATAATTAGCAATTTTATAATAATTAGTTGCATGATGATCTATATTACTTTCACTTAACTCCAATACTTATTATTGTTTTCTTCATATACACCTGTAAAGAGTTCAGTTATAAATACTAATTTAATGCCATAGATTTAATGCAAATCAGCAACCCAATAATTCAGTAACTGAAGGGAATATGGCAATTAATAATATATAGTTCCTTCAGTTGCCAGCTAAATTTTAACAGCAAGCAAAAAATATTTTGACTTATAAAGGCATTTTAAAAGGGTGTGTTGAGTATCATTCCTTAAATAAACCTTAAAGATTTTGTATTTAGTTGTATTTAGACTTTATTTATTTAAATACAAATAAATAAAACCTTGAAGGGTATTTTTTTATGAAATTATACCCAACATCTTTATGTGGCATAACATTATTGCTGAATTTCATATATATTCCTTAGGATCACTATTTTTGACATAATGATAATCTTAGTTGTAGATTATTTAAGGGAACATGCTATTATGATGATATTTCTAGTGAACTCAATACTCCTTATCGTGCATAAAATCTTTAAAACAGAACAATTAAATGGCAAGAAAAGAATTGAGAATACCTTTTATGCTCACTTGGCGGGAGGGCTCTGAACATAATGGATTGCTGTTAATACAGGGTTCCTGCCGGTTTACCTTCGTAAGACGTAAGATATTTGTAGGACATTATGCTCACATGAAAAATAAAACCACTAATATAGTAATATACACCAATATATTTAATTTCATTGTAAAAAAAAAAACGATCAGGGTATTGGCTATCAAGCAAAAAAATAAATGCAGTTCTTGTGTATTTAAAGAAAGTTCATAATTTCTATTCATTTATAATTACCAAATTGTCTGAATATTACAATGTAGATGTTAATATCCAAGTATATTTGCATCAAAATAGGACAATGTAAGACTTAGTGGACAAAAGTAAGACATAATACGGGCCTTAATTTTTACAAAATTAAAGTAAGACTTTTTATGACTTTTTTATGACTTTTTTTATGACATTCAACAAGCAGTTGCAAACAAAAAACTAGTCAACTAAATTGCCTACAAAGAAATTATAGCATAACATAGTTTTTAAAGCACTGCTACCAAAGCTACAAAATGTATTACATCTGGATATTCCTGACCTAAAGCCCAACCAAGGCCTTTAGTACTATTATCCATTCTGACGACAAAAAGGGATGATTATATTCAGGGTGAACAAGCACAGGAGTGCAAACAAGATTTAGTTTCAACTCACAAAATGCTGCTTGCTCATCAGGCCCCATGTCCAAATTCCAGGAACAAACTTCTTGGGTTTAGCCTAACCTTTATATTTGCCCTTTTATAAAGCTGTCAATTGGTAAGCCTCTTCGCAAAAAACTTCCACAATACAAAGTCTCTCACTCCTATCCAAAAGTCGTTGCCACACCTCATGTAATAATATTTGGTATAAACTTTGGTCATTCCTTAAAATGGAACTTATCATTGAGCCAAACTCCGAGCTCAAATAAAAGAAGCATGGCCAGCAAAGAATATAGGTGCTTCCACTTCAAGAGTAAATCCTTTATTTTCTCCCATGTAGAAGTTTTACAGCATAGATACCACCTAACTGGAACTGGTTCAGAAAAGTATCATAATCAATGCTGCCCATCTTTAGCTGGTTCACAATACCAAGTATCTCTTCCCAACACAACATTAGAAGAAGAAGAAGAATGACTAATAGATCTCAGTAAATTGCAGCACAATCCAAAAGTCCCTGGATTTGTTGCCAACCTCATGTAGCAATATTATGGTATACACCTTGGCATTTCCTTAGAAATGGAACTTATCATCGAGCCAAACTCCGAGCTCAATTGAAGGTAGTAATGGCCAAGATCATGCTCACCAGTAGATAATAGGCATTTCCACTTCAAGAGTAAATTCTTCATTTGCTCACCTGCAGAAGCATTCACAGCACAGATACAACCTAGCTGAAACTGATTCAGAAAGGTATTGTGATCAATGCTACCCATTTCTGGCTAGTTCAAAACTTGAGCTTGATATAACTGACCAATCACCTGACCAGGTGCGAGGTGAATCACATTATAGTTATGATTACCTCAACCATAATATCATTGCTACCAGAGTTTACTGAAACAAAACAAGGTAAAACAGATACAGACTGATTACCTGGAGCATCATCTGACAATGCATGAATCCTAGCTAACCTAACACTGACCTGAGCCTACCCCGAAACCACCGGAAGCTAACTTTGTAGTTGTGTCACAGCCCACATCACCAAAAACACCATCAAAATTATCAAGATGCTTTTGGGCAAGAATAATTGCCCTACATGCTATATGAGCAGCAGTAGGTAAGCGAATCTTGTCCACAAAGTCTGGCCCTATCTTAATTGTTAGTTCAATGACTAGGTGAGTCAACACATTTAGTGCAAATTAAAAATGGTACCCTGGTGTTGAACTTATTGTCATCTATAACAAGGATGGGTGTAAGGTAACTATAGACCATATTACCAAACCTGTAACTTAATTATACCTAAGTACAGTATTTTATGACTTACTGTCCCTTCTACAAATGAAGAAGAATACTGGACAAAATCATCAAAGGAACACTATGAAGGTCCCTATAAAAACAAAAACAAGTATTTATGACAACCAGCCCCAAGAAGATCATTGGACAGAGTGGTCAAAGGAACACTATGTGGTCCCTATAACAAGAATGAAATCCAGTAGAAACCATAGAATCTGAATCCAACAGAGATTTTGCTGGCTTACTTTCGAAATTAACCAAATTCTCTGCTGATTCACAAACTAAATTATCAGGCAAAACACTATCACTACTAGAAAGTATTAATAGCTGCATAATTCTGCTGAGTTCGCCCAAAATGCGGTTTACTCTACACAAGCAAAAGAGCTGGGGCATTTTTGCATACCCAATGATACCCCAAGAACATCATTGCCCTAGCCACAATTATGACAGTACTGACCACTCTTATCTGGGCCTGGTTACTGGTGCCTTTAGACAGTTTGGTGGCCCTCTTAGCTTTAATATTAGAAGACTTAACCACCAGGGACTCAAATATGTCCCTCAGTTCACCTAGCTCTCTCCTAACCTGCTGCAACTTGGATGTCTGCTGGCAGAGAAAGGCATAATGACTGTCAGTAACAGCCATAGTCTGTACTCTAGCCTTACCTGGATCAAATCTATCCTTCCTCTCCACAGCAAAGTATTCTAAAGAAGATGCCATTTCAATGCTATTGTGAATGTCTTAATTCCTATACAAGTGTCACAAAAACCGACAGGATAGACAATATAAGGAGAACCACTGTTGTTTGCAACTGTGGTACAAAAATCCCTCACAATACACAATACAATAAACAATTCAATACAATGAACAATTCAATTAACAGATATGCAAATCATTCAATATGCAATGTATTAATGACAATATTCTGTTTGAAATTAGAGTTCATTCAGTGTTTTAGCACAAAAATAGGCAATATTCCAAGTTTTCTCACTTACTAAAAGTAAAAGTTAGCTGACAGCATTGTTGAACTTGAGAACTGGGCCATGATGACATCCTGACCTAGTTGATGGTTACCCTTGTTGTTACCCCCTCCTGCAGCTGCTGCCCTCCTCAGTGGCTGGGGTGCAGTAAACAATAGGTCATCACTGTGGAATGTCCTGGTCCCCTTGGACATTAACTCGACATCACAGGCAGGATAACTGGATACCATCATCATTTTGATCATCAGGATCCTGAATTACATCATGATCATTAGGAGGCGTACCTGGGTAACAAAAGTGACAAAAGTGTCAAAGCTCCAACATGGCTCATATTATACCCATGAGTGAGCTGTCTGGTGGAGGAACTCACGTGTGGCGTAGCCACGAGTTAGTTCCATAGCCAGACAGCTCATGAATGGGTTTCAATGAGCTGATCCACCACTGTGGTTGGGTTTTATTTATATCCCACACTTTTACAGATATTTTCAGCATTTTTAGCTAAGAAAACTAATAAATTAAGAAATGTTTTGACCAAATTCTTGTACTTTTCATATTGATATTCCTACACAAACAGTGAGGATCACAAATCTAATTAATATTCATAAACATCTCAGCAGCCAATCACAGAAGAGAACCAAGAACACAGACGTCACAACGTCATCCCATTCAAAAGTTTGAAGGCTTTTAGCAGAAAAATAGGCATTTGATAGATTGTTTTTGTTATAGAAACCTGTAGATTTAGAACGAGAAGAGATTCAGCTTCATGCCAGTCTTGATTTGGTCAAAATCGGACAAGAATTGGCGAAGTTGTGGCCATGGCAAGTTCAATGTTGTGGATGTCTGACTGTTTGAGATCAACAGATTGTATCGTCGGAAAAAACGAGTCGCCAGTACAAATCAACTATTCCATTTATATAGATTTAATGGGCAAACTGAAAGTGAAACTTAAAGTGCTTTCAACTGCAGTCTCGTCCAGGCATGACCAATGACCGCTACGAATAACTTTTAGTTTTCAAAATTACTTTTAAATAGCAAATTTACTTCGAACCTAGTTTGTGTTCATGAATAGTAGTCTATATAATAGGCGAAGCTGTGATTTTAGTGTGAAAGTGAAAATGAAAGTAAAACTGATCAACCTAAAGTAGTTTGTCCAATATGTAAATCATATGGTGGAACACAATTTATTATAATTAGGGATGGTGGATCACAAAAAAATACCACATGGGTTGTTCCCAATAGGTTTTCTATGAGGAACACAGCCAAGTGTGGGATATATTGCTGAACACAATTCAAGGATGAACTCAAACTGATGGAGTCATTTGCTTCCAGGGTTTATATACTGAGAGCTGCTGGCCATTCCTGGAAATCTTCCCACTCCCTTACTCCTAAATTTAGAGACTTGGGAGGAAATCAGACATTTCCTCCAAGGACCAACAGCATCTTCAGCAGCATCTTTACTTGGAACTCTACTAGGTCCCTTTTACCAGGAACCAGCCACAGAAATAAGTGCAAACTAACAATTAAGTGAAAACTAATAATTGTTACAAACACAGCTGAGTAATGAATATATGTAATATATTACACTAGTACATTTATATTACTATATATAAGACTACATTAAGTAAATACACCAGGGTAACAACTGTATTATTTTACACTTGACAGAATATAATGAACAAATGAAGAAATTCAAGAGTTCAAAAAATAGGACATCTTGGACTCTAATTAGCATTGCAGAACAGGCTGTAAAAGTCCATGTCATTAAAGACTCCAATATAATGACATTTCCAAGTCCAGGCTGCTCATCTCCAAGTAAACAGCATAAAGTCAGAGTGACTTGAATATGCAGACTTTCAACTGAGTCTCATCTCAGCATTGAGGGTAGTCAAGATCTCCCAGTTCCAAAGTGGGCAGAGTCCAAAGTGCAGTAAGCACAAAATATTCAGAGTCCAAAGTGTACAAGTAAATAACACAAGAGTGGATTTGCTTCCTCAGCTGGCAAAATGAAAACCGATCTTTTTAATGTGCACAAGGTATATGTATTAAAACACAATTCATGAAGTTTTCCCCCCAGCAGGGCTGAGAGGGAATTATCAACCAATCACAACACAGTAAATTCTACATTCCATGGGGTGATACCTCCCCCAAACAGGGCTGCTACCAGCATCTTTCTGCCAATTCTGGCAGGGATTAGTGAAACTGAGACAATGGAGCAAAAGTGGACCCCCTGCAGTGCTCTGCATTGTGCTGAGGCTATTTATAGCTCAAGTCACAATGGCTATTGTACTGAGTGTCAACTTTGGCTTGGTTAGCAGTTTTGGAGGGAAAGTTTTGGAGGGAAAATTAGTAAGCTCCTCCCACAATTCAGGACTTAACAGTGAGGCATCCTAACAGGGCAATGCACTCACATAATACTGACAATAAATCAATATGAAGCAAAAGGAATGATACTTGTCATCAATTGACAATTGATTGCTAACACAGTCAATCAATTAATAACATAATCAAGGTGTCATCAATTGACAATTGATTGACAATACAGTCAATCAATTAATAATACAATCAATGTTAATAATATAATCAATGTTGATAATTAATTCAATGTTAATAATATAATCATGGTTGATAACTAATTCAATGTTAATGATATAATCATTGCTAATAATTAATTCAATGTTAATAATATAATCATGGTTGATAACTAATTCAATGTTAATGATATAATCATTGCTAACAATATAATCAGTACTAATAATCAACATTCCTTGCAGCAGGCTAAACTAGCTAAGACTAAGCATAATTAACAAGCAATTGCTGGCACATGTGAGTGGAGCAGTGACCAGCTAAAATGTAGTGATGAGCACACACTACTACTGCATTTAGGTCACATGAGCAGAGGCCTGCATAGGGCAGGTGTAATGAAGAGCAAATGTCATACAATTCTAACTGACATATATCCTTTGCCTAGGGCAAGTGCAATGAGGAGCATACAATCATGCACCTGTCATGTTACTCTAACTGACATATGACATCTATCCTTTGCCTAGGGCAAGTGTAATGAGGAGCATATAATCAATGCACCTGTCATGTTACTCTAACTGACATATGACATCTATCCCTTGCCATACAATCAATGCACCTGTCATGTTACTCTAACTGACATATGACATCTATCCTTTGCCTAGGGCAAGTGTAATGAGGAGCATATAATCAATGCACCTGTCATGTTACTCTAACTGACACATGACATCTATCCTTTGCCTAGGGCAAGTGCAATGAGGAGCATACAATCAATGCACCTGTCATATTACTCTAACTACTCTAACTGATATATATAAGTAGTTGCCAGGGGCTGCACTTTACATCACTCCCCCCCTTATTCTAGCTCATTGATGGCAATCAGCAAGGAGCGTGCTTGGGGATGATCAAGAAGTGATCAGCCTGGCAATATAAACAATTTTGACATGCTAAACAATTCTGACATGCTAGATAATTCTGACATGCTAAGTAACTCTGACATGTTTAAACAATTCTGACATGCTAGATGATTCTGAAATGTTAGATAATTCTAACATGCTAAGCAATCCTCAGTGACGTCAATATATGAAGCACAGTGAGTGAAAAGAAGAAATGGCTACTATAATGCTGCAAGGGTAAAACAATGGTGATAAGCCTGAGGAAACAAAGGTATTCCTAACAATTTTTTTTGTTTAAACTATAGTAATAACTTGAGTTCCTGGTTGGTGCACTCAACTGCATAGACTGCAATTTTGAGCACACTGGTCAGAGTTCATTGGTGGTGCACACAATTGCATAGACTGCAATCTTGAGTGCACTGGTCAGAGTTCATTGGTGGTGCACACAATTGCATAGACTGCAATCTTGAGTGCACTGGTCAGAGTTCATTGGTGGCTTTTGCCCATCCAATGCGTGTGGTGAGGTGTGGTCCTTGCCCACTGTGGCAACAATCCTGCAGCCCGAGCTTGCACAACTTCCTGAGTGGTTTGTGGTATGTAAGGGTGAGGAGCATGTTGTCCTGCTCGTGTCTAGTGGTTGGGTAGCATCAGCAAGTTGTGCTTGTGGCAGGGCGGTGTGTGACTTTCAATTCCCCAGGCCTCAGGGAATTTAAAGTGGACTGCGACTTGCACCGCCAGTTGAACACAACGCCTAGTCAGAATACAACCTGTAGATGCATGTGATGGTCCATATCCTGGGCCAGTTCGAGACGCTGTGGGCCAAAGCCCCAGTCAGCGTTAAGTAGTCTAATAAGTCTCTGTGTGAGCAGTTCTGTTAATCTTTCACTTGGCATGTGCACTGCCAGTGTTCTTCCAGGTAACTTCCAGTGTATCTCCAGAGCGGAGTGACGGCGAGAATGGATGAACCACTCAGAAGTGCAAGCAGCCATGAATTCTTGTAGACCGTGGATTCCGCATAGTAAACTCCATCAGTCAGTAAATTCCAGTGGTCAGTGAATTCCAGTGGACAGTGAATTCCGTAGACAGTGAATTCCGCACAGTAAATTCCATCAGTCAGTACATTCCAGTGGTCCACGTCAGAGGTGATGATGAGGTGATCATCGCCCCAGCAATCCTGGGAGTTCCTGCAGGAGATTGATGCGGGCTCGCTTCTGCTGATCCAAGGTGGGGGGGTCGATATCCGGAGGCAGTGGGCGTTTCGCTGCTCTTTGGAAGTAAGGACGTCTCCTCTTGGCGTTCTCAGGCAGGTCCGCATCGTGCTGTCGCCTAGTTGCGGTCCTGTGCAGGCGCTTTGCGTCGTGGCGCCTCTGTGGAGCGGGGCGAGTTGTTGCTGCCGAGCGAGGGGGTGCTGGCTTGACGTCTCTAGTCGGCGAGGATGTCAGTTCTGGCTCTGCAGGCGACTCCTTGGTTTTCTTGCCGGAGACCGGCTGATCTAGGTCGTGTGTGCGGCGAGTGGCTGTCCTGTGTAGGCGCTTAAAGTCTTCCCTCCTGGGAGGTGCATGTCTGGTCACCGCAGCGGTCCTGGGGTCAGGAGGGTCACTAGGGGACTGGCGCTCATTCCTGGCAGCTGCACGCCGCTTTGGGTGGGCATTGCTCTCTCCAGTCGTTGGCCCAGAGCTGGACTCGCTTGACTGGCTAGGGTGCCTCCTCCTCTTGACGGCCGGTTTCACCTTCTGTTTTGGTTGTGGGGGAACAGCTTTGGTTTGCCTGGTGGCAGGCTGCCTGTCAGGTTGTCTTGTCACCCCAGTGACTCGGGTGCTTTGTCGTGGGTTCCTTCTCGGTCGTGGGTTGAGCTCATCCCACGCGATGTTGGGATCCACCAGCCTGACCTTGTTGATGTTGACCACCTTCTGCTTCCCACTTTGCTGGTGGGTCACCCACACGACTTTTCCCCTGACTCTCGTGACTGTCCATTGTGGGTCCCACTTCGCTGTCAATGAGAGCGGCTCCTGGGCCTTCACCACCACGGTGTCGCCCACTTTGATTGTGCCCGTGTTGGCTTGCTGCTGCAGGCGTGCCCTGTTGTGACGTCGTGAGTGCTCTGTCTGTTGGGCCGCCGTGCGCAATGCGTCTGCGATGTCTTGCAAGCGGTCGTCTAGCAGCCACTCCCTTCCAAGGAGTTTTGAAATGGGGAGGCGAGCTCTCCGACCATAGTGGAGAAAGTAAGGGGTGTGCCCTGTGGTATCCGACACCGAGTTGTTGTAGGCCATGAGGGCGGGTCCCAGTTGATCCTCCCAGGAATTTCGGGAGTTGTTGATGAGCCGCGAGATAATTTGTTTAAGAGTACCATTAAAACGCTCGCACTTCCCGTTGGCCTGGGGATTGTAACTGGTGGTCTGTCGGTGTTCCACTTCCACTCCTTGCAGGTATTGCTTCAGTGCCATGGCCCCAAATTCCAGCCCTTGATCCGTGATCAGCACATCTGGGTAGCCATGTCTGGGGAAGTATTCCCTGCTAAACTTCTTCCAGACTTCATAGTTCGTCTTGAAGGGGATGGGGTAAGCCTCAGCCCAGCCTGTACAGTGGTCAATGATCGTCAAGATGTACTGGTTGTCGGCTGGTGACTTCACGAGTGGTCCAATTAGATCCGCCGCGACGATCTGTATGGGGGACGTCGCGATCGGCATCTCTCCCATAGGTGCCTTGGGGACTTTCTTGGAGTGGGCCACACAAGTGGGGCATCGGGCCACAAACGCCCTAACGTCCCTCCTCATGCCCGGCCAAACAAACGCCTCCTGGAGCTTCCTCATCGTCTTGAGGGTCGACATGTGTCCCACGTCAAGATGGGCTCTGCTGATCACTGTCTGACGCAGATCTGGTGGCAACACCAGGCGGTGGTGGTCTGTTGCATACTGGTGTGGGCGTCTGGTGGAGTATAGTAGCCCATTGACCACTTCGTACTGGCTTTCCTCATCGTGGTGCTCTGTCCACTCAGACATGGACCTCTGCTTCACTGCGACGTCGTGGAGACTCAAGCCGTACACATCCGGTGCCTTGTCATCTGGGGGGAGGTCGGGTAACTGGTCTCCTAGCTGCCAGAAGCCGGCGTCGAATGTGGCCATCTCGTCCGTCTGTCTTATCCTTGACAGCATGTCTGCCCTTATGTTGAGTCGGCCCTTGTGGTACTCGACTCTACATCCGTACTCTGCCAGTAGAATTGACCACCTCTGTATCTTTGTGTTGTTCATCTCTTTGGTGAACAACGAGGTCAGTGGCTTGTGGTCTGTAAAAGTTCTGTACTCTGCACCCCAGAGGTAGGGCCTCAGTTGTTTGAGAGCATGAACCACACCATACGCCTCTTTCTCTATGGTCGCCCATCGCCTCTGAGTGTCTGACAATTGTTTGGACAAGTAGACAATGGGTCGCTCCACTCCATTGTCGTCCTCCTGGCACAAGATGGCGCCAATTGCATAGTCGCAAGCGTCTGTGTACAACTGGTAGGGCCTATCCGTTCTTGGGTGAGCCATTACGCCGTCACTGGTCAGTGCCTCCTTCAACTTATCAAACGCCAACTGGTGGCTGCCCGTCCAATCAAACTTCACATTTTTCCTAGTGAGATTTACTAGGGGCTCCGATATGTGGGCGTAGTCCCGGATGCAGTTCCTGTAATAACCTGTCATTCCGAGGAAACTGCGGTTCTCTGCCAGGTTCTGCGGCGCCTGCATCCTCGTGATGGCGGTGACCTTGTCTGGGTCCGCACGCAGTCCCCGGTGGCTGACAATGTACCCCAACAACTTGACCTCTCTGAGGCCAAAGACACACTTACTGGGGTTCAGCTTAAGGTTGTATTGTCTCAGTCTGCTGAACACTGTCTGCAGGTGCTGTACGTGGTCCTCCTCGCTTTTGCTGTATATCACAATGTCATCAATATACAGCATGCACATGTTGCCAATAAGTCCTTTCAGGACTACTTCCATCGCACGCTGAAAAAGTTGTGACGCGTTACATAAGCCCATCGGGAGCCTGGTCCAAACAACTGCTCATTGTTCTGCACACACCGGCCGATGTCCGAGTCGGTCACTCCAGAGGGGTTGTCACCCAGGGAATTGAGTGTGGCCACTTGTCGTGCTGGCAGCAACGGTAGCAAATGGTGACGCCAGGAGAGCGTGCCTCAGGCGTAATTAATCTCCGCCTGGTCGCTCCTGAAGACATCCCTGCCCAAAATCATTGGATGTGATATGTCCTCCACCACTATCACTGCGATCCTGCCCAGGCGAGTTTCCATTATTTCTGTGCTGCCCAGCACTTTAATTCCATGGCCCGTGACACCACACAGCTCAATAGTCTCTCTGAGCACAGGGCTACGTCCTGTGCGTCTACATATCTGTTGAAATTCATGGCGCCGCAGCACTGTGCGAGACGCTCCAGTGTCGACGAGGGCGTAGAATTGGCAGCCGTAAAAGTCCAATTCCACGTGCACCAACTCGTCGATTGCTGCGGCGCTTAGTGCCCCCCCTGGTTCTTGTCATCGCTGGACTGGGGTCGCTGACTTGCCGTCCTGCGGGACCTGCAGTGTCGGCGAAGGTGTCCCACCTTGTTGCAAAAGTGGCAAATTGGGGCTCCGTCGTCGGCGTACTGGTACTCGGGTTGGGCGACCTGTTGTCCACTTGGCCGTGGCGAGCTGTCGACCTGCCTGTGCTGCGCCGGCTTGCCTCCTTGCAGGGCCGCCATCAACTTTGTGAATTGCTGCGTGAGCCCACAAACTTGTCGTCGCATTTCGGCCATGTCTTTGGCGAGGTCCGCATTGGGGCTGTCCTTGCTGCTCACTGCCCCCACCTCCATGGGTTCCTCGCCCCGCTCAATGATGCCCTCGTCCAGAGCCATTTTGAGGCGGTAATCATCGGCCTCATAGGCTGACACTAGTCTCATGGCGTCTCCATAGACTTCTGGCCGTCCCTCCTTGATGAGGCGCTCTACTACGTGCCGGTCCCTTAATCCTTTCATGTAGCTACGCAGCAGGAGCCGCGTTTGATCCTCGTTACGTCCCGCCAAGCGGCCTGCCCCGGGGCTGGGATAGGCCAGATCTGCGGACTCTCGAAATCTTCGTCCATAAGAGGCCGTCGTCTCATATGCCCCCTGCTTGATCTTTTCCACCTCGTGTCTCAGGCGGTCATCCTCGTGAGGCGACAGAAAGGCCGTCTGGATGTGCTGCTTCACCTCTCCCCAGGTGACATGCTCGCGGTTGCGCTGCTCCAGAAAGTGCTCCAATTCTCTCCTCAGGGCCCCCTGAGCGGAGTGCGCTGCCACGTACACCGTTCTCTGCGTATACGCCCCAGTCAAGTCTACCTCGCGAATCCATTCTCTGACTGCATGCGGACTGGCGCCGTCGCAGGGTGGCACCCTTTTCGCCTGCTTCTCGGCCTTTTGGCGCTCCGTCGTTTCCCGGGCGGCTTCCAAACGCTGCTGATGCTCTTCGCTGGCTTGGTATCTCACGGCCATTCGCTCCTCTCTGTCTTGCGCCAGGAACTCCACGAAACTCTGCAGTGGCATGTTCTCTTGGGCTTCCAGGGCCTCTGCACCGGGTTCCCCGTTAAGTATGGGCTGCACGTCGCCTGTAGTAGGCATTTCTTCTTGGATCTGTGGCCGCGTCTCCGAGTTGGCGAGAATGATATTCACTAGAGGTTGACTGCTGGGGAGGCTAAGTGCCTATCTTCATTCACGCTCGTCCTCTGGTAGGTTGTTGTGTTGCTATGTCTAGCTGCATCTCCTCTGCTGTTCCTACCATGAAGCTTTCATTCAAAATCACGTCAGGGTCACCAATGTAAAAGTCCATGTCATTAAAGACTCCAATATAATGACATTTCCAAGTCCAGGCTGCTCATCTCCAAGTAAACAGCATAAAGTCAGAGTGACTTGAATATGCAGACTTTCAACTGAGTCTCATCTCAGCATTGAGGGTAGTCAAGATCTCCCAGTTCCAAAGTGGGCAGAGTCCAAAGTGCAGTAAGCACAAAATATTCAGAGTCCAAAGTGTACAAGTAAATAACACAAGAGTGGATTTGCTTCCTCAGCTGGCAAAATGAAAACCGATCTTTTTAATGTGCACAAGGTATATGTATTAAAACACAATTCATGAAGTTTTCCCCCCAGCAGGGCTGAGAGGGAATTATCAACCAATCACAACACAGTAAATTCTACATTCCATGGGGTGATACCTCCCCCAAACAGGGCTGCTACCAGCATCTTTCTGCCAATTCTGGCAGGGATTAGTGAAACTGAGACAATGGAGCAAAAGTGGACCCCCTGCAGTGCTCTAGGGCAAGTGCAATGAGGAGCATACAATCAATGCACCTGTCATATTACTCTAACTACTCTAACTGATATATATAAGTAGTTGCCAGGGGCTGCACTTTACATCGCTATGTAGCCCAAGTAGTAATTGTTTCGGTTAATCGCACACACTATATGAACACTCAAGAAATAATCTTTTGTAAAACATAGCCAATATATGTCAGTGTGGCTATCACAAGGCACCACTAGGCCATATAGAGTGTTACTGTATAAAATGTCATTAGGGTAAGTGCATTAGTGTTAGAGTTCAGCTCTAGAAATGAAAGTGTGTGTTAGAGTTCTGCTCTGGAAATGAAAGTGCTACGCCCACCCTCCTACCTGTCGGATGAAAGCATATCAATTTTAATGATGCCTGTGTGCTATATGGGATTCGCTGAGGGTTTAGCTGCAGCGCAGCCTATTTTTAAACGTTGAAAATCCTCAAAATGAAGGTCATGTTTAGTATTTCACTATGAAATATTGATTTTAGACCATAACATGCAAAAGTAAACTACCCCAAACATGTAACCAAAACCCCCAAATCAAAAGTCAAATTTGACCATGAAGGTTAATTTCAAGGTCATTTGGCCCTTGAAAGTGTAAAAAAACTGCCAATTTTCAACAATTCTGAAAAATACCAAAATATGGAACTTTTGACTTGAAAAATTTAAAGTTGAAGGACATTTATGTTTATTATCTAAAAACCTAATCGTTTTTGACACCACTTTATTTGTCATAAATATGGACAACTGAATCATCGTTACCCCCCCCCCCCCCCCCCCACAATTTAGAAATTAGGTCACAAGGTTAGAAGGTCCAGGTCAGGCTGCATAAAAAGCTGTTCAACTTCAATCGGTTCTATCACCAGTCCTAATTAATTTACAGAGTTGAAACGAGGATATTCTGAAAGTTTATTTTAACCCCCTTTCCAATTAGATTAGCATGATATATTGTAAACTGTTCAGTTTAAAAGATTGCCGACCTTAAACATTTCATGTTACGAGAATTGAGCAAAATCTGACCTTGAATGTCTTTCAAACACAGCAGTTTTTCATACAATGCTTTGAATTGCTAGATAATTTACCTTGATGTGTATCTTTGCATGTCAGACAATTGTGCACTCACTTCCTTGGATGTCATTTGTTGAAGGTCACAGTGCATTATGTCACTGTCAGCCTGTCAGTGGCTAATTAGGTCTGACATTAGTCAGCTTATATGAACAGCTGCTAGAGGCAGACTATTTGCAATGCTCATTCTAAGTTAATTGTTCTTTGTCAATTTTTTTTTACACAAGTAGGGTTAACAGCCCTGCTTTCCAGTCCCTATTACTGTAGGTGAAGCCTTGAAACTGTTCAGTAGTTTCAGCATTCTAGTTTCTTTTTCTTTTTATTATTTAATTTGGAATTATTCTATCTTTTTGGGTTTCACCTCATAGTAGTTTTATTAAAACTTAAGGTGCATTTCCCCCTCTGTTATAAAATGTTATTATAATATTATTAAAGAAAAACTTTACCTACTAACCTACTTCAAAATGATCATTTTGACAATTGTTGAGGTCACAAGGGTCAAACTCCTCCAGAAACTTGTGGCTCTACACTCTTAGTTAGTTAGTTAGTGTTAACATAACACTATGGCGACCAAATCGGACCAAGTAAGTGCATCTTCCTCCCCTACTGACCCCCCGTCCACAGACGACTCTTCAAAATTGCTCAGAGAATTGGTAACAAAAATGGACAATTTATCAGGGGATATACATGCTATTAATTGGAAGATAAACACAATGCAGTCTAGCATTGACTCTATGCAAAATAGCATTAAAGACTTCTCTAAAATCAATGAAAGATTAGACACTGTTGAAGAGATTTCCACCAATGCAAACTTTCTAGCTGAGAAAAACTCTAAATCTCTGGAGTCTTTAGAAGAGAGGATTAAATCCCTTGAGCTGAAACTTCAAACAGCGGTCATGAAATCTGATAAAACAGAGGAACTGTTAGAAACTCAACAGTCAGCTCTTTCACAGCTAAAAAATGACCATGTTAAACTTGATACTTATATGAGAAGCGAAAATCTGCTATTTCTCAATGTTCCTGAAACAGCCATTGAAAATTGTGATCTCCTTCTAAGGAAAATTTTCAGTGATATGAAAGTTGAAAATCCAGAACAAATATCAATATCCAGGTGCCACAGGCTAAAGTTTGGCAAAGCCCCTAAGCCTATCATTTGCAGGTTCCAATATTTTGGTGACAGAATGTCAGTGTGGTACAAGCGCTCTAATCTGAAAGGCAAGCCAACTGTGATACAAGAGGACTACAATGCAGATATAGTCAAAACCAGGAAATACCTATATCCTGTACTCAAAGAAGCCAAATCGCAAAAATTAAGGGCATTCCTAGTTCAAGATAAGCTGCAGATAAATGATGTTCAATACACTGTTGCCTCCCTGGGACAAGTCCCAGACTCACTCAAGTCTGTGGCTACGGGCTGTAAGCAATCTGCTAACGTCACAGCATTTTTCACCGAGAAGAATCCTCTTTCAAATTTCTTTCCTTCTCCTTTCAAAGAAGGTCCCAATCAATTTAACTCTGTTGAACAATATTTCCAACATTGCAAAGCCGTTATGTTTGGAGATGAAGTCACGGCTGTCAAAATCTTGTTTGCAACTAATCCAGCTACATGCAAGTACCTGGGTGGTCAAGTGAAAAATGTGAACATGGCACAGTGGCACTCCTCATCTGTAGAAAGAATGAAACGTGGGCTTGAATTAAAATTTTCTTCAAATGCTTACTGCAAGCAAGCGTTACTCAAAACCGGAAGTACCACCCTAGCCGAGGCCTCTCCAGACAAGTTCTGGGGTACTGGTGTTGCCCTTGCCAATGCTGATTCGCTTGTCCAGTCAGAGTGGTCTGGCCAAAACACCCTTGGAAAACTTCTTGAGGTAATCAGAGAACAGTTGAAATAAGAAAGTGACTCAATTCATATATTGTCTGATTATCATACCTAACGAATTTGATTTTCTCAGGCAATATGTCTTAATTTAAAGTGACTTTCTCTCTTCTTTAATTTAATCTTAGCCATTTCTTATTTTTTGATGATCTTTTCTTGGTCTGTAAACAATTGTTTGATTTGTAGATATTATGTTGGTATAATGTTTGATATTGATTACCCTTTATTCCAATGTTTGTTTGTTGTACCAAGCCCATTCAACTTGTACTATGGATACTAAATTCAATTATATTTCACAGTTTTGTTAATGTGTTAGGTATTTCTTGCTTAATGTTCTACAATGCTTTAATTTGCCTGGCATGTAAATAATCAATTATTATCAGCCAATTTGTATCTTACAACTTTCAATCAATGTGTCAAGCAAGAAACAGATATAAACTCACTAAGCTAAATGATTTTTGGTGTGATTATTCCCTTGTTTGTCTGATGGGCAAAGTCTGTTCTTTGTGTGGTTAACGTGTTCCAAATTATATGCTGACCTATATTTAGTTTGCTCAACTCATGGACTTTGTAGCATTGATTTGCAGGTTAATTCAACTCAAACTTTCAATGTCCTGTGAAGTACATCTACTAGACTTATTAATTCTCAAGATGCATTACTCCATTTTTCTTTTTTTGCTGTTAGCCTGAAACCTATTGTTGATGATTCATTCATTACTGTCATCTTCAAATACTAATGATTTATTTACTAATAAATCAACTAAAGTTTGCGATTGGTCCAGTATATTACAGGAAAAAACTATATATTGATATGGGCCCACTGCTGTGGTCAACTACTGCTGACCCTCTTAGCTTCCATTTTATTTCCAATGTCTAATTATATGTCTTTCAAGTTTTTGTTATTGTTTCACCATTATAATGCCGCTTGTTGTAATTTTGCAGATTATTCAAACAATGTGTTTACATATTTCATGATTACTGGTGCTCTAGAAGCTTCTACCTGGAAAGGATTTCACTCACATGTTAACAATAAGTATAACTCATATACTAGCAATTATTTCCCTTACATAATTTTTATTTCAAATCTTTTACCCGTTAATATATTATCATGATAATTGAAGTTCCCTCCTGTAATATACTGGACCAATCGCAAACTTTAGTTGATTTATTAGTAAATAAATCATTAGTATTTGAAGATGACAGTAATGAACCTAACATTTATCAACAATCACCCTATTACTCAAGCTTTAATCTACCTGATATTCTATGTTCAAAAAGGAATTCATTTAACTTGCTCAGCCTTAACTGTCAATCTTTGCAAGCCAAATACGAGCCTTTAAAATGTTATATTAAGTTTCTAAAAGACAATAATTGTGTGATTTCAGCAATATGCCTACAGGAAACTTGGTTGGCTAGCGAGAGTGATCTGTCTCTTCTTCAACTTGAAGGTTACAATCTAATATCTAAAGGTAAGTCATGCAGTGCACATGGTGGGGTATCTATTTACCTTCATGAGAGTTTTTAATATAAGATCCTAACTCATCTTACTGAACCTGTATCTTGTGATGTTCAACTTCTTGAAATAAGTCTAAATAGTGAATTAGTTTCTCCTGTCATTCACGGGCAGAAACTTGTCATCGGCAACATTTATAGGCCACCCAGGCAATTAATCCAGGACTTACACAATTTTCAAGATGAATTAAATGTAATTATGGAAAATATACAAGGCTATAATCATGTTGTTATTACAGGTGATTTCAATATAGATCTCCTCAAGTACAAAGATAATTTACATACCAATGACTTCCTCGATAACCTACTATCTCAAGGCTACCTCCCCAAAATCACTATGCCAACGAGATTGACTCATCGTAAAGGGACTCTAATAGACAACTTCTTTGTCAAGCTTTCAGTGAGATATTCAAATACAACATCTGGAATCTTAATAAGCAATATTTTGGACCACTTGCCGTATTTTCTGTCCTTAGATTACCTATTCACAAAAGAGTCAACAAAAAAACGCATTAAAGTTTTCTGTGAGAGCAGGGATTCTATTATGAATTTTAAAAATGTGCTAATGGAACCAAATATCGTAGAAACATTTCATACCTTAGTAGACTCTGATGCCAATACTAGCTACAATAAGTTTGATGATATCCTTCACTCGCTCATAAATAAACATTTCCCTATTAAATATAAAAGGTTCAATAAATACAAAAATAAAAATAATGATTGGATTACTACTGGAAGCCTTCGCTCTATTGCTTTTAGAGACAAATTATATCAGAAATTGAAGTTAACCACAGCGGACAACCCTAGATATTTAGTACTTAAAAACAATCTGAATTCTTTTAACAAAATCTTAAAACAATCCATTCGTTAGCAAAGAAGTCCTTCTATGCTAAATATTTTGACAACTATAAAAACAATATAAAGAAAACCTGGAATATGATCAACGAAATAATAAACAAAAAGAAGGTAACTAATGCATTCCCAAAGCAATTTTTGATAAATGACAACTTTGAAACTGACCCCAAGAATATAGCTCAACAATTTAACAAATATTTTTTGGAAATCGGACCTAAACTTGCCTCTTCTATAAGTAACCATAGTCATGATACTTTTAGAAAGTTCTTGAAGAATCCGGCTCACCAAACGTTTCTTTTTAATCCTGCAACTGTACCAGTAATTATTTAAACAATAGACAACTTAAAACCTAAGAGCAGCTGTGGCATTGACCGGTTATCTACTAAACTATTAAAACATTGCAAACTAGAATTAGGTCACCCAATAATGTTACTGTTCAATAAATGTATTCAAGCTGGCACTTTTCCGAATAAGCTCAAAATAGCTCAATTTCTTCCAATATTCAAGAAAAATTAAAATTTTAAATTTGAAAATTATAGGCCGATCTCAATTCTTCCAAGTGTGTCAAAGGTCTTTGAAAAAATCATGCATGCTCAAATCTATGAATACTTTATGAAATCAAATCTTTTCTATCAAAGCCAGTATGGTTTCAGGACTTGCCACTCAATCGAATATGCAGTCCTTGAGGTAGTTGAAACGAATTATAACATCTATGGACAAAAAATTAACACTTTTAAATGTATATTTAGACTTATCGAAGGCCTTTGACACACTTAACCATGATATCCTATTATATAAATTGAAACATTATGGTTTTCGAAATGAGTCTCTAGATTTTATGAAAAGTTATCTGTCAAATAGACTGCAGTATGTTAAGCTTGAAGATATATCCTCTGATCTAATGCCCTTAACAGTAGGAGTTCCTCAGGGGTCCATTCTAGGTCCCCTTCTTTTCATTATATATATTAATGATCTGGTCCATGCCACAGACCGGTTTTATCCAGTCATCTATGCCAATGATTCCACTCTGATGGCAACACTAAACTCCTTTGGTGAAACTGATTTAGAATCCAGTATAAATAATGAGCTAAGTAAAGTTAGCAATTGGTTAAACCTAAATAAATTGTCTTTGAATACCACCAAAACTAAGGCTATGATTTTTCATACTGCCCAAAGGGAAGTTTGTAAACCCCACTTAAAAATGGAAAACCATACTATTGAGTTTGTCGAGAGCTTTAATCTCCTTGGCATAGTGATTGACTCTGAATTGAAATGGGGTCAGCACATTGATATCATTGGTATAAATAAATTGAAAAACTTTATCCCTATCAATGCAATTCTGAACATTTATAACTCACTAATACTATCCTATATTAACTATGGCTCATTGATTTGGGGTGTGAAAGGTAACAAAATTTCAAAATTACAAAAAAAAGCCATTAGACATTGACAAGGAGCAAACATAATGCTCACACAAGTGGGCTTTTTAAAGCTTTAAATCTGCTCAAATTTGATGATCTATGTGCACTGCATGACTATAAAATTAGCTATAGAGCAGAAAATAGCAACCTTCCAGTTTATTTTATGACCCTCTTGCAGTCTCTCAAAATTACCAGTCAAAATTACCCCACCAGACAAAATCTTATGTATAGACCACCCCTGATTAGACATGAATTTGCTAAGTGCAGTATTACATAACGATACCCTCAACTTTTTAATAGCATGAGTTTAAATATAAGAGATACAATTTTCACACATAGTTTTGATGGCTTTAAGAAATATATTAAGAAAATAACCATCAATTCATATTCAGATCACTGCTCGCTACCAACCTGTTATGTCTGTGAAAGAAACTGTTAAATGTGTCCAACTAACTCCGACCAGTATATTCTAATCCTTAACTATTTATTATATATACAAATAGCTAGTACTGATCTCATGTGAGTGATCCTTTCCAGTGAAGTGGCAGTCTACTTTGTAGAACCTTTTTGCTGAATCTGCTGAATTAAATTTGTATTGCTAACATTTACTTCAAGTTAACTGTAGGTGGTCCCTCGATAGCCTCATCAGCACCTGAGTAGGCTATGTAGAGGCTCTCCACGGTAAGATTGATTATCTATAGTTGGTAGTAGAAACCAGAAGCATGTAAAAAATCAATAATTGTCTGCGTTGGATAGCTGTAGCAGCTTGTGCAATGCGCACTGTCCTGTTTTAGCCACTGGGGATAGAGGCCTTCACCCCAAGTGTTTCCACCCTCGCCGTGTGGAGGCCCAGGACCTTCCAGGGCTCTACACTCTACTCCCGCCAGCCAAACATGTGGGTGACAAGGCTCTTCCCTCTGACTAATCATCCGTAACTTAATACATTTATTGACGTGACTATTGATCAAATGTCCTTAAAGAAAATAATTCAAGACAAAGTGCAATGAAGGAAATAACCCAAAGTATTTTAAAATGCCTCAAAACATTTGGCCACAGTTGTGAGTGTTTTTCACTGAGCAGCCCTGAATTCAGCAAGACATAAGTCTTTCCTCTCATCATATTACTCATTTTGCTTTTCTGACATAGTAGGTCATACCTAACTGATTCCATAAATATAATTTTCTTTGGGAAATAACGGAAAACAACTAAATGATTAGATATCAAATATACATTAAAATGCAATAAAAAATACTACTGCCAGGATGCACTTTGCTTCAGCCAATCAGAGTCGAGGGTGGGAACTTCTTCAGCCAATAGAATTGCAGTATTTGGTCGTAGCGGTGGAAATACAGAGAACTTTCAGAAAATCCACTATTGGTTGGTGAGTGCAGGGCCCAATTTCTACCACAGTACTGTGCGAACAGACATGTCATATGCTGTGTATCTACTTACTATGTGCAATATGAAGATTGCAAAGCAACCAGGTAAAACGTACACCCCATGTATTTCCTTAATTAATTTGGTCACAATGGATATTGCTGTCATGAAAGCTTGCTAGCATTCAGGTGTGTTACAGCCAGGCACAGTTAGTTTCATAAATTACGGTCGACTATAGACAGCTGTTGCAACCTATTTCCTGGCTGTAGCTAAAGCCAACCGCTTCTGTCTACGCCCAGCGTATAGTCGGCTTTCACCTACCACCACTGAAAAAAATATAAAACATAACTCTCAACTTATGCACCAAATGGTGCTGCATGCACTTTTAGGTCCGGCTTTAAGTAGCCAGCTATAGCCAGACAGTTCTGTTAAGTGGCAGGTGGCATCATATAGCAGAAGTTGTCAAGCTTCAATTTGACAGGCCATTTGTAATGGAACTAACTGCGCATGCGCCACACTCCAGGTTACTAGGTCAACGTGTACGAGTTTAAAAAATCCAGTATGAAACGCATTCATACTGAATGCCATTTCATAACCAATTATGAATGATTATTGAAAATATAAGCATTGCCTAATTTCTGGCTAAAATATTTGACATTTTTTGGAAGCAGCCACATTGCACCTTTTATGCAGCCCAGGAAAGCATACCTAGAAATCAGCGTATTGGGATGGCCGTAATACCGAATTACCAAGGGAGGGCTAATTACAGACTTCTGAGAGCAATTCCCAGTAACTGGTGTCAGTCTGCAGCACTAATGGGCAGTAATTGCCTGCAGGACCTTGATAATCCAGTCCTCTGATTACCACTTATATGTGTCTGGAATCTGTGGAAAAACACAGCTATTACTACATTTATTTTCACACGCATTAATATATAAACCTAATTCACAGTATAAAGAAATCCTAATTTTTTGTCTATCTATATATTCTTAGTCTACATCATACCTGTTGGGACATAATTATCTTTGATCACGCATCAAATTGGCATTTGCGTAGGATTTCTGGGCAATAAGCCATGGCAGGCCAATGTGTCTGGATAATGGTTGCCAGGAAATTGCTATGGAACATCTCTTTGGTTTCTTACTGTAAATCATAGACAATAGAAAGGAAATCGATTTTATTCCGAACTGCGTTTTTACTTCCATCGTATTCGTGGATTATTTAAATCTTGAATAGCTATTTTTGACATATCAACTGTTTATATTTTTCTCTCAAATCTCGCATTACTTTGTATTTGTAGGTAGGTGAATGACATGTATTTCTTGTAGAAGCAAATTCAGAATGGTTTCAACTGCATGTGACATTCAGGACTTCCATAAAATAAACAGGTGTAAATTATATTTCACATGTCACAGGATCCACGTGAACAACAATTTTCATGCGGCGCAGTATATTATCACATGTCATTTTTACCTAGCTTTAATAACAACATACAGTTAGTTTCATAAAATATGGTCGACTCTTGTTGTATATGTAGTGACCTGTACCTGGCTGAGGTCTAAACATACTAAAGCCAGCTGCTTCTGTCCACTTCTATAGCTAATAGGCTTACATCTATCACCAGATAAATATAGATCTTGGTAAATGTAAGAAATTAATCTAATATATCATAAATATGTATTTTTAGATCCGGTTTTGAGTAGCCAGCTATGATAGCTTTGTCTAGTTTCAATTTGACGGGCCGTTTTAAATGAAACTGTAGATCTGTCACTTGGAAATTTGCCAGAAACATGAATAATGTGTATCCTTTGGTAGAGTACCTCTGCAAATATATTTGGCAAATGAAACATAATAGGCCTGTGGAACTCTCAATTGAAATATGATGATGCAGTATTATTTTAGTCCTCCATGGCGATTGTTGATTATTACCAGAAATCATTAACTGAGACATGAGCCTGCTAATTAGCGATCATTTGGGTGGGGCAGTTATTAAAACTTGAGACGCTTGTTGAGGCAAACTTGCACCTGCAATGGTGCACAAGTTAATTGCCTCATGCATGCTTGGAGGCAAGGAACATGAAAATATTCTGCATTAGATCAAACTTCTAAAAGTTCAAAGATTTTACAGCCAATTTCATAGACTTGGAAACTAAACTTTAGAGCAGAGAGATCTGCTCCAAAGGACATCATGTGAATCCAAGACTCTCATAGGCTGAGGGATTGCTTTGACCAATGGGAGTCCTACATTCACATGACGTCCTCTGGAGCAGCTCTCTCTGCTCTGGAGTTTGGTTTCCAAATCTATGAAATTGGCTGTAACCAAAGAATGCTAGGGAACATACTTGTGTCTTGCATTTTGTTGGTGAAGCTACTTCATCTGTTCCAGTAGTTCGCTGGCACTGATTGGTACCTAGTAGGTATGCCAACCTGTGTCACCGAACTACTGGTACTACCTACAAATATAAATATAAATATTTAGATAAAATTAAAAGGAAAAGATAAATATTTAGTTAGAATCGCCACAGCATAAAAAATAAACCTTAGCTAAAAGTTATTAGTCGATTATAAAATAACATATAAAGATATAAATAATGTGAGGAAGGAAGGAAGGAAGGAAGGAAGGAAGGAAGGAAGGAAGGAAGGAAGGAAGGAAGGAAGGAAGGAAGGAAGGAAGGAAGGAAGGAAGGAAGGAAGGAAGGAAGGAAGGAAGACCACCTAAGCACCATAATAATCTGCACTTGACGGTGGGGTAATATGACTTTTAAAATATAGATGGTGATGACTGTCTGTCAAAACTTGATCTCATCAAGGTGAACACAACACCATTTACTACGAATGAATCATGTGAATTGTGCATGCAAAGACTGTATTGCGTCTCAGGAAAGTTACTTTATGGAATGTCACATTTCCTTCTTAAGATTTAAAGTCACAGGACTAGCCATAAATGTTGCCAAAATAGATTTTAGTGCCTGTAGCAAAGAACCACGGTCAGTCCCAGCCAAGCAACAGAGAATGGTGTTTTACTAAATCAATTGGGGAGAGATTTGGAAGGAGATTGTCCTACTTAAGGGACAAATGACCTCATGATTAAGTCACCATGTCCGCAAATGGATTCCCTCCCAAGCCTGTTCAGCCCTCCTGCTCCACAAATTACTCCAATTTACCTCATTTTTGGAACTGCGCAGATGTATGCATGCAAAAACCATCTCCTTCAAATGTGGCTCCAAAGTTTCAGAATGCATTGTGTATTATCTCAATGCTAAATAGCTTTCCCCTTAAATTGAGAATCCGTTAAAACTGCTATGCTATGCTCAATGTACTGACAAGCATTCCACGAATGCAACGTTAACCTCTAATAACCAGTGAGCATTACAGTAAATCCCATGAAATGACTTTCCTCCATACCTCATCCTCCCCTCCTTTTCCTCCTCCTCTACCTCCTCCTCCCCCTCTACCTCCTCCTCCTCCTCCTCCTCCTCCTCCTCCTCCTCCTCTGTTACACCTTTTTCCCCTCTAAACTCAAAGGAATCAATTAGCAGACTAGCAGGTCCTTGACTAGGCATTTATTGGGCCCTTGTGTTATCGAGGGCTTCTGGGGTTTCCACTCTGATTATTTGAAGTTCTGGGAGTTGGGATTGTTCCTAATAAGGCTGCTATCAGCGGAGTATGAGAGAGGAAAGGAGTTGCAGATAAGACCCTCGTGGGCTGCTGCGATAGATCGCTTTCCGATCAATTGATGCTTGTGGGTCGGTGGGCTGCATCATCAACTCGTGGTCTACCTGACAACCATTGATTCAAAGGATGCGGATCCTGGGCACCTGAGCATCATTCGATCATGTATACTTCTAAAGGGTGCAAATTGGCATCATAGACACATAACAGCAGGTCAGTAGCTCAATTCATTTCTCTAATATATCGATAAATCACCACAAGTTTATGAAAGGTTGCCATCAAAAGAGGCAAGGATGCCATCTACTATTGTATTGCTTACTGTCATCCAGATTGTATGCTATAGTTACCTGGATAGCATTGTACCTGTTCTTTATACTATAGCATAGAACAGATCGTGGAATACCACAATGATCTTCAGTAATTCCTTCACTTTTACTACAACTACAACACAGAATGGTAGTGTAAACATCTAACTGACCAAGATGCTCGATTCCACACTGATCAACATGTGACTCATCACAGGTGATCGATACAAAGCCGATTCTCTTACAAAACAGTTTCTGGCCTTACATAACCTTTGAGGAGAACCCCATTATAGGTTATTTTTGCACATTCTTATCTGTGGTACCCAATGGTATGCAGTATATGTCCTTCCCACAGTTAGTTACAAACTGGCAATTGAATATATTGGACCTATATAATATGTTTTAATCTTCTAACGGCATATGGCACATCAGTCGCTAGTCATCTTATGTCATTTTTATTCAATTTAAACATATATTTTTTAATTTTAATTTACATTAATTATTTTATTGTTGAACATTTACTTTAACCTTCACCTAACTTGTCCTATCAATTGCATAGGTGCAAGGACAATAAAACTTGCTTACTACAAGTGGTTCACTGTAGTGGGCATTGTACCAAGCGGATGGAGCAGGCAAATTATAACAGAAATGACTGCTCGCAATTACTTTGCTAGGTAGTAGGACAAAATACAGAATTGGGAAAGATAGCATACAAAGTTCATACAACATTCATAAAATGTTGAGAATAGACTTCTATAACGCTCATACTAGAGAAGTGCCATTTTGAGCCTTTTCATCACTGAGCAGTCTTTCAACATATTCTGTGATGAAAATGAGAAATGGAACTTGATGCAAACATCGCATGCATTGCAAAGGCTTGAAAATGGATCAAAGCCCAACCACTCTGGGCAGTCACAGAATAGCACAACCCCCCGGTCTATATATGGAGTCCATTATGAATGTAATAAATACGGAGACACAGCTAGTACACTGTTGGTGGAGTCGTTCTATGTTGGTCAGTGCTGTTGCGTGATGGGCCCTAAGCTTTTTGAAGAGCCACGTGCAGAGCTGAAACGCCCTCCAAATCAACGCATGGAAAACGCCTACTCTTGGTATAATCAGCGTTCATTCAGCTCCAAATTCCCTTCCAATGGCGCTAATGGATATATTCATTTAGCCCTTGTTAATGAACAATCTAATGGGCAATATTAATATGCAATATTAATGAACACTTCAGCGTCTTAGCAGCTCCACAAGCTCTCCATCGTTTAAGGCAGAATGAAACTATTTCCGGAGAACATTACATCAAATGCTCATTACGCCCCCTGTCAATTAAAAAAGCAATTAGCCGATCCGTAGCACCTGGATACCAAAGGAGGGAATAAAAATTGCCTGTGGATAAAAATCAGCAGTATGAATGGATAGCCAAGAGAAAAACTATGCTTGGTCATGATTAAAGCTGGCTGACCCAGGCACGTACTAGGATAGGATAGGATAGGATAGGATAGGATAGGATAAAGGTCAAGGTCCAACCGTTAAATACGTAATTTGTGTAAGCTATTGGCTCTTTAAGCACTTTTCTGCTGCATGCTTTCTTCACAGCTGGGTGGCGCATGGTCAGTGGTTAAAGCATCCGATAAAGGTCATGGGTTCACTCTGCCGGTCACATGAGACGTAAATTTGTGGTGCCTTGTACTCGGTGTCTATGCTGAGACAAGTAGAAAACCCCACCTATTGGGTACAGATGTGACATGGGTTGGATAGGAAGACTGTCATCAGATCATTTCATCTGCTTCTGGTATGCAGCTGGCCATGAAAACAGACCCAATAACATTGAGACGAATTTTTTTTTACATTTTACATCCCCGATTTGATTACCATTCTATACGTTCAGAAGAAATTCGATATGTAATTTAAATGAGGATGGGCCATGATATGTAGCCGTTAATTTGGTCGCAGGGAGACAGAGCTGCAGAAAGCAATTAGCGATTCTGATGATTGGCCAGGGACTGGCAGGTACCTGTGACAATTACACTGCACTGACATTTGAAGAAGCCGCGTGATTGGCCGACTCAGTGTCACTCGTAATCAATGACGTCACGATTTCAAATACACAAGTTCAGCTCGCCAGATTCTTAGCTATTCCTGACGGTGATTCGATGTGGCAGGTCCTTGGGTGATGCCTGGCCTCATTCATATCTGGGGGCAGGGCCAGTACTTTCGGCCACCGACTAACCCGCCACTAACCCTCTAGGCAAGGGACACATGAATATTCCCTCATTAAAGGCCCAGCGGACCTGCCTCAACCAACCGCTCGCCAGGATAACTCAATTTGGCAAAACACGCAGAGGAAGAACTCTCCCCCGAGGGAGACGAGGAAGCCAATGGCCTTAGTGTGACGTAAATAGAATGACGCGCAAAAGCAGCTAGCTACCAGCGTTCTTGGATACGTGATAATGGTCATTATAGAATCTTGCAGCTACATGAAGCATCCTCCTGCGACGTGGCAATTTAGTCTAATTTCTCTTATACAACGAGTGACAATGACTCGGCTGGATTCTGTTTAGGTTGGGTAGTTTCTGAGTGTCACCTTCTACATTAATTTGAAAATTGCCAGCTGTTATTCTTGAAATAAGCCAATCCCCAAACTCATTTGTAGGTATTTCACTGTATCTGTGAGTGAGGCGCCAATCCCACCTGTATATAATATCTTTATTGTTCTTGCCTATTGTTGCCCTGCATGTAAATATCAGGCCGTTGTTTGCAACACCCATATAGTAATTTTTAACAATACATTTGCTGTGACAAATAGATTACATATCTACAATGGTCCATTGTGGTAACTAACAAATTTTGATATGTGATTAAATTTTCGCCAATTATCCTAGGCGTGCTCCAGCAGAACTTCTGAGTTAAAGTTATGACTACATAATATGAATTTGCGCCTTCATATATATGTATGGTAGTCCACATTTACTCTACATATGGGTGGGTCTTTGTATGCCTCAGCGTAGGCCATCAGCATGAAGCATCCCTGAAAATTATGTGGTCTTGATAGATAGGTTTTCTTAGTAATGCACGGTGAGGTTTTATATGAACCTAAAATTAATTTTGTGACCGAAATTATACTTCAGTTGGTCGAAAGAAGTTCTGGTGCACCTCATCATTACATCTACCACTGACAGGCGACATTTAAATACAACCAGAAAATAAATTGTCCATGGACCTTATTGTACGGATGTACATCCTAAGTAAAAAAAACACACACACATTAAATGATCATAACCTGCCCACCTGATTGTATGGGTCTACATTAAATTTATAATTTTCGTTTGTAGTTTTGCAAGAGGAATGCAGGACAAAGAAAGACTCCTTTACAGGGACTGGCCGCCTGCAGTTGCATCAAAAGAGTAAATTTAAAACACTTCGAGTTGTAGGCATCAAACGTGTTACAACAAACCAGTTGAAAATAAATTCCATTTCGTCATTTAAAACCCACTGCAACACCAAAGAATTCTTTAGAGAGCGATCGCGTTGAAGCCTCAAATAGTAATATTGCATCTGTTGAATCTGTGTTAATAATTTAATGCTTTCGCCAGACAATTTCTCTCGACATAAGGCAAAAGTTAGAGCTTCAAATAAGAATGCTTTTAATGTCCCCCTTTCATTTACTTGGGCCATAAAAGGATTTAATCAAGCTGTTGAGAGCCTCTGATAAACAACAGATCGCTGAGTGAGCGTTTTTAAAACTGGAGATTGAAGCCTTAATAAGCTGAGTCTGCTCCTTCCATGGTCCATGTTTATCAGATTGCTTTGTTTACTTCTACTGCAGACAACAACAACAAAACAAGCAATTGAAGTCAGAGCATTTTTAGTGCCTGGTCGTAGCAAGGAATACAAATAGGACATGAGTAGCACTGAGGTAAATAAAAAGAAAAGGGGGGGAAAAACGGACGGGGGATTCTAGGGAATTCACCCAAGGTAGTCTAGGATATTCCAGGCATCCTCGTATTTCGCACTCGTTTACTCATTGATCTTTGTTGTTTGTTGTTGTTTTCACAGGTAGACTCATGGCTATTGGCACGGTGACCAGGTCGTCTCGCATGACGAAGTGTCAGGGAGAGTGGAGCATCAAGGCAGCCACGTCACTGTCGTCATCATCATGAAGCTGCTGGGCTGCTGCAGCTGCATCCACGTGCGTCACTAGAGCTCTGCTTCCCAGCCTCCCGCATCCCTCTCCCTGCAGCTGCTGCTGCCTGCCTGCTCCGCTGCCTGGCCCCAACACGCCGCTATAAAAGGCCCGCTGTGACGTCGAAATGCAATCAGATGAGATCTCGAAACGGGCAGCCCCAGCGCGCGACAGACGCAAACATTACCGACGCTGCGCTGCTATTGTCATGCCTGATGATCCGACGGAGGCAGACACCCCCGAACAGGAGGTATCGCGAGTCACCGTGACCGCCGCCACCCCCAGGATGACTCGGGCATCGGGACCCACCAACCGCACTCTCAGTCTCCCCGAAGGAGCGGATTTAGAGCGCCTAGCTGCTGCATCCACTGCCTCGCTCATCAACATCACTGCCAACCCTAAGTCTGCCATACGTTTCAAGAAGTCGCGTCCAGAGGCAGCCCATCGCAGCGTGTCAATCGCCGACCCCTTGGTCCCTGGGGATGACACCAAGGCAAGACGCTCCAGTGGCGACGCAAAGCGATCGGGGGCACATGGCTACACCCCTCCCCGCAGCCCCACGTCCCCCGGAAGTCTGCTGACCAAGGTAAAGGAGCGCATTCGGGAGAAGGTGTTCATGTCCAGCGAGTGGCCCAATTCGGCTGTGATGATGCATGAGAAAAGACAACGGGCGAACGATGCTCTTAATGCCTCCATGCAGACCAGACGGGAAGTGGAATTGCAGGTGCACTCCAAGAAGAAGGGCCGCAAGACTTCCGAGGGAGCCCGTTATGAGGTCATCGAGCGTAATCCAAACATAACCAGCAAATCGGAAGTGAGACAGTCGTTCATTAGACGACGCTCCATCAGCGAAGACACGTATGATAGAGGGCTGCTGATGCAGATGAAGTCTGACATCCTGGACGGTAATGAGGAGGTGCCCTCCACGTCCAGTGGAGAACATAAGTCAGGAGGAGGTGGAGGTGGAGTTGGTGGTGGTGGTGGTGGTGGTGGTGGTAGTGTTAGTGGTAGTGGAGGAGGAGGAGGGGAAAGAGGAGGAGGAGGGGGAGGTGGAGGAGGGATGCCCTTTGGTGTTAGATTGAAGCGAAGCCCTCGTCCTTTTAAGAAACACATGAGGACACAGAGTTTGGACAGTGGCAAGACAGGTATGTGTCGGACCTACATTGAGCCCAGTGTGACATTTGCCTCTACAGGGTCTTCCCTCAGCACGCTCAGCTCAGTGCGGACCTTGGACAGTGGGGCCAGTGGAAGCTCCAACAGTGTTCGCTATGATTACACTGACCTGCAAAACTTCACTCAAATCCTGCCCGAGATTGTCCTGGACAAGAGCGCCAAGGAGACGATATTAGAGGAAGCCAACGGCGAATACGAAGTCGATGAGGACGGCAAGAAGCTTCCCCAACCCGTGCCTGACGTCGTTTTCGACGAAAATGGCCAAACGTGGGACGTCTACGGGGCTGACTTCGACCCCGAGATCTTAGGTCATGCCATCCAGCGCCATCTAGAGAGACTCATGTCATCTGCCAGCGAGGAGGACGAAGTAACTGTCCCCTTGTGCCAAGGTCAAGTTCAGGGCAATGACCCCGACATGTCATCGCAGTCCAGCTTTTGGCTCAGGCTTCTTTGTATGTTCACCAGCAAAGAGACCATCAATAGTTGATGTACTTGCCAGCACTTGTGATTCCATGGACCTATTTAGAGGCCCATTTTTTAGGCCCATTTTTGAGGCACAAAATTGTGTTGCATGCAGGATCAATGATTTGACAAGTGAAATGAGACTGATGACAGCTTACATACAATGCCAATGATACTGCCAAGCCACATTCTATGAACTGCCTGCTTTGGCATCACCGCTGCTGCAAAATAGCTCATTTCTCCAAAACAGCAGTTGCGGCAGAAAATGATGCATTCCCAAAGTAGACTTTATTTCCGAAAATAGAAATACTACTCCGAAGCTGTATCAGGCAGGGCAAATCCCATTGATTAAGTATTAGGACAATCTTATTAGTATTAAGCTTGTTTTCCAGGGGGGAATTTTGTGGCAGTGCATGAAAATAGTATTTTCTTGTCTTCTTTGTTTAGCAGAACAATTTTAGAACAATTCTTGTATTTTTTACGGCATATGGTATTCTGTGGAGGACTTTAGAGCTCTGCATAAACACGAGGATTAATTTCAGTGGTAGAAAAAAGTAAAAATATGGTTGTAAAGACAGATCTGGAAGTGTGGGGTTTCATTTGATTAAACGGGATATATTTCTCATATTTACCACCGATATGGCAAACATGAGCTGTCAGAATCAGCTGGATAATTCCGAGTGTGAATTCATTGCAATATACTGGAGCAGGGTGTAGACGGTGAGCTGCGGATTGCCTGAACTGCGCCATAATGGCTGAAGGGCCTAAAGCAGGGCTCAGTGCTGGGGCCAAATGCTGCTTGATAGGCTCTGGGATTTGCGCATGGCAGGTATTGCCATGTGACAAACTTGGATTAAGACCTCATCCTGCAACGTACGCCACAGGCGGACAACGTGTCATTAGTATACAACACTGCCCACTGGTCAATCACACTCAGCTTGGAAGGATAAGAGGATCACGTGATTAACTATGACGTCATAAGCAAGCGGAATCCCTCCAGAGGGAGCCTGTAAAGCACTTGACAATCTCACATCGTCCATATATAGGAGCAAATTGTTGATTGTACTATTATATATACATATGTGTCATATGTAAAATGTGTATATTTGCACAGGGCTCAATGTTCATGTAAACAATATGATACACTTCTCTGTTGCTCACCATTCTCTTGATATGTGGGAAGGACTATAATACGGTGTTGTTTATGGACACCAGGGTGTTTTAGAGTATTTTGAGTGTATAAATGTACAGAGATCTACTTGTAGTCCTGAGATAACTACAGGTTTTCGCAAGGTTATATACTCCGTTATTTTTTTATATTTAAGTGCTAGAGAACCTATGTACAATCCACAAGATGGGTTAGTTTGCCTGGGAGATCATTTGGTACTTTGAAGGTAGTTATGGCGGAGATTAATCATCAGCTAATCTCAACGCGAAGAATGCATCATAAAAACTAAGTTTCACACGAAGTTGCTATTCCGTTGGGCATCCGCGCTCGATATTCTAACCTTAGTTCTTTCTGTATCTTGAGCTTTTTATCTTTTTCTGCTTCTTCTTTTCTGATAGAAACCTGTCCGTCTGGATAGAAACTGTGGTAAGAAGGAACTGAGCTGAAGGTCACAGAGCCAAGATGTTGAATAATTGAGAGTTAGATCTCTCTCTGTTTATGTTGTAAACCAAGTTGAGTTATCTACAGTCCATCAAACTAATCCCATATGAAAGTGATTGGGCCATTAATAAGAATGAGAATAACCATTCCATGTCAAGTTCAGAGACAACAAATCCTTGAGGACTTTCTATGAGAAACCTGATAAATGAGCGAGGCGAAATTCATTAATCATTGTGAAGAATTATTCATTAAGTCTCCTTGGTCTCACTGCTATAGAAACAATGGCCAAACAATTAATGAGCACTGAGTCATTGTTACATCTGGATCATTAACATAGAGTACAGGTCTCTATATGTATCTACAGGTCTCTACAGGTCTATAAAGGTCTCTACAGGTCTGTATAGGTCTATAAAGGTCTCTACATGTCTCTATAGGTCTATAAAGGTCTCTACAGGTCTCTATATGTCTGTACAGGTCTATAAAGGTCTTGACAGGGCTCTACATGTCTCTACAGGTCTCTACAGGTCTCCAGGTCTCTACATGTCTTGACAGGTCTCTACATGTCTCTACAGGTCTCTACATGTCTCCAGGTCTCTACATGTCTTGACAGGTCTCTATATGTCTCTACAGACCTTTACAATTCTCTCCAGGTATCTGTTGGTCTCTATATGTCTCTACATGTCTCTACATGTTTATACAGGTCTCTACATGTCTCTACAGGTCTCTATAGGTCTCTACAGGTCTCTACAGATGCACATGTACCAATATTCGTTGCTCAAAATATGTTTTCTGCAGCTATTCTAGAAAGATTAGTGGAACACGTATGACACCATTCCATTGATGTGATTGTGTGGTAGTGACATTGGGAAGTCGTCTCTGCAGAAGCCTTGCAAGTTAACGAATGGTGGACAACCTAGTGCTGACAGGTATCTAATTGAAAATGCCTCCTTAAATGTGCTGAGTGATTGGCAATTTAGTATCTAAGTAGATTACTGCTTGCCTCACATGCCACTGGCGATTAATCAACCACAAAATCATGTTCCAGAAAATACATTTCACCGCCAATGTTATCTCGTAACATAGCCTCAGTATTGCCTCCACAATGGCCCCATCTAAACACTACTGAGCCTCTAGAGATAGTTTATCCTGTAGACCAGACCGAAGTCACAACAGCATAACATTGCTGCTGCACTAGACTGCCGTGCCAGTGCTGATTCATGCTGTAATACTGCAGAATGTAAAATTACCATTCTATTCAGTTACGTTTTGAGTAGATGGGATGGGATGAGATAATGTCTCCCTGGTGACTTCAATTTATTTAAAACAATTTAGATACGAGTTTGATTTCGTGTTCTGCGTAATAAATTTTTGATGTTTTCACTGCAGCTATTAGCTGTAGAAACTGAACTGCACAGTGCACGTGAATGTATCATTACAAGCTTAAGCTATTCCATTGTTCGTGTTTTTGTGTTCCATTCTGAGCAGCATACGTAATCTCGTATGTATATTGAGATGATTGTGATATGATATGAACTAATTATGGAATATCTCTGCAGTATTCAGTTCTCTGCCATTTAGATGCCATTAAGATCAGGTATTATATAAGAGATAGGCTCTTGGATTTCCTGTCGACTAGTTGATGTTTAAAACTGCCAGGGCTTTAAGTGGATTAGGGACTTAAGGCAGAGCAGTCAATTCCGAAAAGGAGGCAAAAATCTCACCATATAGTCAGTTCCGGTTTTATGTGAAGTGCCCGGATGATAGATTGTTCGAAATATTGGCAATGCTGGCACGCCGATGTTTTTTCTTGGTTTGGTTTTTTTTTTAGTACAAAAGCTGCAGTTTATTCCTACATAAAAGGTGCACTGCATTGGTACACTTTGTACATAATTAATGTGTCAGTGAACTGACTATTTCCACTTCATTCTGTGATATTCGTTCGACACAATCCAGAGTTATTTTGACACAAAAATGTTTTACATAACGATCAACACTCACTCACAAACTACAATGCTGGTGTAATTGACTCACCCGTGATATTTTGCCACATTAAGTTTATAGAACTCACATTTAACAATCACTTGGTAAAAAAAAAAAATGTTGTACTCAGATATGCATGCAATACTGGCATAACATGGGGAAAATGTGTATATTTTAATACGCGATTATGATTACTGACATATATTTTTGCTAATATGTGTACTCGATAATAGAAAGAAGAATGGTTATGCCAAAACTAGAAATGGTGTTGTTATTTATTCATATGCTGAGTCCATTCAGACAATTTAGTTGGACTGCTTAACGACATAAAAGCTTCATGGCATAATAATAACATTGCCAGGGGCTGCGGGATTGCATGACTGTGGAAATGAGTTGCCATATATATATATTTCAAGACTATATGGCGACTTGCAATAAATAAGGATATTACATGGTGAACCTAATGTGGCCTCCCAACCACCCTGACAAGTATGCCTCCAACCAGCCTCGTCTGTTATTAGGAATAGCGGAAGTTGAGATCCTTGACGACCAGAGCGAGGCTGTGACCTTCGTATGACCTTCCCAGGGCTGTATGGCATGACAACTGCAGTCACTTGCAACTACCTCGGTTAGATGTCTCCAAGAGGCTCGTGGATCAATTTCGACATGCTGCCAACTTCCCACATTTACAACCCATCAGTGCGACAAGAGCTTTTATGGGAGATCTCAAATCTTTCTACCTTGCTAAAAGTCTGTCTATCTATCTATCTATCTATCTATCCATCTATCAATCTATCTATCTGTCTGTCTGTCTGTCTGTCGCGCTGTCTAGCTGTCTATCTGTCTGTCTGTCTGTCCAGCTGTCTGTCTAGCTGTCTAGCTGTATGTCTGTATGTCTGTCTGTCTGTATGTCAGTCATTCTGTCATTTTGTCTGTCTGTCATTCTGTCTGTCTGTCATTCTTTCTGTCTGTCAGTATGTCAGTCATTCTGTCTGTCTATCTGTCTATCTATCTATCCATATTGTTTACCATCTGTCTGTCTTCTGAATTTAGCCGTCTGTTTTTCCATTGGCTTTCAGAAATTATTCGTTTTATATTTTGTATTGATCTCACTACTTGCTCTCTTGGGATAATGTGCCAAGTCCACCCCCCCCCCCTCCTTTGCTATTACTTTGATTGCACACCTTCTGTGGCAATGTATGACTCTGTTTTTGAAATTGTCAACAGCCCACCTGGTTCACCTGACTGTGTGTCTGCTGTTGAGTTTGCAGACGGTAATATTGATGCGTGGCAGCCCCGGCAGTATCACTCATGGGGGGGGGGGGGGGGTTGAATCTGCAGCACGTGCAGGTGACCAGGGCACCTGCCTATCCACCTACATCAAGCAAAACACTGCAGACTTGTCTCCCTGCCATTAGACTACAGGGGGCGCTCACTGTTGACAATGACAGATCCAGCTGCCCTCTCTTGGACACTATCTTCTAAATAATTCAAGCCAGGAGATAAAAAAATAATAAACATGGATAAAAAGAGACATGTCAGCTACTTTGTAGAAAAGAAGTTTTCTTTTTTTCTTTCTTTTTTAAAACATTGGCTTCCAATGTTGATATGTTCCCTTAGTTATTGCAGATATGTGGCAGCAGAACACTAAAAATGGCACAATGGATATTTTAATTTATTTATCTATGCATTTTAATTTTGATACTCTTGCCCAGCTGAAGGTCCCGGGTTTGAAAGCCCAGAGGACGTCATGTGAATCCAGGACTCTCGTTGGCTGAGTGACTTCCTTAACCAATGGGATTCCTGGATTCACATGACGTCCTCTGAAATCACAGGCGCCCTCCAGCAGGAGCTTATAAGACATAGAATATATGTTGACATGTATAGCAATGAGCTGGACAGCGCCTGTGCTGAAATGTAGTTTCTTTGGCTGTAAGCTACATCTTGATGTAATTTGCTGCAATGCACGATATATTGAATTGGATCAATGTGCTTTGTACTGTGTGTCTATGCTGAGACAAGTACATCACATCACCGATGGGGGATATGTCTAACTTGGATGGACTTGTCTTCTCCCCCCTCTCATCACATCTGTCCATATCTAGCTACCCTCTCATCACATCTCATCAAGCTAATATAACCTAATCTTTCTCATACGAAGAGTCAAATATAACGACATTGTCTATCAGGAAATTAACAACAAAAACATAGGCTGCTGCAGCAGAATACCCTCAGAAATTTATTGCAATATAATTTCGCAATACACCATAGTAACTAATACTAATTAGTGTGAAGTTCCAAGCCTTATCCTATCATCATTACATCTGCCTCTGGTAGCTGGTCATATAAGCTGACTGAGCTTCAGACCCAGTAGCATTGAAGCATTGGCATTACAAATCAAAATAAAGCAAAAATAATCAGTCACTGCTTTTCCCTTTCTCAACTTTAGACCCTCTAAATAACTCTGTCCCTTCACTATTTTTGAAAACCTTTTGACAGTACGGCTACTGCCATCTAGGGTTAATTTGTGGTACTAGTGGTATGTGTGAATTTCAAGTAATATGGGGTTGAGTTTACAGCAGGGGTGAGTCACAAAATCTTTGTGTAAAAATATAGTTCCACATATTGATATTGGGAGGTCCATTTACATAATATTTAAGGGTTTAAGAGAATTAATTAAGACTTTTTACCTATATTAGGTAAAGCATTGTCAACAAAAGATTATATGGTTAAAAATATATATATAAACAATTCACAGTATCAAATGGCTGGATGCTTTCATGTTAAATCGATCTCAAATTCTCAATATGTGTCTGTTAATGTTAGACACTCATCAGTCATAGAAACACCTACAGGTGCTCCACAGGGTTGCGTCATATCTCCAATTTTATTTATCTTATATACCAATGAATGCCTGTGCATAGAATCAAACTGCATTTGAGGATGATGAAAGAGTTATTTCCAAATTCCAACTTGTTAACAATGACCAGATCAGAAGAGATTGAAATTGTTGAGCAATACAATACTTGGGTCCCATAATAGACAATAAACTGACTTGGAAGGCCAATACAGAGTATGTATACAAAAATGGACAAAAGGTTCTATACTTTCTCCGTTGTCTATGTCAGTTTAACATTGACAGAATTTTGATGATCCTGTTCTACAACCGTTTATCCTCCCAATCCTGTGTTTTAACTTCTTGTGCTGGTTTGGCAGCTTAAGTGTCCAAAACAAAGAAAAAATTCACAAGATCATCCATATTTCCAGCAAGATAACAGGACCCAAATTAGAACGCATAACAACAATGTATGAATGGCAAGTTGTCAAGAAGGCCACGAGGCCACGAAGAAAATGAGTGACAGTACCCATAACCTTTTCTTGGAATACAGCTATCTACATGGCCATGAGTTTATCCTTCTCGTGTACCATCCCGAAATGGCCTCAGGACCTTTTTTCCCTTATTTCGTAAAACATAGCTGAGACATGTCAATGAGACAATCAAAAGGCAAAACTAGGCATTAAAGACTACATAAATCCCAAAATAATATGAATGTAGGGGAACACGGGGCAAAATTGGTTAGTGGAAATTATCTTACTCTTTAGCACTTCCACCAGGTTTGAATAGCATAAATTTACTAATTACATCACACAGGCATCCATTACGGTGACTTTGACAGAGGCAGATCCTTGGTGTCAGTAATTCAACACAACGTCATTTTTTACACTCAAAATACACCCTTGTACTATTAGTTTTGTATTTGTATTGAAAGTGACTTATTAATGTATTGTGTGCACTCTGATACAAAAGTTACCATAGTTGATTTTCAGTAAAACATTTTTAATGTAATGGTCATAATTTGTTATTGTTGATTAATTTCGGGACCTATAGGTGGGGCAAAATGGGGTACCCCAGATACCATTGCTGGTCTGCTCCCTTTACCCCACATCTTTAAATATTTAAATTACTGAATCTATTTTTGTCTTGAAACTGCAGCATGGCATAATTAATTATATAACATGATAACATAACTTCTGGTGTCTGGTGCCTGTGTCACCGGTCGAGCCTACACTGAAAATAAATTTGACGAATTAGGTTCATCAAAATGATGAATTAGGTTAATATTTTGATGAACTTTGCTTCGACATTAGTACGAACCTAGTTCGTCATTTGACTAACTGCAACATGTTGGTCATATGATTAGTGATGGTAATCATTAGACAAACTGCTAATTAGTTATTTGATCAGCCCCATTCATCATTTGATTAAATAGATTCATCATTTGACAAACTTAATCAATAAGTACCCAACATATATATTTCAGTTGCCATATTTATTTCATGAATGGCATCGTCAAAAATATATAATAGTATATATGCACATTTTATTAAGTGCAACTCCCTATAAGAGACCACGGACAGACCACCCCTTATGTAAATTGAAAGTGGCCTCATCAGGTGGGTCGGTCTTGTATAATAAAATGTGTATTTTTAAAGCAAAAATGTAAAATATATTTTTATATATAAAAACATAAACCCTTGGCTGCTTAAGGTGGTGTATTAAAGTGGTGGTGGCCTCTGAAAGGGAGTGGCACTGTATCTTGGCAAAATTACTTATTTTAGGAGACATCATTAATACTTCAAAAGTCACTGCAATGTTTACATTGGAATATGTATGTGTGCACAAGATAATAATTTTTCTCATCTCTAATATTTGTAAACCTGTAACTGGTTAGCATAAACAATTCAATTATGTTGTTAATTGTATTACTTTTTCACATAATTTATCATTCAGGAAATGTTACCATATGAAATTATTCACACACCATAGTTATACACAGTCACATTTTAAGAAAATAATATATTATAACTAATATATTATTACTAAGGCATTGTAAAAGGCAATGACAAGGCTACACCATACAACCAAAAGTAACAAAAAAATCTGAAAGCTATGAAAATTCCAACTTAGGTCAAGATCAGAAACAAACACATGGAAAAAGAAAATTTCAGAACAATCAAACTACATCTTTTTCATAATTTCACATTATTTCAGGCTGCATTTAGTTTTGCATTCACTTTTCCCATCTTCTCAGTAATATTTTCACTTATCTTCAGCCAATAATGTTGAATTAAGGTAAATGCCTTTCTGACAGTTTCTGGATACTTCACATTGTATATGAAGACCGTCTAAAAATAAAGCTTGTAGGAACTCAACAGTTGTCGCTACTACTTGGCCATCCAGAATCACAGCAAATTCAGCATCCAGCATAATAAATTTTTACAAAGTAGCTTTTTCCTGGGTTGCTGTCGTTTCTGCTTGCTGCAGACACTTTGTCTGCAATGAACTTGGTTTCTTTTCTATTCGCCCATGCTTCGCTGGGAGTGTCAACAGGGGGAATTCTCCTGTCCAGGCAGGCCATAAACGTTGAAATTTTTGACAGACCTAAAATAAAACAAAATTTAGAAAACAGGATACATATTAAGGGTATAAGGGGGTGTTTAATATTGTCTTGCTATATAATAGAGTTTCTATATCATTTTCATTATGGGATGATGGGAATTAATTATGAAAATTTAAGTAAGTTTAATACTTATTATAATATTGCTAATGCTTTATAGTGCATGTCTTTTATTTTTAATTTTGAGCTGTTAACCACTACGAATTTTGTGATAGAAATGACAAAGTATCATCTTATCTTATCTCATCTTCCGTGAACAGGACAGGGTACTTTATCCGCAGCTCTTCGATGGAGATATTGTGTCTCAGAATATCCCACCTTCTGTCTGCATATGTCAAATTCATGAGCATTTCAATTTGTTTTCTATTCTTGTCTCGTTTCCTTGACTCTTGTTGATCAGTCTGTGAAATATAAGTATAAATAGCTAAATGATTCAATTAGTTTAAAGGAGCAGTCTCATTAGTTTTAGCGCATTCATTGTTTGTTTTTATATAAAGGCAATTGGGAAATAATATTAAAACATGCTGTGTTATCAGGAAAGATACCTAGGCACAACTATAGAAAAAATAAATATTTTCAAGTCAGGCAAAAAGAGCCCTTAATCATGGTTGAAAATATGAAATACAATGAAATTTAGCATTCACCTTTATGCTTAACTCTTCTGACCTTAACAGTACGTAATCTTGCAAACATTTAGCAGAAAATGGAAGAAAAGTCTAATTTCAGCTGCTCATTTCAAAATGCCTTCACCGAACGTTGAGTTGTACTAATTGCTTTCGAATATAATACATTTTATAAAAAGATGTTTATATGCATGTAATATATTAAATAAAAATAAATAATTTCTTATACCAAATAATAAAAAATACTTCCACTGTTTCTCAATGAATTATCTTATTATTTGAAACTAAATGTAGAACATTGTACGCATTTTTTGACGAATAAGGTTCGTCAAATGATCAACTTATCGTTTGACGAACCTAATTCGTCAAATTTATTTTCAGTATATGTTGGATGGCTGTTTCATCTTTCGTCTCATTGCCATGGTCCCTACCTGTCCTAATTAGCCCATCAGGTGCAGAAATACAGGACATAAAGCCCTAATACACCACCACGCCTGGTGCCTGTGCTTCTGAGCATATGAATTTCATCATTGGATGAAGCGTAACCCCTTAACCTACAATATCGAGAAGCATTGGTCACTTAATATTTAAGGCTCATAGTATGAAACAGAACATTTTAATAAACTTTTTGAATCCATATTGTAATGTTCAACCAAGTACGTGCCCCATTTTTCCCCAGGCACGAGGCAAAATGGGGCAAAACAGCATTTTACATTATTTTAATTTTGTGATCATCATAAATGAGGGAATGAATTAAATTTTATCTTTACAGTTTTGTAATGATTTGGTGATTTTAAGATGAAACCCCTCTGAGCTGTGAGAGTTAGAAGTTAGTGTCCCCGTTTTGCCCTGTTTTCTCTACATGCAATAAAGTGTGAAGCCCGCCCACCCGCCCCGCACACAGACAACTTTTGACCGAAGTAACAACTATCTTGCTGAAACACAATGCATTCATGAAAACAAACTCAACTTCGATAAAATATATTTCTGATTTTATTTGTTCAAATGATGCCATGCAATAAACTAATGTCTCATCTTTATGAGATCACAACAAGAAATTAGATTTGTTTGTCAAATAACCTAATGCAAATTACTGAGAGGTAAACTTTAACATTTGTTGCCATGAAATTAAAATTAACCAATTGATGAATAAGTTACAATTAAAGTCTCAATGAATAGCAGGATCGATTTGTACCAATATGGCTCAGCCACACACAATGGTACAGGAAATGGGTACAGGAAATTCATAAGATCCATATTCAATATTATTTATACAATATTTTAAAAACTAAATTAAATGTAGAAGAATATAAATAACAATGACAATGTTTAAATAATAGAGATCATCTCTTGTAAATACATGTATATGAAAAATGATAGTGGAATGAATATCTGTACATGTATTTAAATATTCACAATAATCAATCAATCAATCAATCAATTTTTGACATATGTCCTAACAACCATCGAAATGGCTCCTTAACTTTAAAATCTATCATTCATGGCCAAATGTGCCATATGCGTTTTCCATGAGAAGGATAAAAGCATGGAAAAGGCATGGTTTTTGCCTAATTAAAATGAGGTCCAAACCCATGGAAAACGCACGTAGCACATTTGGCCATGTAGAAACAAGTGGAGATTTAAATCATCTTTCATGCTTCTATTTTTCAGTATATCGTTCAGTTTATCATTGTGATTGACTTTATACACTGGAAACAGTAACTTCCATATCTTGAGAATGAAAAATGCTGTACATGTATATACATAATTACATAATTACATAATGAAGAATGAGGCTGAATTAATGCACTGTAAAATGAGATCATTGCCACTGAAAATCTCTCTGACTGTTCTATTTAATCAAAGCTAGCTAACTTGTTAGAGATCTTTGACAAACTTTTTAGACATTTGACTTATTGTCAGACATTTTCACAAACTGAAAATGTGTAGACATTTGACTGCGTTCGTCTATCAAATGACTAAGGATCAGTTAAAAAGATTTTCAATGTAGCACTGTCAGACATTCATGTTTTAGTCTTCTCATTGGCATTGTAAATTGTACGATTAATTTTCATACATTTCTTATCAATCAAGATTCAGAACAGCTAACAATGTTCATGGATTGTGGTAAATTATCACATTTAACAACAGTAAAAATATAAACATTAAACAGTGGGTACAAGCTACATCAGACATGGGATGCAACGAATTAAATAATGAGATTGTGCCATAGAATGGTTAACAGATCTGAGATATATGCAGGTATATAAATGCAATAATTGTATCACAAATTTTATCACTATCTCTCTATAAGAAAATAACAAGAAATTGTGACAACAGAAACTCACTGCAACAATGAGAAACAGGAATGTAATAAGATGTAAACAGGATGTAAATTATCAAACAGGACGGATATAGTATAAAAACATGATAGCAACATAGGCTGAAACTGGTGTGATGCAAGGCAGTCCGGTGCCCCCAATGATAACAATAAAATGCATGTAAGTGAAGCAAGCATTGAAAACATGTCATAGATTTGGTATACATTTCAAAGGACGGATTGAGAGTTAACAAGGCATTGGTGACACCATTACTTGACAGTAAACCATATTATGCTATATGCTTCAATTTGTAAAATAGCTCCCAACATTCAGGCTGGTATTTTCAAAAGTATGGTGGAATGCGTATATAAAATGTTCCAATTCAATTGTCATTTTTAAAGTACAACTGTCAATAAATGCTACATGTGGTTGTAATTATTACATATGAATTTTCAGTTCTCTTCAATAAAATGCAATGGTCTGGTCACTGAAATCACAAGATGCAGATTATAACAATAAAAGATATCACACAAGGACGGATACTTCGGCTAGTGTCTTTTAAATATCAACATTAAAACACACAGAGTCCATAAAAACATTTATCCAACTTAAAAACACTGAATCCTGAGATTGATGAAAGATATTGTTTTTCACCAAGGAGCTGTGATTCACAAGGATTTCTTCAAAAGTGAAGAAATCGTTTGGGTTTGACTTTTCTGACATCAATACAATAAAGATGACAGGGATACGAAAATCTGCACCATTATGATTCAGATGGTCAGCCCAACGAAATCGAAAAAAGCTCCTCTGGAAAACAGGCAGTGAATGTTTTCCATCCTCTTTAAGTTTTTACCCAGTGTCCATAGCAATTCCATTTCAAGTGACGGTTCCCATCATAGCATCCTTCATTTTAGGCTTACTGGGAGGCTGAGGAACAAACTTAGGAGTACTAGGGACATCCTTAGAAAATGAAGCCGAGCTGGCTAAGAGGTACTCACTCCAAAGCTTTTCAGCAATGAACTTATAGTCATCTTCCATAGATTCAGTGAATGACTTAATTGCTGCAGGACCTTTAGTGACAATGATATCCAACAGTTTTCCAGCTTGTCTCTGTTTCACAGGAATGGCAAGTAACTCTTCCTCTTCGCTTACATTAATAACATTGTCTTGTCGCAATCGCGGCATGATGTTCCTGATGTCGAGATTTTTCGTAACCTGCACACGATGACATCGTAGCACCTTTTCCCAAACGGGTTCCTTGCTGGGATGGGGACAGATTCCAAGATGAACTTCGCATAAGTCCTGTTCCACCACAATTCCAGCAATTCGCCGACGAACATAAACACTTTTCGGAAGGTCCTCAATACTTTGTGCGGACACGGGCACATGAAACCGCTGTCCTTTAAGCATACATTGCTCCAGTTTCAAAGGAAATGCTCCTGCTAAATTAGGACATGAATTGTAGTAAAACAGTAAGTTTTCTTCATCAATCAATGGATACTTAGATGATCCGTAACCAACTAAAGTGTACCCAGTTTCATTAGACATTTGGTGTACGTGGTTATTGTTCTCAGAATGCAGAGCTTCAACAATGACTACCAAAAAGGGATCTGGAGATTTGTAGTATATATAAAAGTTGCACGGAGCAAGGCGACTGTTGAAGAGGGCACATGCATGCATTTTGTATCCAATGGCAATCCCAGCAGCCAAGCTCATCACTGGGACAAGCAGTTTGATAGTTTCTACGATAGAAAAACTTTCGATTGCAAGAACAACATCATCTTTTCTAACTTTTGGGGCACATTCACTGGTAATGTCAGTCCAAGGGGTTTCAATGTGAGGTTCCACATCCTTGTGGAAGACAAGGAGTCTGACATTTTTATCCAACTTAACGTTCTTCATTTCTAGGTACACTGGACGCAAGAATCGTAAGCCATGCGGTTGCAATCGTAATTGCATTCCTGGTTGCAAGTAGTCCTGTAATCCAGCAGAATTAATCTGTTGCTGCCTCACATGAGCATATTCCGTCTGTGTTACTGACACCAGCACCGGTTGTGCCACAGAGTTAGGCGGTATGTGCAGAATAACATTTCGAAGTTGGATCTCTCCTCCGCTCTTATCAATCCATTTTTCGTTCATCTTACAAGAGAGGCCTTCCTCACTCCATTCTTTGCTTGGGTTGGGTTGACTCGCAGGCTCTGAAGGTTGCAACTGTTCATCAGCACCTGAATGGTCTATGGAAGGCAGAGGCGCATATTTTCCAAGATGGACATCGGTCTTATTTAGCTTGGCGTTCGATTCAGCTCTTGCGATTGAAGGCAATCGAACAGGCATGGTACTTGCCTTTTGGTCTTGTTCAGCTGGTTTTAATAAAGGCAAGAGTCGGCCAGGTTCTGTCACACCTCGTCTATGCTGCTTGACCGCTTGTGACAAAGGTTTAGTTTTCACATCCAAAACTTTTTGATCAGGCAGCTTGACTATTGACACAGTAGCTGTCTCTTCGGTTGCTTTTGGAACAGTGAATGTTTCCTTGTCTTTCTTTCTGGCGGTCAGTAGCCCCTTCCCTTCTCTGGAGGATTCCTTCTTTTCTAGTGTGACCTTCTTTCCCTGCACTGCTGTCATCTGATCTCTACTTTCTGATTTCAATGTTGATTCCAATGATAACTTCTCAGTTTCCAAATGCTGTGCTCTCAATTTCCATTGTCTTGCTTGTCTCTCGGAGTCCTCTAAACGCTTTCGCAAACTGAGAAGTTCCTTCTGGGTCATTTCGGATTCGACTCCTGTGGCTCCTTGGGAATCATCTGTGGTGAAAATCAAAATCATTATTACAAACCAACTTAATAAGATAATTTTATATTTTGTGTGTTCATTTGGGCTATTCAGAAGCGATATACAATATACAGCCCTATTTGTAATTTGTTTCCATTCTGTAGATGAACATTTGTTGGAGCATCCAAATCAATAAGACACTTTTTAAGGGAAAGGATTGTTTTTTGCACATGAAGTATTGAAAAAAAATTTATTTTTAAACATTATGTATCACTTTATGAAAATTTGGAATTTTTGGGTCTTTTCAACTGTCAACAGTCCTGCAAAGATTGAGTTTGCACATGATCTCATGTATTCCCCTCTACGTCTATTTGTCAAATTCCCTGTCGTTTGTGAGTCAATGCATCCAGGATCGTTACACATGGCTGCATAATCAGTAGACCGGCACTAAAAATCAATAACAAGTGGACCTGGAAATTCCCTCATTAATTATTACCGGGTAGGTGCTCAAACTTGTTCCCACCGTTCTTTGTTACAAATAGGGCATTGGATTTCTTTTAGGTGAGTCCCAACTCATAGTCAACGATTTGGCTTTTGTTGAACTACAGGTCATCACAGTACATATTGGCCACCAAACACTGAAAACGCCTGGTCCTGTCTTTGAAATTAAATAGGCCTACTGGGTGGGTCGGTGGATGGGTGATTAGGGCTTTACGTCCCTGTATTTCTGCACCAGTTGGGCTAATTAGGACAGGTAGAGGCCATGGCAATGAGACGAAGGATGAAACAGCCATCCAACTTAGGTTCGACCGGGAAGCAAACCCAGGACCCAGCGGTTGGAAGCCCAGAGCGCTACCTCTGAGCTAGGCCCCCGCCCAAAATAGGCCTACTACCGGTGTACTATAATTGACATACAATGGGTCCTATAACTTAGGGCCATCAGTGTATGACTGAAAGTGATCTAAATGTCGAGGGGTTACGGTATTTAAAACTGCTTTTGGTGCTAAACGTACTGCTGTGGTCGATAATTACTTCAGTGGTCTCATAAGCGAAGTGGAGGCAGTAACTTGGTACTCTTAATAGATACTGGTTTATTTCACCGATTCAATGGTTAACATGTAAATAATTAAGATTTCAGTCAGACTATCCATGGAATTGGCTGACATTAATCTATATCAGGTTGAAATATCAATTTTTGGTCGGTCAGATCACCAATAAGATTGTGAAGTCAACCAATGATATGGCTGATTTTACCAAAAAAAAATCTTGAAATTGATCAAAACGGACCAAAGGAAGGGGTATCTCTGTAATTTAGTGTTCTTATATTGGTCGTTCTAAAAAATATCATCACAGAGAATATGTGTCCAAATACCCTTTTGATTTTTAGTATTTAACTTATTGCAAACATGAATTTGTCAGGTTTTCCAGAATACGAATAAAAGCACACAATTAAGCAATCGACCAGGACATATTTTAATACCGTCGGTCGCCTGTACCTAGTATAAACATACCAAGCTTGAGTTAATCGTCCTACTTTGTTGTTTATCACACACTTCTTTCTTTATCACACCCTCTACAGTTTATCCCCAGTTTATCACACTACTAAGAAGTGCCATAAACAATGCTGGGCTTACCATTGTCAGTCTGGGTTTCCATGTCAGCCTTAAGGGCAGTTGCCAAGTCTGCGTTGTTATGGCTCTCCAGAAGGGTCAGAAGCTGCCTCATGCCCTCTGCACTTTTCCTCTGGACTATTTCATCCAGGACTCGCACAGTCTTGGCACTCTCATCCAGACTCTGCAACACAAAATGATATCAAAATATTTGTTGTCAATATCTACTGCGTTTAACATACCGAAGACAGCAATTTTTTTCAAAACACGAAACGAATATTACATTTTCACATATTATTGCAAACATTAATTCGACACCCAAAACGAATCAACATCAGTACAGGTAGTATAGGGAGGTTATTCGTGAGGGCGATTGTGTCAGTTGTACACAAATATCTTGGCTTGAATGGGAAGGTGGTATTCTTAGTGATTCGATTGTCTGACGAAGGATCTGTCTACAATATATGTCTGTCTGTCTGTATGTCTGTCTGTCTGGCTATCAAAGTTTCACTGCCAATCACGTGCATCAGAGAATCATCCTAAATGATGCTGATTTTGTGAAAGATGAGGAACAAAGACTGTCATGTCATGAATTGACAACAGCAGTCTTGTGTGTAACGTAATGTGCAGTGTGTTGTCATGAAATCGTAGGCCAAGCTGAAGAACTTATCGTTTTTAATATCGTTCTAAGTTGCCATTCGTATTAAAAAAATTCTATTGAACCCAGGTGATCAAGTTCAATGCACTTCCTATGGGTTTAATTTGTTCTTCTGCGTTTAGATGATGAATGACGTCACATACTGGAAGGAACCTCCTGAGCCAATTAACAGGTAAGGCAGCTGCGCGTGACTCACAGGTGGGGAAATCCCATGGCGCGCTTCCACCAGTAAAATGGCGCGAACTCAGCAAACACGTGTGTTTACTGTTATGAGCTGATAACGTCTGATAAGGCATCAGTTGATTAGGACAATTGCGCAACTAAAATGCAAATTAACTATGCTAGGAATGTATTAAAAGAATGAAAAGTTATGATTTGTACGAGTTTGCTGCAGCATACATGAAGTGAGTTTGTTGCAAGCTTCTTTTTGGAGTTGCGACAAACTATTGATTCAGGATGCCAGTCAGTTTGACCAACTTGTACTAAATACATTTCACATGGTGTATGATACACCTCCTCCATTTGCCTTGTAATAGGCTCAAATAAAGTTCAATCTATTTGGATATGCTCTATTATATATATACAGCAGTTTAGCCCCACCCATCAGAGGAATCACACAAGAGACATTGACCTCATTGATATGTTATTCATTATTTTGCAACATACATGATGTGCCATGAAGCATACATGTTCCTCCATTAAAATATATGAGTAAAATAAAAATAACATGAGTGACAAAAAAAATGTTGAGGTGAACTAGATCTAGATCTGGAAGTCTGTCAGATGCCTTGTTAATGAGGAAGCAGACTTTTAAGTAGTATACTAAATTTGTACAAAGACCTGACATTGAAGAGGGGTAAACATGCCAACTCACCTCCTGATGATCTGGTAGGAGTCCACACTCGACCAAATCATCTTCCAGCGATCGAGACCACTTGATTGTGTTCACGATTTGTTTCCTCTTGTCACGAATGGTTCTGGCAGTTGGTCTCATTCGGTGCTCATTTCCCTCCTGAAGTCCATGGAGGGTGTCACCCCCCTCCGTCTCAGAGGGGTCACTCAAGGAGGGAAGCGTCATCTTGCCCCCTGTTACATTCCCTTAAACTGTCACGTCCTTGTTACTTCATAATCTAATGTTTGTTGATGAGTCTAGTACCTATTGCCAAGAGCTGGCAGTGGAATGCCGTCGCAAAGCATGCTGGGTAAGAAAGCGCGCCAAATTATCAGAGAGCGTCGTTATCTCCATGGCAACCTATCAACACCAGCGTCCCAGTACAGGTGATCGAAATGCTGTTGACACCCGATGTAAACAATATCAGTCAATCTACATAAAGTCAAATATGTTGAAGAAATTCTTATATATGTTTGTCACACATATCTAGACACTAACAATACAATGCCCAGAGTAGAATTCAATAATGACAGGTAAGCAGATGACGTAAGGCAGCATCTTCCCTGATTCACGCTTGATCAATAAGGCAACCGCCCACATCCTAACAGATCGCTAACTAATCATTCTCGTGACTTCATCTGATCTGGCATGGTACGAATTCTCAGCAGCTTCTATTTTGGCAAACGTTTTTGTATTTAAGAAAAAGAAGCTCAGCCAACTAGATGCTTTAGACAGAAGTCACATGCCATGGCCTTGTACCTAGATGGCCAATTGTGCCACTTGCGTTTTCCATGGAAATTATAATTAGCTAAAAACCGCGCGTTTTCCATGCGTTTATCCTTCTCATGGAAAACGCACGCGGCACATTTGGCCATGTAGTTTGTAGTTAATTCAGAATCAATAATAACCATCACTAAATAGAAACAAAAACATTCACAGCTACATTGACACTGCTGTCATCTGCCAGTTTGCTGATTCCAGTCCAGCTGAATATGAAATGTGAAACTGGTATGTTTATGAAGGCAAAAAGCAGGGCCTGAAAAAGGGTGCACTCTCAGAAAAAAAGGTCCTTAAAAGTTCTATAGTACATGTAAAGGTTCCGAATGGTTCTTAAAGGTTCGATATAAGAACAATAATACAGTTCAATCACACACTAAAGGTTCAATTTTGTTCAAAGGAGTTCAATTTTAAGTGCAGGGTTGTTAAGGACAGTCACTTAATTGATTAGAACAACGCAATTGAGCATGAAATTAGACATAGTTTAACTCATTAACCAGCACTTGAAGACTTGGATTTATATGAGGGACTCTAGTAGAGCAATAAATGGGTAAAATTCATCAAAATTACATCTTACTTTTCAAAAACCAATCTTTTGTTCTTTTCTTCGAAATTCCATTTTTTAATAATCAGTCAATGAACAACTAAAAGTGAAAGTTTCAAAACAGACACCAAAATATTACTATTTAATCAAAAGTGGAAAATATAGCAATTTTCATGCAATTACTTCGCATGGTAAGTCTCTTTAATTAATTCAAAAAGTGCCAACGATATGACTTACATACTTACCATGACAACCAATATATATAGTTGTTGTTGAAATGTGCAAGCTCTGGGAGGATGAATAGTTTTGCAACCCTCTGTATTCTTATAATAGTTCGATAACTGATGAATCTTTAAATTCAGAATGTCTGACAAGTATCAATAGAATTTCTTGTTGTAGAGTCCTTATGAAGTGAAACTACAGCCATATTTTTTCGAAAAGACCTTGATGAAAATGTGCAAAACAGCTTGCCAGGGCACATTAAGGAGAAAAGGCTGGTTAAAAAAAACTTAATATAGTATTTTGAAATTTCTTTCTTGAAAAATCAAAAATATCACAATTTTCAGAATGCAAACGCTTTAAAGTTGCTCGTCCAAGGAGAACATGGACATTGTGGATCTCATGGAACATGTACAAAATTTGCAAGAGGATTGCCTGTCAACAACAAAGAACAAAACCCACTAAGTGAGCAAGAAACAACAGTAATAGCACCAACAATATAAAACAGATTGTTGCTACCTAAATAAACAAGTATGTAAAACATGGACCGCTGTAATAATATATGTCTGATCTTACTATCAGTGATGTTATATAATTAATGACATCTTTAATTGATGCATCTAATGTTATGATTTTATATTAACGCTTCCCATGCTTTATTTTGACAGGAGTCAACAGCCACAGACTAGTTCAGATCAAGCACAAGAGAGAGTCCAGTCTATGTGGAAAAGGTTGAAATGTGGCATGGTGGTAATATTTCACTGGCTTTTGAATTGCAGTTTATTGGATATTTTGGAATATATTGTCCTAAGCAATGTTTAAAAAAATTGCTACATGTATTTAGAATGTTGCATCATTGATTGTGTTAAAGTGGATTGATTTGTTGAATGCTAGTCGATTCGGACTTCAGCCAGTTCGGCCCGGCCGAAACGACCCGTTTAACTGAGTCGATTCGGCCTACGAAAAAAGTCAGTTCGGCTCCCTATACATTAGCATTGAGGCCGAACGGACCCGGTTCTGTCCATTCGGTCTAAGATCTATTCGGCTCTGACGAATGTCCGGCCTCCGGTTCGGCCGGCCGCCAAATAATACTTCATCTGCCCTCATCACCCCCTGTCGCCGCTAAGAAATACATTATCTTGATAACTAATCATAGAATGATGATATTTAGGCCTACACCTACATGTTCGCGGTAACGAGCCCTTTTAAAACAAATCACGTTTATTTTTCTGCAATTTCATTTAAAGCACTGCATTCACATAATGTCCAATTAAAAAAAAAAAAAAGTAATAAATGACAAAGCAATATACTTTCACAACTGTAAATAAATATTACAATTGTGGCACATATTGTGTCTAATCTATGACAGGACCATATAATTTAGATGGATATTATTTCATTATACATTAAAACCGATTCCTTTCATTGAAGATTGCACTTAAACATCAATAATTGCCAAAAATAAACACGATTTAAGGTATTTCATTTTAGGATTGCACTTAAACATTATACGAACCGATTCCTTTTATTTAAAGATTGCACTTAAAGCAAAAAGCCGAAACGTCTCAATTACGGGGGCCGAACCGTCTCGTTTTTTAGGTCGATTCGGTCCCCATACAAATAAATATGGAGCCGAATGGACTCCGCTAAAAAGCCGAACCGACTCAGCTGGCAGGCCGATTGGTCTTGTTTTGGCGGGGCCGAACAGGCTCAAGGCCGAAACGACCTGCTACCGATTTGTTGATGTGGTACATTGTATATGAAATGATTTACTACATACCGAAACTATGTTAGTAAGAAAATTAATGTATAAACAGAAATTTATTTTGTAATGCTATACATTATTTCGTATCTTAAAGAACCTTAATTGAACCAATATATGAACCTTAATTGAACCGTGTTAGGTTCCAAATAGAACTACAGGGTTCTAATATGAACCCTATACAAAACCATAGATGCACCTATAAAAGTTCTTTAAAGAACTGTTGAACAATCCAAGGGTTCTTTACAGAACCATTTGATGGGTTTATTCATAAACCATTGAGTTCCATACGGAACTTTTGTTCAAGAACCATTCTTTTAAAGAACCTACGGAGAGGTTCCAAGAAGAACTATTAAAGGTTCCAAATACCAAGGCCAAAAAAATCTTTAAAGCTTCTATATTGAACTTTTGGTTTTTAGAGTGCTGTACTTTGAAGGTTTGCCTGTTGACAATGTTCTACTTTCAAAAATATTGTTGCTACAAAGGCTTCTTTTTGTGCATCTTAATTAAGTCACATGGGTCAATCTTAGTTAAGCTTTGTTGGCAGTTCGTTTCATTTTTTATTTATATTTTTTTGTGAAAGAGCCTTTATTGTAAAATGAGAAAAACATTTTAACAATTTAATTTCATACAAAATAATGGGCTTGCATTAATAAAATAATGCATTTGTCCCAATTGACTCAAGGTCTACAAGAATACCAAATTAGAACTTTAACTGTAATTAGTAAATTACAATGTCATTTTCATAAAAATACGAAAAATGTACAATTAATGCTTAATATAAAATGAGTTTTGACTAATTATCTTACTAGCTAACATGTACTGTACACATCTCATATTAAAAATATGTCGTTTTGCTAAATGAAAGATTTCAGTCTCTGTTAATAACAAAAAAATACTGCAATTACGATCAATTTCTTGATTTACTAAATTCCATATCTTAAGTTTCCTTATTATCATTCCAACATTTGAAAATGCAGTAGTTTAAATATAAGAGTGTTGAACACAATGCAGGCCTATATATCTTCTTGCTTCTAGAGTCAGTGCAACGTTCCGTGTACGTACTTGAACTGGGTCCAATTGGGCCCAAATCAAGTGGAGCACACTTTAGTCCAACTCACTAATCTCCCTCTGCTCCTGGCCTCGTGCAATATTAGCGGCTTGCATTCCCTTTATACAGGGCTGATGTGTACACTGTAGTTCTGTTAGCTTGTTGCCAGGATGGCCAACTTTTTGTACTATTGATTAACTGCAATGTAGATTTTGGCTGGCTCCATGGTTATATTATTGAGTTAGAGGGCTTGAAACTGTTTACTGTAATTAAGTGGCCCCAGAGATTTAGCTAATTAAGCACTTGTTACAAACTACAGTATTTAGATATGTGCATTGGATTTTGTAAAAAAGAAAACACTGTCATGCTAACACACTCAATATGCCAAGAAAAACATAGCTCCTGGCCAGATAAAAATATAAAAGACAATCTCAACAACATTATCTTGTCTGCATTCCAAATAACATAAAGCTATTTATGGCAGAGTGTTGATGTCAGTGTGTGAAGGTAAAGTGTGTATTGTAATAATATTGGTTGTTATTATTAGTGTCCAGATCATCGGATGCAGCCCTCAACGTTTGCTTGTTGTTTTCTACACAGCATTGCTTGTATCTAGTCATCTAAAAGGAATGCCTTCAAAAGTTGAACAGGTATACTTTTTTTACTTTCCAAAAACCTCCAAAAGATAGTCTTTTCACTGAACAGCCCTAAATTCAGCAAGTTGAACAGGTATACTTTATTTACTTTCCAAAAACTTCCAAAAGATAAGAGTCTTTTCACTGAACAGCCCTGAATTCAGCAAGACATAAGTCTTTCCTCTCCTCTTATTACTCATTTTGCTTTTCAGACAAAGTAGGTAATGACTAACTGATTCCATAAATATAACTTTCTCAGAAAAATAACAAAAAACAACTCAATGATAAAGTGTCAAATATACATTGAAATGCACTATAAATACTGCTGCTAGGATGCACTTTGCTTCAGCCAATCACAGTCAAGGGCGGAACATTTTCAGCCAATATAATTGCAGTATTATGTTTTAGCCACCTGGTGGAAACACAGAGAACCTTCTGTGAAAATCCACTATTGGTCAACATGTACAGGACAATTGAAAGTGGGCCGCAACCGGAGTGATGTCTTAGCATTAACATGGTAAAACAAGTACTTTCTTGTTGGGTTTTCACGGCAGTTTCTCGATATTTCCACCAGGTGGCTACAACAGAATACTGCAATTCTATTGGCTGAAAAAGTTCCCGCCCTTAACTGTGATTGGTTGAAGCTGAGTGCATCCTAGCAGCAGTATTTTTAGTGCATTTTTATGTATATTTGACATCTTATCATTCAGTTGATTTTAGTTATTTCCCTGAGAAAGTTATATTTATTGAATAAGTCAGTGATTATCTTCTATGTCTGAAAAGCAAAATGAGTAACAAGAGGGGAAGAAAGACTTATGTCTTGCTGAATTTAGGGCTGCTCTGTGAATTCGTTTCACCATTTTTTTTTTTTTTTTTTTTTTTCATTTATTAATATATTTTCACTGGGTTACATAATCTCCTGGGAGTTTTTCATATGGCCCAGTATTAAAAAAATGTGAAAACAAGTAAAAATAAAATGTATGTTAAACTTTGGCAGTGTTGGCCCTTAAAAAAAACCATTGCAAGTTTATTCATGTTTTCTTAGTTTGCTTTATTCGCAACTTTGAAAATAAACTAAAAAAAAGTATACGCGTAAAAATTAATACTAATGTATTAATGCACTATCATGAAAACAAAAGATGTTCAATTAAAGTGTGCATGATAACTTTGGAAGGTTATCCTGCACAAGTTGTGTATCTCTTAGCTAATGGTCATCCTGTCAAAGTTATATAACCATACGTTACTGTCAATCTTCACATGTATACTTTGTTTACATTTCACCTGGGTTTCCCGTCGGAATACAGATTCGCAAATGGCAACCAGTTTTTCAACCTGGATAATATCGTGTGCAGTTGGTGTGTTGGTGTGTTGGTGGTTGCTGCATGAGAAGCCCAGCCGACCTATCTTACTACCGAGAAACTTCCTTGAAAATCCACTATTACACAAGAATAGGTGAACCTAACAAGAAATTACTTGTTAGATAAACTACTTGTATATTAAGTCACATGCAAATATATAAAATTGACTATTTTATCATCATCATCGTCAGGCGCGGATCCAGATTCGTTCGGCACTGATTTACGTTGCCTAAATAGCCATCACTCAGAGGCATGCACAGGTGTTTCTATGTTTTGTCCCACCCCCCCCCCCCCATTCTGAAATTTTCTGGATCCGCGGCTGGTCGTCACTATGTTGCTGCTGTTTAATATGAATGCTTTTGCTAGTAAGTTTATTGTAAATCATACATTTTATCCATATAATATAATATGTGAAATAAATGAACTCTTATATGTGCTGTGCACTACATGACTTTTATATTTCTTTATGTCGTTTCATTCTATTGTATTTGAACTTTTCCTTAACTAAATTTCATAACTTTTTGATTTCCAGTCTCAATGGCTGGTTGTACTTCCGAGTATGAATAAACATAACAATAATAATACATTTTATTCATTTTCTATTTTATGTAACTTTTATTGTAAAAAGTAGCAATTGTTATGATAAAGGGAAATAAGCTCAAATACGCCATGAGATGTAGACCTAAGCATGTACCAAGATATAATTCTTATGCATCTGCAACTTGTATCACCCTGCCAAGTGCTGCAACATTGTCCAGTAGCAAAAAGCTGAAGGTGTTCATCTTGGTGGGGGATTGCTTGACCCCGAATATGAGCTATTCTCAGTCAACAAACACAAGAGATACTCACACCTCTTACAAACAAATATCGTGTATTCTGGGAGTGCATGTCTGACGCAACACGTGTCAAAAGATATTATAGAACAGGTGGCAGAATTGTGATCATGTTCACCATGTTGCTTTTTAAGGAACATGAGCCTAAAACTTATCTGTCATATTTCTTCAGAATCATAGACTAAAATTGTGTTAAGAAGACAATCACACCAGTTTATCCCCTGTGGTCGCCTAGTGGAGGTTTTAAAGTAACCGTCCTATAGAAGAGGCTGCAAAAAAAAAAAGACTTCACATTCCATGGGACCATCTCTAACACGAATCAGCTCTTTTATTAGAGTGCCAACAATATGTCGTGTATTTCATCAAATATGACATGTAATTATAGATATGCCTATAAATGATTTACTATAGACTTCCACAAGAGGATTTACTATAGACTTCCACAAGAGGATTTACTATAGACTTCCACAAGAGGATTTACTGTAGACTTCCACAAGAGGATTTACTATAGACTTCCACAAGAGGATTTACTATAGACTTCCACAAGAGGATTTACTATAGACTTCCACAAGAGGATTTACTATAGACTTCCACAAGAGGATTTACTATAGACTTCCACAAGAGGATTTACTGTAGACTTCCACAAGAGGATTTACTATAGACTTCCACAAGAGGATTTACTATAGACTTCCACAAGAGGATTTACTATAGACTTCCACAAGAGGATTTACTATAGACTTCCACAAGAGGATTTACTATAGACTTCCACAAGAGGATTTACTATAGACTTCCACAAGAGGATTTACTATAGACTTCCACAAGAGGATTTACTATAGACTTCCACAAGAGGATTAGAGATTAGTGCAATAGGCAGTGGATAAGGAAGCTAAATGTCTACTAACTAACATGTCAGTTTCTCTCTGCTCTGCAGACATGGATGAAGTTCGTGTTTGGTACAGCTGTATTTTGAATTGAGACCATGCTTACGTGTAACACTCATTATATACAGGTGTATTCCTGTTTGAGTCTATGGAACAGTATTGTTTCTGGTGATGCTTAAGTAATTTGGGAAAAGTTATCAATCACAATAAATAGCAGTCCATTAGGAGCCAAAATATCAACATGAGGACAAACAAACAGTGTGGGCAACGAGAAAACAAGGGGGTGAAGGGTGCCAGGACTGCCGAGGGGTGCAATGGGGAGAGTCACTGCCCCAAAATAAATTGGCAAGCAAGCGGGCAAACGCCTGTCCCTGCAGAATGAGAGGAGCTGCGGCCTGCCAACGGATGACGACAGTCCAAAAATGCTATTATTACACAACACAACACAACTGCATCTGGCCTGGCAGGTGAGAGAAAGAGAGAGAGAGAGAGAGAGGCTCTTTGAGTCTCTGTTAGGCCTCTGAGGACTGAGCTTTGCAACTTTTGCCTATAGGCCAAGCTGCACACTCAGGTGGGCCCAGGGGCTGACATTCAGCCATGTAGTTTACTTGTGATCTGTGTTATTTCAGTCTGTTGTTATCTGTGCAAATAATGTAACTCTCCCAACCACTGGATAATACTCAGCTGGCTAGCCCAAGGATTTCAAAGGCACCAGGACTATTACATGTACTTATTTGTGCTGTACAGATATGTTCTTCACAACAAATGGCTGTCATTAACGAACCATTTATCTTTATTGTGCTTCGAATTGGATTACTCTGAACATCCGAGGAATTCTTCCAACTTTTTCTGAATCTGGCTGCCGACCAATGTATTGTGGGACTCAAAGCGACAGCTGTAGACAGAAATATTTATGTCCACAAATTGCATCTACCAGATCTAGAATAGTCTGTCTTTCTTACCACTTGCTTTGTACTTAAACAAACGAGTTTCAGCAGCTCTTTTCAGTTCTTTGGTAGCATTTGGACGGATTGCTTAACGCGCCCTCTGGAGATATTGATGCTAATTATCAAGCAGATAATGACGTGAATTACATGATGGTTGAAAGTTTGACACCTTCCCCACACAACATCAGCTGAAGATGGAAATTGCTATCTGTATCAGTGTTGAACGAGTGTATAACGGCTTGTAGCTGGTTGGAGAGGATATCCTTGTTTATTGTGTGTATATGAATAACACACAACTGAAGGTCAAGCAAAAATAATAGCTGCAGACATGAGTAGACAACATAGCCATCCGCAAAACCTTGATCAGCATAGGCGTAGCCACAGGGAAAAGAAGGGGGGTGAAAGGAGAATGAACAGAACCCTCTCCGCCCCTGCTGTTATAGGGTCAAGGAGGCATGCCAGTGAGTCCAGTGCCTCCGTCAATGCCATTCGAAAGAAACTGGTCATTGTAGGGGATGGAGAGTGCGGCAAAACTTCACTTCTTATCGTATTCTCCAAAGACAATTTTCCCGAACATTACGTTCCGACGGTGTTCGAAACTCATGTCGCTGATGTCCAGGTGAGCATCGACTCCCCCTTTACTTTCCCTGTCCTCCTGTTCTCTTCTTCCCTTCCCTCCTTTTCTCTTCCCTTCCCTGTTCCCTCACCACATATTCTTTCCTTTGTGACATTTTGTATGTATAGGCGCAAGGGGGTCACCCAGGCACTTGTCTGGGTGGTGAATTATCTATAGAGGAAGTAGTGTGAGCTCCAACTGTGCCTGGACCAGCTGAATAACCAACTATGCATCTCTACTGCTTGGTGTTCAACTGTAAATCTTTAGAGCCTCTTAACCTTCTTGTTCATTCCCTCATATTACATCGTAATACTTTCCCCTGCATTGCAAGCAAAGAATTTGTGGGCGATAACACGTTTTGGTTCTTTCTGATTTTGGCAATAATCACATCATATTGACCTCCATGATCTGACCAATCAGTACTTCATGTAATTGAAAGAATAAAGTGATAGTGCTATGGAGAATGTTGAATTAGAAATTAAATATATCCAGAATTATATCAATTGGTTCTTGGCCAGAATGACATCAGTGACGAGAATTTATATCGAATTTGCGTGGCCTGATAATTGAGGTGACCATAAGACGAGGTACATTTGTACTTGATATGGCATACATCACTGAATGGATGAAGGCAGTGCCCCTTGGCCATACCTTATACCTCACATGCACTGGCCCCATCATTTATCCTTGTTTAACCCCACCCGACGAAGCCCATCGATCAAAGCTGGACCACCTGCATTGAGGCCAAGTGGTACAATCACTGGACCACACCAGAGGTCGTTGTTCTTAGGGGGGTATTCTCTCAGGTACAAATATGTGGGGGCAAAGGGGGATTGCCTTGGCGGACACCTCAATCAGAACTCACTGACACCAACATCGAGGCACATCTTTCAGGTCGAGACTGAAGTGGACAAACAGGCATTTGTGTGAATTAAGTAGTTATATCCCTCATAGTTATATCCCAAAGGTTGAGGGATATAACCAAAAATTTCTAATTAATTCCAGACTATGAGGGATATAACTAATTTATACTTCATCAGGCATATTTACTAATTTGTTGATTGTTTGTTTTACTGCCTTTATTATGCAAAACAAGTTCAGTTTGCACTCAGGAGGGAGTTAACTAACATTTTGTTGGTTATATCCCGCAAAAGAACAATAGAAAAGGTCACGTGGTGGAGTATAATGGGCAAGACGGGACTGTTAACTGTGTAGCTTCTAAGCAATGGTGTGCCAGAATTTTTCTAGACTTTAGTAAATTACTTTTCAGGTTAAGCTGTTGTTAATCATATTTCAGGTCAAAAGTTGGATTATTAAAAACTTATCTAACAGAATGGCTTCTACCCAACTTTAATATCGACACTCATAATACATTACAATCAGACCATGAGCACTTGAATTTTTGCGCCCAAGCCAGGTTTGGGCGCACAAATTTAAGGGCATGGATATCTGTAATGTTCATGCGCTCATACATCCATAAATTCAAGCGCTCATGGATACATCCATAAATCCAAGCGCTCATAAATCAGACAATATCCATCAAGTGAACATAAATATGTCAATACAGTCTCAGTTATTAAATTACAAAGTATCATCATCTTGGAATGAATTATCCCCATCACTTAAAAGTTGCCAACTTTCGTCTATGCATACATTTACCAAAGACCTGAAAGCTCATTACATCTCACAATACTCTATAGAATACCAAAGTCAAAACTGTTTCATTTGCAACCGACCTATGTAAATATGTATTGTGTTATCAACAATTATTGTGTGTGTCTTCTGTTACATTGTACTGTGTTCCTGGTTTCAAATGCATAAATGACTTGTTCTTTCTTTTTTCTTATATTGATCCTTTTCCCTAGTTTTTTTTTTTATTGGTGGATTAAAATATTGTATCATTATGTTATTTTCTTCTTCTCAAATGTTCTTTTTCGTAATTCTATTTTTCAAACAATAACCCCAAGCGTTATTTTTAAATACTAACCCTGGTGGCATGCATCAACGGTCATGACCCTAGCATGCCTCCATCTGAGTAATATTCATATATATGTCTTAATATCAACATATATATATTATTGTATTGTATACTGTATTGAATGTTTGTTTGTAATCCTGTTGTACTGATTTGCATTTCTCAGAAAATAAATATCTATCTATTCCAACTAATCTATGTTGCTGATGGCTGACGTATATTGGAAAAAAGAGTGACCTACATGCTGTAAGAAGCTAAATATCAAATGACATGGTTGGTGATGCAACCAGAATGGCTGGTTTTCATCCTATATTTTTCAGACGGTATACACATTAATTCATACAAATAGAAAGGATTTTTAAATTTGAACAAATCTTAATTTTGGTTGAAAAAAAAAATTAAAAAAGAAGAAGACAAGGCCCACTGCATCAGCATTATGGCATGCCCGGGTATTTTTGGGAAGCCTGCATACAGTTCAGGTCCAATACCAGGTTACATTCTTGGGAAGTAAGAATATTGGCACAGGCTGGAATCACGTGAAAACCATTTGGAGAATGATTCTAAAAACATTTAGCAGCCGGTGATGCTGGATAACTGGCCTTGACATTTCTGGCCCAGATACCACTGCATTTATCCATGACTTGCTAATTAAATCTCTGGTTCATCCAAGATTAAAGGGTCTTTCAGTGAATTGAGCTTCCATGGTAATAGACAAATTGTCCAATACAGATGCATATCATAATAAAAATTATACAATTTATCTACAATTATTTCTATGGTCTGTGTTATCCATCATAACCTGTCTTACAAGCCTCTCTCAAAATGTGTTCATTTATATATTTATTTATTTCAACATGGGAATATTTTGGCAAATGACTTTGCACAACAATACACCCAGTCCTGAGTCAGTCCATGGACGTAGAAGATGTTCATGGTCATGCATATCAAAACTGACCACTCTGTGGCTTTTTGTTTTTGAATTGTCAAGTAGGCCTAAATTAAAGGGATGCATGATGATGGGATACATGATGTATATATGCTTATTATAAACACTTCCCCTCAACGTCATGCACAGAAATTGGTAAATTGGTATCCGAGTCAGCTAAACTACAAACCCAACCACCTAGTTTATCCTTGAGCCAAATGTAGTGCACTCTTATGGGCCAGCAGTTGAGGTGAAATGAACTGAGGAAAGGTTCCGACGCCAAACCCAGTTGCCATCACTTTTTGCAGCCTGGGTGAATCACCCTAGCACAAACCTATTTCATCCAATCCATTACCCTGTGGCAGCCTACTGCTGCTCAGCTGTTCGGCTAGGTGTTTTGTACAACATGAGGTTGTATGATGAATGTTCCATAGCCTCTGTTTAGTCCCTAAAATTCTCTAGGTTCTGAGGTTAATACCAGGCAGGCAATCTGAGGTTAATACCAGGCAGGCAATAGGACACCACCTTGTATCACCTGAACAAATAGTAAAGTAACAGATATAAAATCGAAGATATTTAGTTTTAGTAACTTCAACTTGTGCGCGTTTTTCCTTGGTTCGAAACCCCATCCAGTGTCTGAAGCCTTTTTTTAACCTTCAATCTCAAGGAAAGAGCAGCTCGGTGGCTAATGGTTAAGGCATCCGCTAATTCCACATTGACCAGCTCTGCTGAAGGTTCCGGGACCCAGGTTCAATCCCAGGCCTGGGCACTCTTCATGAGCTACATCCTAGCTGGATGTTGATCGCATGAGACGTTAAATTTGAGGTGCCTTGTACTCGGTGCCTATTCTGAGGCGAGTAAAAGGCCCCACCCATGGGGTAAATGTGTAACATGGTGTGGACTCCAAGCCCTCTCATCTCATCATTACTTCTGCCCCTGGAAGCTGGTCATATAAGCTGACTAAGCTTCAGACCTAGTAGCATTGAGACATTAGACATTAAACAAATGTGTTCCAAGAACTCCATACAGGGACATGATGGACAGCAGCAGCAGCCACCCCAGTTTGTGATTTGAAAAAGTTCAAATATGAAACAAATCTCAAAACACAAACAAGACAATGTAATGGCAAAACAGTTTAATCTGCCTGAATGATAACCAACTGAAGTTCTTTTTTGGGAGGGAAATTGATAACAAAAGCACAAACGTTAGGATTAAACATATATATTGCAATGGAATATGTGATAAGGTTAATGCCGATTTTTGATGAGGTGAAGCTGGGTGGTGTAGGTGAATAACTACACTGAGGCAACCAGCGGGCCTGTTCAAGCATGAGCCTTCCTTAACTCCCTGCCGTGCGTTTGCAGGCGAACACCTCAAAGATTAACAAAAATGGGTAAATGCTTAATGTAACACATGATTCCTGCATGCGTGGCAGTCCTCTGTCTGTTATGCCTTTCATTTAACAACATAACTTGTCAATTATATTGAATGCGTTTCCACGTAATTAAATTCAATTTATCGACCCTTTTCACGTAGATTCTTTGTATCATTACATTAGTAAGATTTAATAAATATACCTTAAGAACCATGCAAGGTACGTTAAGGGTTCTGCAATTTAGAAGTTCTCACATGGAATATATAGGCCTATTTAATGATAATAGAAATTCAGGGTGTTGCTGCATCCATCCATCCGGGCAGCTCTGCTCTGCTGCTTATCAAAAACCACACTGTGCCTGCGGATATAAATATCAAAGTGGCCTAGAGAAAGGTTACCAATGTTTATTGGCTTTTTCTGGAGTACTTCAAGGAGCAGATGCTGCAGACAACGACCTGCTCTGCAACATGAATAACTTCACCATGCAGTGATATTTTGGCCATGGCTATACATACATATATACATATATACATATATACATATAGCAGTGCATGTTGTATAACTCATTCTCTGCACTGGACTGGGTGGGGTGCCTTCGACCTGAAGTGTTTGGTAGTCTCATTGCTTCTTGTCTGGTTTAGTCAACCTATATGACCAACTGCCAGGAGCAGACATAATGATGAGATGACAAGGGGTCCACTAATCATTGCATTCGACACTCTGGACTCCATGGGTGGGGTATTTACAGACACCACCAGAGTAGCGTCTCATACGAATAATATGCAGCAGCTGAAATATTACTTACAAAAAGTGGCTAGTACCACCATAATACCTCCAGTACTATAGCCGAGGAGTTTCACTCATAGTGGGATGGTTTAGTATAGGGATGTTTTAGTATAGGAAGTGGCCTTGTGCTACGCTTCCTCGAAGAAAGTAATACATGTATGTGTTGCAGGAGAACACAGCATAGCTAGCTCAGTTATTGCCAACATAAATCTACTTTCTTTGGTTACTCTTTATTCTCTGGAAAGCTGCACACTGTCTGCAGTATTTTTCTCAGTCTTTCTATGTTTTCACTGCACCCGGTCCTATAGTTGCTGTTCTCTTCTCTGTGCAATTGCCTCTGTCTTTTCTCTTTGCCTGCTTTGTTTTGTTTCACTGCAATTTTTCACTTGACTGTCAATTAATAATTCCAAAATATGCAGCAATGACACCTTTCAGTTTGATGGACATTCATGAAGTTAATCAGGTGTACTCATTAATCATAAACAACTCTGTCTCCTTTGATTGTCTTTCATCAGTGCCCATTCCAACCCATTGCCCCACTTAAACAGCATCATAATGGTGGCCTTCACCTTCATACACTGCCCATTGCTATGCCATTGCACAATGCACCATTGCACCAGTGGTTGTGAACAAGTGTTTATGGGAACATGAGCCTATCTGTGTTTATGATGATGGTGCAATTGATGCCAGCTGGGTGCAAATAAGCTCGTTGAAAGTAATCAGGTTATTATCAACTTGCAGCAGCAGCAGGAGAAGTGTTCAGATCAGAAGGTGTTTAGAAGGTGTTCAGAAGGTGTTCACCTGGTGTTCTGGGGCATATCACTGCTGCATCTGTCCATACAACGTCGTCATACAGAATGTTGTTTTTGTAGGTAGAGTGCATCTGAAGGGGCGACCCTTTGTTGTCTCTGCACACCAAGGTCAGCATGTGTTTCATTAGTCCTGTAATAGCCAAGATGCAATGGTCAAGATGCAGTAAGATTGTACAACTGCTTCTCAGGACTTACTGGATTATTCCACAGGTGTTTGACAACATATATATATATATATATATATATATATATATCATTCCTCAGTATGACAGCACTTATACTTTAACTAATACCAAGGCTCCTGGCTGCCTTAACTGGTACTCGTCTCAAGAGGCAGCTTTGTCATTTGCAACAGCCAATGAAAATTGAGCTGAATACATTAGGAAATGCCCTGAAAAAAAACATTTAATAATTGATTGTAGTCAATGCAAACAAAACCAATTGATATGCAATGTCACTGTTAGACATTCAATGCCATAAGCCAGCCTATAGGCTAGTAGGCAAATTTATTTGTATTTAAGCCTAACTTGTAAACTAGCAAAATAATTGCCATCAAGCAAAAGAGAAAAAAGGAGGTATAAATTCTTTGGGTTCATAATTCATCCAGATTCAAATCCATGGTTATTCTATTCTGTCCAGTTTTGCCTTCAATATTGTGTTGTGGAAATAGGAATCACTGCAATTTGTTTGTAATGTTTGAATCCTAAAACATAGGCTGCATGCAGCAAACCCTCAACTTTTGTCTGAAATAAGTTTGTATCTTTGGTTGCTCTAATCATGGAGTCATAAGCACATTGATTTTGCTAAACAACACTGACTCCAAAGATTCCGTTGAACTGTTACTATTTCTGTGTTGTTAATTGTGATGCAAACTGTTTGATGTAACCTACAGAATTACTGTTAACATACACACTGTCCAGTCTAAAAATATTAATAATGTTCAGTACTACTCAAGCACCATGCAAGTCTTCTGTTTTTGAACACTAAATGATTAATCCTACGTAATTTTGACAATATAAAGTGTTATCAAATTCAAAATGCCAATGCTTATATATATATATTCCCTAATTTTTCTGCAGCTTGGAACCAAGACAGTCGAACTGGCCCTTTGGGACACCGCGGGTCAAGAGGACTACGACCGTCTGCGCCCCCTGTCCTACCCTGACACTGACGTCATTATCGTCTGCTATTCCGTAGAAAACCCTGATAGCTTCCAGAACGTGGCAGAAAAATGGGTGCCTGAAATCCGCCACTTTTGCCCAGGCGTACCTTTCCTCTTGGTCTCAACTAAGAATGACTTGTTAACGGATGAGGATACTATTCATCGACTTATGGCTCGTAGAGAAAAGCCAATCACATCCGACCTGGGAGGAGCTTTGGCCACCAAACTTCGTGCCAATGGGTTCTATGAAGTCAGTGCAAAAACGCGAGAGGGCGTGCGGGAGCTGTTTATGGTGGCAACAAAGACTGCCCTGCGAGGCCCCAGTCCTCTGCAACGCATTAGAAGAGTTTGTAAAATCCTGTAGTTGCCATGGAACTTCAAGACTTGCTTGTATATTTTGATGTACATAAAAAAGTAATTGAATAGTTTCATAGTGATGAGTCAAACTCGTGAAATTAGGTAAAAGATATGTGTACATCCAGTTTGACTGAATTTATGGGATGTATAGACATACACACATTGGCCATTATTTTGCCCAAAGTTGTTCTACCCAAATTTGCTGCAATGTTCTTGTACATTTTTAGACAAGGCAGCACTGCAATCTATCCTCACCTGTGGGCAAATAATTGTCATTTATAAGTGTGTTTATATTGCTATCCATTTACTTTCTGTACTAAGGGCCATTGCATGTTGCCAACTTGGCCAATTCCAATGTTTCCCACCTGCGCTCTCATTTGGCCCAATAAGTAGGGGGAGAGTGGGGTACCTAGAACCATTTGTCTGAAAAAAGGGAAGTTTATAATATTGAGAGGAAATTTAATCAATGAACGCTGCAGAATACAACAATAAAAGAGAACGTAGTGAACTCCCACTGAAAACTGACAAACACTCTGGTGTCCAGAATGACATGACTGTCGCCTTGATAGCTGAGTGTTTCCAAGTCTTGAATGACTAAATTGATGGCTAATTCTTGTGTTTAGAGACATGTGAAAACCATGTGGGACAAACATGATAAAATAATGTAAAAAGGGAAAAAATTGCCTTCAGGGGTTGATCTAAATCTTTTGAAAGATTGATATTGAACTATCAGCTGCATAAAAAAAAAAATAAAAAAAAAAACGCAAGAAAGCCTGTTTGAACATCTGTACTTTTTCGTGTTGAGAATCGCATATTTACGTATATACGTATATGAATGAGGCAGAGAAGTTTCCTTCCAAAACGTAAATAGAATGCAGTGTAATATCAGCATGGAAATAATGCTCAACGTTTTCATTTATCATTACTTCCTGTAGTTTTAATTTGGAATGGCATACTCAGTTTTGAGTTGTCTGCAGCAGCTGCTCCTTGAAGTACTCCAGAAAAAGATAAATGTTGTATGAGCATGCAAAATTTAAAAAGTGGCTCAGGTTGCCACACTCTAACCTACATATTACCTGAGTGTAGAATTCCAACTTTTGTTAATTCTGTTCTTGAAAATGTATGACTTAAAATTACCATTAGTCTTGTGAAGTGAATAAATTGTTACCATTTGGTTACCAATATCGGTATTTATATGCCTTAGAACTATCATATGCTTGTTGATTGGCTGTTAAGATTTAGGTGAAGAAAATACAATTTTCATTGCAATTGCCAAGTATGTTAGCATTTTGAATCAATTGTTGTTCAGTGTTATTTCTATTCAGGTTGCGATAAATTTTTCCAGAAAAATTGTATTCACAACTTTATAATATAGGGCCCTGGCCTGTTTTCCTCAATGTCTCCATACCAACTTCTGTTTATTCTTGGTACTTATTCACCACTTGAAATATAATTTTGTCTCAAACTTTTGCAAGATTGTATAAGCCAGTAATTGAGAGATTGCATTGTTTTGAAATCGTTGCTTTTAAAATTTCTGGATTGCAAGAATTGTTGCGAAAATAAAACATCTTCCTTAAGCAAGACCTCTTCCTCCGCCCAGCTCCGGGTGACCTTGCTAGATTTCACGACAATGCAATGGTTTGTTTCGCTGTGGCCCTCTAGCGGTCAATACACGTGTGACTAAGCAGGTCAGCCAATACAAGCGATGCACTCAGCATTCAAAACACTCAACCATCAAACCGGGCCACATTGCTGCGCTAAATATAGATATATTTCGTAAACACTGTCGCTGATTTGGCGCTTCATAGATTGTTGCAACCAATCAGATAAGTATGAATAAACCAGCTAATTTAAGCCCATTTCTAGCAAAGAGGAAGAGGTCTTGCTTTGGGAAGATGAAAAAAATAATGACATGCCATTAAGGTATTAGTGGATTTGTTGTTAAAACAGCCTGAGTATTGCTCAAGTTTTTGTTCTTGAATATCCTTCATCACCACCCAGATGTTTCCAGAGCACTCTACCATTTCACCTGTTGTCAGATTAGCAAATTGCTGAGTTTTGATTGTACATAATATAATAAAACAAGATTGTTGCACATGACGCAGGAGTGAATAAATTTAATGTTACATCTTGTATTTGATTTTATGTCATGAAATAAAAGTTGATCTTATTGCATTGCGTTGTTTTGAATAATGAGTACATAAGATAGAGACGTCATTCGGTGTTTGTAGACATTAAGGTTGTCACTAGTTCTTACAAGAAAAGTTTCTTTCAATTACAAGGTGACAGGTATTTCTAACATAAAATCCAGAAATCTGATGCTACATTTCAGAAACCATTAAAAGTTCTGGAAGGTCCTCCTCAGATTACGATAAATAAGCAAAGGTACATTCTATTTTAGAAAACAACCACTGCTAATTAAATCAACAGCACCTGTCACAATATGTTGATGTTAAGCTTGCGTTTGTATAAACACACCAGTTTTTATTTATTTTTTATTTTTTGTGCAATTATACAATATCACAGAATACTATTGTCTTTACAGAAATAAGTATAATATTTTTTGTATCAGCAAAGTAAAGCTCCTCCTCAAAGAAATGCTCGTTTTGTGCAAACTTTGAGCAAAAATCCAACAATTGTAACTCATAGCCCATAATGTTTGCCGAACAACATAGACTAGTTCACAGCAAAAGATGTATACCTGGCTTAGACGCAAACATAAAGACAGGTTTTTCTCTGATTTGGTAATTGATACGTGGCCTGTAGCAATATATAGGCAGACATTTAAGACCTCATGATTTCTCCACCAGTATCTGAACAGAAATCTGTCTAAGAGAAAAAATTAACCATGTAATTATGGAAAAGAATTTCCACTTGACCATCTCAGATTTTTTTTAAACTTACCATAAATGTTGAGAAAAGTTCTGTATTTTTAGTCAAGTTAGGTATTTTTTGCAAAGTTAGAGCTCTTTGAAAAAATGCACCTTCATCTGTCATTTTCGAGCAAATAACATGGAAGTCAAGGCTCAATTTGGATTCAAATATATACCATTGTGAAGCTTTATATTTTATGAAATATACATCAATGTGTGTAACAACACCTCAATTTCTTTTATTTATATGAACCCTCTAAACCCCAAGCATGCAATGTAGCACAGTGAAAACAACTTATATCATCAGAAAAAAATCAGATTGTAAAGCTAACAAAACTTCAGCAGACTGCAGTTGCTTTTGAGCTCAAACTTTCTGCTAAAAATCTGCTTGTTTTCAAAAGAAGGACATTGTTGCATGGTTGTTTCTAAAAATAGAATGTTCCCTTGGTTACAAGGATTATTCATTGCACACACTGGCTTTTTGATGGGGTCTTATATTGTATTTGTTAATTATCTCCCATTTAACGATCATACTTCGAGATAGAAGCCAGAAAAAAAAGAAGCTGTGACTTGAGCAAGTATATCGTGACTCGCAATATAATTATAGTCTTATTATATTTCCAAATGGAAAAACATATATGTTTTTCCATGTGGAAATATAATAAGACTATAATAGTATATATACCCTTTTTTTGAAAAGATAATTTTCTTGTTAAAATGGCAAATAAATATGATACAAGGGTCTCCTTTTTAAAGAGAATTTCACTTGTTTGGGGAGGATTTACGTTGGGGGAGAAGAGGGTACACTGTTTGATGTCATTAAATTTTTGGGGAAGTTGCCATTTTATCACATAACTTTTTCTTGGTCGATTTGCAAGAGGGAAGCATTTTCTTGTTTTTAGGACCAAAAACTTACACTTTGAATAAAAATATTGACCCTTTGTAGATCAGAGAACATGAAGAATGTATTACAAAAGTCAAGATGGATGAATTGAGCGATATGTCAGGAAACTCATTAAAGCATTGTGTCAGAATTTTGGGGTTGAATTGTGATGATCCATAGCAATTCTAAGCTTTTCTTTTCCTGCACAATGCCATTAACAGAATGCATTTGAGCCTCTGTGATCCAATGTGCACCGAGGTTTGATCCACTTTACCCTCCTAGTCATCCACGGACCACAGTGGATCAGTATTAGTGGAATTTCCCACAAGGCATGCAGCCTTACATGTTCACGCAAGACCTGTGATACTTGGTTCATGGTTAGAGTGACCATATCCCTAAACAGTCCACTTATCATCCGTTAATAAAAATGCATACATCTGATGCAATACACAAAAAGGAAAAATCGGATCCGCTGTATCCCTCTCTCCCCAATAACTCGAGGCTTGCCTCTTTTCAGGCATTATAGTGATTAGGTTACATGACTTCTATACAGACTCATATACACACAACAGCCAATAGGCCAACAGACTGCTCTGAGATCTATGTAAAGATCTATTATTTGCAAGAAAGTATGTCAGATATTTTTTATGTATATTGTTCATTACAAAAACTGATTGAGGATCATCTTCCAAAAGCCAAAGTGCCATCTTCGAATAGCTTCGCTAGGTGCCTTGCTAGATCTATATGGGCTTGATTGCGTGGTTTTTGCTTACCCAGTTTGATTGGTCGAGGAGATCTGTGGACCGCCAAATGAGCAGTTATGTTTACGAAATGTATCTATATTTAGGGCAGCAACGTGGCCTGCAGTGACGGTTGAGAGTTATGAAGCGCTAGTGCGTCCCTTGCTTTGGCTGACCTACTTAGATGTCTAGTCACTCGATTTACCGCTGGGCGATGGCAGAAAAAAACTCGACATTGCCGTGAAATCTAGCAAGGCACACGCCGTAGACGTGCGGAGGAGTGTGGCTTGCTTCAGGGAGATGATTGAGCATAGAAAATAAGTAAACATATAGCCTATTGTTGACTTTGTGATAACTAGCCTCATATGATATATTATATTTCTTTTTAAAAGTGCTAGGCCTTTTTTAAATCTGTTTATTTGAATTGATAATTAAATGACTTTAGAACTGGTCTATCCAAAAATATACCAGCTATGTATATTGATTCTCATTTAAACAACTTTTTTTTTTTTACAGATGGAGTTTAAATTTCAGTATTTTTGAGGAGGATGCAATTTAAAGAGCTCTGTTCAATATTGCCGCTCACTAGGGGCGCCCTTGTCTGATGGCTAGTCTCTCCTGTAAATCACTAGGGGGAGCATCTTACGTTAGACGGCTTAAGTGACACCTTGTGGATGCGTATTTTCTGACTCCAGGGGAGGACCCATAAATTGATCACAGTTTTTAGTAATTGGGTCAAACTTAAGTAGCACACACCAGGGAAGAGGGAATCTATTACCATATTTCTAGTCCCCCCCCCCTAACTGTATTTTCTTCAGTTTAATTTACCTAGCTGCCCTGCCCCTCAGAGCCACAAATTCTTTAAAAAAATTCTGACTTATTTAAAACATGAATAACATTTATTTGTATACCATAGGCCTAAAATTGTTATATATAGCCAATATAAACAATTAACAATTTTTCATTAAAGTTTTGCATGTAAGCCTATAGCTATCGCATGTGGGTGTCCACAAAAGCAAGCCTGTATTACTCATTACTTTGTTTACTTATGCCTATATAACCCCCATCCCCACCTGTATCGACGCCCCTGTCAATCCACTAAAATATTGTGTTAGGCCTTTAATAAATATCAGACCTACGGCCTTAGGGGTGGGTCCAATTAATAATGTTGTAACATAGCCAAGATATAATTAACAATAGCTACAAACTAAAGGCACAACTAGGCTTTCTATAGTGTATTGCTGTTCAAGCCCCAGTGCCCACCCATTTCAAACTTTGTTCGCTGAGGGTTAAAATTATTTTTTCACATCGACAGGTATAATAATATATATATATAGATTTATTCTGAAACCGTTTTTTTTTTTTTTTTTTTTTTTTTTTTTTTAATAAATTATTTATTTTCTAGCTCCCTTTTTTACGTCTTTTTTTGGGAGTTGGTGAGGGGGGGATGCATGCCCCCATTCCCACTTGATCCATCTGCCTACGGGCCCTAATTAGTTAGTTAATTAACATTTATTAATATATAGCCTATATATAATAAAGATCTGCAGTGCATATAATATTATGTGTACCTATATATATTATATCTAGGCCATTATATATCTCTATTTTCCCTTGAAGAGATTAATATCCATTGCTTGTGCTTATTGTTTGGATATATCTGGAGCAGCAGTGGAGCCCTGGCTTGCAGGTGCTCTGTGTATCCAGGTTCCCCGGTGCATTGTGGGGAGAATTTAAATAGTCACGTGACGTCTTTGTGTGGTGGCTCGCCGCGTGTGAGTCAAAGTGGCAGAGGAGGTTGGTCGTGATTCATGTCTATATTTTTGATCTTACTCCAGTCGGAGAGCCTAGTCGCTGCATTACCACGCAGGGCAAACACTACACCAACTATGCTGAAATTCTTGATGATGCTTCTGTAGTGAAACGTGCAAAATAGGCTTGAGGTTGCAGAGCACTCATCAGTGCTGGAAGGAGGCGAGCAGTTATGGCGGTGGTTGGCCCGCGCCACTCCAGGCAAATGATGGCAGCCTACGGCCACCATGGAGGAGCACCAGCACATGCCGTATCTCAACATGCAATTCTGGCAGCAGCTGCCACAGTTCCTTATTATCCCATCTTACAACAACAAGATGTCCAGCCGGACAGGCCTATTGGTTATGGAGCTTTTGGAGTAGTCTGGTAAGTCGCGTCTCAATCCATTGTCTGAACTGAGGCCATGCCCAGACTGGTCGGCTCTTTGTCCCAATTTCTTCTTCGTACGTCCCTGAAATTGCTATATTGCCACCCCAATTCACACGTTACAATATTTCCTTCCCTCCTGTATCACATCACTAAATTATGATGCAGTTTAGTAACAATTTTCCATTCATAAAGTTGTGACATTCGTTCAATACACATCTGAACGGACCTTTAAATGCGTTGACCAATCAGCGAGCGAGTTTGGCTTTCTCTATTGATACTCAATTGCTAGGCAAAACATTGGATCATAAAGCGTGAAATATCTTTCCCATTTGAATATCCTACAATTCTTTTTAGATTATTCATTACATTCAAGTATTTTCTTGGTATTTTTACCATATTGAAGGAATTTTAGGTCTCTGTTTCGTGAAATTAGTAATCAATAGACAGCCCATACCAAAATAGCATGGGAAATTTCTGCAATCAACATTGTTAAATATACATTTGCGTATACCTTAGTTCCTGGTGGAACTCACCTGTATAGCACATGTCATTGTTAGAAACAAAGAAAGTCAGTGCAGATGACGTCATCTGACATCCTTTAAGGATATAATCTAGTGCATTTTAAGGACATGACTGTCGAAATGTAAACCTCAGTTTCCTGTTGGATTGGACTGGCTCGTGAGTTCATGGTGACTTTAGGATATATGTACTCAATTCCCTGTTCCCTGTCCAAGATATAATTAACAAAAGTTTAAGAATTTCACTATTCGTGCGTGTATCAGTTCACTGTCCGATATTATCAATATCAGATATTTATATTAATCATATTGTGGGAATCTCATATAGATAATTTAAATACAGATATAATATACAGTATCTATTTTTATTATGGAGATATTATATTTAGCATAAACAACTTTTTCAAGTAAATGCATTAATTAAAACTCATCATTAAAATGTCTTCAGATTATTTAGTGTATAATTATTTGTATTAAGGCGACCTATTTGATTTCTAGCCTCTCAAATCTGTCGATATGATGAGAAATATGCAGACAGAAAAATTGAATAACAAGTCCTAATGTTTATTCAGAGGACCAGAGAATCTAAAGATAGAATAAGTCACATGTAAGTGTGGCTTAAATGACATTAAAAAGTAAAACCACTACTGTAATTATTGTCCTAAATATCAACTCAGGATTTTGAACGTAAAAATTTGTAATGAACATTGACTTCGAAGGAACATGAGGTTTATACTGAGGGTTTTATACTGAGGGTGTGCCATATATTTAAACACAGGATGAAGGAGTGTCAATTAAGAGCGGCATGAATACACATTTGGTGGATATACCCAGGGGATAAGTTATGACCTGACAATGTGGGTTGTCTCAGATCAAGGTTCTTGGTCCTGCACCCATATACAGTGTATTTATAGGTTGAGCTCTCTCTCTCAGGTTACTGCTACAGAGTTTTAGGCTGTATCATAAGTGATGTTAGCAGTTTTTCTCACCGTTTTGCCCCTCAACAAAGACTCATAAAAAATGGAATGAATTTAATGGCTGCACTGTAATAACTGCTGCAGTTTCCAAATTGCTTTTCTTTGTCAATCAATGTTGGCAGCTGTGTGTAGAATACAAAACAATATGCATGATGCAAAGTAGACATGCAATGCAGAAAATAGTAATATCTGCATATTGGTTTGTAGCTGCTCGTTATGTGCTAGTATTATGAATTAGCATAATATGTAACACAAAAGACAATCTTCGAGTCATGAAATTATATGTATATTATTTAGAATTTAGTCGTTGGCATTTTACAAGCTATTGCATCATGTATAACTGCATGATGTACATGTACATCAGGTCTGACATTTATGAAATCAAGCGGAGACCAGTGACTTGTACACGTGAATATTCCGAGGTGCTTTGCTCAGTATATATATATATATATATATATATATATATATATATATATATATATATATGCTAGTAGTAGTACAGTAATTTCTGCCTTGACCTGGCTTCACCTTTGACCACCTCAGGAGAGCTGCTCGGGTACTGGTCCACTTGGGCAGTGTGGTCAGCAGCAGATGATCTGCCTAGTGGTCAATCGGACTCAGTCTGTCAAATTGTAAGCTTTAGTTCTTCACACCAAGTGGTGTTATCATTTCCACGTAATTTTGAATCGCCCAACCTATGGGTTCTAGTTAGATAGCTTACTTCTGCTGCCAGTTTGGCTGAATTCTTATAAAGCTCATAATGTGTTATTTTGCAAAATGTCAGAAGCTGGAACATGATCAATGATATAAGCTCAGATTTCCAGTGCCTGGCTAATTAGTTTTATTTGTATTACTTGTGCATGGTTTGGGAGGTATGGCAACAGAATTGCAGGCCTAAGCATAAGCAAAAAGATGGTAACCCACACATCATTCTCCTGGAAATGTGCCTTAGTAACCCATGGTCGGTTACCTGAAATTTATTTTAGGTAAAATAAAGGGCAAGGCGAACGAAATCGTTCGCGGCATTTCAGTTTAAGGTAACCTCCAGGAGAAAAAAACGATCATTCTCCTGTTAAGCTCAGGCCTGACATTGTGCTTTAGGTAGATCTGATTGTTACCTATTTGTGGATTTAGGATCTAATGTGATAATCCAGCATATTATAGTGATTTATTTGATTTGCTGCCTAACTATTGGTCAGCATATTTATGGCATGATTTATTGACCTAAATAATAACAATTATATATGCCAATAACACAACATCCAATAATTTATTGGATGGATTAGCAAGAAATGTTCCATACTGTATGATGCACATGTTATTATAATTTGTCAGCAATATTCGACATTTTCCCCTGAAGTAATAATAGGCCTACAGCAAGTTTTAGGGTTTGTTGAGGACGGGGAGTTCAAAATGGAGCAGTTCAATTTATTGGATGGTTTGCAATTGATCAGTGTCAGTCGATTGTCTCATGAACTTTGCATGACCTGCCCTGACAGACAGCTGCTCCAGGCCCTTGCCTGAAAATGGCTGCATGAGGTCAAAGGTCACACTGCTCTAATCACGTGACTGACCTATTTACTCTCCCTGACCTTAATTTATTGGTCTTAAGTTAATCCAGTGTTAATTGCTGGGTTTGTGCTTAAATTATATATTGTTAGATACCATGGATGGACTAATAAAAGAAAGTATTATTATAGAACAAGCAATACACTGCAGCCTCAAAACACTTGGTTTGTTTTGGCCTGTATATGAATGTAATTATTAATATTCACAATTATACTGGCAAATATGCACATGTATACATCGTGAGGCCTGCGTTAGTATAATATAGGTTAGTGAATTGACAGATTATTGGGCTACCTAGTCCCATTGCACATAAAAGCAAGTTCAGTTCGAAACACCTGCTTCGAAAATGTCGAATATCATAAAATCATTTCAACTAAAAAAAAAAACTCCCACATAACAGCTGATCTCTTTGTGTATTAATTTGTTTTTAATGGCAGGTCTCTATGACATTTTTAATCATGTTATATATTTTTTAAATATATTAATAACATGATATTTCCCACCAGTTTATCTATGAGGAAATGAGAAATTGGACTCGATATTCGACAATAATCGGATCGCACGATAAACTTACAAAAATGTAACTGGATCCGTAAGTTATTATACATGTTACATGTTGTAATAATGAAGTTCATAAAGGTCAGGGTGGACAATGTTTTGGTTAATTTAACTCTGACTTAATCAGAGAGAAAAGAATAGGATCTAGACTGTTTTGTGTGATTTATGGAAATATCAAGTGTGCACTGTGTGGACTTCCCCCGTGATGCTCTTTGCCTGATAAATGATTGGAAACTCAGGACTGGGCATTCCCAGTGTTTTGAATAGGCCAAGAGGCAGAACCTTTTCTTTTATCACAAGATTCTGTGGGAGGTGAAGACTATATAGTGCGACTGTAGCTGGCTTTGTCCTTTAAACAATGACAAATTATGAGATAATAAAATACATTTGGGTTCCGGGACCTGTATAGTGTAAATAACAAACATTTTTGACTTGTTACAAAGTGTTCGCTATAACCGGGTTTCATTATATTATACCTTATTCATTATATTACAGTATTATTATATTATACCATATTCATATAAATCTATGCAGGGATCAAAATAAGGTTCAACAATGGCAACCCACTTTCCGGTTACCATAAATATTGATGTGGTAACCTACTGGTGACAAAATAATTTTATTGGGTTATCGGTATCTTGACCAAAGGCTCCGAAGTTAAAAAAATAAAAATAATGGTAACCTTCGTGTAACCTGAACAATCGTTCTGGACTTATTTCGATCCCTGTCTATGGTATAATATCATATTAATATGAATAATAATAGTATATCTACTAATATTATCTAGAGCTTTCTGTTTCTGGACATTGTGGAGAATTACCTTGTATTAACCGAACTTTGTTAGATGCCTGCTCATTACTAAAGTTGGTTTGTGGCCTAATTTACGGGTTATACTGTAACATTTACTATTGAATATATTCACAAATGGACTTGTAAAGATAAGGATAATGTAATATTAATTGATATGATGGAGAGATGAAAAATTTCACTGGGATTTTACCATGCCATAAAAAGTTCATAGTGCAAAAATGGTTTTTTTTTTTTTTAAATTAGAATTTACTGTACCATTCATTACTTCAATTATAGCATGTATGTTTTAGTGGGTTGGTGCCTGGTAGTGTCTGAATAACACAATTTGAAATGATGAAATCAGTTTGAATTTTTATGCCTTGAGTAATATTTGTCTCATAATGAAATGCCCCAGGGAAGTTCAAGAGTAGTTTCCATTATTACCTAATTTAAATTTGATCATATGTCATGTTCTATATGTCATAATGTTCTATTAATGGTATCTTAATGGAGCGCTCTAGATAGTGCTAGAGTTCGTTTACTTTTTGGCACTAAAATATAATATACTATATGTCTATCCTTGTTTTGGTCCAAGATCTATCTCAAAATGGACTCGAGTGAACAATGTTTATATTGTGATGGCTAACAGTTACTGTTGATTAGTAGTTGTACTTTGTACAATTGTAAATGATATGTAGTGTTTGTACAATAGTAACAGAACCCCTTTGTATTATGTGTATCGATATGTGTCATATTGTGACACGTTTGTATATGAACATACCTATACAATAGGCTTCCAATCCTAAATATTCATAATAAATCTTTCCATTGCACATTCAGCCTTCATTCAACTGTTTATTTACACACATGTGTATTGTCAGGTAGGATAGGACTTGAAATCTTTTAGAAGAATATTATGCCTTCACAGTTGCATGATGTCACTTGTTCTCTACTGCATTCAGAGAGGGAATATTGGTGTCAAAGCATTTCGAATGATCTTGGGCCTATAATATTACTGCAGTACATCTGCAGTGTGCATGTTTTATAAAGTGGAGGGAGTGAACATTGCATGCACTGTGGAGTGGTGCATGATTTTGCACCGAAATAGCTGCAGCCTGCTAAGTATCCTAAGGCAGCCTTGTGTAGTGCTGAGAATGCACCGAACACTGAGGTCATGTGTTGTAAATGTAAGGACAGCCAAGGCATATGAGAAAGGACTCAAATGACCTCCAAGTGGAAACAGAGGTTTGGGTCAGTGTCCTGCAGCTGTGAGAGGGCCTGCTAGTGGCACTGAGGTCCTGCTTACTCAAAACATGAAGGTCACAAAAGCCCTAACAGAAATACACTCCACGTCCTTGTTGGGTTTAGGGCATTACTATTGTGTTACTGTAGGGATCATAGTTTGTATAGGTAAGTGCACAGCACTGCCTGTAACCATGGCCGTAGAAGCTGTAACATGGTATCAGCATGTATCAGAGAGGTGGATGGTGTGGAAAGTGGACTCAATGCCTGTATATTGTGGTTTCTTGTCAATTTCATTACCCATAGAATTGATGATCTTTTTGAGGTTTTGTACCACAGTCCCCTTCCTGCATATCTCATAAATCTTTGTTAAACGTTCCTCAGCAATGTCAGCATTGCACTGCACACAAATCAAAAAGCTGTATTACTGTAATACAATTGAAATGGAAAGTAAATACTCATAGGATATATATATACGAAAGTCAAAAATAAATGTCTCCTTACCTAGGGTGAAAAATAAAATTCCTTTATTCCCAAAAGCTTCAGAAACAACCCCACCCCCCCCCCCCCCCCCCCAGGGAAAAAAAGATTGTAAAATGCACATTCAAGAAAGAAATACCTGATTAACCTGCTGCATTTTTGGATTGTATAATGTATAGTTGTTCATGAACTTTAGAATAATTATATGTAAGCCACAAGTTTGTCTGTTAAATCTTTCCTAATCTTAATTTTTAATGTGAAATTTTGTTGTGTTGCAGGTCAGTGACGGATCCGCGGGATGGCAAGAGGGTGGCATTGAAGAAGATGCCCAACGTCTTCCAGAACCTCATTTCATGTAAAAGAGTCTACCGGGAACTACGCATGCTCTGCACCTTCAAGCACGATAACGTAAGTGAATAATGATCTCAGGATGAGGCGCAATTAAAACGGTTGCAATTCACTACCACTTCATGTTATTGAGGAGACACTTTTGCTGCGTTGTTTCCTAATGATTAGATCATTTGAACTTTAAAAGAGTGAAAAACAAATGGCAGGTAGGCGTCAGACTTGGCCACAAACAAAACAGGTAGATAGATGCGTATTTAGAATAAACTTGAGAATTAATCGGACCGTGAAAAAGAAGAAGAACCTGATTTGAAATTGACATAAAAATGGAAACAGGATCATAGTCACTTCTGATGAAATTCTTGATCAGTGACTTGTAAATCATAACACCTTTCAGGAACTGTAATATACTTTGCTCCCACTGGACCTGTCATATTTTCGCTCATATGCCATTCTTAAGGTTCCATTGTGTTCTTTACACTGCTCCCACTCAAAGTCTAGATCAATGAGTGGAATTTTTCTGTACTCAATAACAAGACGAAAGATAATGGATTTTCCCACGCACAAACATGTTATCAATGGATATTTATTGAAATAAATTTCTCACTGCTCTGCATCCTGGAATCTGGCTGACTGTAAATTTCATTGAAAAGCACTGACAGTAGTAGATATTAATACATGTAATGTGACTTATGTGAAGACTGACCAGTCAGTACAAAAAGGTCTGAGCATTTTTGAAATTTAAGTTAATTATTATTAAACATGTTAAAGGTGGGATATCCTGTAACATGATGAACAGGGATTCTGTTGAATTCCCTTCTACCATCCCTTTCTTAGCTTCCTTGTCCACTGTCCATCATCATCCTGTTAAGAGGTTGATGATGTAGGGCCTGTAATAAATTTAATGGCCTGTCTAATGACTTGTGGGAGACACATGCGTCAATGTTTCACATGTTGTCGGTTCACACGGTGTATCTTGGCCAGGTGAGAACGACGCGGTGGTCACAAACTGCTGTCACAGTCCTGTCACTCTCCTCTTCCTATGAGCCTTGCTCTAATGCTTCTCATCCCAAATGTTGTCATGGCAACTGAAATGTGTTCGCTTCGACTTGGGAAATGCGAGGAAGAATATTTTAATGAACATAAAACACCAGAAATAATTCACAGCTTCCTGTTGTTTTTAATTATCAGACCGATGTAGTAGTGATGCTTCATTATAGAATGTCAGCGAATCTGAACTTACGAGTTCGTATTCATCATCTATAGACAACAGTTGTTGCGCAAACATTTTACGAAGGACCGAATTAATGAAATAATTTTTTGAATTTTGTATACTTAGTCTAATTGTCTAATTGTCAACTGACAGTGAAAAGTTTTCGGTTCAGTCTGTGGTAGATGGCTATAATATCTTGTGACTTAACAGTTTCCCATCAGGGATTTTGACCGTTGTTCACTCGTGTTCTTGACATAAGAGTCAAAAAAGATTTTAATGTAAATAGTGCAATATCTTACAATGACCCATATACTTCTTATATTGTGTGATTTTCATTGAAAACTGTGTAAATTATTTACACAGTACTAAATAGACCGCAGGGTGTAAACTTCATGTGCAGGAATATCTCAGGTTTTTCTTTAACTTGGGAGCTTTCGGTCTAGATACAGATAACCCAAAATACTCTTGCACTTGCAATTGCTTACTGTGCTGTAGTAGGTGAAAAGTGCACCCCGAGTGGTTATGTATTTTGTGTATGTTATAATATAGTCCTTCGTAGAGCTAGCTCAGCAGTTCCGAAAGGAGACTAGTCAGAGATATTGTGGATTAGCAGTACATTCTGCATCCCACAATCAAGACTACCCAATTGAAAAGTTTAGCTAGATTTTAGACTACTTAGTCCCATAAATGTGATGGAAGTCCAACAAAACCTCCATTAAGATTGCCTCTATATTAAGACCACTTAATTATATATCTGGTCTGATTGTCTCAATTCAGTCCCAATTGATTAACGTATCGTTAACGCTTCCAAATGCTGTCGATATATGATTTACATATTTCGTACAATATTATTAGGTAGCTAATTGTAAAGTATTAAAGTGTCGGGTGAGTCTGACATCGAATGTGTAAATCTAGGTGCATGTCTTTATGAAGGCGTTTCTTCTCAGAATTTTTTATTAGTTGTTTTATTAAATACCGAGAATTGACTTCATCATGCACCGTCTTTTTTTGTTTTCTTTCAGGTTTTGTCAGCGTTGGACATTCTTCAGCCCGCTCACATAGACTTCTTCCAAGAAATGTATCCTTTTTTATTGCGCGTTATTGAAATATACCATTGGGGAAAACGTTTATTGGTTGGGAAACCGCAGAAGGTAAGTTGAGGATTGTAAAGCGAAGAAGAATCCAAATTTAGAATGGCTGACGTCTTGGTTGGATCTGAAAGTTTTTAGTTAGTAGGCTGCCATGTTGCGAAGTCTGGAGATCATGTACTGATCTCGCCTATGGCAGATTATAGATTTCCAATAATGCGTTTCCATGGCAACCCAGTGACCTGTTATGCACTGCTGTGTTGCTGTACTGCACTGCTGATAAATGTATTAGCCGATGTTTGGCCAAGATTTTAATCTATTTCAAAATGGGTGTGTATGATATAAGCTATATATATTATATAGCTCACTCACTTCTTAGTATTAGCATTAAGCCATTAAATGTACATAGTCCTTGGTTGTGGGTGATGTATACTTAGGGAATTGTTAAAATTGAATAGAGAAACCTCATCTTGACATTCAATACAGCTTCAATACTGTTATATTAGACAGGGTTGACCTTCATAATGACCCTTTTTCCAGGCAGTCAGTAATTGAATGATGTCAATGGGGGCTTTCTGTGCTACCCCACCCCTGGATTGAGGGAGGGTATTGGATCCCCATTTGCATGAACAAAGGGGGAATTTGATCTGCTGGGGTGATTATCAGTCCCCTGACCTAGCTGGGTTGATCTCAGGTCAGTGGTTAAATATAAAGTGTTTGTGTGCTCAGATGTGGGCCTTTCGTTTATTGGATTGGTTTGGTTGTTGGTCGTGGTAGGCCCTATTATTGGTTTAACCCATGGTTTAACCAGTAAATTATTGGTTCCTAGAGGTCTTCCTTCATTAGTGCTTCAACATATGACCTTGATTTCAACGCTTGCCAAAAATAATCTCCCAAGTTTACCAGGTAGCAAGGGCGAAACTAACGGGGTAGACAGAGAGCTAGATGCTATTGCACTTGTGATTGGTTCAAACCCATTAAATGTAACGAAGCAGTTCAAAGCTATAAAGTGTAGACTAAACATGGAGACAGACAGTACTCTTGTCTCCATGGACTGAACTTGGCTTGCAGTGGAAGTAAGAGATAAAAGCCGAGCAGTTATTAAGTCGACCATTAGCTCAGTCGTTGTGTTCTTAATTGCCTGGGATGGAAGGTCAAACTGATTATGATAATAAATATAAATTGAAACCAAATGTATATTATTATAGCCTCTAGGTTTACAAGCTGAGTTGCGAGCGATATCTGTGTAATTGGGCTATTCTGGTAAATACAGTTTCATAAAATACGGTCGACTCTAGGTGTCTGTAGCGACCTGTACCTGGCTGTGGTCTAAACACGCTAAAGCCAGCTGCTTCTGTCCACTTCTATAGCTAATAATTGGCTTACATCTATCACCAGATAAATATAAAGCTTGGTAAATGTAAGAAATTAATGTAATATATCATAAATATGTACTTTTAGATCCGGTTTTGAGTAGCCAGCTATGACAGCTTTGTCTAGTTTCAATTTGACAGGCCGTTTTTAATTAAACTAACTGTATATACATATAGTATGATATACAATAACATGTACATTTACGAATGCATAACATGGCAGCAGACCATAATAGCACTTTATTTTGTCATGGTGTATAGTTGTATACCTTTTAATTATGTTGTGCATGTGCGCACCTGGGGGTCTGCTGGCATTAATTATCAGGGCCATAGGGGTATTCATGGTTAGCATTTTACTGGGGATCTTTTTATTGTGTGGACAAAGGGCTGGCCTGGGCATTGTGTTTCTGTTGCAGATCTTTAAAGCAAGTCTTAGCTAGATTATAGATATTTTTAGTCTTTTGTGTATACATACAACATCTCGAGGGCAATCTGTTGTTTTGAAGTATTCCCAAACCACATATTGTTATATTAACTTGGTTGTGCATTCATCATTTAGCCTTTGTTTCTATAGAATCCTTTGATATGTAATGATTCACTAATGAATAGTTCACAGTTTAGCCAGCAGATGGCTCTTAATTGACCTACTTAATCTAGGAGACGCTTTGATGGGACATGTCAAACGATCGCACCTTTTGTGTGGCTTGTTTAGACATGAAATAAGCTTTTTCAATTGATCTTCACAATGTATACAATTGATCGTCACATATACACGCATGTTACACGCATGTTATTTAGGACTGCCATCTTGCATCATGCTTTTTTTAGTATAATTTCTATCGAGAAGAAAGTCATCTTCAGAACTACATGCAAGATGACGTCATTTTATGACGTCATGCGTCACGTAGTACGTTACGTTAAGACGTACGTTACGTCACGTCACGTCACTACTATTCATTGCTGCGTGGCTATGCACGTTTCTTTTAAATCCTTTGTCTCATGCTGTGTATAGGCTGTTGCTTGTAATACTTGGTGCTTAGTTATCAATCGTAGGCTAGCCCCGAGTGCTTTTATAAAACGTCTGTGGCGGTTGCCCAGTTACACACAAAGGAAACAGGTGTTTTGACAGGTGAGACAGGCAGCAGAGCACCTGGTGGCCTCCACTGGAAACACCCTTTGTTTAATATTTGGCATTTATTCGAGCATAAAGGTCACTTTTAAATTTCCAATTATATTTTGACATGTTATTACTGTCATCTGAACCTTATTTTAAAAGCTGCTTTACACTCTGTTTTACGTTTAGCATTATTAAATTTTAATAATTTTTAGTAATGTCAGCTCCTGGTAACAATACCTTCTCAGCTGTTGATTCTACACTTTTTCTTTTTTTTTTAAATATTTTTTAATTGAATTATTCACCTGATGATATTACGCTAGTTCTCCGGTTTCCATGGCAATATAATGTGAGTTATCTAGCTTTCCCAGCCTTATGTAAACACGCTTGTGCACCCTCCCACCTGTAATGCAGTGACATTAATATTTTGCTTTCCTGTTAAAACGAGTTCCCACGGACTGTATATTTACCGCAATATGCTAGGGAGTAAAATTGTCTGAAAGAATGAGCACTTAAAAAAGTATTTCAGCAACACACAGAGAATGAAATGAGCATGATTTGAGAACGGAATAATCAAACTCCTAGCCAGTCATCACGATTTATTACAGAATATCGTAAAACCAGTTATCACGTTTTGATTGAAATGATATATGAAGAAGCACATGGTGCAAGTCTTTGTCCGATTTCAAAGTGTCAGCCATTAAGTGTCTTTCAAGTGAGACTATATATATGTAGGCGATTGACATAATGATTGAGTTGTCTATTGGCAATTTGTTCACTAGCTGGCATTTGTGGAGTGAGTGGTTGTCTGAGACATGATAGCACTCGGGTGAGATATGACATCAGCATAAGATGAGGTCACATGGCAACAAACCCAGACAGGTGAGTAGGCAGCAGGTCCTGCAAGTGTTAATGGCATGAGATCATGTCTGGGTCACGTCTGGGATTCGTCCCTCAACCCATGTGTGCAACACTTCTAAGAAGAAGCATGGAGGTATTTTACATATAATACCTCCATGTTAGAAGCATGTAGATCGAATTAGAGGCGTGGAGTTGCATGTTAGAAGGCTGAATGACTTAGATCTGCAAGCCAACAGCTAGACCTGTGGCCTATCTGACATCTATTTTATACTCCATGATAGCACTTTAAATATTTATGACCATTCTATCAATTATCCCATCCCATAAAATAATTTTGATATCGGTACATTTTTTAATATGAATGGATATAAAAGAGATATGTATCTATCTTTTTTGATTTCTATGTATGTGTATTGTGTGAAAACTTATATCATGACAAAATAAAAAATCCTAAATCCTATCTGTCATCCATGACAAAGAAAATCGCACCCAGCCAATCCTAGATATCATTTTGTCATTTTGTTGTTTTCAATTGTAACCAATGAAGCCTTAATTAAATGTTACTGACGTCATAGGACTGTTGTTCCCACCCATTTTCAGGTGACCCCAAACGTCTTACAGTTTCCATGTTAAGAAATGATATTCATAGCTCGGTATTTATCTCGTATATCTGCAGTCAACACTTAAATATGTCTCGAGTGTGAGTCTAGAAAAGTTCTGTAAGTGGAACTTGTTCAATTTTCTCAACAACAATTAGATGATGACCTATGGCATGATCATTTGAAAAATAAATCGTTCAGTGACAAGTGCTCAATGTCTAAAAAGATATATACAGTTGTATATTGTTCATGTAATTAGTTGGTCGTAAATTACATTGTATTTATTGAAATCTTAGGTAAATTTATATACGTAACATGTGCACTCCCAAACTTGTGTTATCATCATGTTCAAGTTAGTGATAGCATGGAGTCACTAGAGACTCCATGGTGATAGCTAACTCTCTTTAATATAACAATTTTGTTCAAGTCGGTGAGTCATGTTGCAATTAATGACCCATATACATATAAAGTCGGAAGAGGAAATAGTGAAATAGTGTGGTTTTTTGGTTGGTTAGAAAGCATTTACAATGGGAAAGGTTTGCAGTGCCCTCTACCCCCATGACCTGGAAACGCCTAATTGTTTGGTGTCTATTTTTAGCCAAATGAACCCCAGTCGCCTGGTCAAACGAAAAGGACACAGATGACCACAGTATCGAGGGGTATGGAAAGGTCATTTGCCCTTGTGTCCTGACCCCCAGGGAAGGGGTCTATGGGGGTGCAGAGTTTACCCCATTTAAATGCTGCAAATGTTCCTGACGGGATCTGCACTTATTGTGTTGCCATGACAACGCCCCCTACATTGTGATCCGCCTCGTGTCACCAAGCACGTGCTTCCCTTGAAAAGGTTTTAAGGGGAAAAGCGTGATTTGCAAATTAATGGATATTTTTGTCAATTTATCATTTCCAACCTCTCCCATGAACATTTTGAAAATGAATTCAAGAGTTGTTATTAAACGAAATTGTGCTTTAGTTTGAGTGTGGATTCTGATCATAATTTAGGACATAATGATGATATGATATATATACAATGCTCAAGCCTATTTGAAGTTATTTCTTAATTTGTGCAGGCCTACCAAATGGCTTAAGAAATAGATTGAAATTTCATTTGAGAACATTTTGACAAGAGCTTACAGCCTGGTTTATCCAAGCTTACAGCTAGCTACTAGTGGGCCCTGTTGCCTAGCCTGGCAGTAGTCCCGTAATTTTTCTTATTATTTTGCAAGAGGCTGATAAATATTCCGTTCAGACAATATACACGCATCAGTGCCTACTATCACCATTTCATATAATTGAAGATGATAATTTGGTTTTTATCGGCGATGACTATTTGTCATTCGGTGAGCTAACATTTAACAATTTTAAAAAGCAGAAGCTGAAATTGCCGATTCAATGCAACGAAATATGATGTATTTTGACAATAACGGCATGTCAAGGCTAGCAATAGTGTTGTTTTTCAGTATCAATTATATTCAGATAGGTAGGAAGGCTGTACAACTGCGTGCACATATAATTCCACATAAAGACTGCGGCATGGCACTCATCCTGCGAATTTGATGGCCATGCCTGCTTGGCTACTGTTGCCTGTCTCCATCCTGTTTGTTGTTTGTGCTTGATTTTCATAATCTTCCGGGAAACCGGGACTCTTTATTCTTGACTCTTCCTGTAAGCTGACCTTCGCATCAAGCTTAAGGATTAGATTTACAGAACTGTTAAGTCGGAGAAGTTTGCATTTATCACTTTGTAGAAATGTGACAATCCGTTTGTCACTGCGCAGCTTGGCAGAACACAAGGGGTTAAACATGAATATTACTGAAGTCTAGTGAAGTGTACTTTAATATTAGCATTTTGTGACAGCATGTGTAGGCCTATACATCAGCTTTTTGTTTCTGGGGAATCGGGAATCTTTGAATTTAGCATTGATCAATTTTGCTTTGCAATAGAATAATCAGATGCGAGTCGGTTATAGTGACTAGCAAACCAAAGAACAAGTAGAGTATCTACTCTGACTTTGGAAAGCAATCTATTTGTCAAATGAAGTCATTCTTAATCTAGTCCTGTCCTTGTGAGAGAGACAGAATCCTTCAGCAACGACCTTCACCGGTTTGACAGCTAGCTAGGCCAGCCGAAATTTTCCATGATTTAATAGAAGGGCCTTAAGGTTCCTTAACGGCTTCGCCTTGACCCCAAGGACACCCGCGTGACCTCAAGGCTCGACCAATCATGGATCTAGTTTATCTGATGGTCATGGCAGATATGCGATGTAACTATAGTTGGCTTGAAACACAATATTTGATACAATAGTTATGTATTGTGTATAAATAATAGGAAGAATGATATTAAAGTCAGGGTAATGGAATTAATTATCATATGTAGGCCTACCATTGGACCGCTTATAACGAACTGTGTCAAAAAGTTTTTGTTAGACAATGACCTCATGATAACCATATGTTATGATAATGCTTGTTATAAATAGGTCGGTCTGTACTGTCAAATATTTATATGATATCAGCTTCCAATTATAGAATCAGTTACACATGCATTGACAATTATATTATGCATTTCCTTCGAAAGTTTTGATGGCATAGAATTGATAGGTTACAATTTTGCTATCAAGTGCTTTAGAGCAGTCTAGAGGTCATGGAATATAGCAGGGGTACCCTTGTTAACCTCGTGGATATAATCCTCTCTCCCCTAGGAATAGGCATGCATGTACACTGGTTGTCAGGGGCAACGGCTACATGTAAACACACAGGGGTTGGGATGGTTCTCGGCTGTTTTTGTACTTCCATTCTGAAGTATTACTACTACTACCACTGAAGAGTTTCATGCACGTGCTTGTGAGCCAAAAATATTATATATATTAGCCTGGGGTGGTCATTTTGTCCCAGTGTATTTTACATACTGTATGCTGGCTAGTATTTTGGATGGCTGCATCCTGAGCATGTCTATTTAAAGAAATGCATCACTCTAGCAGACCTTTCTTATTTTTTTGTTGCTCAGAAATAACACATTTTCCCCAAACAGAAAAAAAAGTGTTACTCGGGTGAACGTTTGAATTGCAATCAGTCACTTTAGTGGCTAATTTATAAATCGTACAATTATGTCACAGACATAGCGAAATGAATAGATCTAATATGGGGATCAATTAATTGATGGTGTCAAATAAAACTGTCAAGAATAGGTGTGTCAAAAAAGCCTGTCAAGAATAGTTATGTTTCATGCTGACTAAGTTCTATATTGTAGGAATGATGTAGGTTATGACATCATTCGTCAAATCAATTACGTCAGACATGCATTCCAGTTCTTTAAATTTAACTTTATATGAGCAGGATATTCTTGGTAATGCGTGGTATTGAAATTGATGTTTGCACTGCTCTGATTTCTATGTCATGGTTGCCTCAGATCCAAACCAACAAATGCCGTGATTTTAGTACCAAACTATCTAATGGTGACATATTGTAAATGTGTATAGGTATTAATAAAATAGTTTTAGCAGTGATATTCCTTGACCAATGTCCAGTTATGTGGTGACAGAATTGATGCAGAGTGACCTCCACAAAATCATCGTGTCGCCTCAGCCGCTTACCTCCGATCATGTCAAAGTTTTCCTCTACCAAATACTCCGTGGTAAGTATCCGAATATGGTAATGAAAAACAAACAAACATTGTCCTCCAATAATTTTAAGATAAAGATTCATGTGCAGCATTGTGCCTAGAGGATTGAGTTCCAGAGTGACGTCATGAGAATCCAGGACTCCCATTGGCTAAGACTGTCACAGTCACACAGCCAGCCAATGGGAGTCCTGGATTCATATGACGTCCTCTGGAGTTTAGTTTCTAAGACTGAAATCTGGTGTAATAATGATTAAGTTATTAAAGTATACTTGTATTTGATAGGCTACAATTTAATTAAAATGCAAGATGAAAATAATGTTACCTATGTACTGTACATATCATTTTCTCTTCCCTTGTGTCACTGACTCTATGCTGGGGCAAGTAAAAGATCCCACCCATGGGGTAAATGTGTAACATGGGTGGACTCCTCTCTCACACATCATCAAACAAACTTGTCTTAGAGGGTTGTTCTCTCCATATCTATCTATCTATTCATATCTTGCTTTAATATTTCAATTGTAAGTATATGATTTTATTCTCTTTCCAGGCTTGAAATACCTCCATTCTGCTAGAGTTCTCCACCGAGACATCAAACCTGGCAACCTACTTGTAAATAGCAACTGTTGTCTGAAGGTAGGCGAAGAAATCTTGGTGTATTTTTTTTTTCTCTTTAGTTTTTTTTTTCACCCTCAAGACCCAGACATATAGCGATAGGTGAGACGTCATGTATAGTGAATGCCTTGTCGTATGGTGTTATGTGCAGTTAAGCCTGCGAAATGAAATGGACGTTATCTCGAGGAAAAAATATATATATGACCTTGAATAAGGTTAAAATCCCCATGGCGGGTAGAAATTTCACCGGTAAATTTGTATTCTTCAGGTGTTTAGGAATATTTATTCAGGGTAACAATCCAGACAAAAATGCAGTTTCACAATTGGCCCTGGTAACAATAAAATTAAATATGATATAAGTATCACATTTAAAAAGAACATAAACCAAAAATTGGTAAAAACATAATACAAGATGGGTTAACTGATTTGATTTGACCTCGATATAAAATTTATGTTGAATGTAGTTATTTGGTAGGGTTTTCATCATAAAATCTAGCATTTGTACACTCTAATAAAACTATCTTGGCAAGATCGATGTTCGATGAACCCTAGAAGAAATAATCTTGAAAGTGGTTATAGCATGGAGACAAGAGTGGACTCTCGTCTCCATGGTTTTAGCTAGATTGAGAAGCATCATGGCCAAGTTCGGTAATCATGTTATTGAATAAATGAATTAACAATGGCTTTGATTATTGTCAAAATTCTGGGTTCATTGTCTTTCGTCTGGATGGGTTGCTATGGTAACACCAGTCTTTGTGGACTTTCAAAAGCTGCGGGCAGTTTTCTTAAGTTTTGCTTCTAATTAGACCGATTAAAGCAATATTGATTAGAGTGAATGTTCGAGATTAATTGGGTATAGAATGGTTGTAGTTGGGGAAAGATATATTACAAGTGGTTATAAGATCAAATTTCAGGCCAAACGTTGGTTGTGTTGGGACCATAGCAGTAGTTGCTCAAAAATCGAGATCTCACTCTCTGTATATTGACCTGGAATTTGACAAATGGCTGAAGGAAGGCTCGCTCTAAAAATAGCCCCAGTTGATGCATCAGGCGTGACATGATTGTCCTTAGTTGCAGCTTCTGTTTCTCTCAGCTGCAACCCTTCTCCTGATTTCCTAAAATGCTGGCAGCTAACTGACTCAATTTGAGAGCCTTTTCAAGTTATTATAGCCATCTTAGTGGAATGTGCATTGTAGTGCTATAATAATTACAGCTTAAAATTAATTGTAATTAAAGTAATATTTAATGTATCATGAGTTATAGCTTGTTAGCATTTGTGTGATTTTATTTATTTAGAGGAGAGTTTTGGGTTCTGTCTCAGAACTGGCACTCCAGCACAGGTCCTCTGGGTGAGGACTTGCTGGTCACGTAGGCCAACCATGACTGGCGGTTGATCACGATCTGATGTCTCAAGCCCTTTGTTCCGAGCATACAATAGAGTGCATGAAGCTATGGCCAATAGTCTTTGGTTATATTAAAGTGTTGGGTTTTATTTGCAGTTTTATACAGTGCTAGCCTTAAGCTAAAAATGTCAAGTGAATTGGGTGGAATTATAGGGTGCTGGGGGTTGTGTAGGGGGGGGGGGGGGAGAGGGAATGGATTGGGGGGGGGGGGTTATTACCCTGCCTGCTGCTGATGTTGCTGATGCTGTTGCTGCTGCAGGGAGCTGGCAATTGGAATATCAGCTATACCAAAGGGTATGTAAGATTGACAAGTGGCAGTATATCGGTCGTTGCTCGAAGCTCATGTAACACTGTAGCTGCAGTATATTATATTTGGAAGGAGCTGAGGGAGCTACAGGGTTGATCCACCGACCGGGAGGGGGCGCACCAGACAGCTATGACGTCACTCATCACGTGTCTGACCTAGAAACGTAGGGGCACACATGCTGCTTGCTGCTTCTTGGGCCTCGCTATCCACATTCAATTTGTTGTGTTGTGAAGGGGGGGGGGGCTGGGCTGTTGTGCTGTTAGAAGGGGGGGGGGGGGGTCAACTGCAGCCAACAGCATTGCCTGCAGCTCAGTGAGCTCAGCTACTTCTTTGTTTGGGTGATGTGTACAGCATAGGAATAATGTAATTCACAGAATAAGATTAATTGCCCTTTATAGAGTTAAAGCTTGAGTTACATGAGATAACTGGCCTAACCTCTGAACTATGTACATAGAAGTTTCAAAGAAGCTGAATATAAATACAGCATCAGCATATTTGTTGTGGTTTCTTGGGATAGCTTGATGAAGCACAGCCTATTTTGAGACTAGTGGAGTTATTTTGAGTGCAGAGAGTGCAAGCAAAAACATTTCAATTAATAGATGTGTATTTAGGAGGTCTGTGAGAGAAAGATTAAAATAGAGAAAAGGTTTTACTTCCTTTTATATATTATACAAATATGAGGTATGGAAAACAATTATTACTCATGACTCATGAGTTAAGTCATTTCCCTGCTCAGTTACTCATTTAAGTTACTCATGCTGCAAAACACTGATTGGGAGGTTGGGAAAGTTAGTCCAGTCATGATACAAGTGTATAGATATAAGACTTCTTCAGAGCTGTATTTTAGTGTAGCATCATGATTTCAGCTATGGTGGGCTGTTTTTAGAGCCTTTGGCCTGCTATGAAACTAAATAAAAGAAGAAAGAAATTGAAAATAATAAGAGGAAAGAAAATACTTGGTTTTGCAATGTCAATGCTCAGAACATTATATGCACTTAAACTGCATGGGACTGTTATCGGAGCATCCGTTCAAATCGTGTATATCCCAATCTTGTGCTTATCTTGTTTTGATTAGAACTTTTTGTTTTCCAGATCTGTGACTTTGGTTTAGCAAGGATAGAAGAACCGGATGAGTGTCGACACATGACCCAAGAGGTGGTCACCCAGTACTACCGTTCTCCTGAACTCTTAATGGGCACAAAACACTACAACTCAGCTATCGACATATGGTCTGTGGGATGCATCTTTGCCGAATTGCTCAGTCGAAGAATTCTCTTCCAGGCACAGTCTCCAATTCAACAGGTAAGGATGACCAAATGGGAGCTTTGTTTCTAGTGTTTGAGAATTGGCTAGTTACTCAGATGTGTCTGCTTGCCAATCATAAAGTATGATTCATCTGTTTTCTGTTTGCAGCTGGATTTGATAGTAGACCTGCTGGGCACACCAATGCTCGAAGACATGAAGACGGCATGTGAGGGGGCCAAGGCACACATTCTCCGCCAAGCTCACAAACCACCCTCGATGGCTGCTCTTTACACACTCTCCAATCAAGCCAGCCACGAAGCTGTACACCTTCTCTGCCGCATGCTGGTCTTTAACCCTGTGAGTTTTATGTCAAAGATTGGTGACATTTAAGCATCGGTTCCTCTATTTTTAGCTGGAAATTACTTACTGTGTTTCTAAAACAAACCCTCCTTCTTTGATTTAATTTCCTGGGAACGGAATGTCACCATAATGCCATAACATTTTGAAAAATCTTTTACAGACGAAAAGGATCACAGCTGCGGATGCCCTTGCCCACCCATATTTGGACGAGGGGCGATTACGCTACCACTCATGCATGTGCAAGTGCTGCCACACCACACCCGCAGGACGCCAATACACCAACGACTTTGAGCCTATTTGCCACCAACCATTCAGCTACGCATTTGAGGATGAACTTGTATCCGTCAGCAAAGTGCGAGGTACAAGCATGAGCCATCAGAGAAGTCAGTTGTTGCAGATTTGAGACGATCAGATTACCAAATTTGTAGTTTTTAGTTTTGCTAACGGTCTGTTTTGCTTGTGTAGCTTGGTTGTAGCACAGATGAGGGAGTTGCAAACTTGATTTTGGCTCGCCTTACACAAGCAATTAGGCTTAATTTATGCAGTTTCTGAAGCAAAAATCTTAACAGTTGTTGTTCTTTTTATTTCAGAAAAACTATACAAGTTCATCACGGATCAGCAGTCAAATAACAATAGAATACCGCTTTGTATAAACCCGAATTCCGCAGCTTTCAAGAGTTTTGCCAGGTAATCCAAACGTGCCATGGCCATTAGATTCTCCTCATACCAGCCCAGGTAAAAAAAGAGCTTAACAGGTCCTTGCCATGGGTCCGTTCCAAATGCCAGGCTTGCTCCACTCTATCTATCCTCTAGCTTGTAGCTATGGGGCTGGGAAAATGTTGTCACACACCTAGATTGTGTAGCGCAGTTTGTAAATATGCCCTCTCTCTGCATGAATTGTCTATATACTATGAGCTGGTGGTGATTGAGAGTAGAAAAGAATCTGAATGTGGCCTGTAGACATGAGTAAAAGAATGCTTGTTACATTCTGTGGTTTGTGATAGAATATTAGATGTCATTGTCATGAGTGTTGCCCCAAAGGAATGATTTCGTAGCCATGTTGAACTGTATGTAGTACGTAAGGCGTAATTCTTTTATCTTTCCTTGCTCTCAGTGTGTAAAACCTCGGAACTATTTCTTTAACTATGTAGTAGGTACTCTTTTCTTCTTTAATTTATTTTCCTTTTGCTAGCTGTAACTTGTTCAGTGGAGACGTTTCTTCTTTCAGCCAAGGTGCTGGAGAGCAAGACAAAGTTGTAGCTCTGAAGGTCGTCACGCCAAAGTAACTTTGCTGAATCATCTTCGACCACAGTACGTGTCTGTGACTTTTCCCGATTGATCCCCTGGTTGCTGTGGTTATGACCCCGATTTACTGTAACCCCTCAGCTTCTGGCATTCAATTTTACCGCTGGAAATTATAAAAGATTGGGAAATCCCCACTAAACATTAAGAAATAATTTTGTTAGTCTTACAAGTTTATAATTTACAACATTTGGTGACAAAATATCTTCATACATAAATAATCATGCCCAGAAACAAGAAGTTTACCGCTGCATTGCTTCAGTTGCACTAGCTGAGGGGTTTCTGTAAAAACAAAGACCCGAATTAGAATGGAAATTTGTAATATCCCATTAACGTATGTCAAGATTTGTGAGCTGATATTTGGTGATGCGGATTGATGAAGTAGCTGGTGGCTAGAAGGAAGTGCAGCTGAATGTTTTTTTTTTTTTTTTAATTTCTGTTTGGTATTTGTTATTCGTTCAGTTTTGTTTCTGATTTGTCTCTTGAGTTGTTTTGAATGGTTTACGGCATGTGAGTAGTGTGTTTGCTTGGCATGGTTATCATTTGGGTGCATTTTATTTTAGATGACATTTAAGTTCTTTAATTTAATTTTATTAGATCGCTAGATTAGGCGAATATTATTTTGGCGGACTAATTACTAGCAAGCCTGGCAGGTGGCGCTGACCACTCTTGGACTTGTTGCTGTTTGGTGTGCTGTGATTCCATGGAGTGAAGTCGAAGGACTTAACCTTTTCACGTTCTCTTGGTCTTGACATTCACATGGTACCTTATTTGCTGGAATGAGTGACTATCTTAAAGCTTTTCATGTTATGACGCCTCTCATTGGTTGTTCCTAGGCAAGTCAGAGAAGCTGTCCTTTTTTTGCTTAACTTTTACATTATTATTGGCACTTTCTCATTCATCATCTGCTTTTCATATATACTTGTATAACCTTTGTGTTTTCAACTCATTTACCTTTTCCCAAAATATCTCACAGAATGTTGCCGTCTCTCATATGTAATTGTTGTAAAATTGGCAACATTCACAAAAAATAATTTGTTGTTTGTGGCAGTCTAATATCCCCCCGCCCCAGTGTTTAATATAACAATAATTTTCATATGAATAGCTTTGAAACTGGTGCATTGTAGTTGGTAAAATGTGTCCTCTTTTGTGCTGTGGTGCAGTCACTGAGCTTAAACATACTGGCTTCCATTTTGGAAGATAAGAATATAACCGTAACACCTTTAATCACCTGTCCATGTTTCTCGTTAATTGCAACTTTCTGGTCCTATTTTGTTTGCATCTTGTATTACCTGTTATGGAATTTCACGCTACACACAGTTGTAGGCACAATTACAAAGCTTTGATTGCCGAACATGTTATTTAACCTTTATTTTCTTGTCCTAATTTTTGCAGTTCTCAGGTTGCCCAACCTTCCGAGTTGCCTCCATCACCCCACGTCTGGGACTGAGAAAAAATTATTGCGAGCATCAAGCACTTACGGCCTATGATCTCTCCAATCTCTTGTCATCGTGTCATGAACTTGAAGATCGTCAGCAAAGATGTGTCGCTTAATGCTTGAATTTGTGATCCAACGGCATCAAATGCTTCAGGAGTGTGCAACGAGTGACTCGTCAAATACTTCTACAAAGTGACAAAGTCACTGTTGATCATCTGCTACAATCTGTTATGCCACAAATTCTTGAATTTTAAGTATTATATTTAACCAAGATAAGTACAAGGAAAGAAGTGTGATCGGATCAAGGACATTCCTGAGAAACAAGTCAAATATTATGATCTTAAGAATGTGTATGGGTAACCAGGACCTGCATTGTATCTGGGAAAAGCATTTTCATCAATTTGTATCTTCCTTGAGATGTGTTAGCTTAACAGTATTGATTCAAGGCATCTCTAATCCCACGGTGTATACTATGTATATCTAGTAATGACATGACACAATTCCATAATGTGTGAATGATATTACGTGAACTTGAAAAACAAGGGAATTTCTGAATGAATTTGAATGTTGAGAATCGTAGGGCTTGACTGGACAAATTAAAAATTTGGGTTTAATCACCAGCTGAGGTGGAAAAGCAATGCCAAAAAAAATTCAAATGTATGAATGACACCTTAGAGCTAGTATTTTTATAGATGTAAAAAGTTCAGCAATTATGCCAATGCGGAGGGTCTTAAGCGCCCTTGATCACTAGAGTTCAACGGCTTTATTTGTGGTATGACCTAACTTTATACAACTTTCGCATTTCATAAGCTGATGTTCCGTTCAGCAATCAAAGCTGCCAAAGGACTTTTGCTCGAATTTATTGGAGAAAGTATTTTTCAAGCGCTGGTCACAATGCTGTGAATTCCCAGGATTTAGTGGGGGTCATATTGACTTTAGTATTACATCAGTCAGCATGTAAATTTGTCGGTTGCTGCAACTGATCTCTTTTTAGGAGATTTATGTCTCCTCAACATCGATGTAATGGCCTTAACAATACTCCTGGGAATGAAGCTGTATCACGAGGTTCTGTTCACACTTCACAATATCTTTGGTTTGAGTTTTGTAAAGTAACGCAAAATGTAGTGATGGACCCTTTGATTTTTAAAACCTGATAAACTGCCAGCCTTAGCTGATGCAGTGGTATGGCGCAAGGCCGAAGTCACTGGCGGTCGTATTTGTCAAAGATATTGGGATCCTTGGCAACAATCTTAGCCAAAGCATTCATGTATGATCTCTCTTTTAATATTTTTATTATATTTTTGTATATTTATTTGGTAAGGAGTACAAAGCAGTTGGAGAGAGGGGATGGACATCTTCCTCATCACATCTCTCATCCTCCAGCAATATCAATGTGTAAATATTAGTGTTTCAATTAATGGATCATTAAATGGGGATTTCAGTATGGTGCCTAGCGTATACATAGCTATCTTGAATGTCTCTGTTACTCTAGCCTTCCTTCTGTACAGTCTTTCTTCTGTAGATAGCATTCATGGTTGTGTTATTACGTTTAAAAAGCAAACATAGAACACGTTATGTAACTCAAGGCATATTTCTGTATATAGGTGTACCCCAAATCACTCATTGTAATATTTGCTACATTAACACAGATATGCTGTACATGTGCATATATATATATATATATTTTTAAGATTTTGTGAGTTGTTTGTACCTAGTCACTAGTATGTTTATCAATATGATCTGCTATTTATGACCTTTATAGGCGATTGTGTAGCGTTGGTTAACATTAGTTTCTCATGGGTGTAAGAAATTCTGAAATTGATCTAATGGAAACAGGGGCTATTAATGATATATAAAATTAGGTTATTTAAAATCCCATGCAAAATGAAGTGGCCTTGATTAGGCAAGTTATAACTAGATATTACAAAAGTTATAAGAAAATAAGTCCATCTTAAGTACAAGATCAAAGGCCAAGGTCATTCATTGTGCAGAATTGATTCAATCTGACTGGGATGACAGCTGTCCACGTCAACTTCTTCCAGGCGGCAGATGTTGTGAAGGGAACAAGTGAACAACTGGTTATGTATATCCATCTGTAATTATTTGTTGATTAACACCTTGCCGCAGTGCACACATGACCTTCGGGTCACTTTTTGTATGACCTTGGCCTGAGGCATTGAGTCACTTATCGAGCAGGTGCTTTGATCTTCAATGACAAGGGCCAGTGTTTCATTTAGCTATCAATTTGGGATGTAAAACTTGGTCTTTCTAGCTGTGGAGAAGTCTTTAAGTGCCCATTGAGTACTAAGAGAGCTTGACTTGCAAGTTGTTTTTCACTGGCACAAGGACCAAATGTCATGGCCCTGTGATTTCACCAATAATGAGATCATAGGAACTTCAATTAGCAATTTGTGATATATTTGAAAGATTGATATGAAGTTAACTTATTTGTATGAGAGAGCAAATGATGTATAAATTTAAGTCATCCGTTTGCGTGCCATCTGGGCCCAGTGTTTCCACCACTGCGGCTGCTCATGAATTGTGTGTTCGAGAACATCTGTGTTTTTCAATCTTGGTTCGTTGACGTGACCAGCAGTATTTCGCTAATCAGCAATTATGCCACAGCACTACACTAATCGATTTTATAAAAAAAAAAAAAAGTTTGTACATATTTTGTGTATGAGGTTGCCCATTACTGTATTGCAGTATTGGGGTACTGGGATTTTGGTTTGGATTTTGTTATAAAAAGTCATTTGTATTCATTTGATTAGCTTTTTACATTTTCTGCAACAACTCCTAGGTGGTGGTGTTAGTAGGCTATGCAGTTCACAGCCATACCGTGGTATTTCTTGGTGTATCTAGGTTGTTGATTGATGTTTTTCTGCCTCTGAAGTGGCAGCCACATTCATGTGCTGAGCATATCTCTCTTCGATGTTTAAGTAGCATTTCTACTTAATGTATACTTAGGTGATGCAAGCGTTTCTTGTCCGTTTTACTGTGTATTTTATGTCAACCTTTTCTCCCACGTGTAGAGCTGCTGCCTTTGGTGCGATTTTCCCTGAGTGTTACGTTTGTATTTAAGGTTTTTCGGATACTGATGGGTGTTGTTACAGCACTTTGCAAGGTGGTTGCGCCTGCCATGATCAGGCACAGGGTTAAACGTCCTTTTCTGTAGTTCGTTGTAGTAGGTTTTCGTGATGGTTGGTTGGTGTGATGATAAACTACAATGGCTAATCGGGAGAGAAGGTGTTAGGATTGTCATAATCGTCAAGAATATGCGTGCCAGGGTTTTTGTATGAATGATAACTTGTCTGCCATTTCATGCATTGAAAAATTTACTGAGCAATGCCATTGGACCATGCCTCATCACATGACAGTCCAGATAACCAATCAAATATGCGCAAGTGTATCAAACCCACCAGATCCAAGATCAAAAGAGTCCAGTGGTTGTGCGTTATGTCAATGTTGCAATAACTGTCTTAAAGGTGCCCTGTCAAACTCGCCTCTCAATGGCCTATGCACAATTATTTTTCTACCTGATTGTCTCTTATTGTTGTGCATTGTGAAAAGACTTGGTATGCAGCCTGGTAAAAATAACTTGCTTGCTTTGTGGTATGTTATATCATATGTAGATATCAGTTTAATAATCCATTAGGTCATGCATAGTGCATAGTTTCTGCACAGGAATTGTGGCCTTTTTCAGCGGCAGATGCAATATTTTGTAGATACTAGATCATGCCATGGGATAAATTTTTTTCGAAATTTCCCAGCCTGAAATTTCTGGAAACTGTCAGAAGTACCAGCATTTCATTTTCCATCATATGAAACAGCTGTAATAGTGGCAGAGGTCTTAGCTCTATGAAACGTAGTGCAATAAAGTATGCCTTGGTTCCGTAATGGGAGTACCTCGGTGGCTAAAAGCAGGCTAGCCTGTGCAATTGTACAACTTTAGCTCTTGTGACAAATTTGAGATGTATTAAGTATTCACTGTTTGTCTACAGGGCATGCCTAGTAGTTAAGTTTGCTTGACTTTGTATGCCAGTTTGAATGTAATCATATGCATAAGTTTGAATGAAATTGTATGCAAAATATTAGTAGTGCTAGGATAGTGAATATTATTAAAAAAACTGGCTGCACACCGGGGGCATTTTCAGGACAGTTGCCATGGCAATAATCACAACCCTGGCACCATCTGCAATTATATATTACCATCTTTGGAGGCTTGCGTTACAAATTAATATTTTGAAAATATGGCAGTGTCAGTGTAGTGAGTTGCAAAAGTAACTTTTTTGTAAATATATTTAAAATCATAATCTTATCAATGGTGACACGCTCATTTTACTGTGCGTGGAACAATAATATGATGTAAATATTTTTGTATCCTTCCTGGGAGGGAAATAATGTGTGAGAGGAAATGATGCTGTTGTAATAGGATTTGCAATATAATCTCAGCCGCACTCTCTATATCAAAGTGTCTTGCAATGAAATTCACTCATGTTTGGCTGTCTGAGGTCATTTAGTGAAGTTGAATCCTTCAATCTCATGCTTGAAAATTAGTCAATAAATAATAAAAGGCATTCTACAGTTAGAAGAAAAGTCTTTCATTTTACTGTCTTCTGAATGGTACAATTAAGTCAAATAATAATAATGTTCAATCATCACTCACTTCTGATCGGTTCCTAACAATGGCATTCATGTAATATGTAATTAATTACTGAAAAATGTTCCTCAACTTAATCATGCAACAATTTTAATATGAATGTCTTTTTGAAATGATCATTGATTTGCAATTAGCAATTAGAATTGAAATTTTATCATCATGCTGTCTATAAACTTGAAACACTTCTTGTGGAAGTTGTCCATAGTACATTTGTTGTGTTAGTTTCAGACGTGGGATATATATTCCATAGTATTTCATGAGATAGTAATTTACTAATTGAAGTGTGTGTGGTTGATTAATCGCAGTGTGGCCCGCCTCGTCATTTCATTCCATGCACCATTCCATGAGTGAGGTGTCAGAACTGTACATAGCTTCTATTTAAATATCACAACATTTTGTATGCAGGGATAGCCGAGCATCTGTCACTCACTCATGTTAGCATTGAATTCATGGATATTCATGATCTGAAAATTTGGGAGTCTGTCACTGTTATTTGTTCCACAGTTGGTCTTGATGACAGCATGGCTACAATATTAATAGTTTAAGTTCAACATCTTCGATTATCATAGTATTGTAAAATAGGTCCTCAAATTTTAGTGGACTATTTGTAGTGAAATATCAGGGTATATAGATATTAAAATTGTTTTAAGGCTCATGGCACAATTTATGATCGGTTAGTTAAAACCACTATCGAATGTCATCTGTGATCTCTTAGTGATTAGGATTTGTGTTTCTTTCAATAGGTAGTGCTTATCATGAAACATCAAGTTTGCATTTTTTACTCGTTAAACTTTCAGAATTTTAATTTTGAAGGACAGAAAATTTGTTTTTAAGTAAAACTTACTAGGTTGACAAGACGAGAGATACAGGGTCAGGTTTTATTTTTGATTTCCATGTGTACCACCCATCAGTCTAGGATTGACATTGGAACATATAATGGCAGTCTGATTATTCATGATAACGTCATGCCCTGTCAGTTTAAATGAGGTTGTGTCATCGCACTTGTATGGAGTATAAATGATTCTAGAGTGTATTGTATATGTTCTTGATGGAAATCCAATAAAAGGTTTTAAATTACACACTGTTTTGGTCGTTTGTTTTGCTCCAATATTTATAAAACCGTTATTATATATATGGCCCCCATTTTTTTTTTTTTTTTTTTTTTTAAGTTAAATAAAGAAACGAGCTTGAAACGTTTTTTTAAACCAATGCTGACATTGCTAATTGTCAACGTACGCTGTAGTTTGTAGGTCAATGGCCTGCAACTGAAAAGATTACATAACAAAGATTTGGGAGGCCTGGGGTAGGGTGAACAACCTTTTGGTCAGGGGTTAACACTGGTGGAGCTTCGCTGGCCCCAGCCAATGGTGGAGCCACCGGCTAGACTGGTGTGAAGTTGTATATCCACCAGGTGGCTTTCAATGCAGTGCCACCTTGCGACAATCTAAGAAACGTAATACAGAAAAGAGAATCTGGAGAAATGGTTGTGCAAAAATGCCTTAGTTTCAAAATACCTTGCAGCCTTGACGTAGTGTAAGTATCCAAAATTGCTCTAGATCATCATGTTTGGGAACAGACATCAAATAATATTATCTTGGTCCCTGTTCACCATTCAATTCATTTCTGTCATGATCAACAGGGACATGTCAACACAACTTGTCAACAGTTGCAACACTGAATTTGTGACAATGTGTCTGCAAAAAGGCAAAATACCTTGTTAATTAGGATATTAGGATGAACTGAGAGATTCTGGGATGGTGTTGGAATCAGTAGATGACTATGTGATACAGAAAACCTCAGGTTGTTTGGGACGCACTGGTGTCCTGTTAAGACTAGTTAAAGGGGAACTAATGGAAGTTTGTAAGTTAATTTCAAAAGTTCAATTAGATGTTAAATAATACATTGCAGTGAAAGGAAATGTCTTAATCTATGGTTTGATATGATTTCAAGCCAATTAAAAATGCAATTTGCACCATCCGCCGACATGCTGGGGGCCGCCATTATTGCACACGGCACGCCTAATAGTGACGTCACTTATGTACTAAGTCAAGAACAGCTAGGCCATATATGCATTCTGCCATATGAATCAATTCAATCCTGTTGATTACAAGCCCTTACACTGTTCATTGCAATTATAACAAGAACAGACAGCACAACAAAAAAAAGGGTGTTAATTGCAATCTTTTGGAAAAACTGCATAATTATTGCATTGATTGCAATGAGCAATTTGTATCTAAGAATAGGTATATAGGCATGGGCAAATAATATTTTGTATCACTATATTTCTGACCATATTTTTGCAAGAGAACAGAATAGATCTATAGATTTATTTGGCAACATAATACATTTTTCGTGTATGCATACAATGCTGAAATCTAATACAATGTAAACTGCTCTAAATTACTAAAAATGTATTTAATTAGTACTCAGTTATCCAAACATTCAGTAGTTGTATTACATAGCAGGATAATTGATAGCTGTTTCACTGATAATTTTATATTGTCAATTCTGCTGGCTGCTTTGAAATCTGTGAGTCCCAGTGCCATCCAGTACATTCATACACAAAATATATTTATTGTCGCAATCTCAATTAAGAACTGATCCCTGTTGTAAACTTTTTATTAAATTTGAAATTTGTTTGCCATACTTTCATTTTCATCCCATCATTATTTCTTATATTTAGATCTTGTTATTTATAATAAATTTTTTTATTAATTTTTTATTTCTTATTTTTATTTTATTAAATAATTTTATTATTATTTTTTAAATATGAGTTTAAGGGGGCATCCTAGTCAGCGTTTTTTAAAATAAGAACTTTATTAGTGGATGTCTCCTGACCAAAAAATTGTGTATTTGGCCTTTTTTTATTTTATTTTTTTACTGCTTATTGTAGTTCCTTGTAATTTGCTGCTTTTGTTTGTTTTATTTAATTTGGTCTAATAAATTCTCTAATTGCAATGTCAAATAGTTCATTGGCAATTACTTGACACTCAGTAAGAACTGCTCTGAAAGTGCAATTAACTGTATCTTAAACTGTTGTTGACAGTTGTTCTCACCACTTGAATTGCAATGCCGAGATCTATAGTGCAACAGTGACGTATTTCCGGTCAGTGCAAAACACTGGGAATTTCAAAAATGGCGGCCTCCGTAGTTCACAAAACGGAGCTAAAAAATGCAGTATATTTCATTACCAGTGCATATATACAAGTTATGTATAGCGTGGATGTGTTTCAATGGGCCCAAGCTAATATCTGAGAGGTAAAGTGTTGAAGGTGTTAGTTCCCCTTTAAGTTTCAATGATGCAAACTACAATTGATACATGATCATGTCATGATTTATGAATCATGATCAGTGCATGTATATTGGTATTTTGGTGTTGTAGTTGAAATGGGTGGCATCACAGCATCAGCTAACACATCTAATCGTAAGGAATTTGACTGTGTATAAAGGTTTATATTAAATGATAAGACTACAATTAATCTACTCATGATCAGTGCAGCACTTTCAACAAAATAAAATGTTCAAAGAACTATTTAGTTTGCCGCCAAGTTAAAATTAATGGGTGCAGTGATTGACCTACTTTTGCAAAATTGCCAAAGGTCTGTCCAATTTTATTCCTTTTATAGCCAGGGGCCCAGGGCACAAAGGAAGGCCACTTTTTCAGCATTTTCAAAAATATTTTTTTCAGCAATAGTGAAAATGCAGAGGACAAGGTTGTCATTGTGGCTCTGGTCGGAAAAAGCCGGTTCAGTAATTACAGCAGCAAGGCTTCTATACTCAATTCCATTTTGAAGGAGGATGTATTTGAGGTAGGTAAATATTAACCCAGATCATGCAAGGTTTCTCAATTATTTTAAATGCTAATCATGCTAATGGGTGATTGAGGACTGTGTTACCAACTTTCACAAAATAGCTGTGATTCTCACAGAATTTCAACGCTAAAAGTTGAGAAAAATCAACTCCAAATTGCCCAGAAGCGAGCTTTTTCAGCCACTGATTTAAAAATCGCATTAATTTTCCTTAACCAGTGTTGGCAACACTGTTAAATTAATGGACCGAATCTAATTCTTACATTTCTGTTTACATTTACAGGGTAATATCAGCAATGAAGGTGGAGAATGTCCTTTAAAAGAAATGGTAATTATCTAGTATCCCAAAGGATTATCTTCGCACTATTTCCAATGCCAGCGGTGTATTGTGATGGTTGAATGTGTGTATCTTTTCCAGTACGGTGTCGAATGTCATCATGATGCCAAGGAAAGAGTTATTTATGTGCACTTGAACACCGTCTGTGACCCCACCACTCTGAAGGACGTTTGTCTCAAAGTTGCTTCTGGCACCCCTGTTATGGTTGGATTCTACTAATTTTTTTTACCTTGAATGTTAACATTTTTACTTATGAAATTGTCTTCAGGAATGAAAATTACATACCCTTTTCAGGACCATGTCAACACCGCAGAGGTGCAACATGCCAGGGCACTTCTCTTCATTTTCTCTGTGGCACACATCATTGTGGTAGGTTTTGTCTTTCTTTTAAAACTATTAAGGGTCTCTGCTTCAATATTATCTTTGCGAAATTTTAATTTCATTATGACATAAAAGTGAAACTAAGGCCAGACTTTTTATATTTTTCGTTTTACGGACATTAATTTTATATCCTCCAGGCAATGTCGGGATTCGGAATAAAATTTAAAATTTAATCATACGAGAATGACAAATCACAGAAGCAATACTGAGGTGTGAATCACAGCTTTCTTGGAGAACCTCAACTGCAATTAGAAGGTCAAAATTGCAAAGTTCTGCATGCCTTTATTGTAATCTAGTGTGCACAAAAATTATGAAGATGACAGATAAAGCACTCCTATGCCAGTTTTTGCAGAAAAAAAAACCAAAAAACCCCAAAAACATGCACAAACTAGATTTTATTTTTATTTCATATTTCAATTTAAGATGTCGGCGGGTCCGTAAAACGAAAAATAAAAAAAGTCTGGCCTTAGGTATGATAGTAGTATTTGTCTTGATAAAGTAATTTGCACTTTTTCTTTTGTATTCACAAGGTGCACCATCCAAGTTCCTCTTTCGACATGGACTGGGTCAAATTGTTTCGAGTCCTTGATGCCGCTCGTTTGAAATCGCAGCCGGAAGTTTCAACGTTATTAACATCATCTGCAGTTTCTAAGGTGTGGTGGGGATTTTTTTGCACTTTCATTCATTAATTCACCGGCCATTGGAAATCAATAACTGAATATCAAGTACCGCCTAAATCTAGAATAGCAATCATACAGCAGTCTGACTCCAATTGGAAATATATCACATACTATTTGCCTTTACCACAATACATTATATGGTGACAATTAATTTGATTAAAGAGCAAATGAAAGCGTAGTAAAGATAATTGAATTACAGAACAAAAATTCATTTCTGATTACTCGACCTAAATTATGTCAGAAATTTATATATGTGTGGGTTTATATTTGTGATCCAGGAATGGGCAAGTACAGGACGGCCGTGTTCTCCGAGGGTTTTGTTTGTCTTTGAAACGACTTTGCTTGAATCCGAAAATCACAGTGATTCAGGGATGTCTAAGATGCGCAGTCAGGTATGCATCATTTTGTAAATTATTCAGGGACTGCTTTTTACAATTTGCATTTCTATGCATCTTTGTTTGTCAAGTTATCAAGAATTAATTATAACCAATTCTCACAGTCAGTTGGAAATTGATTTATCTAAGTTGAAATCTGCTTCACGGTCAGGTTGAGCATGCTCTCTGCTAATTTCCAGAAACCGCCTCCTCAGAAAAGACTCCAGCATTCACTGGAAGACCAAATCTACAGAATTCTTAGGAAGGCTAGGATAATCACTAATATTAGGTAATAAAGTGAATCAATAATAAAACTAACTATCTATCTTTACATTGGTTGTTTGCGATACTTAAATCCATTATAATAATTATGTTGTGGCATATATATCTTGTTGCATTGCAGCAATAACTCCCTCTTTGCCGTCCCAGCCAACCAGGAGTTTGTTTATGTCCTCAATAAAAAGGCAGACATAGAAGAGAAGGATCCTCTCATGTTTTACATGTCTCATTTGCAAGAGCATTCTGTGACTGGTGAGCAGTTTATCAAAATTTCAATTGTATTACAACACCAGAAAATTCATTCTCAATGTGGGTACAGTCACATTTTGTGAATTTCGCATGGACAGCAACTTCGCGATGGTAATGTTAAGCAACTGTTATCGCTGTCAATCATCAAATTATAGCTTTTCTAAACAGTTTTTTCACATGGCAGTCTCAGCAGGGGCTGCTACAAAGCCAAGAACGCCTTGCACTGGCTGTTAAAACAATCACAAAGTTGCTGGCCTCGTGAGATTCGCTGACCGCGACTGCATAATAAACAAAATTTCATTATTAGCAATGTAGCAGCAGGTCATCGCTGAACTGTTGCCATTGTAGATATGAACTTGTTCAAACCTTTCTGTATTTGGAGATTTTAGCGAAATGTTCTGTTGTAGATGGATCTAGAGGCCGAGGTTTTTCAAGCAGTCGGAAATCAACCCCAATTTTACAGTCGGACAACTCTAGTCAACAAGCATCAGCTGCTTCAAAGGACCAAGGAATGTTCAAAATGTTTTTATCACAACATACCCATTTGGCATTGTTAAAAGGCTTCGATGATAATGTTGGTCGTAACCCTATTCCTGCTCATTTTGAGGTAGGAACTTTGATTATATTTATGGCCATTTCTCTTTATAAGCACAGTCATTATGGAAGCTTTAATGGAAGACTATGGCTTTATAGATGAGTACTCAAGTGAACATTCCAAGAGTTATAGCTTCTAAAATCATAATTCATTTATTTTTTACAGCTTCCCACAGCAAAAGCATGGTTGAATGTTGCAAACAAATTGTGGAAGTTTTTCCTGCTGTCAGAAGATGTGAAAAATAATTGGGTGGCTCCCCTTCATTCACTAATTGAGATAGATGTTCGTTTTTCTGAAACGTAAGTGATTATATCTTCAATAAGTTCTTCGTATTAGTTTTCTTTGTAGTAATTCTCTAGTGATACAGTTCATACTAAGACTGTTATGTTCATTGTTGCCTAATATGACTATTGTTATCTTACAGTCGGTGCTCAAAAGTACTGCCTCTTGCTGAAAGTGCGTATCAAGAAGGACTCCCTTCACACTACACCACAAGTTATCATATCACCAAGGTAAGGAAGACGAACATTGTGGACTGATGTAAACTGTACCCTTTACCTCGTTGCTATGAATTGCTGGAATTGCATAATTTGTAACATGATTCAACAGAATATCATAATTATTAAATTACCAAACAAACAGACAATCTTTAATTTAGACAGGAGGTTACTCTCGTTTAGAAATATTTATTTAGTAGTCGCATTTTTTGCTGCTAATCATGATGATGTTTTTACCAAATATCTGTCTTGATGAACAGTTAAAATTTTTCATAGCTTGCGCAAGCAAAACGCATCTTCAATCAGCATGCTCGGGGACTGGCTTGTCAAAAATACTTGAAACAATTAGAAGAAGACTGTGAAAAAATATGGAAAAATGGTCGACAGCTCTGTGAAGAGACAAGTTTGACCGGGAATCATTGCGTAAATGAGGTGGGTGAAAAATTTAGGCAACATGTTGGTATATTCAGAGTGCAAGCATCTCTTGTCTTAGATTAGTTTTTATAAAGCATCTTTTAAAATAGTTGCACAGATTGCCAGAGGCCATGGAAACGGAGGACAATAAACATCTTCCTGAGATGACCCATTCCAGCCAAGTTAAGACCAAGGCTGCTTGCAACTGTGGCCGCAAACAAACTGAGAGGGATGACCCATTCACACACAAGGTAAGAGCTTATACCTTTCAAGATATTTTATAAATTATCAAGTAATCTACTTATATTTTTGAAGGTGCATTGTGCACAAAAAGGGCTGTGCTCTTCATTGCATGGGTTACATAATTTCTGACAATGCCATAAATCTTCCATTGCAGGCAGCAAATTTTGAGTTTTACGAGAAATTAGAATCGTCATGTTGTGGCCAATTGGAGCATCACAAGTTCCCCTTATTCCAACCAAGCACTCCAGAAGCTAAAGCTGCGACATACCCAACTCAGAAACCTGGTGTTTCTTTGCGAAAAGATGTATCTAAAGCTGAACTTGTGCAGGGGATGTCTGGCCTGAGCCTGGCACTAAGTCTAGGTAAAGTTTATGAATGAATCTGACATCCTAAAACTTGATTATTTCTAAAGGAAAAGGTTCTACCTAAATTATAATTGCCATGAACCCATGGTATGATGTGGTATTGCATGCTTTCACAGTTTGAATGTAATTTACAGTAAATCTGCTAATAGCTGTTTAACAATGTAATATGTAACCGCATGCTTGATTTAGAAAACAGTAATTTATCCCATTAAGTTGTCAAAACTCCCAAAGCCATTGTTGAGGTTTAGTACTTAAATACTTTAATATTATGTTCATTAAATATTATATAAACTACATCATTCAATTTGCTGAAGTTAATTGTTGCAAAATTATGGTCTTGTCTCATTGCAGGGCAGAGTGGTGCCAGCGAAAATAACATGTATGAGAATCGGAGCAATTTAGAGGAAAGCCAAAATAGTTTCCATGACGAGAGTCCAGCCAGTCAAATGGATGGAGAAGAGGCTGAGGAGATAGTGAAGGAAACTGAGGTTATTTTTGTTTAACTTGTGATCACACTTCAGTTTTATAATGCTATTTAGTTTGTAGTATCTTTCATAATTTAATTCTTAAATAATTGCAGGATACGGAGAGTTCTTCTCTGACAGCTCCGATAAGACAACACTCGACAACAGAATATCTGCCGTCCATGATTCACACCGAGAGCGTCCCAGGCCTCCTGCCAATTTGTCCTTCCTGGGGTTTGGTTTGTCTGGGCAAATATTCATCTTACAATCCATCTCATGGTACAGTATATACAGTAAACCCTTGCCTATGTCAGTTTTGTGCACAACTCGCACCAAAAAAAAACTAAAATGTTTGAATTTTGATTTCTTATTATTCGCCATCTAACCCTATTTAAATCAGGTGGTCCATTTGAAATTGATTCAAAGCTGCATTGACTGTCAAAATTACAATTTTCTGAAAATGCATCAAATAGTTGAAAATCACCTTATCCAATCAAGGCACACTAAATTTGTGTAAGCTAATGATTCTACCAGGCATAAATTACAAAAAATAAATCCTGCTTTGAGAGAAAAACCTCTATTTTAAATTATTTATTGTAACCCAATAGTACATTTTTGTGCACAAACGGGCCTGTAATGGTAAAAAATATCATGAGACGAGAAGGGAGCACTGGTTTGTAAAATTATTTGAATGTACTAAATTTGAGACAAACAAGTAAACTTAACTGTATCTTATTATGTATAGCTAGCAAATAATGTCATTAAGTCTCAAGATCGTTGTGCTTAACATGATATCCTGGCTCTTTGCATCACAGGAGTGGACCAGCCAGGCTTCCTCCATTGCTGCAATTTCTTGTTGCCATGGGAGGTTGGTATCCATGGTGACAAAGACAAGTGGCCCAGTATTGACATGAGTTCCAAGAAGTCGAGACGAAAATGCCCAAAAGGTTTGTGTGTTTTTTTATATATTTATTCTTGCACTGCAAAAGATAATTTTAAGTTGTCTTCTAGCATATGCGGTTATCTACATTACTTGTTTGTTTCAGATATTGGTGAGCTGTCAGTGACGGTTTATTTGGGTCATGAATATGAATGTCCTCGTGGCCATCGGTTCTTTATCAGTTCACCCGACAAGATTTTCAAAGCTCCTGCGACTGGTCAATTTAAGGTATTATTGCATCTTCTAGTTGTCTCTTTTTGACTAATATTTCATTCTCACCTGAGCTGCTCAGGATGTGTATCACAATCTGTTGCTATTTCTCATTGATATAATTTTCATGTTTCAGGAAAATGCTTACAAACTGATCCACCAGGATTCTCCCCTGTACTTCCCATGCCAGTGTCGGTAAGAATTCTAATATAGAAATAGACAATCTGGAAATAGACATTTAGTTTGAAATGAGCACTAAATTGTTGAATTTTAATTCAATTCCATCACCTGAAGTGGCAAATATAGAAAACTAACATATTTAATACAATGATGATAGCATGATATTCTGTGGTGATTGAGCGATGTCATGATGTTATTTGCTCTTTTAAAATTATTCTTTCAGGAACTCCAAAGGAAGCATAGCACAGCTGATAAGAGTGCACATTGTCATTCCTGAGGGACCTTTGAGAGTTGAACTGAAACCCTTGGTTCAACCTGGTGCTGCCCCCTGTCCATTATTCAACCCTGGCAGTGATGGACCTCTGGTGCTGCCCTCAGCAGGTCACTGGGTGCTGCGAATGCCGTATCCTTGCTGAAAATGCCTCAACACAGCTCTCTGGGCTCCTGAGTGAATAACGCTCAGGTTAGGCCTGGCGATATCTGTGATTTCATTGGTTGATATCTACAATCTGCACATTGTGACGTCACTTTCTGATTGACAGACCCGACCTGTCTCCTTACTTGAGACGGGAACGAGTCAGCAACATGTCATATTTTACTCAATTTCTCATCTAAATCGCACAAGGTAGCATTCTGTAGATTATCTTTTACTCATTTCAACACACCATTAAGAGACATACTATGAAACAGTGCACATCTGAATCGTAAATAAGGTTTTTAACATAAGCAAAAATGCCAACATTCTTCTTTGTTTTCGAAAGAGGATATTACAGTCCCATATTTTTAAAGGATAATTTCGATAAGATTTTAAAGGCAAATTTTGATAAGTTTTCAAATGGTTCTGAAGGTTGGAAAATAGCATGTCGTGATTTCATCTTTTTATTGGAGTCCTTAACATGTCTTAGTTATATTTATGTCAGTGAAAAGGGACCGTTCTTCATGCCATCAGATCCTCAACAGTTCTTGGCTTGCAGGATTCTCAAGGGCCTCTACCATTTCCAAGAAATCTCTGCTTAGGACTGCTGTATTTTCAATGTATTTCGTATTATTGACTGGTTTACCACAAATAAAGCCTAAAATGAAATTTGTTAATTGCTTCGGCTGACTTTAATTGGAAATGGTGTCAGTACTTTTTCTTAAACTGGCTGGCTGCAGCTGTCAACTGTTGGTGTCATTTTAATACCAGGGGCATTGTCTCCAATGTATTCATGCGGTAATGTAAACTTCTTTAGAAGTTACAACACATCTTTACTCAATGTCAAAGTGTTGCTTCCCCACTAGTCACAGCCTCGCTTTTTTTTTACAGAGGGCAAACTTGCCATATACACTGTATGCTGTAATATACCATTCTATACCTCCTTGTGAGAACTGACATCTGTTGTGCTTTGCACTACTCATTTCCATGAACATACTAGTGGTATTTTCAGATTGCCTTCTTTGCTTACTTATTAATTACACGCACACCAGAGCATCGGGCAGTGATACTCAACCTTAAATGCACAGATAGAACTGATAAGAGCCACCATCCAATTAACAATTTCAGTTCTATCCGACAAACGACTGACAAATTGCATAGTAAATATAAAAGACATTTTATTTACATACTATGTACAACATTAACATTGCCAAACTTGGCACATACACTGCAGAGCCATACAAAGACCAGCACAATGAAGTGATTAATGAAGTGATGGAATTTTTTAAAATTAAAAGTAACTGTCAGTGCTGCGCCTACAGACTTTACAATTAAAACTCATGGCAACATACAAAGTGATCATTCTTAAACAATGGCAGTGATAACTAAGATAACATCCTAAAAGGCCTAAGACTAGGAGTTCCTCCGCTGTAATATATATTTTCCTTTTTGTAGTTGAGTGACATATATTCGCAGTTTCCCATTATCAGATGTTCTGCGCAGCCAAATCTGAAAATTTAAATGAAGCAAATATCAGAAAATGCATGTTTCTTTTTTTAAAGAAAATATTCCCATAATTACATAGCTCATAGGGATCTTTTACATCCTAGGATTAAAGCTATGGAGAAGTTTCAATGTTGAGAAGACAGACTGAAACAGGATCTACTTCGGTCGTGTGACTCCATACACTACCCAGATGTGGTCATGGTATGGTATATGCAGTATACAATCAAAAAGCTACTTTAAACAAATGGACACTGAACATTTTAATGCAATTTTTAATGGTCCCAAAGACTGGCATTAAATTCAAACTAGAGTGATAATAGCTTTTATGAGCAATCATCAATGACTTACCTCCTGAGTTCCCACAGCACTTATAACATATGAATCTTTGCCGATATCTTTAGACACAACAAATACGGGTTGCGTTCTGTGAAACCTGAAACAGCAGGAAACATACTTGAGACTGATGTCCAAATACAAGTCTATTACATAACATTTTGGCGTGACCATGATTTGTAAATACTGTAGTATATGTATTGTATAAATACTGTAGAATTGCATTAATACCACTAGTCTGAGGCTTAGCTTATATTACGACCAGCTGCAAAAGCCTCATCGTCAACGAGTTTACACAGCTTGGGCATCCATGTCATGTTACACTTTTATCGCAAAGGTTCTTTCAATATCTCATTCAAAACAACATCCAACTGAGATGAGTGTCCTGACCAGTATCTAACCTAGGATCTTTAGTGGAGCTAAAGGATCTTTAGTGGAGCTAAAGGTGACCTTGACAAAGACAGCTGTTCCATAAAATAAATTGCATTTACCATTTCTTGTCATAAAACAGACGGCCATCGTCTATCCGTGCATCGTAAATGATGTCTGCGTTGTTAGCTGACGAGACTATGGCTGGTGAATTTTGGGGTTTTCTATTCAGTGGCTTTCCGCTGACCTGATACACAAAGAGAGGTTCATGGTGAGAACATGACACAACTCCATCATAAGCAACTTTTAAACACACAATATGTAAAAACAAGTACCTTGCTAATTATTTTCAGATCATCAAGAATTTCATCTTCATCCAGCATGAAATTCAATTGAGCCACTGCAAAGAAAATATTTCCTCTGTCATTATGGAGCTTCGACATGATGATGCCTGTTGTAAAAATTCTACAGTCAGCATGAACTATAATTAAAGGTATTGGGTCTATACCCTGCGACAGTGCCATCTATTAAATTTTTGAAATACTAAAATATTTTACCTGGTGAAGGTTTGCGTCGTTTTTCGGGAATTGGGGTGGGGTCATTCGGACGTCTTCTCAGTTTCCTTGTGGTGATGGACTTGACTTCCATGGATTCTGAAAATGATAAATAACAGTTTGACAATCTGTGGTTCCATCTACGATTGAATTGCATAATGTACTAAGTTCTGGCAGATCACTCAAAAAGGGTTACTCACCACCTGTCAACTCTATTGTTCCTTTCTCCACGTCGACATTCCTCTTTCGATCTTCCAAATCAATAATTAAATTCTCCTTAAGTTCAGTTTTCTTCTCCTGCAAATACAATAGAAATGAGTATTAAAGGAACATATACAAACACTATATATATACGGTTTTTATTGACATTGGCTATATCAGAAAAGATACATATGTCACAACTGAACGACTCAAAAATAAGAGAAAGGAGAAACCAAGTATCTATCAAAAAAGGATGCATGCACTCACCTCAAACTCTATGACTGCCGCTTTCTTTTCCTTTGCATATTCTTGCTCTATAACCTCCAGCTGGAAGTAACAAAATGACAAAAATGACCAGTTCACAGGAAGTATTAAATTTGTACTTAACATGAATATAAAAAAAATAAATATACCTCGTAATGGTACCAAATCTCATTCACACGCAGCCGTTCTTTGTAGGATTGTTCAATTTTCTTCAATTTCTTGATGTATTCAGGTAAAGTTCCCTCCTTCAATTGTCCAAGTTGTTTTTTCAACTGGCTCAACTTTTGCTGATACATCCTGGAAGAACAAGTAAATTTAAATAATTTGTGTAAAAAAAACCCATTTCATTTACCTTTACAAAACCTGACTGCATAAAACATTTTATCCTTGAGAAGTCAAATATTTACTTACTGTTCCTTGATTTCAGTAAATTCCTCTTGTTTTGCTTGGTCTGTCTCACTCGCATCTTCAGTGTCTGAGGATGATAAATTTTTTAAGTTAGATACAACGAAACAGAAAATTTAGCTATTTTGCCAAGGTTACAGTTTCACTCCCCTCAGCATCAACTTGAATAAATACAGCATTTGACAGTGATACCCCGGCTACAGAGTGGTACCATTACTGAGAGGGGATTCCGCAGTTATCCATAACATCTCAGTACTTTAAATATTTGCTGAGGTTAATGGCCAGAACCATCATAGCAGGAAGGGGGGGATGCCACAAAGATGCATTACTGCTAATCAATGCATCTGTGTGGTTTGAAGATGGCTGCATGAAGGCCCTTTTATCGGCAGAAAAACCTCATTGTTGTGAGGGTACTATCTCGTATTATGGTGTCACCTAGCATAGGAAAAATACCCACCGAGTTGGTAGTGGTCATGTGGGGTTGGCTGTCAACTTGTCAACAGGTTAGTATGTCGCTGAGATAGACCCATAAGCAGCAACATTTAGCCCCAAAAGTTGGTGATATTTTGTTCAAGTCAAGCCACCACATTTATTATGATAAGCAGCAAAAGTCGTCATATTTAAAAATTCAACTAAAAAAAAGCTGAATTAAATGCATTTTCTGGATCAGCCACTACAGTGCCCGACGTCAAGTTGTGGCCGACACCGGATTTGTGGACTTCAATAGTGACGTCCAGGGGCGGATTCAGAATATTTTGACAGAGAAAGATTTAGAACAATAGCGATATCTATTACCCTGTTCATTCAGAATGTTTGGATCGGCCCCTGGACGTCACTATTGAAGTCCACAACTCCGGTGTCGGCCACAACTTCGACGTCGGGCACTGTACAATGAATGTGATGAAAAGGACTGTAGTTTGCAAATAGACAATGACAGATTACCCTACCCTGGTCATAATTTCACATTTCCATATTTTGATTAACAGATGTTTGTAGGAAATCAGATCAGGTACATTTTCACCTATAGGTTATAATTTGTAAAACTCGTTCGGGTTTAGTGCAGTACAGCGGACCCAAATTTATGCCCATATTTGGCGTCCATGAAATTTTATAGATTGTATTACCAAGTTAGCTCTAGCACAAATAGAATAACATTTGGTATAACTTAGCAGGGGTTTGGGGGCAGCAGCCCCAATTGAATTCAACCTTTTGACGTCATATACATGGCAACGAGGCTCTCTAAATATGGTTATAAAATCTGGGTCCGCTATACTGCACTTTTTCCACTCGTTCTTGTGTCTTTCACAGAACTGTAAAGCATTTAGTCTGATTCTGATTCAAAAGCAGCATAATTTGCGACAAGCAGCAGTTAGTCGTGAATTTATGACTTAGTGAAGTTAGCAGCAAAACTTTGGCAGAGTCAGTCAGAATTTAAAATTCAACTGACTTGCAGAGCTTTGCAGGTCTACACCAAGATGACTGGCTTTCATGCAATTCAATTTTTAAAAAATCGAACATGCTGTTTACACATCTTCAAATTAAAATGAAACAGAAATAGTACTACTGCATAGAGAAAATGCATGTCAGTGCACATGTACAATAGTCAACACTGTCAATATGCCTGTATGTAACACTGCACTGCATGTTCAATGTCCTGTACAGTCCAGGCTTATTGAAGTTAAATTTGAACATGTCAATTTCTCAATGCAGCAAAGTAACATGTGACTTGCATACAGGTAACCAAAATGAATAACTTACGGTATTTGTGAACAACTGTATTTATACCAAAAGTGAAAACATTTCTCATAGCCAGCATATCTAGCCGAACGACAGTGCCACTATAGAAAAGAGCGAAATATAAATCAAATCAAAACCTTCGTCGGATTCTCTTCCTCCAAAATCCGCTTCATCATCTAAATCGAAGCTGTCGTTGTCGAAGAATTCGCCGTCAATGCCGTGACGCGGAGACGACGAGAAACTGGACGCCATGGCGGTAAACAGGAAGCTTCAAACAGGAACTAGAACAAAACAAATCCATCATTAATTTTGCTTTCCTCTAGAAAAATAATAGAGAGCACGATCTAACAGTATAACCTTCTCCTTATATAGAAATACGAACAATTCGTCTCTAACTTACATAATTTTTTTTGTTGGCGATATTTTGGAATCGCGAGTGATCGTATGGTATTGCCTGATTGACCCAATTTGCTGCCCGAAGGCTGACGTGTGGCTTCAGTTTCTCTTTTGATGATCATTCTTTCATTCCTAGCTGTGACAGTCCTACGTTTTCCGTCATGGCATATCAAACATTTCATCAAGAGTACATGCACATGCCCCCAATAACACGGGCTTACACAACTGCATGTGTCCTCACAACTTTAGCAGTGGTAAGTAGTAACTTGTAAGTGATGACACTGACTCAGTGACTGGGAAGTGATGTGTCACACAGTGATTGACAGATTCTTAAGATCCATGGACTATGCCAATTTATGATCATATAAGTTATATATATATACTACTGTGTAAAATATGAGGGTATCTATTGTATACATGTACTCTCCATAATGATTTTGTCATTTGTGGTTAGCCTACTGAATTTTGTCATTTTAGACAGATAAATTATCAATTTAGTCAATGATTACTACCAAGCAATTAAATGATCAAAAATTAATTATACATTGTACTATTAATAGTATATAAATCATGTTGAAAGATCTTACAGACAGCAGTGATCGACAGTGTTGCCAACATTGGAGATTTGCAATTTTGAACCAAATATCTTAAATTTTAATTAAATTTTGTGTTTGGCTAAGCTTCGACCTAACCGAAGTAATACACTGGCACATGCCAATTGCACTTGTTGGAAGCCTGCACTAAATCGGAACTACGTCACACGTGCATACTCGATGAAAGAGAGCGAAGGCTGTGAGAGCAAAGGATTCTTCCAGAGAGCTAACATTCCTTAATAACCAGCAAAGGTAGAGCACAAGCGTTTAGAATGTACCTATACAGGCCAGGGAACCAGTGCAAATCAGTGTTCAAATTTCGTTAGGGTCAAGAAAATTTTATGAGAGTTGGCAACACTCAGACAGGATTAAGGTTATGACACGCTGGCAATTCATGTACAGGAACATTTTTGCTTATCACCATGTCAATTGTGATTGGAATCACCAAATGTTAATTTAATTTGACTTAAATGTGCCTTTATTTTTTCAGCAACTGGACATTATATCTCCTTTTCAATTGTACTTCAATCCAGATCTCATTTTCAAAAATTTACAGGTATGAACCTTTACCATATCCAGGGTTGCCTGGAGGTCTAATCATTTTAAAGGATCGAGTATGAGAAAGTTTTTGTTTCTGAGAAAATATTTTGGGGAGTGGCACAGTATTTTTTGAGGGGGGGGGGGCTAGTTTCTCCCTCCCCCCCCCCACCTCTTTTTTCCAAAACAGGCCTCCAGAAAACCCTGACATTTACTGGCATAAATAGCTATTAAGGGTGAATATAAAAAAAAAAGGTTAACTTTTTATGAAATTGACAAGCTTTGAAAGTTTCAAAATACATTTCTATACATTTTAATAATATAAATAATTTAAATAAAAAATTTTGCTGACCCTACTTTTTTTATTTATGAAATCGGAACCAAAGAACTTTTTTAATTCCGCCTTAGTGATTATTTTGACAATATAGTTTACATTTTTGTCTTTTCAGCTATGGAGACTTGTCACAAATTTTCTATTTTTTGGGACAATAGGATTCAACTTTTTGTTTAACATGATATTCACCTATAGATATTGTCGAATGTTAGAAGAAGGATCATTCCGGCGACGGTCAGGAGACTTCTTCTTTATGTTCTTATTTGGAGGAAGTTTAATGACTGTATCCTTTGAAAAATCAAAACACAAAAATAAAATTTCATTTTTAATTGCCTAGCACAATGTCTTACTTAGTTAGCAGTCTGTATGTGCAACATCACATGCTGCATGCTGTTGAGTGGTTATTGCAGCTTACTCTTTTGACAGGTTTACATGATGTCCTCATTTAATTTCCTTAATTGAACTGCAGATTGTTGCATTTTTTGTCAACTTAGTTTTCTTAGGACAAGCTTTCACAATTATGTTAGTATATGTCTGGAGCAGAAGGAACCCTTACATTCGAATGAATTTCTTCGGACTCCTCAATTTCCAAGCTCCTTTTCTTCCCTGGGTTTTACTTGGCTTCTCTCTTTTATTGGGCAACTCTATTGTTGTCGACCTTATGGGTAAGAATAATGATGTAGAACAATTTTGATTGATGTAGTTCATTTAAATTGTAATAACTTCTATTTAATTTTAATAAGTTACAGGATAACCAGAATGCTTTGCTTTTATTCTTGCAGGTATTGCGATCGGCCACATTTACTACTTTTTGGAAGATGTCTTCCCTGAACAGGCTGGAGGCTTCAAGATCTTGAAAACACCTGGTTTCATGTAAGTTAACAAAAGAAAATGGTAAAAAAAATAAGAAATATTTCATGAAATTTTATATTGTTCCAATGACTGTCTTATAGCTTCTAAGGGTCTGAGCCTTGAACGTTTTTCCTTCATTTTGGGGCTTCTATCTTTCAGCAAATGGATATTCGACGGGCCTGTGGAAGACCCTGACTACGCACCCCTGCCAGAGGAGCGACCCGGAGGCTTTGCATGGGGTCAAGGAGAGAGACTAGGTCAACCAGAAAATGATGCGGATGCTCAGTGATCCCACTGTTATCACATCAGCTTGACCTGTTGTATAGACTGTGTTAAATTGTATATACAAATCACTATTTATTTCATTCAATGTATAAATGTCACAGTAAACCTTGCTTAGGCCTACTAGCTCCTACTACTGCTTGACAGAGCCTGATCTTAGTTAGTCTTGAACAGACTTTATGGGAAACATTCAGTGTCAATTTAATTCATATATCTGTGACATGCAGAATTTTTGATTGTGTGTGTGTACTATGTCAGATATTTCTGTGTTATATCTCAAATATCCCTTAATTTCCTTTCATGCCCTATAAAATTTGTTTTGACATTTACCAGTTTTCATGTAGTATAGTTCATATGAATCATGACTTATGCAAGGTTTACTGTAAAACCATTTTTCACAGATTTATGCTCTCATAACATTTTAATCTCATGTTTATATCAGTGTGAAAATGTGGTGGATGAGTGGATCATTGAATTGGCACAATTAGCATTGTGTGCAAATAAATAAATGCTTGATTCCTAATATACTAGTTCGTTGGTAATCATGGGTTTGTTTGCATTTTTAATGATTATGCAGAAGTATTGAATTGGAATAACCATTTTAGGTTGGTTACTCAGTTCTTTAAACCTGTACTTGGCAGTTATTCTGAGCCAAATGTTCGATCCTGATCCCATTGTGTGGAACCTACTAATCATTTCATCCTACACTTTAGCAGCTGGGTGGCCTAATGGTTAAGACATCCACCAATCCCTGGCCCGGGTACTCTTCATGAGCTACATCCAGTTGGATGTCGATTGCATGAGAGGTTAAATTGGAGCCTTGCAATCGTGGTCTATGCTGAGGCAAGTAAAAGATCCCACCCATGGGGTAAATGTGTAACATGGGTGGACTCCTCACTCTCACCTCATCAATCAACCCTTGTTAGTGGCAAGAACTTGCCTTAGAGGGCTGGTCTTCCCATGTCTATCTCTATCTATGCCAAGTCCCCACCCACAGGGTAAATGTGTTACCTGGTGTGGACTTATCATATTATCTCAATTTTGTCTGCCTCTGGCAGCTTGAAGCTTAGTCAGCTGATGTGACAGTCTGAAGTTCAGACCCAGTAGCATTTAGATGTTCCATTTAAAGTCATCCCAATGCTGAAAATTTTCAAGTAAAATTAGTTACTGCAGAGGCTATATAATAAGATCAATGTCCACAATGAAAAGGAAAACTGTTTGAACAATGTCCACAATGAAAAGGAAAACTGTTTGAAATTTTATTTATAAAAATTTATCAAACATTGCGAAATCACACCTGCAGTTTGTCATATCCCTTCACATTTCTTACACATTAGAAAATGTTTTAATTAACATTTTGTCTGCCTAGCTGTACATATATAAGTATATATATATTCTGGTGATGTTTTAATGTTATCATAGCCAGGTATAACTTTGGTAAAGTGTTGCCCTATATATATGTGAGGATCAATTGGAATGAACTTTATAAATCCATCTATTAGACCTCATTGGTCACGTACCTAGCAATCTGAGTAAGTTCAAATGTATCAAATACATATTACTTCTTGATGCAATGGACACTCCTCTCTCTACACATGGTGGCCAGTAGGCAGCCTCTTTTGGTATCTACAGTAAAATGTATGTTTTCTATCATCGAAATAGAATGGTTCTGGCTGATGCTTAAAATTAAGGACAATTAAAAGCTTGGACATTTCCTACTGATGAACAGACCCGAGTTCGAGAACATGTTGCAAAAACCACAAAACAGAACCAGTAGTCTAAATATTATGAAATAATTCTTGCATACAGTATCAGTCTATGTGCCTGCTTGTACGTACATACACTGCTGAAGCTCCGCTTCTTTAGTTAGATTTGGCCCAGGTTTTCAGCCTTGGTTTTTAGTTGTTAGGTGAGCGAGCAGCCCCATTGTCATGCCAAACACAGTGGTTTTACTTAATTACTGGCCTTAATAAATATTTTAAATCTATACCATGTTTTGTTGCCCACGAATGCATGTCATAAAGTGTATCATTGATATGAATTATAGATCATTATCATAGTTCAGCATGAAAATTACATTTCAAGATGCATCTATCTTCAGTTTTGTTTAGCACATTCCAGATTGTTTATTGAACCCAGTCTCCGGTGTTTTGGTAATTTTACCTTACAATACAAAGTTGCTGCTTTTACCACAGGAAATACCAGAAGCACCCGTTATCTAGCAGTGACAATTGAGTGAACACTACTCTATACACAAGTTTTAGTCTAAATTATGACAAAGGGAGTGATCACTGAAGAATTGCCATTCCAAAATTTGTAACCCGGCATATGCAATGAAATTACACAGATCCCAGATTATTTACAACAGGCAACGACATGTGTATTCTAAGCTTTGATCTGTCTCCAAATATTGCTGTGGGAAACTTAATTGAAAACTGCTGAACGGAGTTCATGATTATTTTAACAAACACAGTTGTCCATATTTTAAAATAGTCAATTTATTTGATTGTACAATTCTTATACACACACTAATTACATATAAAAGTGAATTTGGGTCCTTTAATTTTCAAAATGTTTCAGTTACACTATTGACAGAAAAGTTAAAATGTTATCTGGAGAAATACATGCAATCTAATACTAAAAAAAATTTGGAAAACCAAGACTAGCTACCACAAATGATAAGAATAAGGATTGTCAACATAACAATTTCACATTAACTAAAAGTTAATGCACAATTAATTCTATACAGTCAAACTTAAGTTTGTTGAGAATTACTAAATGCTGCCTTCACAGACTCATTATTTACAAAATATGTATTATATATATGTACACTAATGTTGCATTGCATACAGGTTTATTCATGCAATTGCAAATTTGCATTAAAATATGCATAATTGTGATAGCTGGTCAATTTGAAAACATCAAGACTGATGATTCAAGTATTGAAAAAATGTGGCTCCCTTGCTGAACAGACTGAATAGGGTACGAGGAAGAATATATTAAAATAATAAGGTATATAAACCAACAAGGGGAACAGGTGTGTGAACATCGTCCAGATCACCAAATTTACAAAATGACCAGTCTAGCAAAAAGTTGATGCCAATTGGCTTAACAGTTTATTATGTTAAATCATTTAACTCCTCAAATACTTGTGTATTTATTAACCTTCAACTTTTACTGACCTAAACTGAGTATTGTTGCAAGGACAGTAAGCCATATCTAAGCGGAGCCGTATCTAAGGGGATGTATACATAGTTATCAAGCAAAATGAGTACATCCTTAATTAAGACTCCATCCATTCAGTAAACACTTAATATAAATGTTTCGCTGAAATAAACCATGCTTGTAATATCAGTAAACCCTACAAATTAGAACAATGTGACAAATGAAGAGAGATTGCAAATACACATTGGAGGCATTCTGGTTTTCATTGGATACTTGCGTCCAACTTACAACACACGTAACCAAACAGCCAGGGAGACAACCCGACACACACAGCTACAAATATCCCCTGAACTTCTTGACATTTTGAGAATAGTTAATTCGTAACCTAACAGAGAAAAACTCTCAAAGTAAAAGGCAGATAGGAGTTAATTAAGCACAATGGCATACATTTTTTAAGATGAATTGCCAATCAACTTTGCCAATCAATAGGGACATTACAAACAATATTTAATTTTGCATATAAAAACATTAACTTTGTAATTTATCTGCTGTGGATTTAAAAGTAAAAAACAACCATATCAGTACGTATTCATGAAACGTGTCATTACTTATATATAATTTTAACATGATAAAATGATACACTGCAAGAAGTTGTCCTTAGCAGTTTGAAGCATGAAAAATGACCATGGATGATATCATAAATATATTAAAACATGAATAGCAACACAGTGTCTCCAAATATTACGAGACCATCAGATCTCAAAACCGTGTGACTTAGTACACAAAGAGATCATTTGGGGCGATATCCTTCGAATGGTGCAATTCAAACACCAGAATGTGTCAATTATCTGGCCCAAGCTCAGCAGTCCCTGGACAAGACCAATGAAATCACTACCTCCAAACACACATTGAATGAATGACTGCCATAACTTAAAATTCTGGACACAATAGGATTACACTGCAGATAATATACAAGGGCAGTTCAAGTCAAAATAATGGTATGATTATGATTTGATGAAAGAGGTATGACTGACAGTTTGGATCATAGTGCAAGCCATGGATGGGCAGCTAAGGACTCCTTGCTTCTGTCACCATAATCATATTGCAGCTCCTCGCCAATTTCAATGTCTCTACCTGCGACTAAAATCAGATGAGGAGTGCCGTTCACATCCACCACTTTGGTGCAACAGTTTCCATTCCTACTGTGATTAAGTAGACGGCCGAGTTTTCCACTTTCCACAGTAGCATCAACGCTGCAATATAAAGAAAGTTGCGCATTAAGAAACTATATGTATAAGAACGAAACACAAATACAGCAATTGCAAAACTTGAAAGTTAGCCATGTCCCTATTATATTGGCACGTACAAAATGTGGATAATTTTGACAAAGCAAACAAATCACACTAACCAATAACTCCTGTTGTTGTGTTTGAAGTAGTACATATAGCACCCAGTTTCAGGACTTAGTGAATACTCATTTTCCCGGTCCTTGGCAGTTCCAAGATTGATCAGATCACCAACGTACTCAACGACAAAATCACCTTGCCGGAAAGGCTTTGATGAAATCACTCCTCGCCCTTTTCCGGTGATATCTACCACCTGAACAAAGTGAAACAAGAACAGTTTAATTTCACAACCACTTTCATCATTAAAATAGCATTTCCAAAGAATTAAGTGCTTTTGGATCATACTGCACAATGCATTTTTAAATGCCGTATGTTACAATATTTGATTAGCCCACCTGAAGACCATCTTCACTGTTGTTGAGAATGCTTTCTACGTGATTGCTTTCCTGTTCTCTCTGAAATGATTAAACCATATCTGTGCCAAGATCAAGCAAGAAAGAAGAAATTTTAATTGCATATCAAAACCGAAAAGGTCATACCTTTAGTTGTTTTGCTGTCTTCCTGTTGCTTCTTCTTATTGGGAAGAAATCTGTGACTTTGGTATTGTTTTCTATAGGTTTAGGTTTTCTGGAATAAATATGATCATTAAAAGAACCATCAACACAACATAAGTACCAAATTAAGGAAGTACTTCGATAATATAAGCCTGAACTGACACCACAATTTCTGATTCTGAACATGTACCTTTGTTTCTGTACAGGTGTGTTGGGAGTGGAAGATTGTGTAGATGTGGTATGAGTGCTCTTTTTTGTGCTTCGGACTCGCTTCTTTGCAGTAGGTTTTCTTGAACCCAGACCAGTTTTGCTTTTACTTGTGGTTATTGTAGTCTTTTGCAACCAATTTTTGTCTTCAATTTCTTTGGGTGGTGGACTAGGTTTAGAGTACGAGTGCTCCTCCACAACGGAATGGTTAGAGTCGGACTGCGGATCAGATTTGGAGGTCTTCGTAGGTGTGGTGTCTGGTGTTAATACTGGCGGTTCGTCAAAACATTCTCTTTCTGGGCAATCGGCAGATTCTGGAAGAAATCATACAGGAACCATTTTATCTCAATGCAATACTATTTTATATAATATTTACCAAAAAGCACGATTCATACAATTGACAGTCACATACCCAAAATTGAATCCTCTTTTACTAAAACAGGAGGAGATGGTGTGGATGATTCTTTGCGAATCTGTCTCCTTGCCCAAGCTCCATTCACAGCAGCAGGTTTGTAACTTTGTTGATGACACACGTCAGCAGGAGGGGGACTGGGAGGAAAGTACCTGGCCATGCTACATAACTTTGCGGGTGTTTTCGCAATTTTGCTCGTCATCTTTGCATATCAGCGTCTATCTTTGTGAAATCTGATCAAAGAAATAATGGATTTAACGTAACTTGTCATAAGAATTATGTCTATGAAAAGCTACAATTAAGTCAGTGGTATCACAGCATTTAGTGCATTATAGCTGACCCAAATTTAGGGCCATATTTGCCAATTTGGCGTCCATGAAATATGAAATTTTTATATATATTAATTATTATTTTACAAAGTTTGAGTTCTGTACTTTTTCCGTATCAGTTATAACATAACATGTACATACAATGCCAGACAGCCATCCCATCACTTTTTAAACATGTGTACTGGAACAATATATGCAAGGGGCATGGTATACATGGTATGATGCCTCGATGGGGATTTAAAGTCATAGTAGACAATACCCGCCATTTTTTTCGTGTCACAGTTCAACTACATAGAACTTCATAATGAATTATGCCAGAGAATGAGACGCTAAAGTTTCCAACATACCCTTGCAAACTAAATGCATAAACCTACAGGCAACACCAGATCTATAACCAAGTTTATTTGTAGCACGGTTTCCATCTAGTGTTTGTGTATCACACTACTACTAGCAAACCAACTGACCGTATGGAATGTGATTTGTTTATAAAATGAATGGAAACACCATATCGACATAACTTACTGCATAGATACAAACACAAACATCATATTCTACAAACAGCACCGTTAATTTGTACACAACAAGCTGTTTATCTTTGGAAATCATGAAAATTACAGTCATAACACCACAGCTTTACCTTTCTTCCCCTCCTTTTGAAATTCGAAGCAAGGCTCAACGCTGATTGGTCAACGTGACGTCGCTTGAAATCCAAGTTTTATCGATTAAAACAACAAAAATATTCATTGGGTTAATTTATTATTTGATTTAGTGAGAAATTATGATTAATGAGTTTAGATAACGGAATGATATAGGCGTAAAAAAAAAAGAATATTATATTGACCTCACGGAGCATTCTGGGTAATCAGAAATATGGCTACGATTTTGTTGGAGTGAGAAGGTGGAAATCGTTGTCTGTAATAAACATGGATAATTCATCAGAAGTAAGTCAATCTGGCCCCAGATCTTTGCTAATTGGTTGACTGAATGTCTTATCTACATATTGACCGGTACAAATGTGGGGTTTAACCGCATTTATGTGTCCTTGCAACGTTTTTCATTTTTGTCATGTGCTTCGTATGGAAATCGTGTCATTGCACTGCCGTTGCCTAAATGGTAAAACAACATGCTATGATTCCTCAATTGCGTAACCCGTGATCTATAGCTGCGAATAAACACTTGGGTGGCTAACTATAAGGCAGTTCATATTAATGGATCAGTGACAGTCAGTGCATATTAGATACACGTGTCACGTCATGTAAACTTTAAAATGAAGTAAATGATAGCATGTGTTGACTGTTGGTTGTGCATGGTTGATATACATACTAGTAGGACTTAGTTCAAATGTTATGTAGCTGTTGCGATACTGACAGCGACACTTCCTTGAAAATTGTATTGGGACAAGTTTGTCTTCCTGACCATTCTTAAAATCCTGTAACATAAAGGAGTTTATTGTCGGGCCACTTCACTGATTAGAGAATTGGAGTTCGGTGTGGGGCCAACTCCGCAGCCATGATTGCCTCTCCCTCATGATGGCCTCATCCTCTGTAAGTTTGATCCATGCTTCATAATTTAATCGACCACGAAGAAAACTTGCGGTTCTAAAAAATGTTGTTGCGCTTCTTTTGATGTATGGCCATGTCTAATTGGCTCAACGGCCGTTAAATTAATTCTTTTTTGATTCCGTGCCTTGACCACTTTCATAGTTAAGTACAAGTCATTATAGAAAGAAAAAATATTATTGGATATAGTGTGGAAGTGGTCAAGGCACATGTGCGATTTCAGGTAAAGTTTTCTTAATGTCGACTATGCTCAATTCAGCACTCAACAAAGTTGCTGATGGTTGTAACATCCAGGAGAGGATCCAAAATATTCTAACTGACATGAAGTCTCCTGATCGACAATTTCTTTTGGTTCAATAGCAATTGGGACAGTTCATGCCAGTATCCTTTGAGCTGTCAAGTGAGAATTGCAATTACCAGTCACAGGCCACTAAAAATCAGAAAAAGAGTGAATATATATCTTGTTGAACCAGATGTACTATTAGGCCTAATACCACATGTTACATATAAAGACAGTTTTAAATGTATGTCCTTTTTTATAAACTGGTTTTTATCACTTAATTTCTAAGTTAATATGTTCCTGTGGTCCTGATAATTAAGATACCAATGTAAATACTACATAGGAATTGCTGGTCCGGCCAGAGCTACCACTTTGCAGGATCGAATGTCCGGGAAACTGGATCTTCGGGAAGAGTGTAATCATATGAATGAGTACCTTGAAGATGCAGCTTTGATATAATTGCATTCCACTTTTATACTAGCAGTTTAACCAAATTTATACATTTTTAATGTTGTTTTCAGGACAGTGGCTATACTGACCTGTTGTCTGCAGCTTTGTCAGAATCAGGTCTTGCGGGAGATTTCTTTGATTTTTCTGATCCGTCAACTAGTGGTGTGAATGCTGTAGATTCAAATAGCCAGCCAGGTGCTACCGGCATTTATCCTGCAGTCACTCAGCTACATGGGGCAAGTGCAGTTATTTGAATCAATTTTAGATGTAATGTTATAAAAAATTTTTATCAAAATTATTCTATGAGTTAATATAAATAATCATTTGTAAAATTAATTTTCTTGGCAGGCTAATGCAGTGCAAGGAATTCCTGTCTCTGCTCCCCAGTCAGTACAGATACTTCAGACGCCTAATTCAGCTGCGGCAATTAATTCTTCCCGAGTTCAACGAGTAGTCAGCTCCGGTGGCCAAAAGTATGTGGCCATAGGTCAACCTACAGCTCTTATCAAGAACACAAGTGGACAAGTAGTAAGTGGTGGAGCGCAAGGGACGGTTATTACAGGGAGTAGACCTCAGCCACATATAATACGCACAACCATGGCTCAACCAGGAACAACTGTTTTCCACGCAAGACCTGGAACTCCTGGAACACTTTCCGCAGGAACAATTAGGGCAGCGATGGGACAAGCGGGGACGGTAATACGAACAGTGAATGGCCAGCTGCCTAGTGGCATTCGATTGGTTGCAACAACAGTGGCTCAACCAGTTCAGAATACTCGGCCCCAGATGGTTGTTGCTGGGCAATCAGGTACTCTCGTCAATTCCAAAGGTGGGCAAAAAATAATTACTGTCAGTCCCCATGTTAATGCTGATGGCAAAAAGATGTACACAATCACCAGGCTTCCTCCGGGAGCTATCATACAGGGTAACAAGGTTATTCTACCAGGCAAAACAGTCCAGAATTCCATAAATTTGTCATCTGCACTTGCCAGATCACAGACTCTACCTGCAAATTTAGGAACTGCAGTAAGAACAGTTACGTCTGGATCTACAGTTCCAAAACTGGTTGTGACACCAAAGATAGTAACCAGCTCTCAAACAAACTGTTCTCCACAAATTGTGAGATCGATTGCTCCTATCAGACCACCTGGTGGGCAAAGAGTTGTTATGACAAGTTCTGGATCATGCATACCCACTTCTGTGCTCAACAGTGACATTCCTACACCTGTGAAAACTGAACTAACAAGTAAAGATGTTGCCAAACTATGGGTCAATGATGATATCAGGCTGAGACGAGTGGCAACTGCTCCTGTGCAGGTAAGTCGTCATTTTATCTTTTTACCCTCAGCTAACGAAGTTCGAAAAGAGCTATTGTTATCACTTGGAAAAATTCTTGTCTGTCCATGGGCGGGCAGGCTTTATGTGTCACTTACATTTCCAAAGCAGAACTCAAACACTTACGCACGTACCCTAACTAAATGTCATACAGTAATACTCTACATGACCTAGTTGCAAAATTATTTTGTCTCCGGAGCAGTACTGTAGCACTAATTAATGCACTTACCTTAATGGCATTTCATACTCTATATCACCTAGTTGTGCCTTTTGATAGTCCCATTTATCGTGCAAGATTCAATAAAGAATCTAAGCAGCTGAGGTATGAATTTGTTAGAAGTAATGGTTAAGCATTCATTTATGGGAATTTGTCACTGTAAACCTTTGTTAGAAAACTTCTACTAACAAGTAAACAAATTATAACTGTTAACCAGTGGTTGTAATTTCCCGATGCTGTGCAAGTCAAGGAATTAGGAATTAATAAATTCAAGATAACTGACCATGAATCTGATGTCTTATGTATACAAGTTATTCAGTGGAATAAGACGGATAACTATGATTCTGATGAATAAATAAATATTCAGGAGTGACCTCTTATCAGTTGTCACAGTGATCACTAGTCGACTTGTAGAAGTCACATTAAAATTCCAACTGTTTTTGTTTTCTTTCTTTAATTTTTTCCTAATCTAACATTTTTGTGCTTCTCCGTGCCATTTATAGGAAATATTACTAAAAAACAGTTGGACAATCTGGACAAAATTTTGAATCCTATAGCCATAAGTCGGTTGGTTCTGTTGCTTTGAAAAGCCATACTGGTCCCAGCAGATTTGTGCCAAAAGATTCTAGACATGTCGGTTCACTTCTCTTCATTGTTTAGTAACAATGAAACATTTTGCATTTGTTTAGAATTGCTCACTTTTTTTCTGACAACCATGATATGTGACGGGCAACCAGATTTATGAAGCAGGTTGTCCGCTGGACAACCAGTCTCATGAGGCTACTCTGCAACCCCTGGAGTATGGACTCTTCCATAGGTGTGAAGTGCAATTAGCCATAACAGAACCCAAATAGGAACATATAAATTGTCAGTATTGTATTATTTACCAAATTCAAAGGAAAATACCCTAAAAATGCAACCTGATATATTTAAAAAGAACCTTTATCCATTTATATAGATCTGTAGATACTAGATAGATGCATAGATGTAGGATTGTTGATTAGTATATATGATATAAGTTGGGTATGTAGCAGAGGGGAAGTATGAAGGGTGAGGGCGCAAGTATGTTAGCAGTGATGTGTTGTCATACTTCAGTTTTATTATTTATATAGCATTGAGCATTCTTTAAACAATGGTATATTGTGGATAATACAGCATTAAACCATGTATAGAGTTTTAGTGTGTCGTGGCTCAGTATTATACTTGTGGATGAATATTTATAGACAGTTTGTATACATGATAAGAGGGTTTGCTGAATTGATGAATGCCAAGAATAAATAACAGCTCTAGGTATCTTAGTGCATTCATGTGCATCAATGACTGGTGCTATTTATATAATAGTACTTGCTATTTATATAAATACTACTTGCTATTTGGCTAATAACAGTGCTTATCTTACTGGAATGTTGAATTTGACTGATTACATAAAGGAAACAGTATTTTAAGGCTGTACAAAAGCCATTTCACAAAGGTTCATTCATTCTGTTGTTATAACAGACTTCATGGTAACATCTAGATATAGAAAGATAGATCATTTATTTCCAAGTTAACATGCAAAATTACAAATATAATATTTGTTATTAGATTCACTTGAAGAGAATTGCAAGAGGCTATTTGAAGCCTGTGGTGTGACTAGGCCATTGGGGTTGGGAAAGGAAAACCACTTAGTTACAGCATAGATAAACAGGTATGATCTCTATGGTTACAGTGTGTAAGGAGATTCCCCTTGAGTTACCGCGGTTTTCTTTTCTTTAAGAGGACGACAGAAAGTAGAATACTAGCGTTAGTGGAATGACCTCATGGGGAATTTTTCTCTTTGCTTAAAGGAAACTATTCAAAAGGGAAGGTAAAGGGGAAAAATCATCATTAACAGGCCATGCATTTGTGGCGCATGTACTGGGATGCACATGTCATGGTAATCTGCCTTTGGTAAAGTACATAGTCTGTGGCCAACCCTCTGCCTCAAGTGATGACTATATATTTAATTGGTTATGGCATACGAAATGGTCATCTATTCTAGATTAAAAAGTTGGGACATTAAATGGGAACTTGATCATTGTTGATCCATTAGGTCTGCTTTGGCTTATGTTTTATGTATATACCTGTCAATTTTTTTCACATCAAAATATTTTTGAGACCATCTCTAGTTCCCTTGGTTTTTAATTGGTTTAAAAATTGTAAGTTTTAAAACAATAAATGGCCCATTTGTGTATTTGGGTCATACCACAGAAACGGTGCATCCCCCTCCCCTGTCCCTCAACTTTCAAATGTGATTACACCATGCAAAATTGTTTAATAATATTAATGTGGTATGAGGTTGGGCAGACTAATGGTAACATATATAAATGAGTACACAAAATAAAAAATTAGCAGGAGTCTGTCATTACTGATATTTTGACTTTTTTTTTGCTGTAAAAGGCAGCAAAAGTGCATGTCCCACACCTCATTTTTTATCTCTCTTTACCCTACTCAATGACAGTAAGTTAAAAATCATTTATGATATTCACATAATTATAATCAGGAAAAGTTGAATTTTCAACTGGCAAAAGAAATTTGAAATATTTGCAGTTCCAGTAAAATAACACATATGTTTTTGAAGTTTGTCTACAGAATCAATCCTGTTACCATAGTATTAAAATGCCCCTATATGAAAAATAAAATTGTTAGAAAGCACTGATATATGGGGGACTTCAGCATGGCTGCTTATCTTACACAATTCAAATAAAAAATTTCGATATTCAAAGGAAAGAGTTTGTATTAGCAGAGGGTGACTTTATGCGCGTCATTCCTGTTATCAAGTTTATAAGGAAGCTATAAATAGCAGAAAATAGCTTAAACATATTGTTAAAGTAATTCTGAAGCGCATTATTACAAAATGGAATGGAAACTTTGGTATTATTACCTGCATTTCTCTTTCAGATATTGTTTCCCTAAATGTTACTCTCCTCCCTTTTAACATAACAGGTCACATGACCAACCAACTTAATATAAAAGATGAAAAAGGTTTTGTTGTCATTTTACAACACTGAAATGTATAAAAATTCATAATTTTGATGGATTTTTAAAAGATTGAAAATTTCAATTTTTGCATTTAAAATGCCAAAAGTGCACCGTTTCTGTGGAATGACTATTTTTGGGTGTGTTTGTTTTGGTCATAGACGTAGTCGAGGTCGGAAACAATGATACTGTGCAAGTCCAAATGTTGTATTATGGCATAGTATAGAGTCATTCCGTGTCAATTCAACAAATTTCAGAAAATGTTCCCACCTGACCATCTCAGATTTGCCTTAAAAAATTCTGAGGCAAAGCTACATTAGTTTATATATATATAGGAGGTGTACAAAATTTTAGATCAATGTGTCTCTCGTTTTGGCTAGAAAAATCATAGAAGAAGTATACATTGTATACACTGCAGGGATCTCGGTAGCCACTCGCCAAGGTGCCATTGGCACATGAACTTTAAACGTGGCTAAAGGCAGTGGCCCTGAAGTAGCCGCAGTGGCTAAATGGTTAAATTGTCTTCTATTCTCTTATTATTGAACAAATGTCAATTGGCCTGATTGGTCATAGACCGTAAGCCACTGGGTGTCAAATGTTAATTGCGATTCAGCATCACAAGTTCCAAAGTGAACAAGAACCATTGAATCAACTTAGACAGAAGGCAGTTATCCTTATGTTAGAAGCCTTAATTTAAATAAAAAGTCAGCTTTAAAAAAAAAGAAACCTTCTGCAGCAATTAATTTGTTAAATCTATTACTATTAGATAAATTCATATTTCACCAAAAATATAAACAATTTCTGCAAACTTTTCTAGACACATTTTTATTGCATTGCAATTGGCATGTCAAACGTTTCCAGATGTCTATCCTAAATTACATTTTCTCTAAATGATGCTAAATGTCTTACAAGTACTTTTGTAATAAACAATTTCATTTTATGTCAAACAGGAATGGTTATCAACTTCCTGTCAAATTCAAACAAAACAACATAAATGTTGAAAAAAGGAAAAATCTGTGAAATGTGGCTCCTAAGTTAGAAAAATGTCTGATGAAATGATTAGCCATAGTGGATAATGATTTTAAAAATCTACTGAGATCCCTGCATCCAGGAATCCCTCACCTGTACTGTATGTTTAAGATGATATAAGTTCGATGATAGCATGTCTTTTACATTTAATTTTTTGCAGATGCCTCAGTTAAATTCCATCATCCCAATCTCCACAGCAACAGAAGAGGAGGAGGCAGAAGAAGAGGAGGAGGAGGAGCTGGGAGTGGCTGAGACTTACGCAGATTATTACCCTACTAAATGTAACTATCTGTCAATATATATTTTTTCATGACACACTTTAACAAGGTGTACTTATTTACAAAAGTTTTTCCGAAGCAATACTTACACTCAATACTTTTCAGAAAGATTAAGAACAGTTATTTTATAATGATAATTGTGGCAAGTAACCGCTGTGACCTAAAGTCAGATCTAATAAACCTGATTGACTTTTTTGTTTCAGTGAGGCTAGGTGAGAAGCATCCAGACTCTGTGGTGGAGACCAGTTCCTTATCCAGCGTAACTCCACCAGATATCTGGTACAAAATGTCCATTCCAGAAAGTGTGATAGATTACGGACACCTGTCCGCCTTGCAGTTGGAATCTATTGTCTACACTTGCCAAAAACATGAGAACTTTCTGCCAAGTGGACATCGAGCAGGCTTCCTCATTGGTTAGAACTTATAATATATATATTTTTATTTATATATGCTCTTATTTCTTTATACCAGACATTTATTGGGTAGTAATCTATTACAATGCAAATGTGTGTGATGGTCTGATCATCTGATGAACTGTTTTAAAAATTCATATTGATATACATAAGATTAGTGCATTTGTTTATTCATTGTAACATATTAATGACCCAAGAGTATGAGGTGATGAATTGCATTTCTTTAACAGGTGATGGTGCTGGAGTTGGTAAAGGCCGAACAATAGCTGGAATTATTTTTGAAAATTATCTAATCGGCAGAAAACGAGCATTATGGTAAGTGTAAATGTTCATAAATGGTGGCACATTCAGATAATTGAATTTCCTAACCCAAAATTTTCTTAAAGGTAAATCAAATACAATTTAGCGGTGTTCAATTGTTCCTCACTCTGACACCTCAGTTAAAATGCCATAACTTCCTGGCAATCCTGATGTATGCTTGATTTGTCAATCATCCATCAATATGTGGATTTTCCCCTTTGAAAATATATGATCAAAAAGGTTGTTCGATTCACTATATTCACAGGTTGAGTGTATCTAATGATCTGCGAGTGGATGCTGAACGAGACTTGAGAGACATCGGTGCTGGGAAAATCGAGGTCCATCCATTAAATAAGGTAAAAACATTGGAATTTCAATGGCTTTATTATGTAATTATACTCTATATTATAAGTTCAAGTATACTTGGTATTGATGAAATATATTTGCAGCGTCTGATAAAATTTTCTTTTTTTGCAGTTTAAATATGCCAAAATCTCTTCACACATTAACGGCAGCGTAAAGAAAGGGGTTATCTTTGCAACTTATTCTTCTCTGATTGGTGAAAGTCAGTCTGGAGGAAAATACCGAACACGCTTGAAGCAGCTCGTTCACTGGCTGGGCAAGGAGTTTGATGGACTGGTGAATTTCTTTGCATTCCTTTAGTTGCACTGATGTGTTATTGCTATTTCCCTTGTTAAAATTGTGTATTGGTACAAATAATTATGAACTGGTTTTCTGATGTTATTTATTAATTCAAACTATCATAGTGTTAGCATGGAATGCTGATAAAAGATGCTACTGCGTTACCGAGTGTCTTTCATGATTTGTTATGTGTTAATTCTCAAAAAGAAGAAGTAGTATGATGTTATTTGAGATTTGTTAAAATATTCTTGACATTTTCAGATTGTTTTTGACGAGTGCCACAAAGCCAAGAACTTGTGTCCTGTGGGATCATCCAAACCTACAAAGACAGGCATGACTGTGTTAGAGTTACAGAACAAATTGCCCAAAGCCAGGATTGTGTACGCTAGTGCTACAGGAGCCTCAGAACCGCGTAATATGGCGTACATGACTCGTCTCGGTCTTTGGGGACCTGGAACACCTTTCAGGGAGTTTAATGACTTCATTCAAGCAATTGAGAAAAGGTAAGAACTGTTGAATACTCTACTCTGGTATTCACGTTTAAAATCTACGTCTGATGGCTAATTTTTAAAAAGTATAGCCTACAGGAGATAACCTATTTTAAAGTTAATTGTTACTGGAAATTATATCTTCAGAAGTTTGTTGTCGCATACTTGTTAGGCTTCATTTGAATTTGAAAAATATTAATGACAATGTCCTTCCCATTAATTTGTATAAAAAGGTTATTTTGATTCTAATTTTCGTGGTTTCAGAGGAGTGGGTGCCATGGAGTTGGTTGCTATGGATATGAAACTCAGAGGAATGTACATTGCTCGGCAACTCAGTTTCCACGGTGTGTCCTTCAAAATTGAGGAGATTCCAATTCCTAAGGATTTCTACCTAGTCTACAATGAGGCTGTCAAGCTGGTAAGCTGTTGTTAATTTTAAGAATTTTTCTTCTTCTTCTGTTTTTAAAACCCTATCAAATTTAAAATGGTGTCTGTGGTTCAGCTTGTGGGTGTCGTGGCCTAGTGGATAGGGGTCAAGTCTAATATTAACTGAAATAGTGCCAATGGTGTAGTAACATTGTAGTAACACCATTGGCACTATTTCAGTTAATATTAATTAAAAATATATTGTGATTTTGAACATATGTAGTTTCTAGCACAATTAGAAATAAAAACATTAGTGTAGATTAGTGGGGGTTTGAGGGCAAAAGCCCCCCCCCCCCCCCCCCCCAAAAAAAAAAGTTATTTGATTTATATTAGACTCATACAAGCATGGTCCTCCAGGCATGGTCGGCATTAAAGAACTATAGGCTGAGATGGCATTGGTTTGTTCAGTGATGGCACAGCATAATGCGACATCTGTATGTCCCCCGGGAGTTGAGAAAAAGATCCAGATAGAACAGAGCCTGTCAACCGAAGGTACGGTGTGAAGTCTGTAGCTGAGAGCTACATGCACCTACCAGGCTGATTGTAGACTATAAACCCCACCATTACCTTTACACCTTTACCAACAAGCCCATGTAGAATTTAGGTCACCAAGTCCCTTATTTAGTAGTAGTAGAAGGATGCCGAATGTAATGGCTTTGTGATGCGTTAGTGGCAAAGAAAACAGAACTTTGTTTGGTGTGAAATTTGTGCTGGATCCCCTTCATTAAGAAATGGTGCATTTATTTGTTTAAACCCTCATAATATTTGTTTAAAAATTTCCTTGCAGTGGGTCGATGCTCGATCAATGTTTCAGCAAGCCGCGGAGTTGATGGCTGCTGAGCATCGAATGAAGAAAAGCATGTGGGGTCAGTTCTGGTCTGCTCATCAGAGGTTCTTCAAGTACCTGTGTATATCTGCCAAAGTGCCATATTGTATTCAGTTGGCCAGGGAGTCTGTCAAAAATGGAAAGGTAGGGCCACAGTCCATTGTTTTTGTGATCACCATTTAATAGTCTTCTTTATTAATGGTGTAATTTTGATAATTTTCTTCACTTGTCTTTTCTTCAGTGTATTGTGATAGGTCTCCAGTCCACTGGAGAGGCTCGTACCTTGGAGCAAGTGGAGGAGTTAGGGGGAGAACTCAATGACTTTGTGTCTACTGCAAAGTAAGGCTCACTTAGTTATCCTCGGTCATTCTTGAAAGCATTGACAGTCTGAATTTCTTTGATTACTCTGCAACTTTAAGGCTAGAGAAACAAATGAACCATCAGTCTGCTTACCCCTCCTAAAACAGATATCGTGGTTGGTTCATTCTTTAGTTGTAGTCTGACTCAATGTGATTAATATTGGGAAAGAAATGTGCTGTTCTGCCCAAAAATATTTAATGAATCAACAAATATGTACAATAAAATTACATCACTAACGATTTTGTTCAATGATGTCTTGGAAGTCACTGCGCCAAATTGCAGATAATGTACGGGCAAATTTAATCTTACGTCTATCAACCATTCAAAAGCGATAATCTAGAGTACAACTTGATGATTTCATGTCTTAATGCATGAAATTTTTTCAACAGTATTATGGCGGGTGTCACAATCTTCTCACTGGTCAATTTTCTTTGCAGAGGAGTATTCCAAACCTTAGTTGAGAAACACTTCCCCGCTGCTGATCGAAGAAAAACCCTAGATCTGTTCGGAATGTCTTCATTCTTAGACAGTCCTGTCCCTTCGCCGAAAATCGGTGATAAGCGGAAGAAGGTCAATGGTATGTTATTGTCGAAACCCCTGCAATTATAAACCTTTGCTGTCTATATATCTATCTATCTATTGATCTAATTATCTATCGATCTATCTATCTTGCTATCTTACTATCTATCTATCTATCGATCTACATAATTTGGTTAATGAGCATGTGCTGGATAAATGATTTGCTTTACTTTTTTTTCCCCAGACTTACTACTAAATGCTAACAAGAAGTCCAAAGCTGACTGGTCAAGCGACTCGGACGACAGCAAGTCTGACAAATCAGCCAGTGACCCTTCAGAGTCTGAAAAGAGTGATGTCAGTGTATCACAGTCAGAAGAGGAGTCGGATGTGGATGATGACTTCAATCCCTTTGGAAATGGTTCAGACAGTGATGATGGTGAGTGGGCTTGCTGAATAATAATGATTGTTGAAATGAATTACTTGGGAAAGAATTTTAGAAATGCAGTGTCATATGGAAAAGTGCACAGAATAATGCGCAGAATAATGCACAGAATAATGCCCAGTGGTGTGAGTGCAACCATAGTCAGCCTGTTCAGGGTTAGTTTTTCACAAAATGACTAGTCCACAGAAATATGACACAATTGTAACAATCACGACGACATCACTTCGGATTGTGATGATTATGACATTGATCACTGTTAACGCCATCCACTAATCCTGACAGTCTCCCAATCCTTGAAGATGGCTTATGCAAATGAGGAAGTTTCCAATCTGTGGACATGTATACTTAACCGGTGGTAAATTGTTTTAATTCGTGAAGATCTATTAGTCAGCTTTGTGTATTGCTCATATGAGTTTTGTCTTGAGCAAATAGTCATTCTAAAATTTTACTCTTTATTACAGATCCATGGCTGAAGAAGAGTAAAAAGACCAAAAAACCCAAGGAAAAGAAGAAAAAGGAAAAGAAGGAGAAAAAGAAGAAAGAGAAGAAGAAAAAGAAAGAAAAGAAAGAAAAGGAGAAAGGATCAGACGACTCGGATGACGACATTGACAACGAATGTGATCGAGTGTTAGCTGGTCTCAAGTCAAATAGCAGCTTCTCAACATTATCGAGTATGTGTTTTTAAAAGATGGCAGAAACTTGTTCTTTGCAATGTGCCGTAGTTGATATTCATGAGTCTTTATGAAATGTTTGAGTCTAGCAGCTTATCTTTCAATGTGCTCCTTTACAGGAACAAACAGTAACTCACAACTACCTGGGATGGATGCAGTAGATAAAGCTCGGGCCATGAGGCAGGAACTTCTGGCTAGGATTGAGAGATTAGGAGGCAGGTTACCTCCCAATACCCTGGATGAGCTCATTGACCAACTTGGTGGACCTGATTGTGTCGCAGAGGTGAGGATATGTTCAATATTGTACTTTTGAGTTATGTTGATAAGGAACTGGAATTAATTACCTTCTCTCTGACTCTGAGGTCTTGTGGCAGTATGGTAATTGCCTTCTCTTTACTTTCGCAGATGACCGGGAGAAAGGGTAGGGTAGTCACCACAGAAAATGGCAGCATACAGTATGAATCTCGTAGCGAATCTGACGTTCCGCTTGAAATATTGAACTTAACGGAGAAGCAGCGATTCATGGATGGAGAGAAGAACATAGCTGTGATATCAGAAGCTGCTTCATCCGGTATTTCTCTCCAAGCTGACAGACGTGCAATGAACCAAAGACGAAGGGTCCACATCACTCTTGAACTTCCCTGGAGTGCTGACAGAGCAATCCAGCAGTTTGGTATGTACTAGTTTGGCTCTTTGAAATGTGCAATCAGGAATTTACTGATGTTGGTATATGCAGACTCTCACTTGCGTTTATTCGGTGATCCCCCGGTGACCCAATCTGGCTGCTGGAGGGGGACCACCCATTATTCATTAAGCTGACTGTGTCCAAGAGGAAAGTCATTCAGAGGCACAGGTTCAGTGGTATTAGTTATGTACCACAGAATCTGACCGTCACAAGCTTTGGTGAAATTAATCTCACTGGTTTGGTTTTTTTATTACCTTTCTCCAGGTCGAACACACAGATCTAACCAAGTCAGTGCCCCAGAGTATGTGTTCATGATATCAGAGTTGGCTGGAGAACGGAGGTTTGCAGCCACAGTTGCCAAACGTTTGGAAAGTTTGGTGAGTCTTCTTTCAAGTCGTCAAGAAATTCTTTTGAAATATGGATTGATACCTTTCACATCATCAGGCCTAGTTTTTTAATGATATTGTTAAAGTTTAATGCATTTAATTCTAGGGCGCACTTACTCATGGTGATAGAAGAGCTACGGAAAGCAGGGATCTCAGCAAGTTCAACATTGACAATAAGGTAAAATAGTTTAACTGTGTTTATGGCACTGATTTTATGCACTATGTTGTGAATGTAAATTTGCAAAGCAAGTCAGTGATACATGAGTTACTACTAATAACTTTGATATCTTGTATTGCAGTATGGTAGAGCAGCACTTGAAAGTGTCATGCGATCGATATTGGGAATCGAAACCCCCCTTGTTAAGCCACCTGAAAACTACAAGGGCAATTTCTTCAAAGGTACTGATAGTCTGATACTAAATTTAAAAATATGATGGCATGATGCCTACAGTCTGATTTGGCAAGTTTGATGTATTTGTCTTTGTGTCGCTTGGAATTTTTTCATGCAATATTGTGTGAATGTGTTGTAGATTGTCAGCAGGGCCTGGTTGGAGTTGGACTTCTTTGTGATGAACACAATGGACCATTGTCTTTGGAGAAAGGTAATTAAAATTGTTTAGACGTATACATTATCATATGTCCAAAATTCTAGATAACTAATTACAACTTTATTTATTTTTTATTGAAAGTTCCAAATAGTTGCTAAGTGTCCTTTATATTAACGACTGAACAAACCAACAACAAGATTCATTTGTAATTTATTTGTTTTTCAGAGTACAACAATATCAGCAAGTTCCTGAACAGGATTCTAGGTCTTGAGGTTGATGTGCAGAATTCCCTCTTTGCTTTCTTCAACAAAACCTTGAGACACATCATCCTGGATGCTAAGCGTTATGGGCGGTGGGACATGGGAATTTTAGGTAAGAACATCTGATGTCATGGCAGAATTGTAACTGCTTCTGTTGAATTGGTCACTTTTGTTACGTGTGGTCTGGAAGTGTTATTCATCACTTAACGAATCCTGGATTTTTCAGATATTGGATCTAACGGAGAAAATGTGAGAGAAATAGATGTCAAGCATTTCTCATCTGACTTTGGTGGTGGTACTCTGAGGACACGTCTCCATCAGGTAAGTGAAAAATGTATTCAAAATGATAATATTGATAATTCATGATGACTAACATTATGGTAATACACCTCCTCGCAAGCAAAGTAGGTCAACTCATGCATCATTCATGAGCTTGACCGAGCCCCCTCTCCCAGCCAGTTGGGGTGCTGTACTCTACTTTGAAAGGTTTCGTGTTTTGCCAAGCATGCTATCTGATTGGCTGAGGGTAGATGGCATACAAGGATGTGTTGGGTGATAGGTCGGGGTTCCCCTGCGGTCAGGATGGGTAATACATGGACCGTCTTTGCTCAAGCTCTGCTGTTCACTTACAATAATGTAGGCGCTTTTGATTAATATAGGTTTTTTCTTGTGAGCGCCAGTGAAAGTTATTGGCAAAAATCGCCAAAAACTTTGTTAATATCCATTGCTGAACAATAATATTAGTTTTCTGTAGCATTTCATCACACGACGCACATTTTTAGAGGTAGCAAGACTTGAAATGCCTTCAAAGTCCACACGACACATGATTTCAGGTGGGCGAACTCACCTACACAATGGTCTTCTGACTGTTCACAAGCGCTCACCACAAACATCCGATAATAAACAAAGGGTGCCTAACTGAACAGTTCAGTATCTCGGGCAAGGACTGTCTAACTTCATCTTTTAACTTTAACCTGTGCTTGTGTTGCAGATATCTGTGGAAAGAGGCATGACATGGGAAGCTGCTCTGGACAAGTGGAGAAGCCACGGAGGAGCAGAGGATGGCTTTTATATTTCATCTCAGGTAGGAAGTCTTTATTATGCTAGTGCAAATGGGTACTATTTGCTATAGGCAGTTGTGGCAGTTGTAGAGTGCTTAGCCTGATGCGCTGACTACTCGGCTATATATTCCCCATGGAGTTGAGAAAGACTCATGCTTGAAAAAGCCTGTCAAGGGTGTAATTGTAAAGTCGTTAATTGATAACAGACTATAAATCTTAACATTTACATTATACATTTTTATGCTGGAGTTTGTTTGCTTCAACTGACTGCATATTGTCATGTGTCTTACAGGCATGGCATGCAAACTAACATTAGATGAAGTGTTTTAATGGTATTGTTTAAATTCCTGTTACAGCAACGCAGTGAAAAGAGCACCTCAATCCTCATCGTTGAAATACCAGGTCGAAAAAGAGAGAGACTGTTCAACATTTTCCGCCCAAATACGGGACTTCAATTACGAGCAGAGACCTTGTCTGAGATAAAGTCCAAATACAAAAAGGTAATTGTACAAATTTCTCCGCTTCTATCAGCCACCACGGTTTAAGTCCAATGTAAACCTGTGACATCATATGCTTGGATGCAACTAATGACGTCATAAACAACTACTTTTTTTTCCCCCCAAACCCTCACTTAACTTCACAAATGTTACATTAATTGTGCCAGAACTAAAAAAAGCTTGGGTCAAAATCACATGATAGCAAACCAAATCACTACAATGTTACTACACCATTGGCACTATTTTATTTGACATTATACTTGACGTGCCACCACTTTACATGAATAAAGCCACACTTATTTCATGTTTAGCTTCTTAGATCCTCTCGGGGCCAATTTTTCAGGGGTCGGTTGCTTGAAAATGCCAAAATGAATGATAAAATTTCCTAATAAATAACATTGGGACATTATATTTTGATTTCCTTAGGCACATTTCTCATCATGTAGGTGGGTCCGAGAAGCTAGAAATAATATTACTGTTGCCTGAAATTGATAAAACATTCAGTTTGATAGTGATTCTTAAAGGAAACCTAAGCAAAACTGTGTACCGACTTCAAAGGGTTATTAAATGTAGACAATCATGTTTGGGTGAACAGAATAAGATGTAACAGTAAGGGTTAGCATCATTTTAAGAGAAGCTGAAAAATCCTTTATGTACAAATAAATGTAAACAAAACTGGATTTGCATGCTTTCTCTTTCAGTCAGAATCTCTCAACAATCACAAGGGCTGGAAATTTTCAATAAAAAACCATTTAAATAGAGCTCGCTTTTGCAATTGAGTGGGTGTATAGCACTCCATTGTATCTTTCTTACATTGTGAGAAAAATTGTTTTTAAAAGGTGTTGACATTGCAAACCTAAGTGCTCCCTGGCATAATGGGACATAGTCACTGCTTTTGGTGTATTGAGAACTCAAAGCTTGAAATGGCAGCCTTCTATAATCATCAGTTGCACTTCAGTTCACAGGTTTAGCTTTTAACTGATGGAAACATTATCGTTGAATCAAGTCACGCCCAAAGAGGTCATGACATCCAGGGATCAGGTTGGACCGCGCATTTGCGATATTTGCGCATTGTTTTCTCAATTATCCCACTAGATCATGTCATAATGAGCAAAAATCGCGCAAAGTTTGCCCAAAACATTGAAATATTGACAACTGTTTTCATGCTTGAATGCAGTGACCACGTTCACAACAGTTAAGTAAGCTGCGTTCTGATTGGCTGGTTAATGAGAGCAGAGCCATTTCTGGCCAATCAGAGTCCTCCTTTCATCCACCACTTGTTTAGTCTGACTTCGTTTGTGAGACTCAATCCACGTGGTGCTCTCAAGCAGAACACAATCAGCAAAAAAATGGAAGGCAAAGAAAATTGTTTATTGGTTGTCTGTTGATGTTTTTGACAGTTAAAAACTTAAAAATCCACCAATGATTGGTTTGCTTGATCATTTTTATTGCAATCATGTGGATCATAAATTATTAAGGACTCCATTAATGGTTGACCAGAAATCCCATCACAACTGGAAAAATCCCACTCTCATTCTTGGTAATGGGATATTTCTCCCACCTGAAATTGGTTCCAGCCTGATCCCTGACATCTGTTAGTTGGGTTTTTCTTTAAGGCACTGATGAATGTTGTTGGATAACTCTTTCAGGTTCTTCCCCAAGCGGCCCAGCCGATCTGGCTAGCACAGTACGAGGCCTCAGCCACAGTCTGCTCTCATGCGTATTGGAAAGGCAACTGTAAGAAAGTCCAGATGGGTCTTCCTTGTGAAATTGGACTGCGATCACGAAAGTACCACATTTTGAGTGGTTCTGTTCTTGGCTGCTGGAAGAAAGTGGAGAAGGTGTTAGCATCCTTGCCGAGTGGTCACGCCAGCAGGATGCAGATCATCCGCCTCCGTACCAGCAACGGTGGTCGTATTGTTGGTAAGTTAGTCCGTTCTCTTAATAATCGTTGTTACTATAATTTGATTGGATGTAATCACTAAACAGGTACGCAAAACATTTATATTCATAAAACGGTGTGCCTCAGACCTTTCTATCTGATCATACTCAACCTATGATGATGGTAACCAACATTTGATTGTAAACGATTCTGATTCATTAACAGGAACACTTATACCCGAGGATGCAATCAAGCCCCTGTCCACCATGTTGTCACAAGACTGGGCAGACAAGAGCAAGCCGGACCCCAGTGTGGCTGTCCATTCAATGGTCAACTCCAAATCGCAGTTGCTGACCAGCTCCATGCAGCGACTGAACAGCATGTTACCCGAACACCTGTCCACTCAGGCCAATTTCCGCAGTACATCCGCCTTCAACTCAACTCAGCCTCACTTCAGGGTCAGCATAAACAACGGGAATGTGATCAAGAATGAACCAGTGATGAGGGTGAAGGAAGAAAGAAGCACGCCACCTCCTGTGGTGCGCATGGGAACCCCCCCTATGACTTTGCTGTCAAAACCATTAATTTCCAGGGTATCCACACCCCCTGCAACAAGAGTAGCCACACCTCCAGTAACCAGAGTAGCCACACCTCTGGGCGGGACTTCATTGTTAGCCACGCCCCCTCCTACACCTACCTCAACTGCGATAAGTAAAGCTCCGCCTTCAAGTGAAGCCCCACCTCAACCGATACTAAGTATGCCAACATTCTTTTAAGTTGAATCTGTTCAAATTCGTCCATTTTCCATGATGATTTCTTGGTTATGTGCAGCTGCACACCTCGCTGAACTGTGACTTCGGAGCACTGAACTTGCATTGCCATTTCTTACACTTGTGAAAGCCATACATAGCTGAACAGTTTAAATCGCTCATTTGGCTACCTAGCCGTCATAATATGATCACTATGATTATTTGTGAAAGTGCTGTGTATTATACCATGCACTGTTTTTTTTGTGTTTTTTTCTATGTATTGCGTAAAGTGTGACTTAGCCTTGATTAAAAATAACTGCATTTGTTATGAATGGCCTACTCAGCATTTTCAAAGTTAACATCTGATCAGTATGATGTGTGCTTGATAGGTGTATGTTTTGTAATTGCATATGGAAAGATTAAGTAGGACATGTGTTTTGAAAAGTCTTGATTTGATGTCATGTCTGGGATGCACAAGATCTGGTCGATAAGTTATATCCCGGGAGAATCACTTGGTTAGAATTAACTTAAACCCATTCTTCCCTATGGTTTATGGCACAAATATTTGCAAATCGACTGATGCATCTTTTATTTCCTGTTTTACAGTATTTGGGTTATTGTTGGCTATATTTCAACTAGCTTGATTAACAGCCAAATCAAAAACTTGATAGCTGAAGCAGTCGGCTGGCATCGTTCAGGGTAGCGATAACTGTTTGAAATAAAAAATGCATCGGAATTAAGTCCTTGCTATGCCAAAATTTTACTTGTAACCACAAACATGTTATCTTGTAAATTTAAGGTCAAAATTGTGGGCTTCATTTTTTTTCTTAATGATAAACGACTGTTTTGATTCATACGTATTGATGGAAGTCATGTATGTGAAGTATTATTAGTCAGATAGCAAAGCTGTCTTTTATTATTTAATTGCTATGGGTAGATGTCTTATTTATTTATTCTAATTTGTTGTAATATTTGATGGTTGGTTAATTTGCTTGAAACTGGTAGTTCCGATGGTGTTCCTTGCTGCTGTTTCTTCGAGATATTATATATTAAGTTATGCTGAGGCCTTTTGATAAGTATTTTGTGTGTTGGATATATAGATAACTGCACTAATAGATCTGTATTTTGATATTTTGATATCACATTGGATGGTAATATGTTCAACTGACCTTATTTCAAATATTCCAGTCCTGTCAAATAGTCGCGTAAGATTAATCACTCAAATAGCTGTTTATCATTGTATTTCAGTTAATTGGCCTGTTCTTCATTTTTACATGTATTTTGCACCTATTTTATATGGTATAATCTGAATGACCATGATAGTAACCAGTCAATTGATATATTTGCATATTTAAAGAGGTATTCCAAGTCAGTTGCGATCTCACGTATAAATGGTGTTTGAATGTTAGTCCCAAGCTTGTATTAAACTCTCTAATGTTCAATGTAAGTTTTCGTATTTTTGTACAGTTGTTGATCTTGTTATCTGTATCCTTATAAAGTAATTATTAATAGCAGTTCTGTAGTGGCCTTAAATGAACTTAATAACCTCATGAATTGATAGAGATGTTATTATGATGAAAATACCTGCAGTATATTGTACAGTCAACACTTATGTACTCGGCTGTTTGTAAAGTTTGTTTTCTGTCATAGGTGGATTATTTGTCAGTTTCCAAATAATTGTTATTTCTAACTGAATGTTAAATTAATCAGTAACTTGAAATGCATTTGTGTGGTGACTCAAAGGTGGTTTCAAGTTATCATTGTCAGTGCTTGTTTGAGAAAGAATTATAATGAATTAATATTCTATAAATTATTCAGTCAGTGATTGTAATTACTTGCTGGGTTTGTCATTGTTATGGAATCTTGTAAGGTGCTATATTGTTGTTCATTCTCCAACAGTAAGAATTAGGTTTTGGATATGTTAAGAGAATAAGTGCCTAGTGTTTGTTTAGAGCTTGTCTTGTGGTTTCGTTATTTATTATTTTATAATACCCTAGGTATGTAAGATCTTACATGTTGAACATTACTTAAACAGACTTTAACATTGTGGTACTTACTAGTAACAATCTGACATGTTGAATGTGAAATCAATTACGTTTTTTTTGAGAACTAATTTCTTGCACTGGAATGGCTTTGAATTGAATTGTGTCAAACTTGCCTTGGACTTAAAGTTGTGATAAGAAGAAGAGTAACACTAGGCACAAAAATTGAATACATTAAATGTTGAGAATAAGACCAAGAAGATTGAAAAATTTATGAAGTTTATTATGACCATACGTTTTCAGGGTAGATTTATGGCACAAGTTGTCTTTCTAATCAATGGGAAGAAACATTTATACTGGACTAGTTTGCTTGAAATCGTAGATATTTCTTTGTCTGTATTCAGCATTAAGGAGAATGGAACAACAGGTACTACCATCTGTATTATTCTATGACTAATGTATTAATAATGTTGCTCACATCATTATTGTCTGCGATGCCCATAAGCCTAGTCAGAGTTTGGCACCTAGTGCATCAAAAACAGCGAGAGCCCCAGACAAGATTTCCCAATATTATTCCAATTCTACATCTGTGATACGTTTATGGTTCCATATCAAATGTGAGTGTAGTGTAGCGCTTGTTAATAATGGGTTAAATGCTTAGGGTTTAGCAGTGTACCATAAGGGAAGTGTTACAATTGCATCCGAACTTGTTTTGAATTGTCTGTGATTTTATTAATGAGATTAAAGCCATCCAAACATAACCCTTGTTGATTGTTGTTGTCGAATGTCTAATGCTTTAAAGCTGTGACATGTTGTAATTTAGAATAAGGGTTAAAAAAAAAAAAATCCGCATCAGAGCTTGTGTACTCTGTTGCTTTTCGAAGTGTTTTTTTTTTACATCAAGAATCAACCTATTATTATAATATCAAGCAAACTCGTTTTGCACAATGACCATGGCTGGGCTGCAGTTCTCATTGCTAACCAGGTCTCTGCACATTAGGTGTCTGGTTGTGTATACTTAAATTTATAAAATGAATTCTTCAATGTGGGGATATTTTCAAGTGTTGAATGGCACTAGGGCTACCCAGCATCCTCTCTTCCTGGCTTGGCCTTCCATTTCAGTTGCCAGAGAGGTAGAAGAGGTAGCTGATGTCCGGGGTCAACAGTACTCAACCACTAGGTAGAGCAAACTTGCTATTGCACCAGTGGGACCAGAGCCATTGTTGGGACTTGCAGCAGCTATTTATCCACACAACTTTGTACAAAACACCACTCTGTGTGAGCACTGATGGTACAGCTCGAGTTAATTGTAACTCTCAAACAACTTCCGAGTTTAGTATAAATTTATTAATTATTAATATACAGAAAATCCTATAATATAAATGTATAAACCCAATCAACAAATCCAAATTATAAAAATAAATAGTCATGTAAGACTGCACTTACAATTCACTCTGTAAATCTCAGGAATTTTATATACATTAACACATGGGACACATTGAGGTTTTATTGCCTGATATGATATTAAGACCAAAATGGGACTTGATGACGTATGAGCTATTCTTGTTTTGCGTTTTTGAAAATATCTAACACTTGGTTAAAAATTTCTTGGATTCGATAACATTCAAAAATGGAAAAGTTAGAAATAAAACGAGTCACACAGTAATAAATATACACATAAGCAGACTAAAATAATCAGGCAAATCCCAAGTAACATATGGAATTAGAATCCAAATCATGCCGCAAGTTCATCCCTGAGTTTTATTGGACCACCCTGATATCCTTTTGGTTTCATAAAAGAAGTCGCCAATAATAAAATTTTGTGAAATTTTCAAAGGCTTTTTAAAAACACTTGGGCATTCATTATGCATAACAGTAAAATTTCAAGTCCTGAGGTTATTAAATATTGACAGTGTGATCATTGTTGAGAAAATATTAACGGCAAGCACAATGGTGTATGTAAAATAATGAGCTAACTAAAGATGATCCGAAGTGTAACATCAACTAATTCTTTTTATAACAAGCAATGGAAAGATGCATTCTTTCTTGCATAGTACTAGTTTGAATCTAATTTTAAAAGAAAAGAAAAAGGGATCACTCGCAAATTTAATATTCCAACAATATAGAAGTGCTGGCATCACCTTCATTTGCCACTTTGGTGTTTAAAAAGATCAGACACTGGAAAAGCACACTCGCTATAATAAATTAGGTATTTACAGACTAATATTCAGGTCTGTACATCATTACCACACTCATTATAATATTGTTTAACATCTATATACATTATAAAATACATTAGGTAGAAATGGTTTAAATTCCAAATCGAATATCAATAAGATATTAAATTAAATGCACTAAATGTTGTGAACATGGAGAATTTTGCATTGAGCAGCAGTGCTTTTTCTCCTGTCAGCTCGTAATTGACAGTAATATCACGGTCAAATAATTATTTATCATTGCACAAGCACTGTGACTAGGTGTAACAAAAACCAATGCTCTATACAAACATTTTGTACGAAGCACATGACAATAATTACAATTGTGTATTAAACTGATGCAACAATGTAAAGCTGTACAATTAGACAATAAAATCATGACATATAAATGCTGCCAAAACAATTTCTTGCAAGCAAGAATGTATGAAACTATTCTCAGCTATTATGTTGAAGCAGCCTTTCGACTTGATTTTGAATGAAGGGCTTTGATACGATTAATGGCGGCTCTCGTCCGATGTCCTCCTGCACTGTTGCGGAATCGTTTTGACAATTGAGCGATTGGGGGCGACATTTTGCGTTTAACAGCTCTCTTCATCGGTGCATGTTCTGGATGGCACTTCATACATGGCGGGTTCTCAGGGGCGTACTCACACGCACCATAACACGAAGGTGCTTCATTGGGAACTGGGTCAGCAAGAGACGACGTTCCGAGGTCCAGCGACTCTGGCCAAGTACCTGCTGCAATTTCACTGCCCATAGCGCTGCACGCAGTGACTTGTTGTTCCTGATCTGCTCCTTTTATGCTTGTCCAGCCCACTGGCGTCTCCAGGGGCCACCTGTTTAATGACGAACTTGACGATGTACTATTAGTCAGATTCAGTCCTACTTGCCTTGCTGACCTAGGCGAAGTCACTTTACTCTGACCAGAGGATGCACCATGAACTTGTGAAGGCGAGATTCCTTGAGAAGCACCACTGTGCCTATCTGATTGATCATCCTTGCTGCAACTGGCACCATCACGAGAGTCTTTAGGATGACTGACTTTCTGCTGCGAGTGAGAATGTCCTGAGGTATTTTTATCTTCAAGATAAGCTGGAAGAGACAGTTTGCGGTTTCCTTGTTTCAAGTGCGGGCTAAGTGACAATGATGCTGAGTTGTTGGTGTTGACCGGAGACAAACCAGAAGGAGATCCTTCACCAGCACTAACTTGACCAACTGCAGCATCATCAGGTTTCGACGAATCTGCTTTGGCCAATTTGGAAACCCTTCTCGGCAAATCTGATCGCCTAAATTTTCCAAAGGTTCCAGTGTCCCTGGAGTCTTGATCATCACCATCAAATGAAGACACCTCGAGAATGTTTCCTTTCAGTTTTTTCTGGGTCTTTTTTGATGTTGCAAATCGTAACAAATTGAAAGGCTGCTTGTTTGCCACACACTCCTCTAAAGGTGTGAAGGGCACGATGTGACCAGTGATAGGAGTGCCACTCGTTGAACGGGGCAAGTCATCATGGTAATCAGCAACTTTGGAACTGCTGCCTTGGTCATCGTCATCGCTTATACTCATGTCTTCCTCGTCATCTTGCGCAAGAAGCACAGTGCTCACTGATGATGCCCTGCTCCTCAAAGCATCCGCAGGTTCCTCGGCACATTCTGAACTGCTGTCCAGATCAGGAGGATCCATTTCAATTACTATCACACTGATGTTATCAGCTCGCCATGTCCGTCGCTGCCATGCTTTCAATGCTTCTTGTACAAGCATGTTAGCAAGAGATTTTGAAGAATATTCTTTGAAGTCATTCTGAAAAATAAGAAACCGGGTTAGAGACATGAGCTTATTAGTGATATTCTAGAATAAGGAAACATGAAAAACTGCAGAATCCACTGCTGTTAAGCAAATCATACTTGCTAAATGTATACATTTTATTTAAATGCAACAGACTGACAGCTAAATCTATGATAACTATACCATTGTCAGTGCCTTTGAGATTTGCCAAAATTTGCTTTGCACTAAAATAAATAAACTATAAACTGTTAAGATGAATAGACAAAATTTAACTCACTGATTGATTGGTTCGTGCTGTGCTGATAAGATCCGCCACGGCTTGCGGTCTCATGATATGCCAGAGACCATCGCTAGCCAATACCAAGTTCTTGTGCTTGGTTGGGTCGAGTTGGATGCACTGAACATCTGGCTCAGGTGATACAACAAACAAGTCATTGTCAGAATTGTAGCTCCATAAATCACCTGAAAAAAGAATAACGCTTATAGTATGGATATCCAAAAAATTTACACCCTTGGCAGGCCTGTTCTAGCTTGAGCTTTTCTCAACTCCCTGGGGATTATACACCCACTGTGCAGCCATTACAGCGCTACTTTAATCAAGCATTCCACGACTGCCATCTCTGCCTATGTAAGTACCCATTTACACCTGGGTGGAGTGAAGCAGTGGTTCAAGAAGGATCTGCTCAGTTACCCATGCTGTGGGTGGGTTTGAACCATGCGCGTACGAGTCCATAACCTTATCCACTGAACCACTGCACCCCATCAATAAAAAACAGAGTCCACCAAAGTAGTCTTCATTTACTTGTATGATTAAATTTCACTTAAGGTATTTGCTATACATTTAAATGCAACAAACTGACAGCTAAGATTGGCAGACAGCTGAGAATGTGATTTCATTGTAAAATTAAATGTTTTGTAATTGATCAGCAAATAAAATACATGTGTAACGAACTGGCAATCAGCCTTGTTGAAGGGGACAGTACTTTATCCCTTACAATAAGTATGCTTAAAGGGGAAATCAGTCTTCTACTAAAAAAATGATGAGTGATTAAACATATAAATCGTCAGGAAGCCTTCACTGATTTACTCACCAAGAGCTCTGGAAACTGCCAAGAATGGAATGTGGTCTATTTGAGTTGACCGTCTGAGTGGACCTTTACAAGGTTTACGCGGACGATCCCACACAACTCTGGGGACTCCTGCCTTGATCATGACTTCACCCCCACATTCCCTGATGCGCTGAAGTTCTTTGTCCTCTGGCTTATGATCCTGCAATTACAGTAACACACAAGATTAAATTAATACACACCTTGCCCTGTAGCTATATTACATCATGCACAGATCAAGTAGAAATTGTATTGACTGGGGCTAAGAGGAAACCATTCAGTTTCTTGGAGGATGGGGGGCTGTCCATCAACCAGGGAACTATTTTCTCATTACTTTAAATAATGTTAAACCTGAGTTACCAGAATGGAATATTAATGTTGTTCACTACAACAATCAGGGTACCTATCGTTAGTTCAATATTCTACTTAAAATTACGCATGTACAACATTTACAAATATAATTGACTGTTTGAGACTTTAAGGGTTGGAATTAAGTTTTCCTCAATAGAAGTCACATACCTCAGTTATGTAATCAGCATGTAAGTAGCCATTGCTTTCTTGCCTTGCCAGGACAATGCCAGAGTCACCTACATGGCCCACATACATTTTGCTCCGTCGGATGAATATAACACTTGCAGTACATCCTGATGTGCTTGGGTAGCCTGAGGCAGTCAAGGGCCAAGTGCCTGAAAAGTAAATTACACCATGCCATATAATCAATCTATAGTCAAAAACTGCACTAATTAACAATTAAGTCTCAACATGAGTGTAATAACATAGACTGAAACTTCTCTTACATATATAAATGTATATACCGTAAATAAGGGTATTATCAACAGGGTGGGTATTTTCGACACTTAAATTAGTTTGTTAAGAAAAGTTAACAAAAAAAGTTAACATTTCAATGTGTCGAAAATACCCACCCTGTCAATAATACCCTCCGTTATGGTATTAAACAATAGAATAGTATGATGATTCGAAATGAAAAAGCATGGAGCAGCACAAAAATTGCCTTTAGAAACAGTTAGCATTAGTTCAAAATAGATTTTTGGGTTAGCAACTTAGCATAAATATTGTGATTTATTCTATGTCTGAGTGACCATGATAATTAAATTATAATGTAACACTAACAAGAAGGCAAAATAATCATCATTAAAAAAAGACTTAAGGAAACTTTCAGTAATATTTACAACAAGGAGGTATTTTCATTAGCAAAGAAATTTGTGGTTTGACTTTGTCTTATTGATACATTTTTGTTTAATTTAATAAAACAATTACTACTGAAAACGCAAAGAAATTAATTTTGAAACCTATACAAGCTGCTGCAGGGGAAAATGTCATTGAAATTTACTGACTTATCCCTACTAACGATGACCTGTATTAAAATAGCCAATCAATTATCTAACCAATCAATCAATTCACTGCTGCTATCAAAATGTAAATACTTCAGTTTAATGTTGCAAGCTGGAGATAGAAGATCAGCCTGATCAGGGCTAAACAGCTTGGTAAACCATTCAACACGTGTATGAGTGCCCCGCCCCCTTTCAGTAAGGGTTCAAATCAGTCACGTGACCACGTTATGGACTCAAAACAGCGTCCTGGGCGCGCGACCTTTCAACTTCATTCCAGCCAGTCATGCTTAGATTGTACAGAGAGTTAAAATCATCACTGAACTGCATGTAGACAAGCCCTGGACGGTCCGCAGACGTCCTACTGGGGGAAACATCCCGTTGCATTTGTCATTGAAGTTCTTACGAAATTGCGAATAATAAATGTCGGGCCTGGCCAGACATTCATTCTGACGTGGGCCAGCCTAGCGTCTCAGGTCACGTCAGACTCTAAAATAGGCACACACAACGAAATCAAACAGAGAGACGGTTGATCATGTCAAGTTTCAAATACTAGTCACCATGATAATACTACGTTAACGGTGACATAATTCCAGATTGAGTCTGACGTAAGACCGTCCACGGCTCTGTTTATGTTCGCAATTGGGTCATGTTGGTAGGCGCGAAACTCGTGTGGCTGTCAGTGTCAGAAGATCCGGGTAAATATCTCAGCAACGACTCACCAACTGTGTTCCACATCAATTTGTGTGTTGCCTTGAAGCCCTCTGATATGGCATTGAGCACCTTTTCGTCGTCATCTTCGCACCAAAAGCCCTCGTTCTTGGTGATCTCTTTCAGTAAATGTTTCTTGGCAAAGTTGGCCGCTTCAGGGCCGCCATGGCCATCGTACACAGCAAAGTACGCAAATTGAGCTTCGTCCTCCTCAGTTTTGCGGTCAAATTTCACATCAAATACATCTTCCATGTATTTACGGCCTCCTTGGTCACTGGCAGCAGTCACCCATAGGTTCATTCCAATGTTAGGCATGGTTAAACGAGTGTCGTGTCTTCTTTGACACGGCCACTCAATCCACAAACTGTCTGACTGTAAACAATGGCCTCTCAGGCGATTCCGCCACTTTCAACTGAGGAAAATCCCTTCTCTCTGATTGGTTGTCATCCCGTGACGTCACAACATTTTCCTTATATGGCTAAATAATCATACGTCACAACCGGAAGTGAGATTTCCATGCGCTTACTGAATGCGCGCTGAGCAAATGGCCGGAGATGTTTGAATTTGTAAACTCAACGCAAGTGAAGGCTCTCCTCTTCTAGGTGAGTTCTTGTCCTTTCAAAAATATTTTACAGCCAGTTGAGTCGTCACTGAGCTTGTTTAGCATTTTCCCATACTGTTGGTGTTATATTTTGATATATGCAAACGAACGACCGTGACAAACATTGGAAAAGTTAGTGTTACACACAACAATGCCAAGAGAAAGTGACAATGCCAGTCCCTGTCAAATTAGTGAAAGCCTCGTGTGAAATTGTTCAACTTGGCGTGCAAGTCTAAACCAATTGCAATTGAGCTTCATTGACAGTTGAATTATGTCAGTACTGTGCATTGCACTGCAATGGGCAGGTCTAGGCAGAGTGTGCATGGTTTGATTACATGTACTCAAACGTCACTGGTTGAAATGGGCAACATGCCAGCACGGACTATTAATAGATATATTTCATATGATGTCAAATTAAGGCCTGCAAGCTCTGTCATGTCGTATCTTATCTTGTTGAAAGTTGTACTACAGCCTATGCAGGGTTCTATCTATCCAGGTCAGGTCCTAATTTTTGTGAAGGTCCAGTGACTCTGAGAGCATAATTATACAGTGTATAATATGGTGGTTTCCCTAACTCTTGGAAGAAATATACATTCTTCCAAGCCTAACTGTAGTCTAGATTTAAGATGTGAATGCATTGGATATCTCAAGGGAAACTAAGACAAAATTTGAATTTAGTAGTGTTTTTTTTTTTTTTTTTTAATTTAAGTTTGTAATATTATTGTTAATTTTCTACTAAAACTGCTTGGGGTGGCATATTCAGCTAGTAGGTTGTGTATTGTGACAGGATATTTATGTATACCTGGATGGCCATCCTAGGTGGATTTATCAAACCATCTGGGGGCGTCAGAGTTGTTAGGGTTTATCTTCAAGCCCTGGATGATGCTTGACAGTCCTGAGTCCTGTACGTTGTTCTCTATTTGTCACTAGCTGCCAGTGAGATATAATGATGAGATGATAAGGTTTGTATTCCACGCTATGTTACTCAATTACTGTGTGGTCGTCCCTGGCATACACACATACTATAATGTAATGGACAGGAATGATTAAAATACAGAGCTATTGTAGATAGTTCATTAGATAATGAAAAAGGGGGCATTGAAATGTTAAGCAAAATTATGGCCCATAATTTAAATAATCGACTTATTTACATTATGTTCGAAAAATAAATAAATAAAAATGTTTGACCTCAATCTACATAAGTAACTTTATTGTCCTTAATCGTAATTTTTTGCTGGGTAAAAATCTTGGATCACTTTAAGTGGGAATGCATAAAAATTAACACAGATTGAACTGTACCAATTGCATATATAGGCCTATTTCATAGCATTTATAAATGTAGGAGAATTGAAATTTCTGTTTTTGAAGTGTTATCCGTGTACCGCTGCAGTTGCACAAATTGCTTATTTGTATCATACTTTCGCCACTGAATGGCAATGATGAACGAAACTGACCAATAACCCTGGTCAGGTCCCAATATTAGTTCTTCGTTTACCTCCAGGGGCAGCACATGCACTCACACAGCTGTGGGTGACACCTGGTGATCATCATGGTCATGCAGGAATAAGCTAAATTCACTATTTGATTTGCAATTCACTACCTTTTTATCAGATAAACCTGAAACTTGGTACTGTTTCTATTGTACTATGCTCAAGTTAATTTTTGAAAGTTGGTGTATTATTGAGACTTTGCCTATTGTCGACTTTTTCATTTCTTAGTTCTAGAATGCATCTTTTAATTTTATGTGTTAGTTCAGTTATATGTGTGTATGAATTCAGGTTAATTTTATGCAGAACCCATCTGTTGCCATGGAAGCATGTGTCTCATAGTAAAGGTTGAATGGAGGTGGCCCAGTTGGTTTGTTGAGCTCCGTTCATTCCCACAGAGAAACATTTCCAGTTGACTGAACTATTAACATATGAACTGCCACACTTCATAATGGATCTTTGCATGCGGCTGTACTGGCAAAACCACTACTGGCCAAGTGTGACACTTTGCTTGGCACAAATTTAGAAATTAGACAGAGCTCTGCATTGCATTTTGACTACCCTGGAATCTGACATAGTATTCGGCGTGAACTGTATTGAATTGCGGAAAGAAGAGTCAGGGACAGCATTTTTTACTCCGCCACTTAGGCTGATTGCCAAATGACAGGCATGCAGGTGAAGTCAAATGTAGGTTTGGAATTATTATTGATATAATATGTTTGTGTCTTTATAATGTTGCCTCTTGTCATGTCCCTGGCATGATTTGATTTCTTCAGAATTCTCAATGCCTGACAGGATGTAATCTTGACAGGTTTGGCGATCATCTGTGATAAGAGTCAAGATGCTATTTGCACTACTTTTATACTTCTTTATATGCCTGTAAATAATACAAAAACTTTATTTAGTACCATTTTAAAGTAAGAAATTTACAAAGCTATGAAACAGACTATTTCTATTCCATCAATTACATGGAATTTAAATCACCACCGAAACAGTCAGGTTTGAACTTCTCAAGTGCTCAGTGAGGGTTACGAATAAACAAACCAATATCAATTATAGCATTAAGAATATATGCCATAACTGTAAATGTATGATAAGCATTATGTTATTGTTATTTGCAACCGTTATAATTGAGGCAGTCCTGTTGAACTGTGTGCTGAAGCAATGTTTTTTAATGGGAATTATGATTATCATGACCTTTTTGGAGGCATTTTAAGTCAGTGATGTATTTTTCTTGTGATGAAAGAAAACCAGGTGTAATCTCTAACATCTTTTTAGAAGGATGAGCATGATGAGAACGCGGAAAAATATATAATATTGTTAAAGGTAGCTTGATGTATTTGTATCAAGTTTTCAAGAAATTATAATAATATACGGTATCATAACATTTCAGAATATTATTTCTTTTTCTTTAAAAAAAATAAAAAATCTGATTATTTAAAATTTAAATAAATGTGGTATTGGCATGGTACCATAAATATTCATGAATTATATATCAAACTTTTTTGGCCAAAAAAAAAAAAAAAAAAACTCTGTACACCTAGTGTTTTGCCTGTTTTCTTATCTGCTTCGCTGGATTGTTCAATTGACATTCCAAATAATGCAAAACAGTGGGAGGACCCTGAATGAATATTCATGTGTCTGGCACTGTCTGCTATGGATGTAACAGTTGATTAATCATATTGCTAATGCTAAATGGATTACTCTCTGACTATATGATCAGAATGACTCTCTGATGTGCTGACTGTTTTTACCTTGCACCGATAAACTTTTTCGCAAAGTCTGTGGATAACTGATGCAACCGATATTTGCAACTTATAGTTTTATAACGCTTCAGCAATGTCAGCCAAATGTGGATTACTGCTCAATGTAATGAATTGTTTTAGTTTGCCAAACATTTACTTAAAAGGTAGCAAATCAGGTAAGACACCATGATTTGTCTTTCAAATTCAAATATTATGTTCAAATGGTATTGGAAATCATTATTAATACTTAGTGATTCAGAGCATTCGAATTTTGACAAAGTGTGATTGGCTATAAGTACAGTGTACTTGATTTTCCATATTGATTTTAGCTTAATTTAATTTCTTACATAGAATTAAGACTACAGCGCATCCAAAAATATCATGTGTAATGTTATAATACCGTATGTTATTATAATTTCTTGCTCTAAATATTTCTTAATATTTAATATTTATTTTATTTCTTACATAGAATTAAGACTATAGCGACTGCATTTGCAAATTATATAAATATTAAAAGCAAATACTCTTTAAAATAAATTTGTATGTAAAATGTGACACACAAGGTCCCAACGTGTGAGAGAACGGCAGTTCAAAATGCAATGACATGCAACATTAGCACCAGGCATGCAATGACCTTAACATTGTTTATTGCCATGCAATTGTGTATAGCACTAAGTTCACATGTGTATAGTCATGTAACCACCGTGTACCAAACTACTATGTGTACTCTAGTGGAAATTACGTTAGCGACCTTGGACACACAACTGTAAATTGGATATTATTGGAATTACTTAAAAACCTTTTGTTGGGATAATTGTGGCAGTCCTTATGAAATTGCTAATTCCATCAATTGGCTAGTGGGTGAGTTAATTGATTGCTTAAAGCTCAGAAGTTGGCTCTTGCTTGATGAAAAGTACAGAAATATATAGGATACAACCTTATGGTAATTGAAACTCATGTCATGAACATTCATAGCACAGTATGGTCAGGCATGGAATATTACTCGTTTCGTTGTAATGTTATTTAACCTTTTTAACTCCAGGCTCGACATGAATGCTTGTCTGATTGACTAGAACATGTCTCGGGGAAAGTGATAACTGGAGACGAATTAAATTTATACACATAAAGTGCACTATTTTATGCTTGAAAATGACCAAATCAGACTCTCGGGCAAGTGTCAGAATAAAAAAGTTATATTCTAACAATATTTATTATGTACACCTGAGAAGCTGAAATTTATATGAGATACTTTAAATGTTCCATTTCTACTTACTCTTTACTATGTCAGCCACTCATCCAGTTTATATCAAATAGAAATAGGTAATTGCAAAAGCACAACTTTTATTCTTATGTCTCCAATTGCTCATTCATTGAGTTTGGAACTGAGAAAGAACACTTTATCAGTGACGATGCCATCATTGTCATATTCAGGGTGTATTGTACAAATAAAATGTTTTGACACTTCACCAAGTATTTAGATATCTAGAGAGGTTCAAACATGAGCTGTGTGGAGTCTGTTTGAGTGGCATGCCTGTGTAACTTGAATGACGGCACTACACTGAGCTTCTCTGTGAGGCCTAATCTAGAGGAAACATTGCTTTAGCCTTCTGCTTTATTGACAGCTGACTTTTTATCAATATGGAAGTGTTTTTGATTAATGTAGTACATGGTCTGTATGGTGATTATGTTGTCTGATTTTTCTAGCAGAGAATTTTTGTATTTTGCTTTTGCTGCAATAGCTTTAAATAGAAAGTGTTAATGATGAGAACAAGGAAGGTCAATTAATTTCATACGAAACGATGTTGAAACTAACGCGTTATAAATCATTTTAATTAGCACCAATTTTTGATGATCACATTTATTTATCTAGCAGAGATTCAGGAACTGGGCATTCTCGGATAAAAAATTTACTCCCCTGAATGATAGATCCGACATGACCGCGTTGAAATCTCCAGTGTCAAGCGAGTGCTCTTCAGGGGTGTTTGTGTTATCAGAGAAGTCAGACGAGGACAAGAGGTCCACTTGTACTTGGTATTAGTTACCCTGTAGTTGCCTTTGACTGACATTTCTCATGGTATCCATTGAAATAGACTTGCAATAGTTCTATTGGTGCAGTTGATGGATTTATCAAGAGCCTTTGACAACCTTAGCTGTTGTAGTGATCTGGGCGATTTGAATACACAATTTCTCTGCAGGCACACAACATGCACAACGGGGTCCTAAGCATGCACTCATTTCTTTTGTAAGATCTCCCATGATATTTTCTCTTTGTGACAGGTATCCTTCGTTAATACTCCTCTTCGGGACATTTTCCCACTTAACCTGTCGCGATTGCACCATTATAAGGCAGGTGGTTTCTTCTCGAACATTCATATTTATGGGATACTGTTATTGTGAGATGATTTAGATGTGTTTAGGGTCAATTTTCCAAATGCTGTTAGACAAGAGAATTTTTATAGCTCTTGTAAATCTTACAGTGTATGTAGTAGTTTCAATGGTTTCAACATAAGCTGCTAAGCATGAACACGATCTTTAGTTGTTGACCAAAACTATCTTCTTCGATAATCATCTTTGATTATTGAGTAACCTAAAATTTACTATTCTTCAATCTTTTCTTTGGGTTCCTATTAGAACGCCATTTGTATGTAATTGTATTTTACATTTTGGAGTTTCAACAGTGTTGACGTTCAACGCTTTATTCCCCACTCATTTGAAGTGCTGTATGGGTTGACAATGAAAATGTCACCTTGGGTTTACGAATGATGTGTGAATCAGTGTGATGCAAGAGGCCATGCTTGTGAAGCTGAACAATGTCTGTCAAATCAACCGCTTTTCATGAAGAATATTGCCATTGATTGCGACTGTCATGTGATGATAACTGACACCCCACCCCATCTGAGCTCTCGAGGTCATGTGATTGTCATTTTAACCTTGAAAAAGTGTGAACAATTCCCTGGTCTTTTCGCATGTGTGTATTGAATAAACTTAGTCACACAAATCCATTTATGCATGGGCATTAGATATATATATATCTGGATTTTAAGCATGTTTTCCAAATTTGCAAGAAACTTGCAACTTAGATATAAGCACTGATAAGAGGTCAGCTGTTATGACGATTTCTTCCAAATATACGAATACTTGAATACTGTTGCATATAAACAGAATGAAACGCTGGGACTGGGTACTTCCTTTAGTGGGGGTTCTGACCTATTGGATAGAGCATTGGACTCGTACGCGCATGCCCCCGCAGAATTTGCAAAATATAGACATTTATGGTTACTGAAGTGAACATCAGAACATCAGAAGTGTGACTTTTGACCTAACTGCCCCCTCCCCCCTAGACTTTTCCCCAGGCTACGGCCCTGTATGGTGAAGTCGGCTGAGAGCCAGGCTGACAACAGACTGTAAACCACACCTTTACCTTAGCATTCTCAAGCCAAGAGACAAACTTCATTAGTCACAACATGGAAAACATAAATATGCTCATTAATCAATGTATTGGTAATTAAAGGAGTTTGTGGTGATGCAGCCAAGACAGGTTAAGTGTTCCATCTATGTGAGAAAACATTCTAATCTGGAAGGATTGACCATTTGCCAAGTTACTGAAAGTGTTTGTAAGTTTGTTAGCAGAGCTTTATCCTTTAACAGCTTTAAATTGACCTACCATATTTACTCTTGTCATTTTTCACAGGATTTGCACAAGTTCGTGCAAAAATTCTCCGCATTACCGTACTGTATTTATGAAGAACATTTCACACTTCACAGCCTTTTTACATATTATGTTGAATATCAACTGCTAAAGCCATAACGTGGACGAGAAAATGATATGTAGAAGATGACGTGGAATAGGTGTCTAGGTACAGCCCTATTCGCTAATATAAAATCTTCAACTAATTCGATATAAGTCTGACTTTCGACATGAAATAATTTTAATACATATGATAAAGAGCTCTGCAAATCATATTTATCGTATGTTTATTTTTCTTTGCAAGGAAGTCTACTGATATAAAAATAAATCCTTTTTTAACTTTTTTAATCTTAAGTATTTTATTATGCATAAATTCTGTTTTTACTTCAAACATTGTTGTGTAAGCTTAGCTTCCTTGCTGTGCACACAACAAAAAGTCTGTCTGGGAAAGTCACATAGATATTTTCTTAACCTGGGTAATTTATTCATATCAAAATACACTATTACCTGCATTTATTGTGTGGGGGTTTCACCTAAAACTGCCACACAACAATAAAGAAATGACTCGCCTGTCCCATGCTGAAGGTCTTCTGTATTTGAGGCGTTTCAAGCACAATGAGTCTAGTGTTAGCTCCAATAATGAATGATAAAAGGATGCAGGCTTTTGGCTTGGGTTTTTTAATGTCTAAGAGGGGTGCATTGTGCCTTTGTCTGTATTGTATTAATAAAAAGATAGGCTTTTCATATAGGGTGCATTAAATAGGGGCTATTTATGCATTTTAAGGGACTGCTTGTCTGCACCTAGCTTAGCCATATAAACGGACTGAAGTGACACGGATTTTACGATAGGTGGCAGTGCTTAATCACTGCTTATATACTGTCTCCTTTGATTTATTAGGTAATTTTTGTAGATGGCTATTGTGTGAAGGAAATGTGTAGGCCTATCCCTGTCACATCAACTTGATCAAATTTCACATCAGTCTATATGATACAGTCAATAAACATGTGCAAATGTTTTCCTGCACAAGCTGATATTCTACCGTGTGTCATTGTGTTTTCTCCTGCATTTGAGGCAGTGAAGTGAAGAATGGAAGAATGGATCAGTGCAGTAGCATTGTCCTGAAGTTACCCCCTGTGCCTGGTCCATGTGCCTGTGCATATGGAGTTGCTAAGACAACCAGCTTAGTGCTAAGGCCCTCAGCTTACCTTAAGGCACTGGCTAGAGCAGCACAGGTCTTGTGCATTTGTTCTTGTTAAGGATGTTAGGTGTCAAGCACTGCAGAATTGGCATGTTGCATTGGGAAGACGTCAGGATGACATGATATATGGTGGTGGCCAGATCGATGATAAAATGATGCAGGCTAGTGGCTTCATTTTTCATGTCAAATAACACTCAGATTGGAAGAATAAGTTTTTCTCTCCTCCACAAGACATTGCCATGGAATAAAGTGAAGACTGATGTAGCGGCGTCTAAATTTGCACACGGTGAAGGATTTACATGGAATCGAGAATCTACATAATTACTTCGCGTATACCCGAAGCTGTGTCATGTTCTTCGTTATCCCACGGTGGCACCCAGCAGAAGTGAAATGATCTGGCTTTCTGTATGGTAAAGTACAGAACATGAGAAAGGACAAAATTGGCCTCCTGCAATATAATATATCTGCATTCATTGTAGACATGTCTTAGCTGTCAATGTGTGCTGCTGATATGAATGCATGCAAGGAGGGCATGCAGTATGCAGTGACAGCATGCAGTGAAGGCATGCAGTGAAGGCATGCAGTGAGAGTATACAATGGATATACATTAAGGACATGCCTTGTGGGTCAGAGTGGTCATACCCCTAGTTTTGTGACCCCTCGTCTACCCTGGAAGTGCTTATATTGGGGTGCTCCCACTGCCTTTAGCTGCTTTCAAGAGGCATTTCCATGGAGCTTATTCCAGTGTACTAGATTTAACTCATGGAATAATGTGCACTGTGCATTCTGGCACCAAAAGTCTTAGGACTAAACTTGTTCTGTGGACTGAAATCTGACCACCTTGCACCGGAGTGCTATGACAGCCATTTGATCGCTCTCCTTTCACGACATGTTTGCCACTCCGCAAGCAGACGACATTCACAAGGTTAGAACTTCCATGCTTCTGCATTTATGTGCAAGTTTTATGCTGTTAAAATAGTTGTTGTTAGAATCCTAGTATAATAACATGGCATATACGTAGAACCGTTCGTGACATTATTTTCTAAAATTCTATTCTAGTAACATTTCGACATTTAGAAACGCTTGCAATTAAAAATGTGTTATGATGCATGCTTAATCGAGCTGGAAATACATCAGATATAAGCACCATGTATTGCCTCGAGATTGATGTGTTCCTTTGCCATCCTTTCCATACATCATTGTACATATTACTATGCCTCTTTTTTTTTGGTATCAGCTTATGCACATGAAGTGTTGATATGTATACTGAATTTTGAATAAATAAACCAATCAATATTACATCACCATGATTGGACGAACTTCTACTTTAAACTATGAAGTTGTGGATATAGATATTACTATTGCTACTTGGTTATATGTGTTATTTTGACTAGTAATCTTGCTTCTCAAAGAATCTATGTTGCTGTTCAGTGATTTTCTCAGTATTGCCACACAGTATAATGTTGTATTGTCTTATGTGAGGTTTCTCAACACAAATGACACAATGAAATAAATCTGTAAAAATGGCCTTACTCATTAGTTTCTTGCGGTGACTCTCAACACAGAATTTAATGAATTCGTAATTTTCACAAAGAAGATCAGGGCCACCTGAGATTCTGAATTTCTCTTTGATGTGCTTTTGATTTGAAATTCAATCTTATGCAATCATGCAAATTCTAGAATTGTTGTGAAACCCTTAAAAATAATGTTCATGAGAGCTTCCGTTTACTGTGGAACCCACATTTGTGCTGCACCGCCATTGGAATTAATTATCGAAGTGTCTTAATTGTGCTTTTTTTTTACATTGGCCGTAAAATTGAGGTGGTCTGAACTGCTGGTTACTGCTTTATTCCAATGGTGGTGATTTCGGATAGCTCAACTTCAGGTGGCTGTTTATAATATATATACGAGTGATATGTGTCAAGTATATTTGGAGATAACGTGTATTTTCAATTTCTCTGGCTTGTGGAGTAAACACGAAAGGCCATAGAAGGTGCAAGGTATTGCATGTTGAAGGCAAAAAGAGAAGCTAGCATGCGAAATGTCACGTTCCATTACTAACCATTGGCCCTTTTTAGGACTGGGCAAATATGGACACATGACATTTTACCGAACCACCAAAAAACTCTAACAGGCCTCTGCTGTCCTTCGCAGTATTACCGAAGAGTATTTCACTGTATATAGCAACTCTTAAGAGCAATATTTGACAAGGAGTTTCCTGTTGAATGTGTCAGGGGGGGGAGGATTTAGAGGGGGGCAAGGGGGTCCTGAACCCCCTTTTCTCTGGCAAAAATGCCCCCGGACCCCCCTAGCAGAACATCGCACCTTCGCTGCTCGTACAAGTCCTATGCCTGACCCCTCTTTTCCAAAAATCCTAGATCTGCCCCTGTGTGTCATATAGTTGAATCAACTGTACAGGAGTTCTTTGTGGATGCTACTGGACAGCATATGTATAAAGTTTAGTGAAATTTGGTTGAGAGGCTGTATTAGCAATCGTCTTGATCATGGCCTTTTTCAATGTTGTCATATCAAGGAAGTTTCAGTCAGATTTTCTTCTTGAATAGAAGAATCAGTCTCCAGTGAAGACTTATATCGATGATATCCTTGCCGACTAATCATAACTGATAGCATGTAGTTGAAGTTAGTTCCAACAATCAGATCAGTTTCCACTTTCCAACAGCAGCCCTGGTAGTTTGTGATCCAGTGCCTGGATTAAACATGTTAAACTGTGGTTCTAAACCGTTTATTTAAATAACTCAGTGCTGGGTTGTGGAGGTACATGACCACAGTAGACCTATTGAGAGGGGACCTGACTAGCTGACTGGTGTAGAGTGTCAGGCAGGGGCGAATTGGCATTTGGACTTTTTGGTATTTACTATGAAATGTCATTGCTGTTTGGTAAATATTGCAAAGCAAAACGTGAAATTTGTTTCAGTGATATTGAAATAACTTAACATTGAACACAACATTGAATACAACATTGAATACTTGGGACCTGAGAGAGTTGACCTTTCTTAAAAACCCTGTAGAGAAGTGCTAAGGAGTTATAACCGAAGTCTTGACAGCAACTCCATGGAAGTACTGGTAACTGAGTTGACATTACAGCCAATTTCATAGACTTGGAAACTAATCTCATAGACTTGGAAGGTCAACTTCAGAGGACGTCATGTTAATCCAGAATCCAGGACTCCCATTGGTTGAGGCATGTGCTCAGCCAATGAGATTTGGAGTTTTGTTTCTAAATATATGACATTGGTTTCTACCCTAAATGAAATTATTTTGTAATATGCTGTCCCTCTCAACATGTTCAAGCTGTTTCGAAGTGCTTCAGCAGGTGTAGTTATTTTCGAAAAATCAAGAGTCTGATTGAGTGTGATATGTAGATCAAGACATGTAACATCTGCTTCTTGACAATGCAGGTGCCATTTTGTGAAAAAAAAACAAATCATTCTGCTATATCTTGGACTTTAAAACTATCTTATATGAGAATATCTAACACTGCTATACTTGTGACTTTCTCTTAACCTCTAAAACAAGATCATAATTGGCTGCACAGATCAACTATAGCACCATTAGGGGACTTAGAATTGCCTTCACTCTATTCTTTATTGGACCCTCATGAAATGAGAATGCAGTATATAAACTTAGCTTTGTTTATCTAACATTCAACAACTGCACACACAGGTGCAGGGGCCAAACAGGTGTTTTTTTCTCTAACCTACTTCTAAACATTTTCAAATGTATGCAAATAGAAGTACGTTATGTGTAATGCAGTATATCATCCATGACATTAAAATTTTTTGTTTAGGTATTATATTATGTTTTTATTCTTCCCCATTCAAATAACGCACCAGTTGCTGTTAGTATGAAATTCTCGAATGCTCTTCGGTGGATTTTTGTATGTGTAGAAGTGTGGACGTCATATTGATATCTAATATTGAGGTATTTAATTAAGGTAACTTAACTTAATTTAAGTAATCTTTTCGTTCCATATCTTCCACTCGTTTATGACTGCTTATAAATACTATTACACATGTACCATGATTACACATGTACCATGATTACACATGTACCATGATTACACATGTACCATGATTACACATGTACCACGATTACACATGTACCATGATTACACACGTGATATTACATGACGCCAAATTTGCTCATGATCAAACTAACAGTGTTGTATTTTGGAAGAATTGGTCGTCATAATTGCTTTTAGATTATCAGCACAATCTGTGTTTACTCAAGGAATTATTTGGGCCACGAGTGTTTGTTATTCGTCATGTATACGTATTTCATTAGATTTGATATTCCGTCATTCTATGATAAAATGAGAACGAAAGCATTTGGAGATTTTGAAGTCAATTTATTGGATCATTTCTAATAACAGACCATACGTGGATTTAATCTTATAGAAGTATTTGCTCGTTATATCATAAATCATAATAACTCAAGTAAGTAATACTATGACGATTAATTGGTTGTTTTTGGTGATTGTTTTATGATTTTTAATACTATTATGAGGCATGGGCCCCGTTTTAGGGGGGGACAGGGGGACAAGTCCCCCCACCCCCCCACTTTTTTTGTACCAACATAACGATTTGACTGTTGGTGTCCAGAATAAAGGTCAATATGTCCCCCCCCCCCCCACATTTGGAAATGAAACGGGGCCCCTTTTATGAGGTATAGTAGAGGGATCTGGGTGAATGTTTCAAACTTATTTTGTAGGTTGCAGTGCAGTGTATTGAGTCAGATGACTGTTCATAATATTCTCAAGACTATTTGATGGTAGTTACAAGTTAGTCTCAATGAAGAAAACACTAATTTGTGTACAATTTCATGAAGTATGTACACCTCTCTTGATTTTACAATGTATAATCACATTTTACCTACTCATTATAGGTGTACATGTATTGAATACAGTTGATGGTTTTCATCATGTTGCCCATTGTATTGTTTAAGAAGTAATAAGCTGGAAATTGATGTGGATCAAATGCTCGAATATTTGGTACTTTTCTCTGTTTGTTAATAGACTGGAATAGACATTTTTGTGTCAAAATAGAACATTCACAGTGGTGTGTTTTTATATCAAGGTTAATCTACTTCATGTTGTGAACTTTTCCATGTTCTCACAGGGGATACCTGTATGAGCAGTTTCTAGCACAGTACTTTCATTACTCCGGGCAAAAATCTGAATTGATATATCTGTATGTCAAACACACAAGTGGGCCTAATTGACCTGCATGTTTGTGTATATATGTTTTCCATGTTTGTTGAGCTATTTTATGACCCTGCTGATCCAATATGTGGTATTGATTCACACAAATCTGTTCTGATTTCCATAAAGACCTTCGATAAAGTGGATCCATGGCCCAATGAATATTTATATATTTTTTTTTTATTAAAATATTTTTTTTACGACAAAATCGAACCAGGTCTGGTGATAATCAATATTCAGTCCCCCAAAAAAGCAAAATGTTCCATTTCCATCAGACATGAGTCACTGCTCTATTGGATTAGGAAATCAGTTCAATGAAGTGAAAAGTCTCCTTTTTGGTATCTGAATCATTATTGATCATGGTGAAGTCTTATAAATCCATGTGTGAACGATGGAAATTGAACCATTTCTTCTGGCATGTACAATCTGTGACAGTTTTTCCAAGCTCTATTTTATTATGTATTTCATGTATTTTGATTCATCAAAGAGACATGGTTCTTATTGACCTAGTTCCTGGGTTCAAATCCAGGGATAGTGGAAGTAGTAATATCAGGGTCATAAAGAGGTGTTTGGTCATAAAAGGTGGCAAATTTAAAAAAAAACTCACACGCACAAATTAAACACTATGCTGAGGCAAGTAAAAGACACCACCCCTTTGTGGTGGGGTAAATGTACACATAACATGGTGTGGACTCCAAGCCTTTTCATCTCGTCATTATGTCTGGCAGCTGATCATAATTATAATTATATGAACTTTATACCATTAGCATAAAGACAATTATTTTAAAGGGGGGAAAAAACAGCATTACAATTCATTAATGTGTACAATCCTATACGTGTAGGTGATCCTAGAACTGATGGGAGGAGAGCCTTTGTTGTGGTATTGCTGTTGCAATGCTGTTGTAATGCTGTGGAACTAAAGGGTTGGGGGAGGGTTAATCTCCGGGGGCCAATGTCCAATCGATCATGTGCAGACTGGATCCCTGACTCTCTGCACACATGAACACAGTCACGTATAATATGTAAGTATATGCATGGGGATGATTGTCTTCTGTCATGTTTATTGGTGATTTACTTGTTACCCTATGGTAGTACATGTACTAGAGTGGATTGTTCATCAGCAATAATCAGAACGTGTCTGGCATCCAAACTGATAGTCTTGCTCGTACAATAGGTATAATGTTGCAAGGTTGTGAACATATTTGATGGTAGTTACAAGTTAGTCTCAATGAAGAAAACACTAATTTGTGTACAATTTCATGAAGTATGTACACCTCTCTTGATTTTACAATGTATAATCACATTTTACCTACTCATTATAGGTGTACATGTATTGAATACAGTTGATGGTTTTCATCATGTTGCCCATTGTATTGTTTAAGAAGTAATAAGCTGGAAATTGATGTGGATCAAATGCTCGAATATTTGGTACTTTTCTCTGTTTGTTAATAGACTGGAATAGACATTTTTGTGTCAAAATAGAACATTCACAGTGGTGTGTTTTTATATCAAGGTTAATCTACTTCATGTTGTGAACTTTTCCATGTTCTCACAGGGGATACCTGTATGAGCAGTTTCTAGCACAGTACTTTCATTACTCCGGGCAAAAATCTGAATTGATATATCTGTATGTCAAACACACAAGTGGGCCTAATTGACCTGCATGTTTGTGTATATATGTTTTCCATGTTTGTTGAGCTATTTTATGACCCTGCTGATCCAATATGTGGTATTGATTCACACAAATCTGTTCTGATTTCCATAAAGACCTTCGATAAAGTGGATCCATGGCCCAATGAATATTTATATATTTTTTTTTTATTAAAATATTTTTTTTACGACAAAATCGAACCAGGTCTGGTGATAATCAATATTCAGTCCCCCAAAAAAGCAAAATGTTCCATTTCCATCAGACATGAGTCACTGCTCTATTGGATTAGGAAATCAGTTCAATGAAGTGAAAAGTCTCCTTTTTGGTATCTGAATCATTATTGATCATGGTGAAGTCTTATAAATCCATGTGTGAACGATGGAAATTGAACCATTTCTTCTGGCATGTACAATCTGTGACAGTTTTTCCAAGCTCTATTTTATTATGTATTTCATGTATTTTGATTCATCAAAGAGACATGGTTCTTATTGACCTAGTTCCTGGGTTCAAATCCAGGGATAGTGGAAGTAGTAATATCAGGGTCATAAAGAGGTGTTTGGTCATAAAAGGTGGCAAATTTAAAAAAAAACTCACACGCACAAATTAAACACTATGCTGAGGCAAGTAAAAGACACCACCCCTTTGTGGTGGGGTAAATGTACACATAACATGGTGTGGACTCCAAGCCTTTTCATCTCGTCATTATGTCTGGCAGCTGATCATAATTATAATTATATGAACTTTATACCATTAGCATAAAGACAATTATTTTAAAGGGGGGAAAAAACAGCATTACAATTCATTAATGTGTACAATCCTATACGTGTAGGTGATCCTAGAACTGATGGGAGGAGAGCCTTTGTTGTGGTATTGCTGTTGCAATGCTGTTGTAATGCTGTGGAACTAAAGGGTTGGGGGAGGGTTAATCTCCGGGGGCCAATGTCCAATCGATCATGTGCAGACTGGATCCCTGACTCTCTGCACACATGAACACAGTCACGTATAATATGTAAGTATATGCATGGGGATGATTGTCTTCTGTCATGTTTATTGGTGATTTACTTGTTACGCTATGGTAGTACATGTACTAGAGTGGATTGTTCATCAGCAATAATCAGAACGTGTCTGGCATCCAAACTGATAGTCTTGCTCGTACAATAGGTATAATGTTGCAAGGTTGTGAACATATTAAATGCCATGAATGAAATTTGCAACCTTGATGTTTGTTATAAACGTCAAGGTCAAGGGAGTACATTTTTGACAATGTGCTATTTCACCTCTTTACCCAGGTGGGGGTGTAAATTTGATAGGTAAAAATTTAAGATCTTAAAAATTGTGACCTAGAAACATCAACATAAGTGAAGCTCAAGTCTGTAGCTCTTTTAATTATTGGGTTGATGCAATTTACATTTTGAGAAATTTGACTTTGTGACCTTGAGAAATAGGTCATGGTCACTGATATTGGTTTAAGTTATTGGTTAAAGTTATACTTCAAGGTACTGTCGAGGTGGGGGGCCTTGCTCAGTGGTAGCATGCTGGGCTTTCAACCACTGGGTCCCGGGTTCAATTCCCCGTGCAGCCTAAGTTGGATGGCTGTTTCAACCGTCCTATTATTAGGTGCAGAAATACAGGACGTAAAGCCCTAATACACCGACCCCAGCACCAAGGTACTGTCTGACCTTGGATGAACAAGATACTCAAAAAAACAGTACTCACTGGAGAGAATAATAATACGTAATACTATAGTGCACTATAGTATTACGTATTATTATACGTAAAACAATGACAAAAACAATGGTCTTCAATAAGTAAAGTCTTATGTAACGAAGTGCAACAGCTGTGCCCACCAACAAAAATGCACTAACTGCCTTGATTTATTTCATTGTGTCATTTGTGTTGACAGTCTGTGTATAATAACCATACTTGGATATTTCCAGTGGGAAAGAACTATGTGTGGCATTTTGTGAACCTCATACTCTTGGCAAACATTATTATCGTTCATCATCTATGGGACTACGTTAGAGTAAATAATTATTGCACTATGTGATATGGGATATGTAAACAATTCCGTGATTGGACGTGCAGATTGTCATTAGCAACAGGCTGTGTTGTGTGTCATACTTCTGCTTAACACGAGGTGGCGATGTAATAGCTCTTGGATTGGTCCTGATGCAAGAGAAAATATGAAAATCAAAACTTGTAATACTCAAGATTCCTTCAATTAAAATAGGAAGAAAATGAATATATCATTGTAGTCATTTGACAGACACTTGCAAACTGCCTTTTTAAAAAGAAGTTGGGGCATTCCAACCCTCTGAAAAAGTAACAGCTGAGATTTGGCAGTTGAACAGTTATGGTTTGTTTTTAGAAACTTAGGTCTCAGCTTTCTGGGGAGGGGACCAACTGCGAGCAATGGTTGTTTTCAGTCCTAAAAACATTGCAATGTGTTTTAAACAGTTAGAAATGTTGGTCTTGAATCATTCTTTCCAGTTGAGTCATCCGGGAGGGTTCTACTAATTCAGAGACATTTTATCTTTGTCCGTTAAGATATCAGTGATAATTGAAGTCTCCTTTTAACTTTATTTTTATATGACCACAATGCCTGTATATCTAGCTATGCAATATGTTCAATATGGAGATATGAATAAACATTACACTATAGGCGGGTCATAGACAAGTGTCAAGAAGTATTCATTTGGTTTGCATGATATTCAGTCTCTTATGACCATGTTGGTAACATTCACGTCAATTCTTGGCACTTGACATGCTCTGGCCATATTCGTAAGTTCATAAATAGGTCAGGATCATTAAAGCACCAGCCTCCCTGGCAACACATGTATGCACATGGTCACATGTCTGTTACCAAGGATACCAGTAGTTACTGTTGCTAAGCTGTCTAATCTGTTTCCTAGGATGGAGAGTCGTGTTGTCTAATTGCCATTCAATTAAGACTCGTTAGATGCCTTAAATCAGTTAAGGAAACTCACTGGAGCATTAAATTGTTGGTGCGCACTCAGAAGTTTATTGCATTTCAATTTGGACTGTTTGGAATACATTGGCACACTTGTAAGCCTAGCAGTCTCCACCAAAAAAAAAGAAAAGGAAAAATCTACCAGGTCATTGGATTATCTGTGGTATGTTTTACAACACGAATAACCAGGATATTTAATGCATCGAATTAAATCAACATCACTCTCACTAAGTTATCAGCGTCAGGTTTTATCGAGCAATATCGTGTCATCACTGGGACAATTAAATGCAACTATTTTTGAAGTGAAAGATAAGAGTAATCACTCCGTCATTTTCCGGATTTGTGTACTTTATACATACTTCGAAAAGATGGTTCATAGCATGATTGTGAACTTGGCTGGAGTAAATTTTTAATAATCTGTTTCATTTACTTTCGATTGCTAGCCATAACAATTGAGGACTTCTACAGAGATCATCATGGAAGGTCAGTTCTGTTTCAAAAATCCTAACCTTTTTGGATGTTGATTCCATCTGCACCATTATTTTTACTCCCCGTTTGTGTTTGGGTAAAACATGTGCATTTTCATGTGGTTTTATTTAATGCTCACAATTCGATCACTTTTTTTTGTGGAATGTGGAATGATTTTTCTAACATTGTTGTGGTGTTTTCACATTTAAAATCACATTCTTGCACTCAGTTTGAACGATTTATATATAATCAGGATTTTCAGTAATTATTATTATTGAGATTTGTCTGTCATAACAATTATTGGTTGGAGTGATTTGCTTAAAATTGATTTTGAGATAAATGTTGAATTTATCTTTTATCATTATTATTACGTAAAAAATAAATTCTCTTAAAATTATGATGAAATATATTAGCAGTTGCAGTGATTTCCTTATTATAGATTTTGAGATAAAATGTTGAATTTATCTTTTATCATTACCTAAAAATTGAATTCTCTTTAAATTATGATGAAATGAATTAACAGTTGCAGCGATTTCCTTATTATAGATTTTGAGATAAAATGTTGAATTTATCTTTTATCATTATGTAAAAACCTCTGAATTCTCTGAAAATTATGACGCAATAAATGTACTGATAACTCGGGAAGTTTTGAGTGGTCTTCCCAGTACCAGTTTTCGGGACTTTACCATCATTATTCAATATTCATGCACCTATGATTGATTGATTATTATATAATTTAAGACCTACATGTAACGTTGTTGTTCTGAACCTGGCATAGGCATTAGTTGCAGTTTTCATATTTTTCTGCTTTTTCCCACTTTCGACCCCTTTACCCCATCGTTTGTTGGCAGCCTATTTCCTAACCCTTTTACCATGTTCAACTATGTTCAAGATACTGTAAGATGTTTACCCCAGTCTGTAGCTTAGCATACAGGTGTGCCAACCCTCAATGGCTTATGCATGGATTGTTTTGACCCAGCAGGATTGTAACCTTGGCTCAGCAATTCCTTTGTTCTGTGCAACAATAAACAAAACAATAAGCCCTAATTGACCAAAAGGTTCCTAAGCATTTTTTCCTTGTGTGTCACTCAAGATTTTGTGCTTGTAACATTGCTAAGCTGGGTTGTTAGTAACTTATTACGTGTAATTCTTCAAAATTTAATCCGATCTGTTTAGTCTGTGGCTCAGGCCAACTAGAATAGTGCAGAATTAGATTGGTAATTTGTCATTTCGCTCGTTTGGTATTTATAGATGACATAATTCCACAATAATTTTCAGAATTAAAATATTACTGGTGTAATATACAGGTCTTCCATGGATCACGTATGGCATAAAAAAGTTAAATATTGTTAATAAATTACAATGTACGAATTATATTTATTCATGTTTTGATAGTTGTTCGAAGCAGTGTGGAATGAATACTGATATCTCTCACCATGGAGTCTCTAGTGACTCCATGCTCTCACTTCTCTATATCAGTATATCAGTGGTAATATGAGGGCTAGCATGCCAACTATAGGCTTTATATTAGACATCATTGTTCATTCCCCGTGTGTGTTCTGTCACTGACACCTGCCCGACCATAGTCAGCACATTCTTGAGATGGTCATATCTGGCTGGCCATGTTGCCTGTAAAATTAAAATGCACTTTCACATTCAATCATTTGTCCATTTGACCTTGCATAACAGCATTGCATACTCCCAAACAAATGTGGGCAAACTGACCTCAATAATGCCCCACGTGACCTTGATGTTGACCTTTGACCCAGGTGTGACCTCAATAGGACACATGAAGACAAGTAAATCAAAGTTATATATTTTGTTTAATGTCTATGAAAAAGGGAAAATTCAATGACTACTCCATGACAATTAACCTTGTGGTTAGATCATTGAGTGACAAGAGACTCCATGGTTAGATCAGGGGTGAGACTGAGGTCCTCAGGACATGCTCAAGAGCTGTAGAGACTTTGGGATTAGTGTTGTCTAACCTTCAGTAACACAAGTTAACATTTCAGTGGTCCTGTTACTTTCAATCTGACATTACAAGTTTTTCATGGGCACATAATAGTGGCATAGCTTGTTAACAAATAGCAAGGTTATGCAGTTTGAATATCTAGTCCTTAAATTTAGTTACATTCGTATCAATTAGTGAATTAGATGCTAGGTTTAATTAGCTTCCATATCATGCATTTTAAACCTTGCACGACTTACAAATATCACTAGACACAGTTTTCTGAAAGTCCTGGGCCTCCTCGTGGCACGGGTGGTAACATCTTGGATAGGTAACACTGTGGGTGAAGACCTCAAACCCCAGTGGCCAGCACCGGGCTCTGCGCAATGCGCCCTCTACAGTTATGCTTGCCTAGCAGCTATCCCATACCGAACATGAATGTGACGAATGTGGATTATCTTACAGTTACCATAAAGTTTAACATAATATAACTAACTGTACACTGACCATTTTTACATTCTTGCTATTGATTGAAAGGCCATGTGTAAATGCAAACAATTTTTGCAGATTGTTCCTTGAAATCTTGCAAAAAAAGACCTCCTGCTCGGATGACCCCTGGTGTTGAATGTTAGAATCACCCCTGGTGTAAAAAGTGTTTATCACACCTCCGGCCTGGGAAGACCTTGACATTTGATCTGCACTCAAAAAGCTCCTTCATATACAATTTTCTCGTAAAGCATATAAACATAGCAACGTAATGTGTTGTTTCATGCCCAGAAAAACCTCAGCTGTTGATGGTCCGTGTCAAAATACATCACATCTATCTCGTTAGGACGGTGCAGTTTTCTTCTGAAGTAAACACCAAAGTTCCCGGATGCTCATTTTGGGTTTTTAAATAAATAAGTATCACTTAAGTCTCTTATTTATTCACTTCATGGTGGACTTGTAAAGAATTAAAACTTTGTTGTACAACTTAATTTTTTTTTAGTAAGTACAATTTATGGCCTTGAAATGGTCTTATTGAGAAAATTGTCTGTGATGACTTTTAATTATATGATATATTTTGCAAGGATGTAAAGCAGTGGCACAAAGTAGGTCCTATATGGTTGCCTTGTAGTCTATGATCATTATCCTGGTAAGAATATTTTTCCATGAATAATACCAATGCTAAGGTTCTGGTGGCTCCATGGTACAACTTCAGAAAATGAATGCCAGTGAAGTTTTTGCTTTATTAAAGTTACCAGTAGTAAACTGGTTAGTTAATTGCAAGAATACCACCATGCACATGAAGATGTCTAAGATCACAAATAACTTTTGGGTGTTCTGGCAAAGAAAAGCTGGTGCAAGTTTGCATGTCTATTCATCCAATGTGCCAGTATTCTATAGATATGCACTATCTTGACAAATGTTGTGTACATCTCATAAAATGCATCATGCTGGGACGCTGGCTCAAGATCGCATAATACGGTCAAAATTAGCCATTGTATAAAATGCATCATGCTGGGATGCTGGCTCAAGATCGATAATACAGTCAAAATTAGCCATTGTATAAAATGCATCATGCTGGGATGCTGGCTCAAGATCGATAATACAGTCAAAATTAGCCATTGTATAAAATGCATCATGCTGGGATGCTGGCTCAAGATCGATAATACAGTCAAAATTAGCCATTGTATAAAATGCATCATGCTGGGATGCTGGCTCAAGATCGATAATACAGTCAAAATTAGCCATTGTATAAAATGCATCATGCTGGGATGCTGGCTCAAGATCGATAATACAGTCAAAATTAGCCATTGTATAAAATGCATCATGCTGGGATGCTGGCTCAAGATCGATAATACAGTCAAAATTAGCCATTGTATAAAATGCATCATGCTGGGATGCTGGCTCAAGATCGCATAATACAGTCAAAATTAGCCATTGTATCAGCTTATGTACTAGAAACGAGGCAGCCTGAATTATGTTGCATTCTTCCTGTTGTGTTGTATCACTTTGTATTCTGGGTGTGTATCTTGGGTGTTTATGATCATTCACACTCAGTCTGCTGTCAGTCTGACAGGTGTTGTGATTCACAGTATTAAGACGTAGTTGATGTTTATGAAGAGGTGGATCATACTGATATATAACAAATATATAATGTGAAATAGATCTTGTAGTTGTCAAATTACAGAAATAGTTTAGGGGGAAGAGGGTCCTGGAGCTGGCTGTTTTCATTACAGCCTGATTGCCTTGTCACTCACAGTGTATAAACCATGACAGTGTCCTTCAACAAGCCATTTACACAGACAAATGTATTACCAAACTGCAGATGCGTTTCTAGGACCAGTGTATTTCTGAGTGTATTGGGGACTCTTATGTATAGGCTCCTTCAGTATCATATTATTTGCATTGAACATTATCTGCAAAAAAAAAAAAAAATGCTGAACTGATGTGATATTGAGAAATAAATATCTATCTATCTATAGTCCTGAGTACATGTACTTCAATTGTAATCTTGTACTTCAGTTGTTATCTTACTGTGTATTTTATTGGTAAATAATACTAAGCACCTCAATCAGATTGGCTAAAGAACTATTCCTGTGGTTGATGAGTTAGAAAGACGGGGCAACCACATTCGTGGGATCTTTTTGGGAGTGTGTATTTTAATAAAATATCACACAACATTAGTCCGCTGGACAGACAGAGATAATGAGCGTTACTCCGTATGAGTATGTATGTCTCAGTTTGATGGTTGAGTCTCTAGTTCATCAGCTTTCGTAGGGCGGGGGCCTAGCTCAGAGGTAGCGCTCTGGGCTTCCAACCGCTGGGTCCCGGGTTCGATTCCCAGTCGAGCCTAGGTTGGATGGCTGTTTCATCCTTCGTCTCATTGCCATGGTCTCTGCCTGTCCTAATTAGCCCAACTGGTGCAGAAATACAGGACGTAAAGCCCTAATCACCCACCCACCCCTCATCAGCTTTCGTCCAAGGTTGAGTGATACTCAAAGAATAATTGTGACCTCTGGTAGTCAAGGCAAAGAACAGCTCCTCCAAAGGTTCACGGTTCATAGTCTTGGGAAACTGAAGTCCAGAGGATGTCATATGAATCCAGGATTCCCATTGGCTACTTACTTATCTCCACCAATGGGAGGCCAGTCCCACATCCACATGACACTCTCAGGAGTTAAGTTTCTTAGTCGTTAAGTTCTGCTGTAAATGGCAGTGCTTTGTATGTACCTGATATCGATAATCTGGTCATGCACAGTCTTCCCGAAGTCTGCCAGACCGACGGACCTGCCGGCCAAATTTCATTCGGTCTGGCCAAAGACAACATATTTTGTAATGATATTTCATAAAGACATGGGCTCATTTTGACACTCGGTCCGGCGAGGACAGTTGAACTTCGGGAAAACTGCATGAAACAATACTTTCGCTTCTGTTTTTCATATGATTGTCATACTGTAAATTGGCATCTATCTATAGGTGCCTAGCAACTTACCCATCTGCAGGTGGAACCAGTGGATGCACCACCCACACTGATTAGTGGTACTGTACATCTGATGTCAGGGCTTGATGTGAACTTGAGAATGTTAACCCAGACTTGCACACTGGGGGTAAATCTTTACTGCTGGTGACTCAGTGTACAAAAAATAAGGAAAGTCACCTTCTAATCATATGTTGGAGCTAAAAGAAAACACAGGACCAGGAAATAGTGTTTCTTTCCTGCTCTTCTAATTTCATGCTTGTTAACAACCAGTGTTGAGCTCGTCAAGTTACTGGCTCGCGAAAGAAACGACAATGTTATAACCACGATTTCATGGGCCACAGCTTTCAATTAGCACTTTATGGCTCTTTTTCTTTCATTTTTTTTCTTGCTTTCCATTGTTTTGTTTTTTTACATTACTGCCCCAAATGGTTCTTTTGTAGGCCTTTCGACTGGTTACTAATTGTTGAGGAATTCATGGACATTTTATGCCTAAGGAAAAAAATAAGTCGGACTTTGAAATGGCTAGATTATTTTGGGCTTACCCTATAAAATACATGCTATAAGTATAACGTTGAAATGTCTATCTAACGTGGACAAGAAATTGTTGATCATTGTGCTGACGAGTTTGCCAACTTTATGAAAGCATAATATGCCAACTTTGTGAAAAATATCTGCATGCATAATCTTTTTGGCCAGCTCGTCTCAGCAGAGTATTGATAATGGCATGCCATGAATCTCGTGTATTGCTTTTTGTGATGTCTTAACTTTTTCATACATATATTTAAAAAAAAATTGTCTACTGATTTATGGCACTTGGCGTGAATCATCCATGAAAATGTTTTGTATGGAATTTTTGCTCTGGTAATTACATGGTAATAAATGTGCATATTTTGAGGCGTACATTTACCTTCGTCTTAAAAATACTTCCAGCTTTCGTTGTACTATCTTAAATGTATCATACAACCTCCAGCAGAGTCAGGCCCAGGCCAGCCATAGAACAGTGTAGAGTTTCTTGTTCTGAGCAAAAAGCTCACACAAAAAGGGCCATAAATGTCTGCAGTAAATCTCGAAACATGGGCTCTCTGACAATGTTTCTCAATGGATATTATTAGCCAAGTCAGAGGAAACTACTGTGAGAAACACACAACGGGTGTGCATCAATTGTACTTTGTGCATACAGCATAGACTTCTTATTTACTGTACTGATGTGGAGACATACATTGGAAATGTCTGCAAAACATAATGTAAAAGTCAGTCTTTTAGACATCTCTATTGCAACAGATTTCATGGACGTCATGTGAACATGAAGTATGCAGGTTCAATGCATTTGCTTAATCTGAATAAAAATACAATAAATTATCAAACAAAGTGTAGTTCTACATACAAGATAACACAAGTTTGGTATCCAGTCCAATATCGCTAACGAAAATGCATTTAAAAGATAGAACTTCTCTTAATTGGACTCATGTAAATTAGACCACATATCAATGACATCACAAATAGCAATAGACCAACTGACCATTGAGGAAATGTTGTTGGAATTGTGGAAGCGTTGGCTTACTTCAAAGGTTTAGCTGAGGGACTGTTATAGCCAATTGGGAGTCCTGGATTCATGACATCCTCAGGAGTTTAGTTTCCGAGTCTATGAAATCTACTGTAAACATAATACTTCATGCTGTAACGCAATCCTTTGAAGTAAGCCAACATTTCATCAATGGTCAGTTGGTCTATTGCTATTTGTGGTGGCATTGATGATGTGGTCTAATTTACATGAGTCCAATTAAGAGAAGTTCTATCTTTTAAATGCATTTTCATTAGCGATATCTGACTGGATTCCCAATTTGTGTTGTCTTATAAGTAGACATACACTTTGTTTGACAATTTATTGTATTTTTTATTCAGATTAAGCAAATGCATTGAACCTGCATACTTCGTGTTCATACCTTTTGTGTGTATCCTCACAGCTGACATTTTGTTCCTCATACTGGTCCATTCATGTGCACGTAACATTTTGCTAGCTTGCAGCTCTGATCTATACAAGCTGTTTTAACTGCAGTAAATGTTTCTATAGAGAAAAGTCTGCATTACATTCAGTGGTGTTTGATGGACTCAGTCACTTTGACTTTTATGGGCCATAAATATGAAGGAGTTACATGGTGTGGTAGTTTCTCTGAGCTCCGTGATATTCCGCCACATTACCATGTAACCATGGAGACTGATTGATTATATAGAGTAACTAGGTCCTACTGGGATTATGGCATTATGATCAGCACAGGATTATGTTGATCAGTAGTACTGCTGAATCGATAAATATTATTCAAATGTAGTGACTATTTACAGTGTATATTACCAGCTGTTTAAGCTAACTTACATATGTTAGTGGTCACTTTGCAATGTACACATTGAGAAGACCAGTCCTGTTCATACTGGATCTTAGAACATTGTGTTGCCTTTTTAAATGAGATTTTCGTATGTTGAATCAGAATTGGATTTTTTTAATGAGATATTTTCGTATGTTGAATCAGAATTGGATTTTTTAAATGAGATTTTCGTATGTTGAATCAGAATTGGATTTTTAAATGAGATTTTCGTATGTTGAATCAGAATTGGATTTTTAAATGAGATTTTCGTATGTTGAATCAGAATTGGACTTTTTAAATGAGATTTTCGTATGTTGAATCAGAATTGGACTTTTTAAATGAGATTTTCGTATTTCCAACTGTGGAGTATGGTGTATTATATTAGGAAACATTAGCAGAAAAGAAATGTACGCACTTGATGATTGGAGCATTGTGGTTGCCTCATCCAGACCCATACGTTGTTGCTCAGCTTGCTGTATTACATGGACCACAAGGAATGCCAGCATGCTGTTTTATACTCTAGTGCATATTGACATTTCAGCTGAATCAGCCTGAATGTGCAAGCTGATTTGAAGGAAAATACGATTAAATAGAAAAGAGTACATTATTTTCAATGTTGATGGATATGTTTTCTGTTGCTGAGTATGCTGACCTTAGTGGCTAAAACGGTCATTAAAAAATGGTTAAGAATGATACAAATATGTTGTGCACGTAGCATGTTACATTGTAAAACTTGGTCAAATATGTTGTATGTTCCTGTTTATCGTTGAACAGACTGGTCTTATTGTATTTTTGCACAACTTGTTTTTTCCAGTTGTTGCTGCGAGTTATACACTGTTATATATACAGTATCTTATTAATCTTATTGTTATTGCAGATTTAGAGATTTCCATAGCATTTTTGTTTATTTCTTGTTTATTTTATCTTGTTTGTTGTTGATCAATTTATGCATCTTTTTCATCGTAACCCGATGCAGTTCCTGCTGTGAATCGGTTGCTAGGGTAAACAAGTGCTTAGTTACAGGGGAAGGGGGTGTTTAGGTGGGTGCTGGTGGTGGGGTAGAAGTTGGCCTGGCTGCTGCTGCTGCTGCTGCTGCTTATAACCCCCATCACTAGTTGCAGAAACTGCAGTTGCCATCCAGCCTGCAGCATCATTGTACATCTCTTGCTCTGTAGCAAATACTGCTGGCTGAACAAGTCCATGTTATTTCATCTTCTCTGATCACTATAATGGATTTGTTCTACTCTTAGGCGTATTATAGGAACACGGTGCATGGTGGTGTACCACAGGGAGGGGGTATGCCCCCCTCTCTAAAAACGAGACCCCTGAGTCAAACTTCTGGGAACTTGTGGATTACTACTTTACTCAAGGTTCTGTATCAGATATTCATTTTCGTGAAGGGTAAACAGTACAGGTGTCAGACGCAGGCAACATCAAGGTGTGTTTGAACTGAATGCTGTGTCGTATGATGAGTATCCCAAAAACTGCCTGCACCAAACTGTAAATTAAACATTATTTGAAAATTTTACAAGATCACGAATGGTGACAGGACATTTCATCGAACAAGTTTGTCGTTCGGAAGTTGTTCTACAGCGACTATTTAACTCAAAACTTCCTAGAAACATTCCAAGAAGAACCTAGGATTTACCAGGAGATTTAAGATATCCCCCCGAGGGAAAACTAGGAATACCAGGAGTTGCAGGGGAGCACCGGGGTTTCCAAATACTCGAGATTAGAGCAGAGGTCCTAGAAAGATTGCACTAGCATCTCTGAAGTCAACAAACTGAGTGTGGTATTAGATGCACCCCACCATGGCTCCAAGGCTGAGCACTCAGCAAGGCCCAACAGGTATATAGTTGTATGTGTGTGTTATGTGTGTGTTTGAGTGACATGTGTCATCTGCGGGGGTCCTGGGGGATGAGGCTGTCAGGATTATGATATGAATATTAATGCATTCCTCTCCAGTATGACAATGTGATGTATGTTTCCATTCTCAAAATTAAATCAGAATCTCATCATCACCCAAAAAAAGACATTATAAATTGACTTCCACCATCATCTTTCATTTTATTTTATTCTAAAACTGGCTTATGTTTGCAATGATGAAATGCCAATACTGGAAAATGGAGCGCTGGAATCAATGGGATGCATTTGTCTAATATTATATTCATTCAAGATGATGCTGTGGCATTTTTATTCAGTTTGAATTGAGTCATGCATGAAATGAGTCGGATGACAGTGGTGTTGCTTAATTCTGTCTTGGAGGGTTAATGTCTGTGCTTGGGAGGCAGGGATGTTTTGTCTGGATCAGTGGATGGCAAGTTTAGTGACTTTATTGAAATAGCCTAATATATACCAAAAAAAAGCTACATTATTAGAAGGAGAAAGAATGGGCCTGCTGTTTTGTAATACTGTGTATGGGAAAAAGTGAGTGACTGCATCTGCATCACATTATTCAGTAAATATTATCATCAAGTGTTGATATGTCAAGGTTATTACATGTACATGTTGCATATTTGGAAGATTTTCAGCAAGTGCAAAACTCCAATACTTTTTTTTTCCCCTCTATATCGTTCACAGGGCGAAATTAATAAAACGTTCAATTGTCATCCAATGATTTTTGGAGAAAAAATTCTGACATGATGGGACTAGTTATATTGCATTCCACTGTCTGAAAATAAAGCAAACTGGGTCATGAAAGTCATAACTTTCTTGGTTTGTGGTTTGGCACAGTGTCATGCAAATTTGTTTCAAAGAACAAAATTATGATATGAAGTATGCTTCAAATTGTGTCTTATTTTAGAAATTATCTTTTTGTCAGGCTACCAAAAATGAAAATACAATTTACAAGAAGGAACTGGCAATCAAAGTGATGCTGTTCTGTAAAATATGATATTGACGTCTAAACTTAAAACTAAAATTATCGTTAAAAACAAAAAATATTGTAAAATAACCGTCAAAGAAACGAACAAAATATGTCTGTAAATAGCTGTAGAAGTGTGTATGTCTGTCTGCCGAGTGTATATTACTGGAGAACAAGAGGATACTATTCGAGGCATGCCTGGCCCTTGTCAATACTGACATGAGTCGTGTGCTTTATTTATTTGTGCTGTCAAAGACTGAGCTAGGATAAACATCATGGGATTTTGTAACTGGCTGTTGTTAGTGCAAAATAGTCATAGCATAGTCAGCATCTAACATTATGCAAAGCAACTTGTTATTAGTAGTTCTGTTAATTTTAGGTTTAATGATATGAAAATGTTCAGGTTTTCTTACAAGTATGAAAGTTATCACGATTGTATTTATAAAATGAAGCTTTTAACAGATGTTATTTTGTCAAGATTGCATAAAGTTTGCAATTTAATAAATGTCTAATTATATCATAGCAGCTAGATGTTAAATATATATCTTTTATTTGACAGCTTCATGTCATTCATTTTGTGTCACAATGTAAACCGAAAATAAAAGTATATTAGAAAAGTAGTAAATAAACCTAGGTTCCAGCTACAATACAATACAATAGCAACAATAATATAGACTTTTCAATTTAAAGTTCAATCTTGCTATATCTATATATATATTATCCATAACAAATGATCTAACACACAGGTAATGAGAACATTAATAGGAAAGTATATACATGTACACAAATTTCAAAGGATTTTAACAACTCAGGCTCTTTTGTTATCATGATGGTCTTAAATTTATCTTCATTGTTTATAGTTGCTGCAAATTATCTATGTAATCATTAGCTATTTCAAGGAGTTCCCCATGACTAAGTTTATTATGCGGACATACTATGAGGCTATAATATGTAATTATAGCGTGAAGCTAGATATGAAATATGTATGCTTCAAATTCATTGTTATCAAGGAGTTGGGAGTATAAGTTTCATAATCGCTGATAATTTTCTTTTCTTCAAAACCTAACTATTAATGAGAAATATCAACTGTATTGCATTGCTTATCCACTCAGTCATTAGAACTTGAACTGACCATGCAGATGTAAACAAACCCTGTTGAGCCAAGCATCAATATAGAGGGGGGTGGCTTTATTGACCCCCCTTACAAGCCATTGCGTAAGGCGGGACTAACTGCCCAGTGTCCAGCAAGCAGCCAATCAGCGTTTTATTGCTTTGCGGTGGCAATTTCGACCTGCTGCAGCTCGGTCTTTAACCATGGTATCTAATACTGAATTTTCACGGATGGTTCTCTGTATTTCCACCAGGTGGCTATGACCGAATACTGCAATTCTATTGGCTGAAAAAGTTCCCACCCTTGACTCTGATTAGTTGAAGCAAAGCGCATCCTAGCAGCAGTATTTTTAGTGCATTTTCATGTATTTAACATCTTTTCATTTAGTTGATTTTTGTTTATTTCCCAGAGAAAATTATATTTATGGAATCAGTTATAAATGACCTACTATGTCTGAGTAAGTGATGATCTTCAATGTGTGAAAAGCAAAATGAGTTATAAGAGGAGGGGAAAGACTTATGTCTTGCAGAATTTAGGGCTGCTCAATGAAAATACTTTGTTGCCACTTGTAATCTATGTGCTTATAAGATTTGTTTTAACTAAGTGCTGACAAAGATAGCTACAGATATAAGTAGCACTAGTTATCCCAGTTACTACAGATAAGAGTGACCACTTGTAGACTTGCTTTTGTGGCCTACTGTGTACCTGTGCATGGCTATTTCTTTATCTGATAAACTTCTTCCCTTATCTCCATCTGAATGGAGCATTTGCTTGAGGCAGCTGGACTTCTTTGCCGTGTACCATTATATACCACTGACTGTGACTTCGGTTTCTAAAGCTAAGTCAGTTGCCATGGAAACGCGTTTGTAAGTGGTCATTTGAGGAAAGTGCGGACTTGGGAGTTGGATGCCTCAAGTGAACATTATAGCTCCTTGTGGTGAGAAATGGACTTCTCAAAGATTTAGTGTGGACAAAATGAGAGAACGAAATGTGTTGTCAGGTTGGTTGCATTCACCATGTTATTAATGAGGCTATATAATAAAATTATGTATCTGATTTTGATGGGGAGAAAAACTGCTTTAATGCAGAGGGATCTGCCGCCAAACAGATAAAGCGCAATTGGATGACTTAATTTATTGTAATAAAAATTACATAACTCCGGGTTCTCTCTAGCATTAGCCACGTAGCATTATGCTTATCCAATAGCCATGTGGCTAATCTAATTTTGTACTTTATCATTTGTGGCTAATTTTCGGATGACCATTTACTGTACAATCTATCCAACCATGGCTAATCATTTTTAAAGTGGGGAGAGATCCCTGATAACTTAATAGATGACGTCATCAAGCAATGCATATCTGCTTTGATGCCAGTGACCTCTGGTGGTGGTACTTCAGCTCCCGAAGTAGCAACTCCATTACCATGATTGCTCGTTATCCTGTGTGTGCATTGCATGTAAAGGGCCTATAGTTATAACCATGGTATATCACATGAAATGATAAAATATAAGGACCTTATTGATTGCTTCCTTAATTTCTATATGACTATCTACAACTGATAATAACTGATTCATTAGCTTACACATATTTAGTGAGCCTTGATCAAATTAGGTGATTTTTCAATCATTTAACATTTTAGAAAATAGTAATTTTGACATACAGTTGAGCTTTAATGCTGTGGAATGAATTCCAAGAGAAAGATATGAAATCACTAGTAACTTTGTTATAAGTATAATAAGTATACATGTAGCATGTATAACAGGCAGAGTAGGTGGCTGTGCTGGCATTTGGTTGTTGTTGACTAGAGCAAGCCAGTCCCACATGAGGTAGTGTGTTGCCTCATCTCCCTTGGTGGATATTTGTGGCCTGCCTGGGGGGACCTGGTTGGGTAATGTTGTATTCTGCTTATGCTACATGATATGGTCATATCATCATGTGCTGTGGGCTGCTGTATGTCATGATGTGTAGCAAACAAAAAATCAGACGCATAAAACGTACTGCTTTATGGTGTTGCTTTTCCTGGCTTTCCATACTAATTACACACCAATAGAGTCTTTTCACTGAGCAGCCCTGAATACAGAAGGACATAAGTCTTTCATCTGTTATTATTACTCGCTTTGCTTTTCAGACACAGTAGATCATAACTAACGGATTCCAGAAATATAACTTTCTCCGGTTAAAAGCTGAAATCAATTGAATGATAAGATGTCAAATATACATTAAAATGCACTAAAAATACTGCTGCTAGGATGCATTTTGCTTCAGCCAATTACAATTAAGGGCGGGAACTTTTTTAGCCAATAGAATTGCAGTATTTTGTCATACCCACCTGGTGGAAATATAGCGAACCTTCCGTGAAAATCCACTATTAGAGAAATGGAGGAACCTATAACCACCATAACGTTGACTGAAGTCTTTAGATATAAATGGTACATCTAGAGAGGTTTCTTGTGGTAAATGCACCATACTAACTCGGTTCTTTTACCCAATCTAATGTTGAACTTTGCTTTAGGCTTGGTTGTGTGAGATTTTTGGTAGCAATGATATGTTGAAATAAATGGATTGTCCAGTGGTCTCTCTGGGCTAGATTAGAAGGACTGAGAGAATAAATCAATGTCTGACTATAGCCCAGACTGACCAGTGTCCAGTAGAAGCCACCTGCTGTTCTCATCAAACGCTATTGGTCAGCAGTGGTCAGCTGGTGGTCATATCTCTTGGTCAGCTGGTGGTCATATCTCTTGGTCAGACTGACCACTGACTTTGGATACCTGGGTTAAAGGTCAATGCTACAAATGCAACTTGCTTCAGTATGTTGGGTTTGTATCATGGAGCCACATGGTTTGTATACAAGGTATGCATTATATAAGCAGCTGACTAGGTGAAAAACAAACACGTCTATGATACTGAGATGGTTGGGATTTCCCTATGAATAACTATTTCCTCTGTGCTCAGAAACAGCAAGTTATTTCATTCATATTGTCAAAAACATTTTGGCAACATTTTGCCCACTTGTCAACTTATAAATCTGTTTTTTTAGGCTACCTGTACATTATTTTATACTCACTGGGATATATGTACCCTCATGGTTTGATCATGGAGGTACCATGGTTTGATGTACATGGTTGTTTACTCCTAGAGAGATCTGTAGACAACACTGTCTTGCAAACTAATGGACCATTGATGCCCTGGGCTACTGACCTGGGTGGTGGTCAAGATAGCCACTGGTCAGTGGAGGACTAGATTACTACTAAAAGTCCCTGGCTGGCCTTGAGCTTTTGAAGGTCTTCAGCAAAGTCAAAGGTCACTGTGTAATGGGACTATTATGGGACTTGAAGTCATGACCTTGGATGGGCCTCAAGGTCATCAGATGACCTTGAAGACTTCTAGTGACATTGAATGATTGATTGGAAGACGAATGGGAAGATCCATTGTGATAGCTACAGACACTGGCAGTGATTGGTCAAAGGGCTTGGGCAGACTGTTACACCAAATGCAGAATGGACTATCTCTAGCAGAGTAGACACTTGGTTAGAATGATTTAATGGCGACAAGTGTAGTTTGTTCTTTGGGCTAATAATAAGCATAAAAAATGTAATGTACTCGTGGTAAGATTACATCAAGGTGTCATTGAAAAGACCTTCAATTAGAACTGACTAATGACTGAGAAATTTTCCAAAAGTGGTGCATAGAATATGTAGTATCTCTATGGAGTCGAGAGTTAATCAATTGTGGTATGTACTATGTTAGTACATGTAGGTCTACTACAGTACGTGCAATATGGCAGCAATGCTGTGATATTTTGCCAAGTGATTGCTTCAGCAAATTTTTCACTGATTAGTGTTTGCTTTGTATGTGAAAAAGACTGACATCATAAGAACTACTTGAAAGAGATTATGACACTGATGTGGTGATGAGAACCACAAGTTATGCATGTTTTCCTTCCTTGTCAACTGCATGTGGGTGTACCGTGTACTCCGGGTGGATGCATCAACTGGATACACGTACATATTAGTGCATTTCTGGTCTGCCATGTGCTGGGCATACTATCCATTTTATCAGAGTGAGTAATAGTGATGCATACTTCCCTTACTCAACTGAGTGCACATCTCAGCAACAGGAATCGAGGCATCAGCTCAAAAAATAAGAACTTATGAGAGAGAAAACATGAGCAAGGGCAGCAAAATAAGAGAACTGTTTGTTTTCCTCATACTTCCAATGTGTTTGCCATAATGTGGGTTTGCAGGAATGTTGGTCCGTGTAGTCCTGACTTCGAGTGACTTGAGTTTCATGGAATAATGTTCATTGTGTTCCAATGGTGTTATCAGCATGATAAGGGTGATCACTGTGTCGTCACCTCACAGCCCACCGACCTAATTATTAAAGTAAATTGATCAATTTCTCTTATAGTCTATAGGCTGTCTTATGGTATTAAACAGTGTTAAAGGTCTAACAATGAGGTTGCAGATTAATTAGATGTTCATGTGCTGAGTTTACGCTATTCTTGTTCTGACAAGCAGGCAATTCAGACAAATTGGCTAAACTCAAAAAATATGAATCCATTTCTCTTGTATCTTTAAGAGCAGATTTCTTCAGTCTATACTCAGCCAATCCGCTACATAGTTTAACCAATTATTTTGTTTAACTAGGCAAACTAGCAAAGAATGTCCAAAATTAGGCCGCTGGGCATATAGGTGACTATTGATGTGCTCAGTAATACTTCCAACTTGATTGTAAACAGATTGTCTGCATGACCTCTCTTATTGTCGGTGTTGATGCAAAGGGCATTTAATTTTTGCTAGTTGCTATGATGAAGTCTTCAAAATATGCAAAATAAAGGAGGAAAACGTATTATATCATGTTTAGCGCGTCAATATCATGTATTGCTCATACCCTAAGATCTGCTCGTCCAATATATCCATGTCTTAGCATGCCCCGTGTGTATTTTTCTTGGCTCAATAAAGCGGAAGGTGAGAAATGTTTGCCACAGGTGGCGCTGATAATACAAATGCTGACTGCATCCCTGGAAAGTGCTCAGTAAACATGTTAGATCATAAAGTGGCCAGATCATGCTTCTGAGCTACTCTAGAAATACTTGTGTTTGGTGTCCAGTACTTGTTGTTGTTTGGCTGGATTTGAACATGTGGTATATATCCGTAATAGCCAGTTTTTCACCTACTATTTTAGATAATTTCTACTAATTTCCAACAACATATAGTTTAATGGGAAGTCTTTTTTCTCATTAGTCTAATAGATGCTCTTTAGCAGGTGTTTAGTGACTTAGCATTAAGCTTAGCATTGGCTGCACGAGTGAGTCAAGCTAAAGATTCCTAGAGTCAAGTATGACATTGAACTGGTTTTTAATTACTATAAATTATTCATTAACTTGAATTCAGTGATAACATTTCTGAATCCTGTACAACATAGGCTTACTGCTGATCGAGTTGTCATCCCTGCATCTCATTTGTGATATGGCAATCAGATTTGACAGGCAGGACATATATATGGGCAATTAGCATATCATGTATCTCATGTTTCAGGTGTCATCATGACCATGACATGTGAAAGATCATAGAGCTGATCATTGCTCCATAAGAGATGTGCCATGGACCATTATGAATATTGGTGCAGTCTTCACAATCATCATATACATATAAGGAATAGATATTTTACTGTACAAAGCGCAAATCGTACATACTAATGATGGTTAAAACAAACCGGTCCATATGGTCCATATGCCCATTGTTGTCTTTTGTTGTTGTATTGTTCAACCAACTTCATGACTATAAATAAATTGTATTGTTATTATTGTTATTGTTAGACTAATTGATGTGAAGATGTGTTAGAATGAATCAGAATGAACAGTGGATAGAGCCATGATTATACATGTAGCATATCATCCATGGCCCAGCCCTTTCCAATCGTTTCATCACTACACACCCTGCCATCTGCTGCTGATCTAATATACCTTCCAATGTAATGGCTCACTGAAATTGTTATAAAATATTAACTCTTTCATGGCAGTGGTTTAACTCTTTGCTCCACAGGCCCGTAGCCAGTCGCTAGCGTTGAGTGGGTCTTTTTAAAAAAATTGTGGACTTTCGATACAAATTTTTAAAATAGCATTCCCTGATGTGGATCAATGTATGGACATGGACCAAGTTGGGAGGGTCAAATGACCCCCTCGACCCCCCCCCCCCCCCCCCGGCTAGGGGCCTGCTTCAAATTTACTGCAGATATATGCTCCTCTTCCTACTTTGAGCTTGTTATTAAAGAACAGTACTAATCTTGAATTCTGGGCAGGTTGTTGTAGAATGCTGTCACCTGTGTTTATCAAGAGAACAGGAAGTGGCTTGATGCAGTTGCTGAGGGCTGAGTCAGCAGCAGGTGCTGCAGCAACTGACCTTTGACCCCAAGGATGCTCTGCATCATCTCACCTTCCATGGGGTAGAAGATGGGCATGTTTGATCCTCAAGACGCTTTTCCGTCTCGAGATCTTGCAGAAGTGCGTTGTCCTTTGTATTCAACATTTGTTTATCTTTACAAATATAAGAGTGCCATAGGCCCAGAGATCTATACATATAATTGTATCATCATCATCGTGCAGTTTAAAGTCCATGTTTCCTCTTGGACAGGGGTTAGACTTTTAGATAGCAGCTCTCAGTCTAAATCATATATATGCACTGTATAATGATACAATGTAATTCAGTTTTCAGAATGATGATGATCTAATTTGGTACAATAAGAATGATCGAGTCACAGTTGACGTTTAGTATCGCGAAAGTTAATGTCGAGGTGCACAGGCGCCATAAATATAATTATTATACATCCATCGAAAGGTTGTTTTCATTCTCTGTGCAATTCTAAGCATCATTCACATTTTTCAGATGGGTTTTTTCTCTGTATGGGAATGTGATTAATGATCGTCAATGCATTGCTCAGGGAGCAAATTGCCAATTATAGATGTGGCAACAAAACATGCCCAGAGTTCCAGAGGTCATTGCTATGCAAGAGAGAGATTTAACTCATTAGTTCAAAACTCGAGAGATTTTCTATTTGCCATTTATCATCACCCCCAATAATTCTTTGCTGTGAAGCGAATTAGAGGACCCCCCAATCGTGATTTGTTTATTAATTATGTTAATAGTTGGGCTTACTTATTGATTTTCTCATTACACGTCTTCCAGAATGCAATTAACTACTCAAAAATTAATGAGCGGAACTTTTTGTTAAGAAAAGAAGAAAAAAACAATAAGTGCTGAGCAAAAATTGTTTTTAGTTAAGATTGAAGATGTTGCTTTGCACTGAATTCCATTCGAAGTACTATTTAGCAACCAAACCAGTCAGGTTCCAATTTAGATCATCAAAGTTATATCCGTAGGTTTGCCTGTGGTGTATATATGGAAATTGCGTACTTATATACATCATTTTACATGTTTGTTTTGTAATATATCTGATGGCACTTTGTCTCTTTCTGTTACAGGGCAGTGCAGTATTATCGTGAAAAATGAAGAAAACAAACAAAGCCAATGGTTCCTCCTCAGACAAGGCGTTGGCCAGTAAGGCAGCAGTGAGTTCAGGCTCATCATCTCCACCTCATTCCACCAAGTCAGACGGACCGTCTCGCAAAGCTTCAGCCTCCGATAAGGGAGCGTCTAAACCTCTGAGCAAACAGTCAAACTATCTAAGCAAGAGCTCAGACAACCTGGCGAGCCAACTGAGAAGGAAGGCCACGGCAGCCGCTCTGTCACAAAAAGAGGCAAGCAACAAGGAGAACACCTTCAAGCAACCCACCACCCCCAAAACCCGCACCCCCAAGTCGACCAGCACGCCTAACCCGGGCGCTAAGACACCCGCCACCATTGAGGCTCCAGGCACTCCTATAAAAAGGGCCCAGAGTGCCCAGAACATTACCAAGACCCCAAGTGGTCCGAACAAGCAGGGCAGTGCAGTGAAAAGGGCTTCTAGCACCCAGAACATAAGTGGTGGCAAGGGTCCTCGGCAGGTACGCATCTCAGCCCCTGCAAATATAATGGCATATAATGCCGAACTACTGGCAAGTTTTGAAAAGGAAAAAAAGGCTCTGGAGAGACGAATCTCTGAGCTCATCCAAGTTGCTGAAAACAGAAAGACTGAAGTAGAAAAACTCAAATTTGAAGTCAGGAATCTCAAAGAAAAGGTTCCTGATGATGAAGATTCTGCCGATCAATTTGAACTGTTGCAAAATGAAAACAGACTTCTCAAAGACAGACTTGCTGAACTTGGAGTCACAGTTGAGCAAGTGACAGATAGTGAGAAGTTGTCTTTGTTGAAAAAATCATCTAACAGTGAGAGTGAACGAAGCAGTGAAGACCATGGAGGGTACAAGGGTGGAGGGGGATCCAGTCGTGCGGAGGTTGGTGACAGTGTGGTCGGCGACATCGGAACGCTAGGCACAGTTGACTCTGAGCTTGGTCTCTCCGTCGGGGACCTGACGTGCATGACACCAGATCATCCCTCTTGTCTCTCCCTGGACAACTCCAACTGGGACAAGCAAAGCAACAAAAGCAGTGATGCTATGAGTGAAATTTCTGTTGCTTGCCTCCAAGACCGAATCCTACAAATGGAGGAAACTCACTACAGCACAAACGAAGAATTGCAGGCGACGTTGCAAGAACTGACTGACTTGCAAGACGCTGTGAATGATCTCACATTGGACAATGAGCGACTCAGTGATGAGCGCAGTGTTTTACTAGAATCTCTCTGTGCTCAGACTGAAAAGTTGGAGAATGCTCGTATGCAAATCGAACATCTCAAAGCTTTACTTTTGTGTGACAGTGACCATAAAGACAGAACTGAAAATGAGAAACAGTTGGTTTCTCTGCTTAAAAGCGCTCAAGAGGAACGAGAGGAACTGAGACTCAAACAAATGGAGATGAACAATTCATTGTCAAGCATGGAGAATGAAAATCGTGAGTCGCAGGACATTATCACTGCCCTCAGGGATAAAATCCACATTCTTGAAATGAAAAATGAAAGCCTTAATGCTGATAAACGTGCACTTGATAACCAAGTCACTGAACTGAAAGAAGCTGCTGAGAAGAATCAGATTGAGATTCAAAGATATAAGACTTTGTATGAAAATGAGAAATCCAAAGTGACTGAATTAGAGCAGTGCAGAAATGCGATTGACAAGACTGATTTGGAAGAATTAATTGACAATACCAGACAGGAAAAAGACAAAGTGGAGGCCAAGCTGGCTGACATTCAAAAGGAACTTGCGGTAACTCATAATCAAGTCAGTAAACTAAAAGAGAGTTTAGCTAGTCAGAGTGAGGAGATGAAAGTGACAAAAAATAATGCCAAAACAGAAGTGCAAGACCTGAAATACAAGATGGAGAAGATGACAGAGGAGAAAAATGACATGCAGGCTGAGATGGACTCGCTGCGGGACCACATCGACCAGCTGCAGTTGGACTGCGATGCCTACCTGGAGGAGAAAAAGATGCACACCTCAACAGTGGGAGAGGTTCAGCAAGAGCTGCTGAATAATAAACAAAAAGTGGTTGAGTTGGAACAAGAGCTGAAAGAGTCGAGAAGCAAATACCAAAAAGAGAGGGATGAGTGGCAGCAGTTCCAGGCTGATCTCCAAACTGCTGTTGTCATTGCAAATGACATCAAGACTGAAACACAAGAAGATCTGGATAAAATTTTGTCCGAAAACCAGAGGATGAAGGAAAGAAATCAAAATTTGGAGGGGGAAATTGTGAAGATGCAAGAAAATGTTGAAAGATTAATAGCAATGAAAGAACTATCGAGGAGTCGCAGTGTAATTGAAAGTGGTGTCCTCACAGGTTTACGAGCGGCAGCAAGTCGAGGCCAGCAACAAAGTCAGTCAGTGAAGAACCTCATTGCCTCAATAGAGCATCAGGTGAAAACGGATCGCTGCACGCCTCCTACCTCTCCAGGCATGCTGAGCGAGACAAGCTCAAGGCGCAATTCCTCAGATGGTAGTCTAACGACCACTATCAAACTTGACTCGCCCACCAGGTCTAGTGTGGAGAGGAGGAGCAGTGTTCCGGTGGACACCTCTGCTACTTTTAAGTCTGCCCTCCGCAAGACACCAGAATCCAAAGAGGCACGCTCGCCTTTGTCTCATAGACACTCTGTAACCAACATAATATATGATAAGGCGCCCCCCACTATGGAAGAAACAAAGCTCTCCCCAACAGGGCGTGCAGAATGCGATGGTGGTAAAAAGTCTGCCACTGGTATTCCCAAATCTGTCCTGAAGAAGAGCAGTACAGTGTATGTATTTCTAGCTTTGTAAGCTGTTTGTCATGAACATTGCCAGCTACAATATCTTAAACCATCTCTTGGTAAATGCTCCAATTAATTGCATCATCAGTTTTAAGGCAGGAAATTTTGCACTAGTTAATCAAATAAGGATTGCCCTTCAGCTCGACTAAAGCACTGAATTTAGCACCAGCTGAGTTTGAACTTGGTCATCGACCATTTATAAAAACCCTTAAGTGTAACATGCAAGTTTGTTCTTATAATGCATAATCTAACCTGTTCTTCTTTAATTGCATTTCAGTGATGAGCCAGTGAAGTTGGACAAGACCTTTGGTATTCTGGGCGTAAAGAGTGACCCTCTCTCTACTATTGCGAAGCAGATGGGAGGTTCTAAAAGGAATGCACTTCTCAAATGGTGCCAGAACAAGACTGCCAGTTATCATGTAAGGCTCATTGTTAATCCCAAAAGTCTGATATAACCCACTCTGTATGAAAAGCATTAGCTTTACAAGTCAAGAAAATTGCTCAATATAAATTTTCTTATATTATTTGAAGGGTATTGACATCACCAACTTTAGCAGCAGCTGGAATGATGGTCTTGCATTTTGTGCTCTCTTGCACACTTATATTCCTCACATGATTCCATACAAAGACCTCAACAGCCATGATAAGGTCAGTACGCCAAACTTTTTCCTGTTCAATAATGCTATATTTATATGAAAATTGCTGTTTCAAAGAGTTAATGTAATTGACACATCATTTTGTTATACATTTTCTGCACTTCATTGCAGACAAGAAACTTTCCCCTGGCTTTCAAAGCTGCTGAAAGTGTTGGAATCCAATCGAACTTGGTAAATAATTTTATTCATTTTTAATACTAGTTTTTGCAACTTTTAACTCAAAAGATTTTCTAAGAAAAAAGTTGCAATAACATGAATTTTTCTAATTTCAAAATTAAAATGATGTAAAAATAAATTGTAGTTTCATTATGCGCATTAACAAATTGTTGATGAAATCTGACGAAACCTATTTTGTTTTTCAGAACCTGAATGACTTGATTGCAATTGAGCGCCCGGACTGGCAAGCAGTCATGGCATACGTAACCAGTATTTACAAACATTTCGAAGTAGACCAAAAGCAGTAATTCATTAGTTGCCTAGCTACTTTTATGGTGGAGTGGAATTCCTACATTTGTGCCAAGTTGGCTCTTGAAAGGTTCCAGAAAGAACAACATTGTGCAAAGTTTATTCTTTCACCTGTTCTCGTATCACTGCGAGAGTCTGTAAGTGTTTAGGTCTATCCTGAAATTTAGGGGTAACTCAGGAGTTATGTTTTATGATTGTGTAATATGTTTTAGAATTCAGAAGACAATTTTTCAGTCAATTCATCTGGTCTTCTTTATAAACATCCACGTGTTACAAGACTTTTGCTCTCCTATACATAGTTCTATTAATTCCAAAGGCTTGTTTATAAGGGATTTCATGCTTAAATAATATTTTGATGATTATTAATGTACATGTTTGCATGGATATTTTAATCTTCCAAAGAATTTATATTACGCTTCACTGTTGAGAATGTTGTAGACCTATATATATATATGTATCTTCCAATTACATTTGAGGTGTAGCTGGCATGACTTCCTGACATGTAACTTTGTAACTTCCATAAAAATGTGAAGGAGAGTTAGTGGCCTTATATAAGTCGGATGTAGTCAGTTGTAAATGTGTCTGAATGTAATGAGATGTGTGTGTTTGCGTTACAGTTTGGTGCTACATGGTTTAAATGTAAATCTATATATAAGCCGGTTGTATTTTAAGCATTTTAAGCTTGTAATCAAAGCAACCCTTGTTATTTATTGCCAATGTGTATGGCTTCCATACTGACTGATGGTGGTTTGACAACGAACATATAATAATTTATCCACTTGTCTGAGAATGTATGAGATATATATAACCTAATTTGTTAGACATTAAGTCGCAGTATTTATAAAATCTACACTATTACATGAACCTGTTAAATATATTGATCAGTATTATTATTTCAATCTTGTGCAGCTGAATAACTGCAAGCGATTCATTACAGCTTTATTATGACAACACTCGCTACTGGACTGGAGTGTTAAAATTTGTTTTTATTTTTTGCCTGAAAATGCTGCATTTTAAATTCAAGCATGGTTTAGCAGCATCATTAGTATTTAAAAGGGAATATGTAATCCATTTCAGCATGTAAATTTTCTGCAAGATCATTTCTACAGCATTGATGTCTTAAATCATGTGATCTCTTGTTTTACGCATGATAGAGCTGCACATTGCAGCCCGTTAGTCTTTTCTTTTATTGTACATTCAGTTTTACCACTCTGAAATAAACAGCTAGCTGGGATTTTTATTATCTCATAATAGAGATAAATGAGTCACCTTTAAATAATTTTGTGGACTGATTTGTAAAGTGTAAATAATTGCATTGTATATTAAATGTAACTTAAAATTGAAATCTTTTGAGTGCTTTTTCTTGGCGTTCCTGATTAACTTGACCCAGGTGGCACCACTTTGTGGGATGTGCTGCCACCTGTTGAAACTGCAGCATTTACTTGTGTCATCGGCATGATCAGCTTCAATGCAGTATTAATTGTCTGAAACCGTGGAACCAGTTCGAAAGCTCACATGTACTGAATTAGTGAATGAATAAATACCGACATGTTGTAAAAAAAGACCTGTATGCCAATCAACTGACAAAAGATTCATAATCTGGCCAAGACGAGACATTCAGGGATGAAACAAATGCCTCAATGGCACCACAGTGACACAACCCTGGTACAATAGCTTAAAGATTTCTCATGAAAAAAGAATAATAGAGCATTTTTACAATGTGACTTTAATTGGTACACAAGTCCATAACAAATTAGTAAAATTCATCTAAGAACAGAAATGTCATAATATCATGGCAAATGCTTCGGAAAGATGTTGATTTGATACATATTCCTCTTTAATGGTTTCCATTGCTCCACAGAGCTTGACTGCGAGTAAATGCTTGCACTGAAAAAATAAAGACTAGTATTATAAATACAAATTACAAGCAGGTACATTGTGGATTTAATTTTAAGACCTTTAATTCTCACCAGAAAACTTTCTCTTCTTTTTAACACTGAAAACAAAGAAGGTATGAACTTAAAAAAAAAAAAAGCAGGGTTAGGGGCGCTTAATATTTTATTTAAAACAAATTGGAGCTTCAAAACAGGAGGGAAACATCATTCATGAAAATTTTCCTTCTGCCTGAGACTTTAAATGGAACAGCCATAACTTCAAACTCTTTTCACATTTGAAACTTACCAGAATACTTAAAAGCTGGACATGAGCAGTAACTGCATGCTTTGGCCGAAGTGTAGGGCGTCCCTGAGCTGCCGATTACCTGAATATAAAGTTGGTAGTACTTTACTAAATAAAACATACATGTAAAAAGACAAATTTTGCAGAGCCAGATGTTGGCATAGCAGTCTCATACTTTTATCTGAAATTCTAAATCTGTAAACTTAACTTATTTTGCAGCTGTTTGCATTTAATTGATACAAAGACGATATAGATGGTGCACTACTATAGTGGCCGCCATACTATTTTCAGTCAAGATATGGACACCTATATATTGCCACAGTGAAGGTACAAGGAAGGTTGATGACAAGATTTAAGAGTTAAATTCATTCTCATTTGAAGTTGATTTATCAATATTATAGAGATGTGTACCTGATAAAGAAATCTTCCACTTGGTGAAACCAACTTGCTAATTCTGTTTCGATCAACAAGATCCAGCGCTGCCAATAACACTTGTCCCTCTAAAACATACTGAAGGCTGAAAAAAAATAATCATTGAATGATAACTATTAGTTATATCCCAAATAGGCGGGAGTTAACTATGAGGGATCTAAATAACTTATACCATTAGGCATATACCAAATTTTTCGATCGTCTGTCTTGTATTAATGCCTTTATTACGCATACCTTTCTATACGTTTGCACTCAGGAGGGAGTTAACTTATATTTTCGTTGGTTATATCCCGCAAAAGAACACTAGAAAGGCGACGTGGTGGAGTATAATTATAATTAACTGCCCTGGCCCACCCTTTTACCTCAATTAAGTAATTAATTTAATTAGGAAATCTTAAGATAAAATTAGTATATTAGGGCCTATATACTCGTATATATACTTACGCTGATAAAACTTCATCTGTGACTGAAAATAATTATTGGAGGCTTTATAACTTAATTAGCATTGTAATGAATGTGCATGTACACTAAGTACAACTTTGTAAAGTAATAAATAAAAAAGTTTTTCTTTTATAAAATAGCAAATAAAGATTATGCACTTGTTCCCTGTTCCTTGTACACTCTCTTAACTTCGGACAGCAACTGGTTCAATACATTTTCGTACTCCATATCCAATGTTTCACATGTTCCACTATCTTTCACATGCTGACTGTGTAGCTCTGTGTTTGTAAACATCAAAGGAGAGAATCGTATATTTTGTAGGGTGGACTTCGTGTGAAAACGCGCAGCAGTTGCCGTCCCATCATGTTTGGTGCCGGTGCTGCGTTCACATGCAAAGTTTTGCAGAAACCAGTCATTTCTAAAGTACCGCTGATCTCACTAGTGAGACATTTTGCAGCTAAAGGTACAATGAGTAGTCTTTTCGCTGAGATTTGTTATATCTTGTGACAGCTAACGAATCGTTTCCAAGTAAATGTATGCGCGAGCGATAATTGGTGTTTCTGGAGTGTTTGAATGTCCTTCAAGATTTTAAGTTGATGGGTAGTTGAATTGATTCATTACGATTTATTTTTGAAATTATTTCAGATCTAAAACGATTTTACAAGAATGTCACAATCAGTTTAGCTGATGGTAAGTCATTACATCAGATCATCTGAGTTGCAATTAAATTAGTGATTTCTTATTTCTAAAAATTAAATTTAATGTACATGAATGCCCTGAGTGTAGTAAACAATTAGAAAAGGAATTTCTCAGAGACTAAAATGCAAATAAAATGAAAAAATTATATGATATTTAGTTTGTTAAATGCACTGTATATAGTTAGTGATAACCTTGCATTCATATACTGACCAGTGGATTTACACTTTATTAAAATGTTTCATAGGGGGTGGTTATGAGATTAATCTTGACCACCGGAAACTGAAAACTCCCACGGGAACTTTATTCAAGGCACCAAATGAAGCGCTTGCAATGGTGGTATCCCAAGAATGGTCTTCACAGCGTGAAACAATCAAGAGACAAAATATGCACATGGTAATATAGAACCTGTATTTTTTACCAATACCAACATTTAATTGATTGAGTATAGCTAGCATAGTATCATCATTTTGCGGAATTATTCCTTTTAGACGCATCTGTGCAATACAGCAATGGATAATCCAACCAAAAGAAGCAAAGGACAAATTGTGGATGCAATAATAAACTATCTGGAAACAGACACAGTGTGGTAAGTATATTGACAGCCATTGATGTCATTAACATTAATCTTAAAAAAGTTGTAATCATCATATTAAAGGTTAATCTGAAGATGACTCACTGCTATGACTGTCTACTAAAGACCTATACAAATCATGATAAGGAGACAATAAAGCTTGGCGTTCACACTAAGTTATCATGGTTATTCAGTTCGTCTATGTGACATACCCTGAAACCTGTTGCTTGTCAAACATGCAGAAAGTTCTAAGAGTTCTTTACCATGCACTGAAACATATGACATATTATTCTGCTGCCTAGCTCAATGGAATTTCAAAGCTTTGTTGAAGTTTATGGGCTATAAATTATCATTCTGAAAATGTATGTTTTAATTTATATATCAATATGGCGTAATATATAAAACTTATCGGAATCACTTTGTCTTACAATTTTGTATGTTTATGATGTCACAATCATTGTGGTAACACCTGGCTGATAATTTCAAGGTGCCAACAGTCTCATGCCTTTTACTTTAAATTTATAAACAGTTACCGACTCGATCAGCCTCCTGAACTACACAGACTGATGAAAGCAGAATGGGATCCTTTGCTGCATTGGATAAAAGAAAGGTATTAATTAAAATGCCACTGGTAACTCTTTTTATAGTTTGCTGTATTGAATGCAATTAAGAACATGAAATTTTACTATATTTATTCTGTTCTTTCAGATATGAAGTACAGTTAGAGCCTACCACTGGGATTGGTGTACCGACTATTCCTGATAAAACCTTAAAAACATTTCGAGACCATCTCTTAACGTTCAATAATTGGGCTATTCTTGGTGAGCAAGTTTATATTTAAGAATTGACTTTGTCCACAGTTGTCACCCAGCAAAAACTAGAAATATCGCCCTGTATGTATTACAAAGCTACTGCGTTTTTTTTTTGGTTGAATTGTGAGTGACCAAAGACTGAAGTGCTGAAATTATTGAGCATATGAATATTATTCTTTATTAAATGGTCATAACTTCATGACAGTCCTAAAGATAGGCAGTTAAGTAAGCCTTGCAGTGTTGTTAATGATTTCCTTAACCAGTGTGAACTGAATAGGAATCGTTAATTCCCAAGATACTCAATCAACTATCTAACTAAGTCTTTATTTGCTACCTGTGAATGAGTTCCGGTTTTCTTTAAAAATACTCATTATCACATCTTGTAATAGATTCCAATACAATGACTGCCAAAGAGCAAATGTTAAATTTTTCATCTTCATGCATACCTTATAAGTTATGTTGATTAAAAAATGTACTTTTGCACAGGTTGGCTACAAGCAGCCGAGTCATTGAAATCTGTTGTGATAACTGCAGCATTGATCGATAGAGCTGTATCTGTTGAGAGAGCACTACAATTATCTGCATTAGAACTTCAATTTCAGGTGTTGTATATTGATATTATTTTTAAATTTTAATTACTCAAAATTATAATGATATATATGCTTAAATTAAAGAGACTGTAAATATTAAAGAATGGAATAGTTTGTCTAACTAAGAGACGCCGTCATTCTAGGGTGCATCATTTGAACATTGCTTTCGTTTTTTACTGCAATGCATGCTTCTCTCCTGCTGGTAAAGTTTACAACATTGGAGTTCACCGCAACATCGAAATTTCGCCACCCCAAAATTCACCGAAAGACATGATAAATTTCTTCTAATCATTATCATCTATTGCACAACTGATCTTTCATGTCATTGGCCATGTTCTAACACCGACCCAGGACCAAATGAGTGTTTTTTTTTATTGTTTCCCATTCACTTTACTTTTAAGGTGGCGAATTGCGATGTTGTGGTCCAACTCTACGTTGTTCATTTAAGTTGAAAATCTTGAAGTCAAATTTGTATGCATTTATTTGCAGAAACATAACTGGGGCAATGTGGAGTGGCATCATGATATTGAAGATTCGGCACTGTTGACCAGGATAGCTGCAGCAACATTATTTGTTCATCTGAACTCACAAGAAACAACTGTGAAATTGAAAAGCAAACTGAACTCTGGTCTTCCAATATTTACATGACCAGATCATCTGGTCCAGACGAACTGATAATTAAATTAAATACTCTTGAAATGTTTGTTTAAATTTGTGTTACAATACATCATTTTATCCAAAGAGTTGGATTGTTGTGTGTAAATTTGTGTTACAATACATCATTTTATCCAAAGAATTGGATTGTTGTGCTTTTGAGTCTTTATCCTCAAAATTTAATATGTGCAGTGTTTTTGAACTGTACACAGAATATGATCATTCTTTTGATGCATTGTAGACTGATTAATCAGTCTCTATACATCAGAGATGTAGATGCATTGATGAGTTGCAACGTTGCATGTCTGGAGGCAAATTAATAAATGAAGGGATGCAAAGGTAGGTAACCCAATTTTATTCTACATGCATATCAATTAACAGCATTTAAATGGTATTTTTTTGTTATCACAGATGCAGCTTTATGGTCAACATGTACATCATTGCATACGTTCTGGTCTATGTGCAGTATGAGCTACATTAAATCATTAACATTCCAGTGATACTGTTTTTTCAGTTCATGCCCGTGATATCAAAATTGTCCAACTCATCTCGCAAGTGATCAATTAAATTATTGATCTCTACGACTCTTGCTCTGTTGCGACTGATCTCCTCTTTATCGTGTACATTTTCCATGGTTGTAGACATCCACTGATTGATGCGCGTCACTATGTCATCTTCTCTATTGTCAATTTTTAGGAGATGAACATCGTGTGAGGAAGAAACCGCATTGATGATGGTGTCTTTGTCCACAAACAACTGTTAAAATGGTAAGGAAAATATAAGTGTATCATATTTGAATAGGTTTTGAAAAAACTGGTCATTGTTTTCAACAGTTACTTTCAAAATTGAAATGGACACATGGAATTAATATATAGCACTGGTTTATATCCCCAGTGGGACTCTGGAGTCAATATTTTTGTGTTTCACAAACTGTTCAGTTCTAGGTCTCTTGAGTCTGCATCAGTACATTTCTGTACAATGTTTGAGGAAAGTTTTGGGAATGCCATCCAGTCTGCCAGTAACTGTTCAAGGGAATACACATTTAGTGACTGCTCACAACAGGAATATTGCATCTATATTTTTGCTATGCATAAAGGGCCGACTAGGTGATTTCAAACACTGCTCTATCCGTGCTAAAACTAGGTCAAATACTGTGCCCATGGATTTTGACGTATTGGTGAACAATTCCCTGCTCCCCCACTGCACCTCTTGCCCCAAAAATCTGTCAGTAACTCAGTGGCAAATTAAATGGCATAAATGACATAAACAGCTGCGTTCAGGCTGTATAAGGCAATATAAGAAATAGAATTACAAGGAATTCTGGTGCCATAATTTGTTACAAATTGGTAGATTTGTAGCCTAGCCATTGATTTTACAAATCAACCAAGTGTCAGTTGGTCTTATTAATATCTCAAGTGTAGTGTTTGCAGCACTCTGGTTTAGTTTGCCCTGCTCTCTCCTACATTACAGAATTACAGCAACTTACCTCTCTCAAGTCATCAGATATCTCATCATCTATTTCATTCTTGACAACTTTCTCCAATGTAATGATGGACATTTCCAGTAATTTTTCATGGTGCTGGTTTTCCAGGTCTCTGCATTGGGAAAAGTATCCCTGTACTTTCTCTATGAAGGTCGATACCATGTCAGCCATGTTCCGCTCAAAGTCTCTGATGGCTTCCTTTAAAAAGGAAAATCATTGCATTATAAATGTACAAAGTCAGCCATATGCAGTGTTGGGAGTAATGGGTTACATTAAAGTAATGCATTAGTTAATATTATTACTCTTTATGGTAACTAAGTAATATAAAGCATTACTTAAAATTGTGGAGTAATCAGATGACAGTTACTTTTTGATTTGTCAAACAGTTACAATTTAGTTACTTGGTATCAAAAGTAAGTGCTATAGCAATGTTCACACTCCAATAAAAAATATGTTATGTTGTAGCAAGATCGTAAAAATATAAATTTTTACAATTAATTTTTATCTTTGAAGTTCTTTACGTTTGCAATGGTAATAAATATATAATGCTCAGGGAGAGCTTTAGATTGACTACAAACATGACCTATCTGTGTTGATATTTGTTGAAAATCTGAAAAAAGTCACTGTTATTATATTTTTTTGTCTTGTTAAATCTGGCAGTGACAGAGATGATGATCCTCACTTTGTTGCCTAATTACCCCGTGAGGTGGGTCCTTTATTTGCCCCAACATAGACAACAAATAGAAAGGCACTGTCTAGGTGAGATACAGCTCAGATATTAAAGAGTTCCCAGTCCTGGAGCGGTTAAGTATTAAACCATCACAACACTGGCAACACTGGCAATTTGTACAACTAGCCTCTTCTTAATGTCAAATTGCATTTGATGTCACAAAACTGACCATTGCTTAATTGGTAATTTTGACGTTATCACAATTGTTTTTTGGAATAGTACATCATACTGGTCATTTGCACTAAAACAGATAATATGTGCAAATGGCTGAAGCGTTAACAGAGTAGACATTTTCTACCAGGCTGTCTGCTTCGGACAACTATTTCAGCCATGAGTTAAATGGTATAATCACGATTAATAGACTGTTTTGCAAATCGTACCTCAAGCTGATCTACTAATTGCATCTCAAATCCCATCAACACATCCCACAGGGATGACACTTTCTGGTTGTATTCTGAGATTTTCTCCTCCACTTCTTTCTGATCATTCATGGTGTTCATTTCGATCCATAACTGCAGCAAAAAGAAAGGTTAAGTATATATATGTGCAATAAAATGAATACTTTCTGGTCTTCAAACTGACTAAGAATGGTTTGGCATCATGAAACAATGGATGGTAAAATCCACTGCTATAATGTTTAACTTAAGCAGTGCTTAGTTAAATTAATTATTTAGTGAAATTTCTTGATATTCTATGCTTTTTAATTTTCAAAAAATCTTAAATGCAGACAGAACTGAAATAGAAATTAAGCAATAAAAATTTTAAAACGTCAAAAATTTCATGTCACCTCATTTTTTTAATGGTGATGGTAAATAAAATGCAAATATATTTGTTTGTTAGATTTACCTCCTTTTTGTATTCCATGAACTCGGTGATATTTCTGTCTCCTTGGACTTTATTGTCTTCTTTGGCCTCGACTAAGCATTCCCAGAACGTGTTCACCTCACCCATCCTGTCTTTATGCTTCTCCAGACCATATTCAAAGATCTGCTGACAAATTTCTGTGAATTTTTCCCTGTAAACCATCATCAATTCATCTACACCTGGCATGGTTGCTAATTTCTGTCCTTCTGAATCTTCTGCATACAAAGCTTCAAATAGTTGTGATCCGTCCATGTTTTCAACATAAGCAGCCTGAAAATATACATTGAAAGTAGATAATTATGGGCATTTCTTTATGTGACAATATTGGCATTTGGAGAACTGTGATTTATAGTTAATGCAAATGACCAACTGCAAGAGGCAAATATAATGATGATATAGTAAGGCTTTGAGGCCATATATTACACATTTATCAAAATTATTCTAGAGAATAGCAGGTGAAACTAATATTAACATATTCCCACTTACTTTTAAAACAAGGGTATTCCTGACCCAACTATAATTATGTTTTTGGAATTTTCATGCAGCTTAATCTGCATCAGTAATTACTAATTATGTATGGTCCAATAAAAAGTATTGTCTGCCATTTGGAATAAGCGTATGTGGGTATGCTGAGAGAGATTCTAACTCATCATCGATCTAAATTAACGGTGGCATTAGGTTGCCATAGCCCCGCATGTTATTAATTAATGAGAATCACAGATTTCATGACAAAACATTATTGTATCAGATTAATTACCATGTGCAGTTCATCTTCCTTGGACTTAACTGCCTCATCCTCAGATTTCAGTTCAGCCTGTTTCTCATTGTGTTCAATTTCTTGAATGGAGATGTCATATTTTGCTCTGGCTGCTGTCCTCTGAAATATTTTTTAAAAAGAATAAAACAAAAAGTCTAGAGCTGTAGAGTGTAAGAACTAGAACTTTGTCATTTGATTTCTAACAATTAGCATGAGTCAAGAATTCTTGATAATGATTCTATCAAATTAATGATTTATTAGAGCAAAATGTTTACAAACAACACATACTTTTGCAAGAGCTGACTACAGGTGCAGCTATTTAAGTAGCCCAATATGGTTCTTTACAAAAAAAAAATTTGTTCATTTGAGTTCAAAGTTTGCGCGTGTCATTTACCCGCCAGCACAGGTCGCAGTGGAGCTGGCAGTGTCACTTTCGTTCCTCAAGTGACAGGAAGTGCACCTTGACTCGTGAAGGTCCTTTCAAATATAAGTTTTAAGTTTTTTGCTCAAAGGTCCGTTTTACTTACGATTGATTCATCAACTAGTCTGTAGTCCAGGTACTCTATCGTTGGAAGGTGAGCAGTGATGTAGAGTTTGTAGAATTCATCCTCTGATATTGGGTTTCCACCCAGGTTTAATGTTTGCAACTTCTTGAATCTGCGTAGGTAAAGCACCTGTGATCAACAACATTGAGAAGTCAGAAAAGGGTCATACAAGTTTTCCAAACCTACAGTAATTTAAGACCAAGAATATGGGAGCTTACATTATCTAGTTCTTTGATCTTATTATTTCCAATCGAGAAAACGTGCAGATTTTGTAAATTGTCCATATTTTCAATGACTCCAATTCTGTTGTTGTACAAAGTAAGATCCTCCAACTTTGAAAGATGACCAAGTCCTTCAATTACTTCAATGTTGTTGAATGACAAATCTGCAATCATCAAATATAGAAAATGAAATCAGAACAATGAATAAGCATGTGTCCAAAAATTTATGTTATTTTTTTTTTAAAGTCTGAATATCATTCAAACAGAATATCATCAAGTGCTCAGAATGAAAAATGAAAAACTTAATCCTTTAAATGATGGGTTTTAAAGCCTTTAGGTTACAAGAAATATCTTACCTAACCATCTTAGGTGCACCAGAGTGTCCAAACCTTCCATCTTTTCAATGATGTTATTGTCCATTTGCAGTTTAACCAGATTTTTGAAGCACCATAGATTTTCAATTTTAAGTATGTCTGGAAAAAAAAAAGCAATTAAGTATATTACTGATAAATATGTCGCCTATCCAGAGATTACTAAAGAAGATAGCAAGAAACCTTGTCCTGTCCCACGTATGTAAATGGCTCTCTGTCTCGAATAAAATTGATGGATTGAAGTTCCAGGAACAAGGTTTACACTAAAATTTTGTAACAGAAGCAACAAAGTGACCCACATTCTGTTCTTTTTTTCTTTATCTTCTTACTGATGCAGATGCATCACAATTGACAAGTGAATCAAGTTGACAAATCAATGATAATGAAACAGGTGAAGGCTTGACGTGATGTGCTATAAAGTGAAAGTGGTATGCACTAATTAGAACTATATGTATACATTAAAAAAATTGTCCTTTTTGGCACTACATTATGTTCTATTTGTTTAAAGGAGTTCAAACGCAACATGTGGGATGAAGTATCATTTGTTTTAAAGAAGTTCAAGTATTAGATTTATTAATGAACAAATAATATCAGCCTTTATTACTTTTGAAGTCCAGTCTGAGAGCTGTCACATCTGCGAAGTCAATGCCCTCTGTCTTGGCTATTCGCCCCGCTTCTTCCTTCGGCCCTTGCTCCTCCACCGCTTTCTGCAGCATGTCCTCATCCACCACAGCTGGTTCCATGGTGTCATATAATCGACTCATTTTAAGAGATGAGTTCTAGTTCGGATAAACCCTGCAGAAATAATAAAACAATAGATTTGCTGGTGCTGAGTGCAGACTGCAGTTCATTTGATCAGTGATTTTCCCCTGATTTGATTAGGCCTAAATAAGTGTCAACTGCTCAGCTGAGTACTCTATGACTCGAACAAGACATACGCAGTCTCACTTTGTTGAAGGAGCGAGTGTTGGTTACTTACGCTGTGACTCCTTTTTGACTTCAGTTCTGTGTTTTGATCGAGACCTGTCACATGGGATGGCATCAAAAATGGCGACCAGTCACCATGGAAACGCGACTGTCGGTTTTGTATCTGTCGAGAAAGTAATATCCCATTCTTACTGTTTTTCGATATAATAATATCGGAGATGATGAAATGTAATAACACGCCTGATTGGAAAATAAAATAAATGCAGAAATTGGGTTGACGTCATTTTCATTCTCACTTCCGGAAAGACGAAGATGGCCGCCTTGTTCGGAGGAGGAAACCCTTTCAGCACTCCCGTCGGTCAGCTCATAGGTCAGTTGTCCGTCTTATTTGAGCTTTTATTTCTAACAGTACAGTGTGTTTTTGCTTTCTGTGGGCTGTTAATGTCAGTGTTGTGCATAACGCCTCTATTGACAGGCGCGAATGTTTGGATCTTCATGACTCGTCTCCTGTCAAAATCATTCGGGGAATTTCTTTTCAAAACAAAAATTCCATCTAATGGCAGTGTCTCCAGACTCACTCAATTTAGAGGTTGTTAATTGTGAAACTGTAGGTCAAAAGCGATTTTGTGCTCTGTAAACCATGCCAGATAATTTCTGTCTGTTAATGACAGGAGGTGTGTATTGCTTTGCCATCAGTGATTGCATGACGGTTGCTGTGGCTTCATTGCCTTTAAAAGTTTAATGTAACGTTATAGACCCTGTCAATCATGGTATCGTAACTTCCTCCTGGGAAATCCTGTGGTTATAGCATGAAAGTGGAAGTGTTGCTTATTGCATGTCGTAAAGTAATTTCCAAAAAGTTGCTGGTGAAATATTATGCAATTCTCAGCAATCAAATTTGGACACACCCCTTTATGGCTTTAATTTGTGCATTGCCATTGTTGACATTGTAAATTCCATCAAATGACAGAACATCATTGTATTCTGTACATTCACTGATTCAGTGGTAAGCATCATTATCTATGTAATTTATTCTAGACAGTTGGAATGAGAGTATATATGTCCTGTGCTCAAAGATTCCAATATTTATAAGTCGGTACACAATGTACGCTATTGTAGATTCTAGTTTTGACAATTTTTCACTGAAATTATGTTTCATTTCCAGAGCAAGCGACTGATGGGAGTTTGGCGTCTGAAAATTGGGGACTGAACATCACCATTTGTGACATGGTCAATGAGACCGATGAGGGGTCAGTGTCTGTTTTTTTCTTTTCTTTTTGGCATGCTCATGGACTTTTAGCTTGTGGTTTTGCAGATGCATTACACACTGAAAATGCAATTCTCTGTATTGAAGCCGAACTATGATTCACAATTTGGCTTTTTCATGTACACAGTACTAAGTAATCACTTAATAACGTTACTATAAAAGGCACATCTCTCAAGATATTAAAAATTGCCCTAACTTCTCGGCTTTTGATGCCATGTGGGATAGATACTTTGAACTATAACTTGATGTGAAGTTGTTGTTTTTTCCGAAGTAACTCGCATGATCAAGTTTCAATGCTAAAAATAATAATAAGAGCTGAAATTTTTCAGCCCAAAAACAGAAATTATGAATTATTTAAATTTTTGACTCACATTTTCTCTTCACAAATGACCAGAAGGACATATGACCTGGGAAGCATTTGTCCATTTCTCATGGCTTGCCGCGGAGTAGCTATTTTTGCATAGGCCTAAAAAATTGTATTAACACAAAAATTGTGTTGACATATGTATCAACTTGTGATATTGAGGTTGTCATTAAAACTAAACGTATATATATATATATGTATTGAGTGTCGATTGAAAAGACATCAACTTGAGCATGATAAAGATGCCAACAAAATTAATCAAAATTTCAAAGATAAAATAACAACCCATAGTCTAGGTGGCCTAACAAAATACATGAGAGATCATTAGAAGACATTTTTATAGATTGTTACGAGGAAGTTTGCCCTACATCTGTGATCATGATTGCTCCACTAAAAAGCCCTTGCCAAATGTCACTAATTTGTCGTAATATCTATGCATAAGGTGGCCCATCAGAAGTGACCTAAAATTGTCTTAGGGGAGTCTCCTTGCCTTTTTTGTAATGGACTTTGCCATGGGGCTAATAAATTCCTTGTCATTGTCATTGCCAACATTAATGCAGGCTCAATGTTTAATCCCAATATGTGTGACAGTCTGTGTCTTTTCTAAATGAAGTAGAACCCAAAAACATGGTAAATGAGGTACAAAGATTAATAGTTGTACCCATGATACCTGTCTGGTTAAGAATTTCTTGGATTCTCCAGGTCAGCAAATTTTTTATGCCTTTTACATTAAAGAGTCCAAGTTGATAACGGCATCAACACTGACTTCAATAATGTTCTGAACTCAAAGAACGATGCTGAGTGTATCAGTGATTAGAATAACATAACCGACTTGGTAGTTGGTACTCAGTAGTAACTACATTTGTGTTTGTGATTGCTTTGTAAAAGGACAGGAGATTTTGAGTGACATCTCTTGGAAATCCTGTTCATTGGAATTGCAAATCCATGTTGTGATATGATTAATTATTTCCCTCCATACCTGTCATTTCTATTTCTATCAGATATTTAGATATGCTTTGTTATTCATAAAATAACTAGTGTAGATGTCTTTGCAATGATCTGAGAACTGGTCTACACTAGTTAGTGCCACCTAACGGTACACTTCACAAAAAACCAAAACCAAAATAAAAGCCAATAATTAACAAGTTTTATTTGAAAAACACATAATTCAATTGTCTCTGATCTTCACAGAATATTGTTTACAACTACTACTAATTTAGTTTCTGGTTTTCATAGCAGTTATCTTTATAATATAACTTTTCTTATCACATCAAATTAACATTACGTTGGAGTTGTTCAGATTCGTAAACTGAAGTAAATACTTACTAAATAGCAGTCAAATAATGGGAGTTATATTTATTATTTATTGCTGTACTTTTTCTGTTAAATTGATGGTTGGTTACATCAGTGTTGCTATTTTGAAGTGTTTTCCAAGGATTGGATCTGCTTTACAATATGTATTTTGTCCATTTCTGCATCTGTTACATTGATATTCATATCATCATGTACTATTGTATGTGTTCAATATGCTACATATACATGTCAGACATTCCTATCATGTTTATTATTTTCCTGGTCTGGAGTATGACTCACTCTCACGGGGTGCTCAAATTTCAGTGCAGAGAGGAAAGTGCTTACTAGATACCACCAGATTACCCAGTTATATATCAAATAAGGGCTGGGTATGGCTAAAGTTTTTGTATTTAATGCAATTTATGACATTGTTCTGTTGAGATTCAAGATTTGTTTTTATTTCTACACATTATGTGGTGTTTCAATACAGTTAGTACATTACATAAACAATAAAAGACATAAGCATACTATGGGGAATGTGCACTAGCTTACTAAAAAGCTGTAAAACTGTGCACACCCCTTACACTATAAATGAAAAGAACAAGAAGCAATTTAAATATGATTGAAATTAATTGAGCATCTAAAGCGCACCCTTTCTGGTGTATGAAGTGCTGAGATAGGCTCTTTCTTTTTCTTTCTTAATCTGAAATTGTGTACCATCAAACCTCTACTACCATCTTATAATCATGATAACGTTTACTGTCAAATTATTGACTAATTTGATGAAAAATTTTCATTCGATATCAGATATCAGTATTTAACTTTCGATATTGCAATATCGCAAAATCACGCAAATTTTATATTATAAGCTTTCCCAGTTAGAAGTGGAACCACTATAGTCACAAGATATGTTACCATTATCAAACGACACAACTAATAGCCATTGGCTGCTGTTAAAGAATAAATTTCAACATGTCAGTCATGATCATTTCTTAATTAATATTCCTCTTGGTGAAGCACCTGTGTCTTGTGCATTATGTGCATGGTGGCATTACTATATGCTTGGCCACGCACACATCACAAAATTTAATGACAAACATGAACAGAAGTGTGTACTTTAAATAGTATGTGTCACTGAATGTTCTAAATATTAATATATAGCATACTTTTACAACTCTTATCACACTTCAGTTGGCCGGGCCACTTGATTTGAGTGTGAGTCATCTAACAGAGTGACAGTTTTTGTCTCCATCGGTCTTGCAAAGTCATGAAGTTAATCATATATTTTATCAATATAGAGTATTATGACTAAGAATACATGTAAGGTTGATAACACAAATATGCTCCTTGCACCTTTTGCCAAATGAGATTTTACGCTTTGTTTATATAGGTTTTTCTCTTCTTTTTTTTTTGTGGGAGGGGGGGGGGGGGGTGATCATGCAAACAGTTTAAGAAAAAAGGGTCTAAGAGCTACCTGAACAAAGAATTTCTCTGTTAAAAAAATACAGATCAATTGAACCCAACATATTAGTATTGCATAAAATTCAGTATTTGCATTTAGATATATGTTTTGTGCATATGATGTTACATTATCCTTCTTTTCTTTGACATAAGTAACCTGATAATATTCTGTTGTCAATAAAAATTGTATGTAATAGCTTCTGTCCACTAATTTCAGACCCAAAGATGCAATCAAGGCAATTAAGAAGCGGCTCAGTTCTAATTCTGGGAAGAACTATACAGTCGTCATGTACACACTCACAGTAAGTTCCTTTGCAGCAGTTTTCCTATGTTTGATGGAGTCTCATTATGGCATGAAAGAACCTTAATGCACAACGAAAAAGGACATTTGAAGACATAATTTAACATCAGTCCATCATGACTTTTTCTGACTGCTAAGCATTTAAAGTCTTTTACATGTATTATTAATAAGGCAGCAATAATCAAAGAACTCATTAAATATAATTGTAAGGGCAATTTTAATGAAGATGAACTCATTACCTTTATATATTTCAAATTCATTTTATAATGACAATATAATTTGGAAATTTCTATCAGTTTCTTTTTTATTATTTTTCATATTTTAAGTGCTGTAGTTCACACAATGAATAATCATACGTACGTGTACATACATAAAGTTATAAAAGAGTACTTTTTTTAAGTTAAATACTTAGATAATTACTTAAGGGTATAAATCATTAGCATGAGAATGCCAGGGTAAAGAATAACACTTGAAACAGTGAATTATGGCTATACTGTAGCATGGTTCGATATGAAAGTTTTATGAGAAAAAATTCTGAAAATCATTGCAGGTCCTTGAGACGTGTGTCAAAAATTGTGGCAAGCGGTTTCACCACCAGGTGGCATCGAAAGACTTCTTGGGCGAGCTGATAAAATTGATCAGTCCTAAAAACGACCCTCCGCAAGTGGTCCAGGAGAAAGTGCTGAGTCTTATTCAGGTAGAAGAAAAATTGATCACATGATATTGATTTTGATGACTTAAATCAAAATGATCGTGAACTTACAGTTGAATTGGTTTTATGAGGCAAGAGATGATTAGACGGAACAGTGCCCTTTGATGGATAGTTGTTTTAATGATTAATGATGTGGTAGGCTTTTAATTTGAAACAATGTCATCGGGCAAATTATAAGGAAAAATCATAAAAGTGGCAAAGAGAAATCTCCAAAATTGAACTCTTGACATGAAATATTTTGTCAATGAATTGGTGTATTAGTTGTCTTGCCAAATACAAGATGAGAAGCATGATTTGCTACTGAGCCCGCAAACTGAACATTTGAGGTTGTCCTGCACTTGTCTATTACTCTAAAGTGATCTCTTTCAAAATTCTGACTATCATATTCTGGTTAAATACTGTCATGATGTTTTTACATGTTTCTAAACTGACTCTATAATATTGTAAACATTTTAATTTTCAATAATTTTCAAAATTCCTTTAATTTATTTTATGTTATGATATTTATATATTTATAACAATTTCCCTGGAATGAAATACAACTACTACTAGAAATGATCCTTAAAATCAAGTGGTACACGTTTTGTGGCTTATAAGTTATTTTTAAAAAGTAAGTTTGTGGTCCTCATTGAAAAGTTTTCAGATTTTTTCCTATGCCTCACCAATAACTCTATTAACGTACAAAGCGCAACATTTTAGCATGATATACTTCGACACCAAAACACTGAATCAGGATAATAAGCAGAAGCAAAGTAGTTTTATGGAAGTATTTCAATCCCTTGGAGTCTGGTGAATTAGCATTAGTTTCATTTTTTGCTTACCAAAGGGCAAATAAATTGTTTTTATTGAAAGACATTGACTCCATGTGTATGTCATAGCTGTCCAATGTTGCACAACAATGCATTTGAAGGCTACAAAAACATTTTGTTATTTAAGTGCTGGCTTGCCTATACACAGGGTATTGCTTAATACTGCTGTAACTATTATTTAAAACTAGACATGAATCCATTAATATTTTATTAATTGTTAATTACTGCTTTGCAGACATGGGCTGATGCATTCCGAGGTCAGTCTGACCTGAAGGAGGTCGAGAAGGTTTACCAGGATCTTAAGAAGAAAGGAATTGAATTCCCAATGACCAACTTGGATTCCATGGCTCCCATTCATACCCCTGCTAGGGTAATTCTGACTCCCTGTGTCTTAAACAACTTCTTTTTAGTTTTAGTGATGCTATACTTGTGATTAATATCTATCAAGAGTCATTAGCATGGTAATTCTTTATGTGGAAGACTCTCTCTATAGATTACGTTAGGTGCCTCATATCTCTACTTGGCAGTGTAGCAGTCTTGTTGTATAAATGGAATTCCTTGAAGAGACAATTTTTACTCCTGTAAACTTGTCTTATATGTTTTTAACCATTGTTTATCTCTTTCTTTGAACTAGATCTTCCTATTTTTTAAATTTTATATTTGTATAATGCGCTTGTGTCTTTATTATTGCTTGATTTTTTTTTTTCTCGCTCATTGTGCTTTGCCTTTAAGTACTTGTATGTGTAGATATCCATTAGTTTGTTATTTCACCCTCACAGACGGTTGCCAACGAGCCTGCCCCTGTCACGCGTACCCCCGAGCGTCAATCTACTCACAGGGCTGTAAGTTCACTTTATGTTGCATCCTCTTCATTACATATTCAGGAAGAAATCTTTTTGCAGATTTACTATGTAATGAAAAAAAATCTCTGTATTAAATTTCACCAATTTTATATCACTCGACTGTCACTGCTGTCCTATTCCCTCACTGTGGGTTTTTCGACCTGAATTTTGACAATTTCAGGCTAAGTATGAAGTTCTGGAAGATGAGGTTTGTGTCAGGAATGCACATACAATAATTGTAGTCCTATTGCATTTTGTTAATTGTTGTTGCCAGTTATAATTATATCCTACTGAGCGTGCAAGGAATTTGTTAACTGTTTCATTTCCATACAAGCATATTGTATGGTATAACATGTTGACCACTGGGTTGAAATGGTGAACTTATTTTTAATGCTCTGTAATGTTTAATATCATTCTGGCAGCACAGTTGTATGGAAATGTTTTGTCCTGGAAATTTCCAAAGGAGTACTCCCTATCCAGTTAGTTTTGTAGTATTGCATGACCTGTTGCATGATTAGTCATTTTGTATGCAAAGTTTGAACAGTTGAAAGGTGAATGGCTTGTTTTGTTTCCGCCTTTTGTACATCGTTTAAAGGAGAAATGGTATGGCCTGGTGGTGCGTTATTTTCTGTGATACTTTGAGTTCGTTGACAAGCATCATCTTTGTAAATTTGTCAGCAAATACGTAAAATTCTATTATACAAACTACAACATTTAGTTGGCCCATTACCTTAATTGAAGTTTGAAGTTTATCGTGCTGATATTACAACAAATACTTTCGTAATTTGTTTCACTGACTTGATAGATACATATGTTTTGCTACCTGCATGGTTATTGATTGCTCGAAAGTGGTGAAAGTCTTTTTAAAAAATCGCAGCTGTTTCATATATTTACCTTTTTACCTTAAAATTGGTATTCAGATTTTGAACCATTTTTCATTTAGGTCCTTAATTGTTATGATATTTGTGATTTGTTTCTGCGAGTTGACTAATTTCAACTTTAAAATCATCCACACAGGCCCCTGACATCATGCCGCCAACTAATGTTGGAGTCGGAGTTGGAGTCGGAGTTGGAGTCGGAGTCGGAGTAGGAGGACCAATTAACCTGACTTCTGAACAAATGGCGAAAGTTAAAAGCGAGCTGGACATCGTGCAGCAGAATCACAAAGTTTTCTCCGACATGCTCAATGAAATGACCCCAGGAAAGGAGGAGACCCCTGATGTAGAACTTCTACAGGTTTGTACTAAGTTCTCCTTCAATGTAAATGATATAGTACTTTGGATTTGCTCTGTCTACTATGTTTTACATCTATGCTTATAAAAGAAATATCAATTTCTTATGGGATGAATACAGTGTATGTTTAATTGTTTGTTGTATGAGGTTTAGTGCAGCATAGCCGATCCAACCTTATGACCATATTTGGCATCCTTAAAAATATTAAATATATCATTATTTTGACTAACACTCACCAAGTTTTAAAGCTCTAGTGCAACAAAAATAACACTTGTGAAGGGTAGCGGGGCGGGGAAACCCCCATGAAAAAGCAAAGTAGGTGCCTAGACATCGTTTTTTTTAGTGACGTCATTCATTGAATTCAGGCAACTGACGTCATATGTGTAGTAACGAGACTCGCTAAATATGGTCATAAATTTGATTCCGCCATACTGCACTTTTTTCGTTGTATGCTTTCAGGAATTAAACAGAACATGTCGACAAATGCAACAGAGAATAGTGGAACTTCTTGATCAAGTGTCTAATGAAGAGATTACTAGTAAGTGATTTTGCGCAGTTAGCCACTAACTTGTCTGTTGAGTCGGTGCGTTTGTAACATGTTTTTCATAATGGCACTTACGTGACCGTTGAACATTTGACTGTCTACTACAAATAGCATTGCAGCATGGACATGATTTTGCTTTCCAGATGAGCTCTTGAGAATAAACGATGACCTTAACAACGTTTTCTTGCTTTCCAGATGAGCTCTTGAGAATAAACGATGACCTTAACAATGTTTTCTTGCGCTATGAACGATTTGAGCGATTTCGAACTGGTCATGCCCAACAGCAGGGTGATGTTGGAAATGCTGCAACTTTGGTGAGAAGATGTCATATTTTTGCATGTCCGAGCACCTAGCAAATTAATGGTTACACAGTGAGTTGATCGCTGCCAAAGTTTTCGTGTGATGTTGGTCAAAAGCTGCTCATTGCATTCGCTCAACCAGCCAAGAGATTTGACCAACAGTATGTTTTATAAATATGCAGGGTTGGTTTTCAATTGGACTTCTACAGCTTAAATGTACAAACAATTAACAACCAATATGACCTGGCAAAGGCACTTTGAAAGACTGGAAAATTTGTCATTGTTTGTCATTATAACCACTTTCAGACACTATAATGTAAAAGACATATTCATCTTTGCAAGCAGGATATCATTCATGAGAAAAGTTTGTTTTTAGACTGTAATTTTTGTCCTTATGGAATTTTCAGCCAATCAGAGGTGGCACTGCACAGACACAGTCGCAACCAGAATCACAAGTAGCAAACCTTATTGACCTGGACACGCCTACGCCCCAGCCCGAGGACGCCCCTCAGAATCCATTCTCTGCAGAAGGAGATCACTTGCATTTACGACTTGCCAATATGAGTATGTATCTAATAAAGAGTAAAGGCCTTAAAAAAAACCTTAATGAGACAGCTTGTATTTTTGCAAAATGCCTTTCGTTTCAACATTTTGAGTCAAATTCAGAAATAAAATAACAGCATTCAAAGATGACGGGGGAAGGGTGGCCTTACATGTCATGGCATGTCATTTATTGTGTTTTTCTTGTACAGGTGTAGGTAGCGGTGGGGTAGGAGCACAGTTAGGTCAAATCAGTTCAACGGCTGCATACACAGCTCAAGGGGAACCTGATGAGTTTGACATGTTTGCACAAGCAAGACAGACCTTTGATTCCGGTCGTGATACTAAGTAAGTGACTTGTTGTTTGTGATACAGATACAAATGTTTTGTCAGGTGACACTTCTTCAATCTTTAGCCTCTCGGATCTTTTACTTTTTCTACTGACCAACCTGCTAACAATTGCCCGGAGATGATCCAAGAAACTAAAGGTCATATAAGCTGACTAAACTTCAGACCCAGTAGCATTAAGACATTGACATAAATAGATTTGGCCAAATTAACTGAATAAATATTGGAGGTCTCATGGGTGCTCAAGTGCCCATTGATATTCTGTGTCACCGTTTGATTGTTTTACTTGTAACTACTCAGTGTCATTCCCCTTTATAATTTATATCTATGATAAGAGTGTCAGATTTTGTTCCCTGGAAGTCTGATGTTTTCAATGTTTTGCTTCTACAGTGCAGCCAACATGTACGCTGCCCAGCAGGGTGTCGACCAGGTCAGAAGTCTAGGAGTAGCAGTGCACCAGCGAGGACAGTCGGTAAGTTTATGTGGATTTGAGAACATAAACTATTTGACAAGGGCATGTGAAAACTTCTATAAAACATTTTGAATCTGAGCATTGTGTTTTTAAGTTTATACAGGTTCATTAATTGCATTCAGAACTTTGGTGTTGAGTTTTATTTACTTGCATGCAAGTGGTTAATTTTCATATTAACACATCAGACATACCACTAACATAAAAGTTGCGAGTTAAAACCAATACAAGGTAATTCAAACAAACATACTACTTTCTCCACGAACAACACACGATGCATTATATACATTAAATATTTAGTTCCTACAATAAACACTCTGACATTTCAGGATGAAACAACTACTGAAGATGAGGTACATTTGGCATAAGTTACACGCTTTGCACAAAAATTGTCATTAAGTGGAATTTTCACTTTATATATTTGATGTTAAATTTCAGGAAATTGATCCAAGTGAAATAAGGGTATATTTTACAGCACATTACACAATTATTATATATTTTTAATGCTTAATTTATTTATATATATTGGTTTGTTTCATGACTGGATGGGTTTATTACTTTGTGAATTTTATAATACTCCAGTCTTGTTTTCTTTCAAACTTCTGAGAGTACCCATAACCATATCACAGTGTGCTAGTATTATCCTTGTAGTTCACACTTTGCTTTCACAGAATAATTTGGAAATTATCACCGGATTAACTGATATTAAGCTATAGATATACTAAAAATATCAAATTTTATACCAATTATATCAAATTTTACAGTGAGATTTGTTACGTAGCTATTACAGATCTTTCTTATTTCCCATGACATGCATTGCATGAGTCCTATAGCACGGCTATTCTCCATTTTGCTTTGACTTTGGCACAGCAAATGCTTAGCTGAATTGTTACTCCTCTAAATCTTTGCAATGTGTTTATACAGACATGTACCATGCTGCATTTTACTGTTGGCTATTACAGCCTGAGTAATCACTGAAGAGCGAATGCTATCCATATATACAATAGGTTGCTTGCAAGATCTATTGAAGCACAGATGTAATGAAATTATGAAAGAAAACAACGAGGTGGAGGATTTATTTATTTTTTTGCCTTGTTGATGGTCTCTGATACCATATGCTGTTATGCCGCAACATCCATACATTATCGATGATGTACCATATGTATGCGTTATATGTACAACATCTATGTATGCCGTTACATTTCGTTTGGTAAGAACATCTGGGCAGGTCATTCGGTGTGAAAGTCTTTTTAAGCCGATTTGATTTATAGAATACGTGGTGTGCAGGTGCTATTTTTACTGAAAGAATTAATAGAATATATGATATCATTAATATTTTTCTTCTGTCAGTCTAATGTTTCATGAATTAATTGACGTCTTTTCTTTTTTCAAAGCCTGAAAAGGAGACAGAATATGAAGAAATGGAAAAATGGTTGCAGACCCAGGGAGGGGTAAGTGTTTTTAACTGAATGAACCATCAAGTACATGTACATTGTACTAGGAATAGTAAAACTTAATTAATGGGCTATTGATAAAGAGTACTTTCTGTCATCTCGGTGCTTTTACTTAATATAAATTGCACATTTAATGTTATCTCTGTCAATGTTCCCAATACTTAACAGGGTGCTGGATTACAAGAATCGGCCACAAGTTCTGAGTTTGATCGATTCCTAGCGGAGAGAGCGAGAGATGCAGATAACGTGCCGGACTTAAACAGTTCTGGAAACCGAACAACAGGGCGGGGAACTCGGCAGATGCAAAAAGACGAAACAGATAGTGCGCTATTTGCCCTTTAAGAGTGGAGAGTGAGAGAATGGACGTACGGGTGAATGATTGGACTGAATCGTTTTGCAATGAGGCTAATTGTGGCATTCTTGTGTCGATGTTCTTGTGACAGTTGTATAGAAATGAAACTGTGTTAATTTATTGCACTGGATCAACCGAGATCAATCGAGCTAAGGAGAGAATTCTGCAACTGACGTGGCAGATAATACAGAACTTGGACAACCCACCGATAATCCATGGTATAATCACTTGACAATATACTGAAGGTTGATTTTATTATCTGTGAAATGTAACATATTATACATAAATCATATATATCAATATCAATATAGTCAACAATTGTGTAGATGTATGTATCTGAATCAGTTATTTGCATGCACTATGTTCGGAGATGTCAATATCGACTTGTACAAAATAAAGTTCATCTCATTGTCAATATGTCACTGGATCGCTGATTTTAGTTACATTGTAATATGCTTTAATGGCAGATGTTGCAAGATTTGGTTGTGATACAATGATGTAATATTTTGTTAAACATTATAGTATACATAATAAGAATGAAAGCGTCAAGTTGCAGTGTTATGTATTACTTTTCATATCATGGTTGCTTTTATTTTGCGTATGTTTTTGTTGTACAGTATTAGGAACTGTATTATATGTAGAATTGTTTCGTTAATTAATTATTTATAAATAGGAAGTAGAGCCACAGAGGTTTTTGCCACTAAGTGCAATCTCAAAGAATCTTGCTGATAGTTCCTTCTTCTTGCCGGCATTAGGATGAAGGTGGACTTATATATCATGTCGTTGTTTAAATGATTTATGGGAAGTAATTTGGAGATCTGGGCAATTTCATAACAAAAGTGCATCTAGTAAGGTACATATTGTCATTAAACACAAAATCTCTTTTAAAAGTGATTAACTTTATGCAATGGCCTTGCTTTGTTTGCGATTATTCACACTTTATATAGGCCTTATATTACACTATTTAATGGGCTTGGACATGTACTTTGGTACGTGTACAAGTTATTCACAAATATAAGGCTGTAAAGCTGGACATAAATAGTGAGATATGAGCTTTGGCAAGTCGATTGACAATCAAATAAAATGTAATTTATGAAGAGAGTAATGTGCACCAACTTACATTTAGCATGGATCTATGCAAGTCAGGAGATGTGATTTTCAGTGGTTGTAATGTGGCATTGCTAAAGTTGTCAAAGTGTATATGGAAACTTGTACTCAATGGTTATAGTATTTATATGACAAAAAGGCTAATATTGGCGATTGTATATGGACTCCTTTAATGGCAATTATGTTGGGGGACTGATGCGAAGAAATCCATATTTCCTATCACGAGCTTGTAAATAGGATGGTATATGTTGAAGACAAAGTACACACAGTGTACAGGGACAGTACTTAATGACATCTTCATAACATTCTGACAGTGGACAGTTCGGGATAGTTTTGTTTTTCATTAAAATAAAGACAGTTCCATGTAGTTTTACTAACTGTTTCTGTTAAATATTCTTCTCTGTCTGAAATAACTGTATATATATAGTTGATGCATGAAACCTTTTACTGAGCATAATCATTTTATAATGAAAAGGAATATGCCTCGAAACTCTTGTTTTCTTCTACATAAAGCCTTTGCAATTATTATATTACATGACAGCTACACTGTTGTGAATGATGTGTTTGGTGTTCAAACAAAATGTGAAAAATAAAATGTCATTCCAACTGCTAATATGTTTCAATTGTTCATTGCTATGTTATGATTTGTAAACTGACACATGGCTACAGTTGGTTTGATGAAACTGCTTCATTGCAGTAAGCTGTTCCATTTAAAAGTATTGGGTGGGGGTGGACAGGAACATTTTCAGACCCCTATTTTTTTTTTAAAGGGTGCATATATGAGATATTTAGTGTCCAGGCAAGGATGACATGACACATTGATTTGAGGCGCCCCCCTGGAACTATTTTATTTTCGAACCTATGCACAGATTTTGCGCCCACATGGACCCACTCTCTTCCCCCTCTTTTCTTTTGGAGAATCCCCATCACCCTATTTTTCAAAGTTTCCAGTCTGCCCCCACCCCCCACTTTTAAATGGAACAGCTTAGAATTTCAACAACAGGGGAACCTCAGTATTTTACCAATCTACCATCAGCCAATCAGATAGCACACTTTGCAAAATACAAAGCACTTCAAAATCTGGCCCTGTACCCCCATTGGCTAGGAAAGGGGGGGGGGGGTTTGCTCAATCTCATGAATGATTCATGAATGGTTCATGCATTGACTATATAGATGGCTAAGTCTGCTGAGAGGCTGAAGTACGTGCGAAGGTGGTTTGATTCCAATATGTCCAGTAATGTCTAATTTCCTGCTGCAGCAGAGCAGCTGCCAGGCAACAATGTACAATAACGGAGCTATGTCCAATCATTGCCACTAGTCAATATTTTCATAACAAGCTTGCCAGTTCATTGTTAGACCCTTCTAATAGTCCAGTGCTTTGCTAAGCTAGTGCAACTGCAGTGGCTTCTTGCAATAACCAGGTGAGAAGCCTCAAATCTTTTTTCAGGTACATGTACACCATCCTATACTTGGGGGGAGTCCTGACCAATTTACTTGTAATTGATTATAAGACGGGATACACACAGCTTGTTTACTAAGCTACCCACACCATGCTGGGACTCTTAATTAATTTCATATATAATGATCAATGCAATTAAAATATGGAAGTGAAAAAGTATTATGCTTCAATACTGCATGTACTTTTATTAAAATACGAACATTACCAATGGTATGATGTTATGATTACATCCCAATCCTACACAAATGTGACAAAAAAGAAAATAATAATTTCAAGTGTTCTTACTCCTCTGTTGGAATGTTAATTTTTTATACTGCATAACGAATGATAAAACAATACAAAGACATTGAAAAAGACTCACACATCTCTACAGTACAAAGCAACCAAACAAAATCAGATAACAAAGAAATTGTAATATTTACAAGTCGTTATATATACATTAGAGGTATTACTGGGCACTCTCGCAACATTATGCACAGATAAAAATGAATTGATAAAATTTACTCGAAGACCTGATGATGCCAGCATATTACTTGTGGCATTACTGATTACTATAAATTACATCTGCAGGCAATAATGATATTTTAAGTAATTTGCACAAAACAACAGTACCATATTTCCTTGACTGCAAACTAGATCCTGTTTCCAAAATCCAGTTGTTGTCATTAAAAACTAAAACGCATCAATTCCAACTTAAAAACAATTTTTTCACAGTTAAGAGAACGGTGTCAAAATGCAGCCAGTACTTATTAATTTTACTATCAGGAAAGTATGGTGACTTCGTTCTTATGAAAATTTGTCATTGTCAATCATTGTAGACTAGATGTGTTATTATACATGACTAATATTGCAAAATCAGACAAGCTGACAAAACTAACTTCACATAAGTTCGCCGTAAGTTAATGAAGACAAGACAATGTAATTACAACATTGCCATGATGTCTATCTGCTTCCGTTCTCCCATAGACAAACCTGCCTTTGTGATCATCAGAACATATATTTAATCAGCAGACACACTTCCAATAGCAATCATTTGGAACATCTGCACATCATTAAAATCAAAATAATTAGTCTAATCAGCAATGGGTTACTATTACAATGGCATAGAATCAACAATTTAGACTAGTCTAACAATAAAATCAGTAGTCCTCTGCCCAAGGATTTTCTTCAACATAAGAGTCGATCACTTCTTTCATACTTAAATTGGGAATCAACATGTCTTGTGTCAAGGTTGCTCTAGTAACTGGGTCAAAGTGGCCTACTCTCTGAAAACGAAGATGACAGAAATTATTGTTAACAATTATGCATAATACCATAATTCAGGGTTCTCTCTAGCATTAGCCACGTAGCATTATGCTTATCCCTAGGAATATTTAGAGAAGGAATGGAAACTAGGTAACTTCAAAAGTACACTCTGTTTCTCACAACATCCTTAACGATATTAATCTGACACCAGTTATTAACATGGCAATAAAACTTCCCCTCATGAAGCTCCCATCCCTACCAGGCTGTGTAATAAATTGTATACAATTTTACAACTTAATGTTACATAATACAGAAATATCAATGAGCTAAACCGACTGGTAATGGAAGCCCCCCCCCCCCCCCACCCCCCAGCAAAAGAAAACATTTTTTAATCAATCAAAAATACATATAAACAATGTACTTAATTTTCATGTTATGATGAAAAAAAAAAAGAACGGAAAAAAACGCACGGTTGGTTCAGTTGGAGATTGTTTACATTTTGTTTGTCAACATAATTACATGCCTGTAACAGTGTTCGTTGTCATTCGTCTCTATTGTTTACAAATTGACTAGAACATTTGTTTTGTCAGCTTTAAAATGATTCTACACTCAATTGTGAGAAATAAGACGATTTTAAGATATTGCACTTACAAGTATAGGTGTTAAAAGCCGTTAAACTTCCCTGAAATGCTAATTTTTAGCTACAATTAGATGTAAATTCGTCGCTATTAGGTCCAGAAAGAAGTGAAAAACACTGCTGTGATTGCAATAACCTTGTGGTTGTAATGATGCTACTGTGCATGCTCCGCAGGATGTTTTGAAAGTTTTGGGCATCACACTGGCTTGGTGAAATGAAACTAATCTGCAGCAAGTTATAAATTGACGATGTCCAGCATCCCAGTCAGCGAGACACAGAGTGAACATCAAAGCAATTAATGCCCTGCCCACCTCAGCTGGGGGTCTGGGCCATGAGCTTTAGGCCATTTTACCACATTTATGACCTGTTGATAATCACCCCTAATTTTTATTACTTAGCTAGTTTCCATTCCTTCTCTAAGTATTCCTAGCTTATCCAATAGCCATGTGGCTAATCTAATTTTGTACTTTATCATTTGTGGCTAATTTTCAGATGACCATCTACTGTACAATCTATCCAACCGCGACTAATCATTTTCAAAGTTGGGAGAGATCCCTGAGATATTACTTGAAATCTTTTACTACAACACCACATTTAAGCACTTAAAAACATATACAGAAAAAGGAAACTTTGGGTTAAAAAACTTCCTCTGAAAATAAATATATGTTCTGATGAAATATAACTCTATTTTGCATAAAATGTTGATTGTAAATGTGAACAAAACCTGTAAGTGTTCCTCGATGTCCTTCTTATCATAAGTGATTCCACTTGGAGTAATAACAGGATCGCGCATAAGATCAAAACTTATCTTTCCACAGAGGTAGTCTGGTACATCCCTTTTCTGTAAGAGAATTAGAAATATTGTTGTTTAACTCGGTGACAACCAATATCCATCATTTTGAGGGATCTAAGTCAAGTTCATACACCCAAATATATAACCAGAGAGAAAATCATTCGAGATGAAACTTTTGACGGTGCTCACCTTTCTTCTGTCATCCACTTGCGCAAACAGGTCATTCACTTGCTTTAATCGCATTTCCTGAAATAAAGAGCAAATCATCGACAGTGAGACATTCATTTTCAGAGATGTCCATCCATAAGTAAATATTGCATAACTTCTAATGGCCATAGGTTTTGATTTAAAAAGTCTCTTACATGTTCCTCTTCAATCTTTTCAATTTCTGACTGGCTGTCTTTGTCCTCCGATGTTGCTTCGATGGACATTGAAGACTTCACTTTACTGGAGAAAAAAGAAAGATGTAGTTTAGAGGGCACATCAGCATAAATATAATATTATAATATTATAGAAATCACTGAACACAATGCAGAGTATAACAATACACATACTTTTCCTTTTCGGCAATTATGAGCCCATTGAGGTAGCTCTGGAGTTCAATTTCTTGTTGAATTCTTTTCTCTTCGATGGCAGTCCACCGCCGTTTCTTTGACTGCCACAGCGCTCTGGCTATGTCATCTCCAAAATTTAGTTTCTGTTCTTTGGCTAAATCATGCGCTGAAAAAGTGATATGAAAATAAACTTGTGTATAAACAATGACAAAAGCAACCAAAGATCGATCGAGAGAATCAAGCTTCAGTGAACACATTTAAATACTTTATGTTGGTGTGTATAACATTTTCTTTAAACATTTACCTCTAGCAAGACTAGTGATAGCTTCATCAAAGGAGTTAATTTCCAGCAAAGCCTGGCCAAGGAAAAAGTGCCCCTTAACAATTGTGTTGTCAATTTCTAGTGCCCTCTTGCAGTCCTGCACAGCTTTCTCCCATTGCTTTAATTTTAAGTAACAAAGTGCCCTGTTGGTAAAGTAGGTCCCAACTGAAGAATTCTTTGCCTGTAAAATCAGATAAATCAAGATCAGCAAATTAGTGTATGAAGTATAAATTTAAATTGCAAACATCCAGTGAATTTAATGACTGTTTGACTGATGCTAGTGTAGTAGTGATGGGGTAAAATTCGCCAGACATGCCAAGTCTAACACATTCATCGTGAGTCTCACGCATTGTGTTGCCGTCTCACTCTTCTGGACTTGAGTAGTTTCTTCATTTAATTTAACTTACGCAATGAGGACCAGAATAAATCTTTAACATTTTAATGTAAACTGGTTGGAAAGAGCCAGAACTCACGCATTCACCACTCAAGAACTTGACATCTCTGAATTAGCTGTCTTATACCAAGTGAGTCTCACGCATTTGGTTGCTGTCTCACACCTCTGGACTCATATTTTAATTAAACTCACGCAATAAGGACCAGAAAAAATCTTTAACTTAACATTCTAATGTATAAACTGTTTGAAAAGAGCCAAAACTCACGCATTCACCACTCAAGAACTTGGCATCTTTGACATTGTAGGACACACATTAATAAGTTTTTCTTTAACATATGATTAACTAGTTGTGCAAAGCTGACAAGAAATGTCAATAAGTCAATCATCAACCTTAAATTGATGGAATTCGGGTGAATTCGGCGCTAATGCGCACTCGGCGCGTCTAAAACAGTGAATTCGGCCCAAAAAATAGTGGATTCGGCCAAGTGAACTCGGCGAACGGTAAATTTGGCGACCGTAATATGCGTATCCTAATTGCTATTAGCAATTAGTGATTTACTACATGTTATCTGTAATCATTACATAAAACACTTGTAATCAGCCTGGATCAAGTCCTAATTGCTATTGCAGAGTTGTTTCATCTGATTCACTACATGCTATCTGTTATCAAAAACTTCAAATACAGATTATCTTTTAATTTCTTTGCTCATCTTGTCAAATTTTACATTATTTACTATGTATTATAAAAAATTCAAATACAGATTATCTTTTATTGTTTTCCTTTATTTTTTTACATATTTACTATGTATTAATACATAGAAGTCACAAGTCCATCTTGTGTGATCTATGTGAACTATGGTGTCATTTCAATGGCCAAAAAGGTAAGTAACATTTATAACATTTATAACTTTACTGTATGATACTGTTTAAGTCGATAACATTTTTTCCCTATAAACGCCGAACATAAATCTTGCAGTAGTATAACATTGAGTAAGTTAGGTTATCTAATGACAGTAATGTTATAGGATTTATAAAAAGTTGACATTAGATAAGAATATTGCTAATCAGTATATCATTAGAATAGAATATTGCAACATTATGTTATTTTAACATTAGTATATCATTATATTAGGATGTTGGAACATTACGTTACATTAAAATTTCATTAATTAATGTTTGGGAAAACATGAGTACCAGCTATAGTGATATTTGCATATTTTAATTTAATGACATAGATTTTAATGACATAGATTTATTAAATTTATTAAATTTTTGCAAGGAATCATATATATAATGCTGTCGGACGTTTTCCACCCCCACGACCTCCTCCGACTCGTAAAGTACAAATGTACGCGCGGAATTCACCAAATTTACGCACCGAGTTCACCAATAGCGATCGCCGAATTCACTACCCGCCGAATTCACCTGTCACCAAATTGATGAACACATGCACTGCAGTGCAGGTCCCAGTTTCCACTCACTATTGCTTTGGAGTATGAGTCGATGGCCTCGGTGTATCTACGCATGGCAAAGTATCGGTTGCCCTGTTCCTTGAAATCCGTGGCAGTTATATTCCCCTTCGACCCCATGGTAAAGTGTCTGGGGCTGATAATCACCTAAAAATCCGAGAATGTTTCTCACAATTCACATCATACGCAGTCAGGTATTTTCCCATCAGTCATTTACAAGCCACCAGGTGGCTACGGATGACGTCATAACAAGGATTTCCCTCTCTGGGGGCACTCGGCGGGGAGCCCATGGGGCTACAGTTGGGAGCACGCACATGACCATACCAGAGACATGTCTCTGACCATACTGTGTATGAAAGCACGAAAAGTCTTGAAGGGTGTAATCTAATACCTCATACTATGAGTTACTTGTTCTAACAGGCTGTAAAAATAAAAAAAATTTACAAATATTTAGCTATTTTCAATGATTTTGTAAATATGCCTAATAGTGGGGCAGATACGTGTCGTTCTACCCCAAAAAACTTCAAATTTTTATAAAAGCATGAAACTTTCAGGACCTTTTTTTTTTTTTTTAGAAAACCATATTTGGCACATTTTCGGATATGGACCCCATTGGAATTTTACCTACTTTCAAAATGGCAGCCATTTTACCAAATGGCAACTATTTTCACAATTTCTGTTAACAGATGCTCAGTAACTGCTCCCATAAATCCTTCTACAAAGTTTATTAACACCCTAAAATTTGAATGAAATGTTATTTCTTAATAATTATAAATATAGGTAAATTACACATTATATACCTTAAACTGTATTTGTAAATGCTTAAATTATAATGCCCGGATACTATTTAGGTACTTGCTATGGTATACTATGGCTTGAAATGGCTGTAAATTGCACTCATTAGCCACATAATATTTAACATCAACACTTAACAGTAGAATAGCACTAAGCATCATTTTAGTATTTTTCTAACACTCAAGACAATTATCAAATCCCCAGAATAGGTGTCGTCAAGTATATTACTAATTTTGTGAATTTTTGAAGTGATGTATACATGTCTTCATGTTTATGAATATCACCGTAGCAAAACATATGAATTAACATAATCATCAAAACTTTACTAATATGTTAAATCTAGGAATGCAAACACAAGATAGAAGGCAAACTAGCTTTCCCCGACTCACTTGAAGAGAACAGTGTACTTTAGTGCAGCTCTCTTGACATTTACAAAATATTATCCTCTTCAAGCATGATCAGCTTCAGGGATGTTTGTCCAAACAGGCGCAACATTTAGAAATAGTCCAACTCCAACTTTTAGCATTGCTGTGACTTGTTAAGTTGTTGGATTAGTCAAAGACATAACAGGGTCCAGGTTCTGACACCTGATAACTGAAGCAGAAAATCCTTTTCGCCTTTGAACCCAGTTCTTGAAGATCCACTTGGGTCCCACAGATAAAGCATGAACTACAACATCCGTGTCTGTTATTTCAATTAAAATCTCTACGGTCCAGCACTGTACATGTATCTGACAATATGAACAAATGTTATGCTGTCAGCTTCGTTGTGATTGCATGGGCACAGCATACTTGCCTCATGATCCTTCAGAGGTTTTTGCCTTTTGGAGTTATCACTTGCAAGTCTATGAAACAGTTCAGATTGTCAGCAACTCTCAAGAATGCTTTTCCACTCTTTGACTGTCAATTCCATCAGAGTCGAGTGCTTGAATTCAATGGATTAATACATGTACTTATGCGGCACAATTTCAGTCCATTGCAAATTGTTTTACTGCAACTAAAATATATTATTTTAAATGGCTAAACACCTCAATCAAAAAAGGTTTGGCAGGATGTTGGGTTGAGCATATGAATGACAGCTCCATCTAGAATGAGCAAATCAGCCTAAGGTGCAGTAATAACATTTTGTCAGTGGGTTTTAAAAAAACAGTGGAAAAGGCCTGGTTTGTCACAATTCAACACTATACCGTCAGCGGAAATGGGAGGCATATACATTGTACAGAAGTTTTGAGTGTAAAAAATTGTCCTGATTATTTTGTTAAGAAAGGAAGTACAGTCATAATTACTCTAAAGAGACACTGTTCATTGTCCACATGTCTATTTGATATCAAAACAAGAACTAGGTATAAAAGGAGAAACATTTTGTGTAGAATTCAGGTAAAAAAAACTATCTTTAGTTGAACTATCTTGGTGTTTTTGGCTGTCTGATGTAATCTCTACCTCCAGTACTGATACAGCAAAATGCCTGTGTTATAATAGCTGCCTTCAACTGTTGATGAAGACGGGTTATCATCAAAATAATCCCCAGCAGCAATAGCGAAAAGATCGTGACATATATTGGGAGGGCATAGAACACAATCCCACTTGTTAAGTTCCAAGACACCATTTCCAAGTGGTGTTAATTTATATAAAGCCAAAACATGGTCATCAGAGATTAACAGACCCAGATTGAACATACTCTCAACTGATATACATTTACATGCTTTTAAATAAAGAAGAATTCGAAGATACACAGGTAGAAATGTTTCTCTAGCTTTGGTATGGTATGACTTGTTGATTGCATCATTAAATCACTATTAGCAGTTGAACTGCAGGGTCTGAGACAGTTGGACTACACTTTGTGTGGATAGGCATCTTTCTGCTGAACATAGGATCCATGGATATCATGCTTATTAAACTAAATTTTTAATGATCCCAATTTCTGAAAGTCTGCTGCTGTACAACCAGTGTACTTCTATGACAATCATGTCACTGATATTTGCTACTTGTTGAAACATGGAAGCATTATGCAGTTCGCCTCTTTTCACAAAATTACAGAAAGTTGGTAATATTCATAGGAGACTAATTTGAGTTGCAAGTTTATTTAACTTGCTCGTCTTGATTTGCACAGAAACGTTTCCAAGCTAACATGCCATGTCAGCTTGACATTGGCCAATGCCAACCCATATTAGTCCACAATCGAACCGATCCAACATATTATCCAGGGTATAGAAGTCATCACATTGTACCTGTTCTGTGCCAGGAAGCATTGTTCTCTATGAGAGTGTCTAACTGGACTAAAGGGGCGTTCACACTATCATTTATAAGAGCTACGTATGACCACATATGAAAATATTTTTTTTAGGGGGGGGGGGGGCTAGCTCAGAAGTAGCGCTTTGGGCTTCCAACCGCTGGGTCCCGGGTTCGATTCCCAGTCAAGCCTAAGTTTGATGGCTTCATCTCATTGCCATGGTCCCTGCCTGTCCTAATTAGCCCAACTGGTGCAGAAATACAGGATGTAAAGCCCTAATCACACTCACACACACACATGAAAATATTGTTTCACTCATCCTTGGCCATATGTGATTCACTCGCCGAGCGTTTTATGTATACTCGCGCTAATTCGTAGATCACTCCTGGTTGAGCTTGAACACTCACAGACAGACGTGAATAGAGGAAAAAATTTGAACATATTTAAAACTTCGGCGGACAGTAAATTGTTTATATTAGTTACGTAACATTCTCGGGGTCAGTCGGCGAGCATCCTACGTACGTTCTACGTACCTTCTACATACGTATGTGGCCCTACTTGGCTATACGTAGCCATACGTGGCCACGGTGTGTGTGTGTGATTAGGGCTCTACGTCCTGTATTTCTGCATCAGTTGGGCTAATTAGGACAGGCAGAGACCATGGCAATGAGACGAAGGATGAAACAGCCATCCAACTTAGGCTTGACCGGGAATCGAACCCAGGACCCAGTGGTTGGAATATACGTGACCACTGTCCATCCGTATATACTCACCATTCACTCGTATGGGCGATCTACGAGCAATCTATGAGCGATCTACGAGTGCCTCACGGATGCCTCAAGGATGCCTGATGACGGACGTTTAGCGAGCGTTTTACGGACGTCCGGCGAGCATTTTACGAACGTCCAGCGGGCGATCTACGATTGCCCGGGACGTTCGTAGAAAGAAGTTATACGGGATTAACAGAGCCACGAGTGAGTACGTTTAGCCAATTTTTGATGTACATGGTCATACGTAGGTCTTATACGTGATAGTGTGAACATCCCTTAAGTCCCATTGACACATGATGTTAATTGCTAAAAGCTCTTGTCAGCTGAAAGTTAGTCTAGAGTTCCATAGCCAGCAAAATTACATTTCTTTCAATCTGTATGCTTTAAATGAGCACTACTTTCTGGATTTGTTGTCAACTAATTTCATTTGCTTTGCCATCACAAACTATGCAAACTACAACCACAACGATTTGAGCATTCATTGCTGCTACATTTGCTGCAATTAAACATTTTGAAGATACTACATACTCTCCTTTATCCTGCTTTTCATGCAGGACTAAGCAACTAAATAGCTCCTAGTTACCTGGAAGACAAGGGAAACATAAGTTATTTTTAAAAATGAGCCTAATATGATATATTTTTTTGGGGTAGAACAACACGTATCTGCCCAACTATAACATTAGAAATATCAGGAAGCAACAATACGTGCAAAACTTTCATTGGTTGCTCTATTAAACAAAACATGACTAGAACTGCGATCTGTGACTATAATATGTAATCTGCCAGAGACAAAAGGAGCGGAAAGCTTGTTCATTCAAAACTCTTTTAGATATATGGTAACCACAGAGGTCATGGTAAAAATTAATTTTCACTTTTATATCCTGATTGATGTAAGAAAATATTTCTTTGCTAATATAACTCAATGTTTGGAACAGTCTTGACCCTGATATTATCAATTTCAGTTAAAAAAAATTTAAAGGTACTATTAATAGTCAAAGCTTTGTTGGTATGGAGAGTGTGTATGTCACCTGACCTTTACACCCCTATGTTTTTAGGTTTTTTTTTATCAATATAAATAACACATAAAAATAAAATAAATAACACTGTTGAACTGCTTGCTCACTAGGAAAACGCTTTGTACAATTTCCGCTAGGGGCGCTCATGGCTTTATCTTATATGGACAGTAGCGCCCTCTTGTGCATTTAAGAAAAACCGTAGCATAGCATGTCAGTGTTGTTTAACGGTTTTAAATTATTTAAAGTTATAGCGCAAATTGGCAAGTACAACGATTTGAATGTATGGAACTTGGTATATATTTTATAACTAAAAGAGTGTTGCCACCAATTGCTTTTCAGCAAACAAAGATTTGTGGCAGGTACGTAGAGGCCACATGACCAAAGAAGACTTTGAAATGCTCTGAGATTTCTCATTGTTTAACCAACATTCAACAACTTGTACACACGTTACTGGTAGCAGCGTTAGCTCACTAATTTGCTTTCCGCGCTACTAATTATTTTCTTGGAACTATGTTATATAACTGCTAACTGACTGGGAACTAGGACAGGAGCTGAATTCATTTTCTGAAACAAATGATTTGTCCCTAGTAAAACAGCTTCTGCTGTAAAATAGGTGAATTATATTCTTAAAAGGAATTAAGGCAATTTTGCAAATTTCTTTTTTCAGACTTTTAGTGCCTATCAAAAAGTTTATGTTTACATGTAAGTTTGAAGAGAAACCCCTGATAACCAAAATGGTTTTCATACACTCTCTATTTCTTGGCTTATTTTTTACAAATTGGAATCATTTGTCCTTAATTGAATGACCTTGCGTACTGAAAAGACACATTTGAAGTTTCAAAATGCTGCTGTTTCAGTGGTGAAACTGCTCAGCAGACGAAACTAGGGAGCATTAATTGAAACCGACCATAATATGTAATCTGCCAGAGACAGATAGAGAAAGCTTGGTTCATATGCTGTCAACACTGTTGAACTGCTTGCTCACTTCGCTGGCCCGCTGCGATTAGCTGACGCAGTACGCAGGTTGGGGCTGCCATTAACCAGGAGGGATTCCTCTCGGTAGCGTGCGTGCGCAACTCTGCCTTTAACATTGGATATGTGTGTCGGAACGTGATCCCCAGTCTAAAAATAGCACAGCCAATCAGAAAATTCAGCATTTGGCCAATCAGCCATGCGGGATAGGTAGAGGCGACCTGCCTATCGCGTTTACGCTTAGGCATGTCCCAGCCAACTTGCTCACTGGAAAAACGCTTTGTACAATTTCCGCTAGGGGCGCTCGTGGCTATATCTTATATGGACCATATCGCCCTCTTGTGCATTTAAGAAAAACCGTAGCATAGCATGTCAGTGTTGTTTAACGGTTTTAAATTATTTAAAGTTATAGCGCAAATTGGCAAGTACAACGATTTGAATGTATGGAACTTGGTATATATTTTATAACTAAAAGAGTGTTGCCACCAATTGCTTTTCAGCAAACAAAGATTTGTGGCAGGTATGTAGAGGTCATGTGACCCAAGAAGAATTTGTGACGCTCTGATATTTCTCATAGCCTAACCAACATTCAACAACTTGTACACACACGTTACCGGAAGGAGCATTAGCTTACGAATTCAGCCACTACACGGCCGAATTCATTCACTTTCCGCTCTATAGGACACTGACTATAATAGGGCACCACACGTTAGTTCCTAGTCAGTTGCCATTCACCAAAAAGGCTGAAGTCAACTGCCAGTTCAAGTTACAAAAAAATATCTGGGTAGTAGTGCTTACTGCATATAGATATAAATATTTAAAGGTTATATCATAGATTGCAGTATATCCCTGATTTACTCCCCCGAGACTCAGTATAATTGGAAAATATTGGTCGAGGGGGAGTATATCGGGATATATATTTATCCCAAACCTCAGATTTTTTATTATTTTAATATCAGTATACTCCCTTATATACAGCTAATGTTTCCCTTAATACCCTTAATATCAGCATACTATCTTATACAGCTAATGTTTCCCTTAATATCAGTATACTATCTTATACAGCTAATGTTTCCCTTAATATCAGTATACTATCTTATACAGCTAATGTTTCCCTTAATATCAGTATACTCCCTTATACAGCTAATGTTTCCCTTAATATCAGTATACTCCCTTATACAGCTAATGTTTCCCTTAATATCAGTATACTCCCTTATACAGCTAATGTTTCCCTTAATATCAGTATACTCTCATATACAGCTAATGTTTCCCTTAATATCAGTATACTCTCCTATACAGCTAATGTTTCCCTTAATATCAGTATACTCTCATATACAGCTAATGTTTCCCTTAATATCAGTATACTCTCATATACAGCTAATGTTTCCCTTAATATCAGTATACTCCCTTATACAGCTAATGTTTCCCTTAATATCAGTATACTCTCATATACAGCTAATGTTTCCCTTAATATCAGTATACTCTCCTATACAGCTAATGTTTCCCTTAATATCAGTATACTCTCCTATACAGCTAATGTTTCCCTTAATATCAGTATACTCTCATATACAGCTAATGTTTCCCTTAATATCAGTATACTCTCATATACAGCTAATGTTTCCCTTAATATCAGTATACTCCCTTATACAGCTAATGTTTCCCTTAATATCAGTATACTCTCATATACAGCTAATGTTTCCCTTAATATCAGTATACTCCCTTATACAGCTAATGTTTCCCTTAATATCAGTATACTCTCATATACAGCTAATGTTTCCCTTAATATCAGTATACTCTCATATACAGCTAATGTTTCCCTTAATATCAGTATACTCTCCTATACAGCTAATGTTTCCCTTAATATCAGTATACTCTCATATACAGCTAATGTTTCCCTTAATATCAGTATACTCTCCTATACAGCTAATGTTTCCCTTAATATCAGTATACTCTCATATACAGCTAATGTTTCCCTTAATATCAGTATACTCTCATATACAGCTAATGTTTCCCTTAATATCAGTATACTCTCATATACAGCTAATGTTTCCCTTAATATCAGTATACTCTCCTATACAGCTAATGTTTCCCTTAATATCAGTATACTCTCATATACAGCTAATGTTTCCCTTAATATCAGTATACTCTCCTATACAGCTAATGTTTCCCTTAATATCAGTATACTCTCATATACAGCTAATGTTTCCCTTAATATCAGTATACTCTCATATACAGCTAATGTTTCCCTTAATATCAGTATACTCCCTTATACAGCTAATGTTTCCCTTAATATCAGTATACTCTCATATACAGCTAATGTTTCCCTTAATATCAGTATACTCTCATATACAGCTAATGTTTCCCTTAATATCAGTATACTCTCATATACAGCTAATGTTTCCCTTAATATCAGTATACTCCCTTATACAGCTAATGTTTCCCTTAATATCAGTATACTCTCATATACAGCTAATGTTTCCCTTAATATCAGTATACTCTCCTATACAGCTAATGTTTCCCTTAATATCAGTATACTCCCTTATACAGCTAATGTTTCCCTTAATATCAGTATACTCTCATATACAGCTAATGTTTCCCTTAATATCAGTATACTCTCATATACAGCTAATGTTTCCCTTAATATCAGTATACTCTCATATACAGCTAATGTTTCCCTTAATATCAGTATACTCCCTTATACAGCTAATGTTTCCCTTAATATCAGTATACTCTCCTATACAGCTAATGTTTCCCTTAATATCAGTATACTCTCATATACAGCTAATGTTTCCCTTAATATCAGTATACTCTCCTATACAGCTAATGTTTCCCTTAATATCAGTATACTCTCATATACAGCTAATGTTTCCCTTAATATCAGTATACTCTCATATACAGCTAATGTTTCCCTTAATATCAGTATACTCCCTTATACAGCTAATGTTTCCCTTAATATCAGTATACTCTCATATACAGCTAATGTTTCCCTTAATATCAGTATACTCCCTTATACAGCTAATGTTTCCCTTAATATCAGTATACTCTCATATACAGCTAATGTTTCCCTTAATATCAGTATACTCTCATATACAGCTAATGTTTCCCTTAATATCAGTATACTCCCTTATACAGCTAATGTTTCCCTTAATATCAGTATACTCTCATATACAGCTAATGTTTCCCTTAATATCAGTATACTCCCATATACAGCTAATGTTTCCCTTAATATCAGTATACTCTCATATACAGCTAATGTTTCCCTTAATATCAGTATACTCCCTTATACAGCTAATGTTTCCCTTAATATCAGTATACTCTCATATACAGCTAATGTTTCCCTTAATATCAGTATACTCTCATATACAGCTAATGTTTCCCTTAATATCAGTATACTCTCATATACAGCTAATGTTTCCCTTAATATCAGTATACTCCCTTATACAGCTAACTTTCCCTCTGTACATTCCCGGGAAAAAGTCTTGTATATAGGGGGAGAAACGCAGGCATGGAAATAACCATATCCAGTCAACAAGGTTGGAAAACAACAACCCAGATTTTTATTTTCTATCTGACTGGTAACTGACTGGGACCTGGCATAGATAACCTACAGAGGCTTTGTAAAGTTAGATTAATTATTTTTGTAGATTTAGTACTCTAGGTGGCAGCACCAGTGTAACTGATGGTGGGCGCCCCTAGTGGTAGGGATTTATAATGCAAGACATCACAAGAAATGTATTTATATATATACAGTTGTCCAGGGTATATTCGTAATGTGGTCACCGTCTCCCTGTCCTTTCAAGCGTACCATTATATACTAATGATGAGAAAGAATACAAGTGTCACTGGTCTTTTAAGTACTGTTTCATAACTCATATATATTTTCCAATTTTTCCACTTATTCATATTTAGACCACTACAATAAAAACATTGCCATGCCTTAATTTCTCATCTTTGACATATAAAAGGCCAAAGCGCTCATATAATTAGATTTCAAAAAATATATTAATATTTATTCAATATTTAATAACTATTTTAAATGTATTCAATAGTATGTGTATGATAAACTTTTCTCTGCATTATTGACTAAATGGTATTTGATAAACATTATACCCATAAGTTCAGTTGTTATGAGAAATTGGCCCAGGTACCTGCACAATGAAAGATTGGCCCTGGTCTTTGGCGAAAAAAATCATTTCACCAAATGATGGCCCCCTTCAGCAATGGCTGAAATTATCTGTAGCCACATGCAGTGTCAGTAGCCAAACTATAGAGTCTTTTCACTGAGCAGCCCTGAGTTCAGCAAGACATAAGTCCTTCCTCCCCTCTAATTACTCATTTTGCTTTTCAGACATAAAAGATAATCACTGACTTATTCAATAAATATAACTTTCTCAGAAAAATAATAAAATCAACTGAATGATAAGGTGTCAAATATACATTAAAATGCACTAAAAATACTGCTGCTAGGATGCACTTTGCTTCAGCCAATCACAGCCAAGGGCGCGAACTTTTTCAGCCAATAGAATTGCAGTATTCTGTCATAGCCACCTGGTGGAAATATAGAGAACATTCCGTGAAAATCCACTATTGTAGCCACTGTGTACCTAGTGTCAATAGCCCAATTTATCTATGGCCACTTCACCTGCACCTGGGACCAAAATGCTAATTGTAAAAATCCAAAAATAAAGAATTATATATCAATGTCATTGGGGGAGATGCTGTAGCATTGCAGAGCCCCTGTTTTTCAGTCAGGGGGACTGAGTTCCCCAAAGTTCCCCCCTCCCACTTCCATCACTTGAGGCACCCTATATGTAGCACTGGAAATGATTTTTTTTTTTTTATTAATCCAAAATTTTACAATTTGAGGAGGCCATTTCTATAATCAGTAAAAAACAAAAAACACAGGTTCATCATAGTTTATTAACGTTTTGCTTTCCATAAAAATGTACTGAAATATAGCATATGTATGTACACTCGCATTAACATGACTATAAGCTAACTGTGTATAAAACATGGACCAAGTCAACATATAACAGTTTCATTGAAAAATCAATGCTGTATAATCTACACGATAAATTAGAATTGAGATATAGGCACATATATAAATATATATATATTATAAGTACACGTGAAGTGATACTATATACAACGTTTTACATTTACAATATAATATATACAATGTAGAAATGTGGAACGACCACATTTAAGCAAACAATGAGGTGTGTCTTTGACTCTATAACATGTATTTATAGTAAATTGCATTTTGATTGTTTGAAAACATTTAAATTGAAGCTGCTACACTTTTTTGAGTTAAATGGCTCAATGAAAAAAATGAACCTTAAGTAAAATGTTTGCACATTCAGATGATAAACAATGGCGCAAATACATTACATATGTTCTCTAAAAATAGAGACATAATTTGCACTTGACACAGTAAAGCCTAGATCATAATTGTAGATCACAATATATAGGAAGCAGTCCATATCGAAGCTAGGGCAGGTTATATGTGTATACCTCAATATATACTTGTATGGATCAGATAATGACTTGAAGTTGATGTAATTCATTTGGGTGGATAATACTAGCTGCAAAATTGATTCCACTGTCAGTGCAGCAAAACCAGGGGGATTATAATTAAAAACGTCCGTGAAATGACAGCACTTGTTGCGGAGTTCGGGTGTCGACCATCTGTGTGAAATAGAAAGAAATGCATAAATTTGAATGCTAATTGGATACAATTTACTACATTATATATTAGCAAATATTGCACACTACATTTTACATTAATTAACAAATATATTGCTGGGTAAAATGTTGCCCATACTGTTAACAACACTGCATGGTTAGGCCTAATTGAAATACCAAGGTTAATTCAAATTTGTAACACTATAAATATTTGATACCCTCAATTGGAACCATGCACCCTACTTCAGCTTAAAATGGCCTTATATAGATAAGATAATACAAGAGGGTAGATCCAGCTTTGTCTCGGGAGGTTAGATAGATAGATAGATAGATAGATAGATAGATATGGGAAGTGCAGCCCTCTAAGGTAAGTTCTTGCATCTAGAAAGGGTTGATTGATGAGGCGAGACAGAGGAGTTCACCCATGTTACACATTTACCCCACGGGTGGGATCTTTTCCTTGCCTCAGCATCAGACTCTGAGTACAAGGGACCGCCAATTTAACGTCCCATCCGAACGACGAGCTAGGATGTTGCACATGAAGGGTGCCAGGGCTTGGTATTGAACCTGGGTCCTTCAGAGGAGCAGGCAAGCATTCTTACCACTTAGCCACCAAGCTGGAGGTTGCTGTAGCGTAAGATGGCCAATTGGCCTATACAGTATGAAAATGAAAACAAACAGCTTAGGTCCTCTTTTTGATAATTTATTGGGGGAGTCCCCCCCCCCCTCAAATCTACCAAGTGCTGTTATAATACTGATCAGGTCCGCTGCTTCTGGGTCTGACTTGCAAAGCCCAGCTGATCTCATTGACATGGCAACAAAACTCCAGATGATGTCATGTAGACAGATAGACAGACAGATAGATAGATAGATAGATAGATATGATAAGTGCAGCCCTCTAAGGCAAGTTCTTGCAGCTATCGAGGGTTGCTTGCGAATCCAGGAATACCATTGGCTGGAACTGTCTAAACCAATGAGAGTCCTGGTTCACATGACGTCATCTGGATATTATTTTTCGAGTCAATGAAATCAGCTGTTATAGTTGTAATCAGCAATGCATTGCATATGGGAAGCAAACAGTCACAATGATGACTAATTCCCAACATTTAAACTTCCCAAAATACCCCAATTTTAACAGGGCGTCTATTTGACAGTGACACACAATGACTGCACTTAGTGAAGCATTGTGCCAAAATACCTGATCAGTTCAATCCACATGATCTGCGTTTTGTTCCTGCATCAGTGAATCATGCATATATACACGTGCACAATGCCTTAATGGACTGGCGATTCCTGATCAGCCCCTCAAATTTATCGAACTGGGAGATATTAATTCTGGTGAAATGTTTTCCGGCTCATATCCAGTGACCGAACAATTCACTCAGTGACGTCCAACGGAATAATCCAGGGCCAAGAAAATCAATGAACATTCATCAATTTTCCATCAGCGCTGGAAAGTCTGCTTAAAAACAATCCAGTCTGGTGTCAGTGAATAAAAAAAAATCCCAGCAAAATGACAGGTGAGAGAGTTATAGTATTGGCAACAAACAAAATCAGGGAAATAAAGGTGCATAGTAACAGACGAGGCACAAAGACAAGCAGAGTCTGTCATACAGACGGACAGACACTGATGGAAACAGTAGACAGACAAGTACATACATAGAATGACACACAGACACAGATAAGGCTCAATAACATATGTTTCTTATTTACTATGCAATAGACAACCTGACTTCTTACTGTTTAACAGAAATCACATGGCAGGCAAAGTGATTCAATCAGACTTTCTTTGGGTGCCTGTGATTGGCAGAGACTCTATGGGAAAGACAGACAGACGGAGACAGACAGAGGGAGCTGAACAGAGAGACATCAAGTCCAGATATATAGATATATATATATATATATAGATAGATAGATAGATATATAGATCGATAAGATATACCTGGTTTCTCGTAAACTCTCCGAACCATTTTTTCCTCCAACTCTAATTATCAAATTTTGACATAAGTTTTATTCACAGCATTCTTTTTTTTTTCAATAATGTGCATGTTTATTTCTGTGATAAATTTCATAAATGGAAAGAGCAGCATGAGTGACAAGTCTATGGTATATTGGTGACTTTCATGGAAGAAATTCATAGAGGGAAAGAGCTAGCAAATTATGTTTTGTAATCTAGTGATGGGGTATTTTGTGAACCTCACTGTTCAGTGAGCAGGCCAAATGACAGATAAGTCTAGGCCCTTTTCCTGGGAGTAATGGGTGCAAATGGTAGTATTAATGTCACATCCTTTCAAAATCAATTTGAGGTCCCCTGTGGCATCAGGTTTAATCTTGGGGATTATCTTGATAGATGAGGTTGTAATTGAGTGTTCTCCATTTCAAAGGTACAGATCCACTTTATGAAATGCATTGAAAACGTTTATTGAATTCATAATGAATTGGGTTATCCTGAATACTTTCAAATGTTGTCCCATTGATGACACGATAAATGCCCCGATAAGCGGCTTTGCAGCAAAAATACGTGACATAATCTCATAGCTTCACAGTTTTTTTGTCCTATAATCTCCCAGTGTAGCATTTTGTGTGTGTGCACACATGTTTACAAATTATCGTTTTCAAACCCACTCCATAGTGCATTCACTCACTTTTTCAACTCTGAATTTAACTGTTTAATTTTCGAGTAGTAACACATTATCAAGTATATGGTTCCTTGGCTGAATGAAGACTTTGAACTACAATTAGTTTCATTAAAAACAAAGCTAGACAAATTTTGCTATACGATGCTACTTGCTACTAAACGGAACTGTCTGGCTAAAGGTGGCTCCTCAAAGCTGAATCTAACAGTAAATGCAGCATCATTTGGTGCATAAGTTGAGCGTTAAGATTCCTTTTAATTCTTTGTTGAAAAGATGCATGTCTATTGTACATAAATATTTATGATATATTAGATAAATTACCAAGGTTTATATTTTTTCAGTGGTTGTAGGTGTAAGCCGACTATGAGGTAGAAGTTACAGTTACAGCCAGGAATTATAGGTTGACCATATTTGATGAAACTAACTGTACTTTGTATCCCAGGATGATGCAACACCATCTCACTGATATTTTCATTATTTTGGAGGAGGGGCACCATGATCTGAATGTGCTCTGGGCACCCACCAAGCTTAATTACTGCTGCTGCTAATTATGGACATTCTTTGCTAGTTTACCTAGTTAAACCAAATAATTGGTTAAACTATGTAGCCAATAGGCTGAGTATAGACTTAAGAAATCTTCTCTTAAAATACAAGAGAGATGAATTAATTTTATTTTTAGTTTAAGCAATTTCTGAATCGCCTGCTTGTCAGAAGAAGAATTGCGTAAACTCAGCACATCAACATCTAATTATTCTGTAATTTCATTGTTAGACCTTTAATATCATCAGGCAGCCTAAAGACTATAAGAGAAATTGATTAATTTACTTTAGATGAGTAAACGAGCAAAACACGTACATAATTAGGTCGCTGAGCTGTGAGGTGACGACACTCAGTGACTGAGTCGTAAACATATAATTTTTAAGACACTCAATGGCATAAACAATTATTTGCTCAACAAACTTGGGGATTGGCCAGAGCTTCTTATAATTGCACACATTTACATCAACACTTCCATGGGGAAAACAAAAAACTCTTGTGTGAAGTGTATAGTCAATTTGATTGAATGCATACTCTTATTAATGAGCACCTGCTATTTCTGACCTTTGTGGTCAGATCGTATCCTGACTTCCTATAATAAAAGGTCACATTCAATTGCTGAGAACTTTGATGAAACACCTGTAGACAGAACATGCATACACGAGAGTAATTGGTGAGTCAATGGTGACATACAAACCTTTGTAAACGTAGAGGGACTGTGTCCTTGTGCCATACTCGTTGATCGCTTCTATTGTGTATTTGTAGTTGTAATGTTCAGTCTGAACGGATGGGATTGCTATTGTCACGTTGGTCGTGTCTCCTGCCCTCTGTAGGAGAAAAAAGTCAGACATAAGCATAAAACGTGAACATGTGGGACATTTGGGACATTTTCCAACATGGACAATTGTGCCACGTGCGTTTTCCATGCGTTTGGATAAATGCATGGTTTTTGCTTCATTATACTTAGCTAAAAACCATGCGCTTTCCATGCGCTTATCCTTCTCATGGAAAATGCACGTGGCACATTTGGCCATGTAACTGAATCAGACATGCCAAGTCTCACGCATTCGGCTTGAGTCTCACGCATTTGGTTGCTGTCTCACACCTCTGGACTTCAGTATTTTCTTCATATTTTAATTTAACTCTCGCAATAAGGACCATAAAAAATCTTTAACATTTTAATGTAAACTGGTTGGAAAGAGCCAAAACTCACTCATTCACCACTCCAGAACTTGGCATCTCTGACTGAATGTACAGTTCATTTTGAGTGATATTATTGTCTGATGCGATGAAGTGCTCCATTGCTGTCCAACTGGTATGAGCTCAGTGCATCAGACACAGATACACTCAGCATTGTTTTACTGGTGTGTGTTTATTGCCTAATTTGGAAAAACTGGCTGCATGGTCAATATTTCCATATGTTCCATTATTATGAAAAAGCGTGAAATAAATGTCAAATTAGAGTTTTGAAAGTAAAAATACCTTGATTTCAACATTTTAAAATCAACATTTTATGTATGTAGGTGCAATCTATCTGATGTAGGGACTGATGGATCGGTCAAGGTACAATAGTAGTTGAGACGTGGAGGCTCGTAAAAATAGGAATTTTTCACACTTTCCTCCTCATCATATTTCTTACAAGGTTATCAAAATGTTTAAAACATACATTTATACACCGCAATTCTTCAAAATATGATGGCTACCATTGTAAACAAAACACAGCAATAAAACCCAATTTTCAGCTTTTTCCCCCCATATTTCCATTGTTATCTAAAAAGCGTGACATAAATGTCACAATTGAAAGTGAAAATACCATAATTTTAGTATAACAGTTTAGATGTGGAGGTTTGGGAAAAAATTCTTTTTTTTCCTTCATTGTTACAACGCACATTTCTGTGTTATTTATGGCCATAAAAAGTCCCTCAAAGTTTCACACAATCATACGCATATCATAACATAGTTTTAAGCATGTAGGTGAAGTAGGGTCAGAGTTCTGCTTCGGAATTTGTTTTTTCATTTCCCAATTCCGCAAGCATAGCTGAGACGTTCCAATGAGACCAAAAGGCACGACTAGGCCACATATAGAGACTAATTAAATACCATTGCACGTACAGTAGTGTTAGAGCTCTACTCCGGAAACGAAGTGTAATGCCTGTCCGCCATCAAACCACAGGCCAAAATATTCCAATCTATAAGCTTTACTGTACTATTTGGTAAGGCTAATACTTATAGACAGATCTGAATATTTCAGCCTGTAAGCATACCAACAACTTTTCATGCCAGGCACACAGACAATTTTTCATCCTGGTGAGGTGGGGGCCCTATACTAGCTCAGTGGTAGTGCCCTGGGCTTCCAACCGTTGGGTCCCGGGGTCGATTCCTGGTCAAGTCTAAATTTGATGGCTGTTTCGTCCATCATCTCATTGCTATGGTCCCTGCCTGTCCTAATAAGCCCATCAGGTGCAGAAATACAGGACGTAAAGCACTAGTCCACCACCATCAATCATCTTAGCCGAATTACGACATGGAGAAACAGGGTGCTGAGGTGCCGAGAAGCATACCTCAGGTGCCGAGAAGCATACCTCAGTTCATGTCACATTGGGATATTTCCGGAAGTAATTTCCTACTAGCTGTGCATAATTAGCAACAATGACCAATGACCATAGCACTACAATAGTACCATTATGGCATCAGAGGATCATGCCGCCCCCCGGGGCTATATAGCTCTGTTGGATCAAAGGTATTACGTTGTGCCCCCCGGGCTCACTACAAGGAGTCAATGGACATGATCGCCCTCAGGCGTTGACGTTTAGTCGATAGATGTTCACACCCTCAGGCGTCGACGTTTAGTTAACGTTTACTAAAATGAGCTATATCGCATATCATTAAGTGTTTCAGTGCTAATAGACAGTTACACATACAGGTGGCGCTGAGTGTATGTTTATTGAAAATTAAAAAGAATAATATACCTGCTATGGGGTATTTTATTTTAGTCTACCTTGCAGCCATGGAGGGTGAGGATATCACCGAAAAATACATCTCAGGTGCTCATACAGAGGTTAAACCTGAAAATACCGAACATTTCCGGGATCCATTAATAGAGCACAATGTGGACATTAACTCTACCATGAGTAGCACAAGTATTAGCAGTAGGCTGTGGAAGATATTCGGTAAAACTATACCGAAAAATGAAGTGATTTTTATTTGTCAAGTTGTGATTCTATATATCGTCATCATCACTTGCATAGTCAATTTGTCTCTCGGTAATGGAGACAGCAATTTGTGGACCGCTCTCTTGTCCTCATCAATGGGAATAATGCTCCCCGCTCCGACGTTGTCCAGGAGGAGGAGCTGATGAGTGAACCCTCGGGCATATGAGTTTCATTCTTGTCCTATGATTGGGCCAAGCTCTCATCACTTGTGCGATGTTGACTTGACGTGCCCTAAGGTCGCTCAGCGATATCGATGATTGGATACTACTCATGATGCCATACCATGCATGGTGGGCTTCTCTGAGGGCAATGTACTCTACCTGGTATAAATGCTGAGCTCCAGAGCTTCCATCAAGCATTTCTCAAGAGCTGAAAAAGATATACCACACAAGCTACATCATGACAACAAGCCAACTTGACACTCAGACTCCTCAGGGATCCAGTGGAATGACTCTCTGTTTGTCAGAGCACACAAGAGTTATAGCTCATGCTGCACAGCAATACAAGTCAGGATATGTCACAGTGTCACGCTACAGCTGTGACACCTCCAAATGGAGGAATGTCCATATTGCCAAGAAGTCCTTTGAGAAGCTGAAGGAGGCATCAACTGAACTTTACAATGCCCTTCTGAATGGTGAATCGAAACAAGTGGGGCTTACCAAGAGGCAGTTTGCCATGATCACCAAGTTTCAGAGGGGCGATAAGGAGGCAGTGCACTATGTCTCTTTTCTACACCCGAAGACTGAACAGGAAAAACTCACCGATGTCAGTGAATGCCACCACAGCAAGACTATTAATCTACGCAAAGAAGAGTACGAAAAACTACATGGTGCTATGGAGAAAATTCACCAGGTCATCATTACACCACCCAAGGATGCTGAGGGACAGACTCTGAATCCCGAGGAGGCTACAACAGTCAAGGCTTATCAGTGGAATGTTGAGAAGCGTGGAATGAAGTCTCACACTTTATTCCCCACTCGTGAAGATTGCGAAGAAAGTGTCAAGGGCTACTTAGCAGGCCTCCCTGATGAGGGTGTGAAGTACAGCTACGACGTTATCGATCTCGTCATACATCGTCCCACTAAAATGGAAATTTTAGAGTACATCTTCAGCAGCGAAGTGCTACGCAAAACAGGCCATTCATGGACCGACCTGATGATGCAACCTCCTTCTGAAGATGTTGTCGATGAGGCTCTGGAGAAAGTGACCAAAAAAGATGTCGTTCAGATTGCCGAACTAATTGCTGCCCGCCTGAATCACAAAAGACTGTATTTCATGAGTGATGTTTTTGACATTTTTGTGTATGTGGGTGGCATTGGGAGGTCTAAGGAAAGTATCACTAAATATGCCTTGTCACCTCCTATTGAATTGTCAGCTCGTCTGCTTGATTTTTGTTATATGAAGATTGTGCAAAAACAAAATACCCAGTCGGTGTCCAGCTAACATGTTCTGTCAGCACTTATTTACTCAATGCAACATCTATGTGCGTGTGTACACTGTGTAAAATGTATTTTTATTTTTTTCTTCATTGCTTGCAATAAATTTTTTGAGATTAAAATTCCATGTCTGTTGTTTTTATGAGGTAAAAAAGAAGGTTGCCTGTGAATTTCCATTTTCATTGTGAAAAGGCCCAATTTCAAAGCATAATTCTCTAGTGAAAAGTGTCATTACACGTTAAAGCCTGGAAGTGCTTAGTGTACATAGTGTACATAGTGTACATAGTGTACATAGTGTACATAGCGTACATGGCGTACATAGCGTGCATAGTGTACATAGTGCGCATAGTGCGCAGTGCTTAGTGCTTAGTGGCTGTCCTTAAAGTGTTCAGTAAATAGTAACAACTCAATGATATTTATATTTTAAACAGACAATAATTTATTAATCGGAATCACATTAATGTCAATACATTTCATTGCGGTTTCTCTTGACAGTAACAATAAATATATATATATATATATAAATAAATAAATAAATAAATATATACAGTTGGTGTGAAATGCACCCTACACAATAAATAAGTGGTCAAAATTGATGCTTTTTGAAGAATATACATAATATAGAGTGACACAGAAAACAATTACATGCAAACAGGGTAATTACTGTGAAAATATAGTCATACATGGAAAATGGTGGACAGGTAGTGTTGGTGGAGCTGGAGCTGGAGTAAAGTGCCGAATAATGTGGTAATGAGGAATTTCACCTAAAAACCAAAAGGTTGAGTGTCATATGTGCCCGGGATGAGGCGTCTCTTCGAGTAAGTCACTTTGAACCTTTTGATCTCGTCTCTATTGAAAAGCTTAAATTCATACTTATTACGTCTTATTTCACTGTACGGCACCGCAACATGTGGCTGCTCATCACCGACATCTTCATCACTCAGCGGATTGTTGTCAGGGTCAGCCCAGAACAACACCAGTTTGCAGATACTATCGAAGTTCAAAAGTTGACTGACTTCGTAGTTTAAAGTGAAGCCTTTGAGCTTCGTTGTCTTGTCGCCGTCATTAGTCAAGAATGCGTAAGATTTCGGCCCACTGCTCACGAAGCGCGAGATGAACTGGTTACTCCCCAGCTCATTCGTCCACTGACCTAAGTGATCACCCATGTCCGGTGTATATTGCTTGTCGTCCCCCTCTGTATATTCATAAACTACACTGTCGGTGTCAAAATAGATCACTCTTTCCCCCAGACTATGCAGGACGTTGAAAAGACGGCTCCTTGCATTAGCCGTGGTGAAAGCCGCAATAAAAACATTCACATGCGTCATTTCGGGGAGGAACCCCTCCGAGTGCGTATACTCAATCATGCAGCGATTGGTGTCCAAGACATGCATACCTCGGAGAGTGATAGATGGGTTGACCAGCAGTTTGAAAATGTCTGCTCCTGTTTCTGTGAGTTTGTGCGTTCTGTGGTTATTATTTTCGCCAAACTTACCCCAGAAGCTATTCAGGAGCAGTTTATTCGTGGCCCTCTTCCCCTGATTGAGTGAAATGCTTTGTCTGTCAAGACGAATACCTTCAACAGACTCGTACTGCTCAATGTACTCAGTTTTTGCCTCTTCAGTCATATCCGGAGAAGGCCACCCCGATGCCTCCTGTTTCCCTTTAAGAAATAAGTTAACATAATCTGAAAACAGCCCCGGAGTGTCCTGGGACCTGTCAAACTTGGCCCTTTCCCTGAAGTGATAGACCTCGAACACTTTAATTACCACATAGCCTACTCTGAGGGCGTCTTCGAGGTCAACAGACGTCCAAGTACCTACTAAGTCACGCTCAGAGTCTGGACACTTACAGGGGTCTGGAGATGAATTGTGTGCACACCTGCTGCAGAGTGGGAATAGGAGCTTACCGCCTGAACGTAGGGGGAGGCAGGGGTGATAGAGTCCTCTAGGAGGTCTGACGCGTGCTTGAATGAGACCAAAGTATTTGTGAATGTCCTGAGGAGGGGGGTCAATGATTACCTCCGGTATCCCTACTGGGAAGACATCATTCTTCAGTACCATAGGGTATAAGGAGCAGATGTCCACATAGCCCAACCTCTTTCCTTCCTTTGCCTCGTGATACAGCTTCACCGCATTCACTCGGCCGCCGTAAAAAGCGGCCCGTGGATCCAGGCGAGGTAGCAGCTCACAATTTCTTTCGATCTCGCGCAGTCTCTCATTCGTGGTAAGCATGTTCGTGAATTCGCATTCCCACATGAGGTGAACTTCGAAGTTCAGCTCCCTCCTCAGATACGTCAGCCTTGCGTCTGTTCGCTTATAGAGCGATTTCAGGCTTTCGCCTGTGTGGGGGTGCCTGACATTAGCGGGTGTGTTGGGGCCACCGTAACACCTCCTACACCCGTGGTACACACAGCCGAGAAATTCCCAGGCTGTCTCTTTCCCTGTCACAGTGTCCTGATGGTAACCATCCAGTTTCAACCACCCATCCTTGGTTTGGTTTATCACTCGATGTTCGCCCCCATTTCGTGCATGGAGAATGGTCACTCCGTGTCTCTGGGCCTCGTACTCTAGCCAAATGATTGATACTCGGCTGTGCGCATCAAGTCCTGCAAACCCGCACGAAGGCATTCTAGCAAAGGGGGTTGAAACAAATTCCATGCCCTTTATCTCTACACTACCCATGTCAACAGAGCCACCCGTCGTGTCAACAAGCTGCAATTGGTCATTTTGAAGGTAGCCCTCCACATTGCGACCATCTTCGAGCGAGACAGAGTACTTCTCGGTTAAGAACATGTGGCGATAAGTCGCCATACACACACTGGCCAGGGTGTTATACTGGAAGGGGTCAATTCCGATGAGTTTGACCTCTCTCTCGCCTCCCTCACCAACATCAACAACTTCTTCTCTGGATGTTATGCCGAGGAGCCAGCTCCTGAACGAGTTACAGCTCTCCTGCAGAATGTTAACATCATCCTCGCAATAGGCGAGTATCTCTTTCTTGAAGTCAAAGACCTTACCCCTCTGCTGAACGTACCACCCTGTGAACTCTTCTCTGGCTTTTGACTTCATCCTGTTCACTCTGTAGCAGTACGGGTGGGGCATGGGGCCGACGTAGTCCCACATTTCCTTCTGGTTGAAAAAGACAGGAAATGTCCCTTTTTTAACACCCTGCAGACCAAACACCTTGGGCATCTGACTGAGAGGGAATGTCAGGAAGTTTAAAGAGTCTATGATTCTGAACTTCCCAGCATCGATAGCAACAATTTTACTCCCCCTATAAATGACTTTAGGGAGCTTCCTCATGCTGCAGAAGATGTATTTTGCCATGAAGTATGCGTCGTAAGCCTGGCCATTGTGAAAAAGCAGAGTGTACCCCTCAAATTCACGCCTAAACAAGAATTGACAGAAGTCTGTGGCAGCATTGTCACCAAAAAAGGCGACTCCTCTCTTCCCGCAGTCTCCACCGATCATACATACGTCTCTCTCAGCATTGCCCCTAGCAGCGTTCGGGTCGACATTGTCAGTGCATTTGTCACATGCAGTACCGCAGTGTGAGCAGCGCGGATTGTCGCGGTAGCTCACCCCGATACAGTAGGAGCACTCCCAGTGGGCCACAAGCAGGTTGGGTAAATGAAATTTGCCAGTGGGGTCAGCCTCAAAGTCGGCGAAGACATACTTGCATGACACGGCCTTGGGTTTTTGTTGACGTATGTAGCAGAAATGCACACCTGTGACCAGCTTTCTGCAAATCTTACACTCGCGTGTACCGCATTTGTGGTCATCGCCAGGCTTGTAGAACACACCACAGCCTCTACAGCGATGGGAACTTGAACATGTGCCATTTTCTAAATGGCGCTGGTTGCAGGCCACAGAGTGCATGAAGCGATTACATACTTGACAGCAGTGCTTCTCAATGTCCAGGATAGGACATGACTCTGCTTTACAGGATGAGCACTGGTCACAGCCCGCATGTCCATATCTCTTGTCATAGGGCGTCAAACATTTTGAGCAAAAGGCCGACTTTGCAAAGATACAGTGCACCTTGATTATTGTGTGAAAGTGACCTACCGCTTTTGGATCTAGAGGGTCGCGCTGATATAATAAATAAATAGTACGCTGCCTACAGTCATCACCCACATAGATAGGCCTGACACTAGATCCTCGGCCAAAAACCACTACTCGTGCGTTAGCTACTCTTTCGAAAGAGGGTATATCGGTGAAAACCGGTACATATTCAAGGTCAAATCCAGCGGTGGTGTGAAGCCTCTGAGCTTCAACAGCCTGAGCATTTCTTTTACCATTGTTCACCCTCTTGTACTCATTCTGAGCGAGATTGTGCGCTTGCTTGTTAGACGCGGGAGTTGCATCGAGATTTGCCTTGGCCACGCCGACCACTATTGACCTAGCCAGGCATAAATTGTCTGTGTTTTTAATTTCACATATGCATTTCAATCTACGCAGGTCTTCGATATAGTTAATGCCTGAACTAACACCGGCCACCAGTGGGTTTCTAATGACGCCCACATGAATCTCTAGAGGCTCATCTAGAAACAGATCTTCATCAGACTGCAGCAGACTTTCCAGGAGTTCAACAATTTTGAAAATGGTGAGCTGGTGCAGGGGTATTAGGCCGCTAGAGTGGGGGCTGTAAAATGCCTCGTTTTGAATGAAAAACCGGACGAGGTCTTGAGCATTATAGCTCTCATTAAGTCGAGTAATAATGGTTTCGATCACTTCCTCCAGACTGCCCATGATGTCCCTGAGATTAACACCAGCCCAGTTTACATTAAAATGCACACTGTACACCGTCTCTCGAGCAACTCCACCGTCAAACTCGATGTCTTTGATATTCCTAACTTCAATGTGACGGTGGAAATTCACTACATAATCGGGGCCATCAAATATCATGTGAGGTTCAATGAGGCCCTCATCGACAACCTCCTCAGCCACCTCCTCAGCCTGTTCATCGTTTTCATTCATGACTATATCATCTACACCCGCACCAATTATATTCTTTTCGTAGAGCATGTCTAAAAATAAAATTTCTCTCTGCTCCTCGTCAAGCACCTGGCCTTCGGCCCCCTGATCCACTTGAGGTATTTCATTTAAGCTATGAAAAAAATAAAAAATAAAAATAAAATATATATGTGTATATATGCGTATATATATATATATATATATATATATAGTCAAAATAAATTAATAAAAAGTTTTCTGCTATACCTCCTATGGAGGCCCTTCTACATGCTTTTGTAATAAAGCATTTCAGTGATTGTCAATATGGTTTTTCAAAAAATTAAATACATAGATGTGTTATTATTATTATTATTATTATTTATTCATTTGAGGTAGCAATGGTTACATAAATGACAGATACGTATGCCGAAAAAAAAATAAAAATAAATAAATAAATAAATTCTGGTAAAATACTGACTAGCTGTCAGACCAATCCCCCAGAGCCAAATCCCTCATCCACGAAAAGCTATCCTCATCCTCATCCTCATCCTCTGCATCCCTAGCCCTACCCCCGCTCGGAGTATTATCGACATCATCTCTGCTGATACTGAAAAGAGAGAGAGAGAGAGAGAAAAAAAGTTAGCAAATGTATATGCCTTCCCCTGTTGGGGCACAAAAAAAAAAAAATAAATAAATAAATAAAAAACATTCCTTGTCACTTTTCAAAAAATTCAGCACTCACTTATGTCGATCAGGGTCTGGTATACACGGTGGTTCACCACCGGACAGAGTATGAGGTTGGGGTGGTGGAACCCCTGAGGGGCCGGCTACTTCCCCATCTTCAACAATGCTAGGGGGAAAAAATAAAAATAAATAAATAAATGAAAATAAATAAATATATATATATATATATATATACAAATATAGGTCCCTCTGGTGTTATATAGCAATCGACTCGACTTACCCATTGATGACACGACGAGTGAAGGTGAACGATCGCCGGGGATTGGCTGCTTCAGGGCCTTGGGCAACAGCAGCAGCAGTAGCAGTAGCAGTAGCAGTAGCAGTAGCAGTGGCAGTAGCAGTAGCAGTAGCAGTAGCAGTAGCAGTAGCAGTAGCGGTATCAGCACTGTTGCCAGCACTGGTGTCAGCACTGGTGTCAGCACTGGTGTCGGCATCTGTATCGTCATCGTTGGCCTCAAAATTGAGCACCCTCCTGACTGTCCATCGAGATAGAGGCGTTACTTGAGCATTTTCAACGTTGCTACTAGAAAATAATATAAAATAAAAATAAATAAAACAACCCCTACCGGCATATAACCGCATACACTAGAGTGTAATATCCAGGTAATAGTGTTGCTATATAGAAATGTACATACACATTCGATGCTTCTCTACGTCGACCACTCGGTCTCTTTTCATACACCGGGCAGGACAACTTGGCCTTTTTGGCTGGTGGCTCCCCCTCCAGCGGTGACGGTTTACTGAAACAGGCCATGAAACTTTCAAGTTTCATGACACTCTTCCTGTGGTAGCTCAGCTGTTGGCTATATCTCTGAGTACAAAGGAAAAAAAGAAATTGTCACTCTGTTCTCGGGTAACCACAAACTAAAAAACAAAAAAAAAAAAAAAAAAAAAAAACAAGCGCAGCCACAAACGCAATATACACACCTTCAGCATGGCAGCTTCGGCAGAAAGAATGGCGTCGTCATCATCGGTTTCTTTCCACTCCATTTCTTCTACAGGCGAAGCAGGGCTGGGAGGGGGTGGTGGTGGAGGAGAAGGAGGTGTAGGAGGTGAAAATAAAGCGCTCTTCGGAGTTGAGGTCCTCAGAGGTACTGGGAGTGCAGGTGGTGTTGAACCGAGTAGAGAAGGATTGGTATTTCCCCGCGAATTAGGCTCAGTACCAATGTCAGCACCAGTGGCAGTGGCAGTGCCAGTGCCGGTACCACCAACATCCATAGGTTCTCCACTGGGACCACCATTCAGCATCAGCTCTAGTTGGCGTATTTCACGCATGGCCTGCGAAGCTAGGCTATAAAATAAAATAAAATAAAGTCGATAAATAAAAGAACGAGTTATATTTAGAGTTATATCATTGAGCCTACACCCGCACAAGCACACGCACGCACATACAGCACTGGCTAAGGCGCATTACTGTAGGCAGCGTAAGACATATAGCACACGTCGTACTGTCTTACAGCGTAGGCTACGCCATAGCTCGCCCACGATAAAACATGGAGAAAGGGCATTGCTCTAATAAGTCTGAAGAAGAAAAAGAATGCCCCGAAGAAGAAGAAGAACTAGAACTAGAATTAGGACTAGAGTCGGAAGGAGAAAAATACGACGAGCTCGAGGGGCTCGAGGAGCGCGAAGAACGAGATCAAGATCAAGATCAAGAATCTCTTTTTAAGTTCGAGTCGCCCTCGTCTACAGTAATTGCGGGGCCATCCATGGTTGGAAAAACTGTTCTGGCCCTGTCGATCGTGAAGAACTCGAGGGTGATGTACACTATACCACCGATGAAGATCTTGTACGCGTACGGCGTTTATCAGAAAAAGTTTGAAGACCTCGAGGCTCTGATACCTAATCTGACTCTCCATCACGGGCTGCCACCTAGAGAGCTGATAGAAGAACTGAAAAGCGAAGACGGTAACAATCTGGTGATTCTGGACGATTTGATGGACGAAATATGCAATTCCAGCGAAATGTGCTCGCTGTTTACTCGAGAAGTTCATCATGGCCGCATCTCGGTCATAATGATATCGCAAAATGTCTACCATCAGTCACGCTACTCGCGCACCATTAGCCTCAATACGAGTTACTTGATATTGATGAAGACATGCAGGGACCTACAGCAGATACACTTCCTCTCTCGTCAGATGTTCCCTAGCACTCCGAAGCGATTAGTCGAAGCACACGAAGACGCCACAAGACAACCAAGAGGGTACCTAGTCGTGAACAACTTGACTAGCTCAGGCGACGAGGACGTTCGCCTGTGCACCTCAATCCTACCCGGCGAGACTCTAGTGCTGTACACGCGAAAATAATGCCTGACAGAGTCAAGGACTGTATCGGCTTTCTGGAGCTTTTGGTGAACACGTACAAGCTGGCCGCTCGCTCCAGTCGCACATTACTGCTAGAGGCCACCAGGGACCAACTCCTGTGCATAACGGAGGTCATACTGAATACATTAGAGGGCAACTTGAGGATCTCCAACAGTCCGCATCTAGAGCTGAGTAGATTCAAGGGAGTGCTGCGTAAAGTACCTAGAATAGTAGTACCAAAAGTTGCCTCGCTCAAATCGCGCAACTCAGGCTCCGGCCCCAACTCCAGCTTCAGGACTACGGTGGCATCTCGAAAACAGTTGAGAGAGCTCTACGCGAGACACTACAAGACGCTGATCGAATTCCTGGAACTCTGCATACCTCCCCTGAAAGGCCTCCTCGAGCGAGAAGAAAACGGCAATGGCAATGACAATGACAATGAAATTTAACAAGAAAGTTTACGTGATTCCTCAGGAAAAATACCACAGTCTACTGGAGAATCATAAAAAATATACGACAGATGAGCCCGGGCGCCTGGCCGCAGCGGCTGCTGCGGGCCAGGTGCCCTCCTTTCGAGTGCCTGGTGAGGTACAGGCAGGGCCCTCTTCTAGCGCCGGAGGCGGGCACCTCGAGATCAGGGGGGCGCCGGTTCTCAATGGAAATACGATGAAACGGGGTAGGTCCACTTCTAAGGATCGCTTACAGGGCCGGACTGGCCTTCGGACTGGCCTTCGGACTGGCCTTCGGACTGGCCTTCGGACCGGTGTCATTATGAGCGAAATCGAGTCGAGGTTGAGAGACCAATCGCTGGTGAATAAGTCCCGGGCCATACTCTATCTACTGTCAGGCGAGGGCGAAGGTGACTACGAAAGCTATTACGTCGACCTGCTGCTACACACGCAGTCGAGCTCCTTCCCAGTGCCCACCGGTCACCACAAGTTGTACTGGCTCATGCTGCAGAGAGGAGTGCCACTGAATTTAATCTCAAACGTTAAATTACGGAGAATATTACATTATATGAAAAACAAATACGAGGCCGAAACCGAAACCGAAACCGAAACTGAGCAAGAAGAAGAAGAAGGAGGAGGAGGAGGAGGAGGAGGAGGAGGAGGAGGAGGAGGAGGAGGAGGAGGAGGAGGAGGAGGAGGAGGAGGTTCGGAGTGGAGAAAGAGGAGAAAGAGGAGAAAAAGGAGAAAGACTGAGACTGAGGCTGAGGCTGAGGCTGAGACTGAGACTGAGACTGAGACTGAGGAGACTGAGACTGAGACCGAGGAGACTGAGGAGACTGAGACTGAGACTGGGACTGGGACTAGGCCTAAGACTAATACTAAGACTAAGCATAGGCCTAAGACTAAGACTAAGACTAAGACTAAGACTGTCGAAGGAGCAACGAAAGAGGCTAGCGCAAAAGGAAAGGGGAAACGTCGTGCGTGGATCAAAGTCTCCAATAAATAACAATGGTGCTCCCCAAAGACATAGATGGCTATTTAACTCGTCGATTTTACAATCACAGGTCGCCAGGGAGTTTCACCAGTGCAGCAAAGTTACACTCGGTTATAAAGAGTGAAGGTAGATACTCGATAAGCCTGAGGAGAATTGAACACTGGGCCCAGACGCAGGACATTGTCACTCTACACAAGTCAGCTCGCGAAAAGCCTGTCAAGTATAGGCGAGTCATAGCGCCTGGCATGAATCACATGTGGGACTGCGACCTGCTGGTGTTGACAGGTGAAAGGTTCAAGAGTGCCAACGAAGGACACGCGTACATCCTGGTGACTATAGATGTCTTCTCTAGATACTGTAGGGCTCAGCCCGTCAAAAGTAAAAGCGGTAAACACATGAAACACGGATTTGGAGAAATATTTGATGCAGCAGGAGACGCAGGAATGCCCAAGTTCATAAGAACTGACAGGGGGACTGAATTCACAAACTCTCAGGTCAGCGATTTACTTAAAGACAGGGGAGTAAAGCACATCTTTACAAATACAGAAACAAAGGCCAACTACGCCGAGGCAATGATTAAAGGACTGAAAAAGAGGCTGTTTCAATTTTTCCAATACACAGGTAGCTACGGCTATCTGGAGGAGCTCCAGGCCATGGTGGAATCGTACAACCGCACTATTCATTCGAGCATAGGAGCCAGCCCTGAGAGTGTCACGCAGGAAAACGAGCAGGACATTTGGGACTACCAATACGTCACCAGTCAAACTACTAAAGACCTTCATAGAGCTTTCAAGAGAGCCATTTCAACGGCGAGGAACAAGACACGTAATCGGTACAAATTTGCATTGGGGGACCACGTCCGAGCGTCGTATCATAGACAGAAGAACTTTTTTCGTTCCTACGACGAGCAGTTTACAGGCGAAGTGTTCACCATCAGAGCCAGGAAATTCTCAGACGGTGTGGCCATTTATTACCTCAGAGACTATCAGGAGGAGAAAGTCGATGGCCCCTTCTACACCCACGAGCTGACTCCTGTGAAATTTGACCCAGACGCTTTCTTCAAAATTGAAAAAGTGATCAAAAAACGAGTGAGGCGTGACGGTTCAGAAGAAAGCCTAGTTAAGTACCAGTCTTGGCCCAGTAAATATAACCAGTGGATACTCAGCTCCACAATCAAACCGCTGAAAAGCAAGAGACTGAGGAAAAAGTGAAGACAGGAGCGGGCAAAAATAAATAAAGACATGTATATTTATCTGTCTAGCGACCAGTCAATGGAGATAAACCCGAGCAACACTGCGGGCAAGTTTACAGTGCAACTACCGGAGCCATTCACACGTCCTCGTAATGAGAGGGCTAGAGGGCAGTGGCACCTAGGACTGATCGAGATAGCCCTGCCCCAAATCGGTGCTGACCTGAATAAATGGGATGTCATCTACGTGACATGCCCTCACGTGGAAGGAGTTGTAACAGGAGACGCATACAGCTCAGTGCTGCGAGCCATAGCACTTGGTGAAATAAAACGCCACAGTTATGCACGCTTTCACTCAGTGCTCTACACACCGCTGCGAGTGACGGACGTAAAGTATATTTCTATTGAGCTGAGGAATTCCAGAGGTGACGTATTACCGGAGCTTGTCGACGAAACCAGTCATTCCACTAAGTGCACACTAGAGCTAGTATGGAGGCGAGATACAAATCCCTAGCAGCCATGGATGCAGCACCCTGGGTTGAGCATTTCAAAAAAACGGCGGGTCAAACGAGCATACTGTCACACCGCCCCAGGGCAGTGGTGATCAAAAAGCAACGCAGTGACGGTGGCAGTGGTAGCAGCAGCAGCAGCAGCAGCAGCAGCAGCAATAGTGGGAAAGTCAATGCCAGTTTACCTCTGACAATAGTGTCACCAGTAGGCCAGTCTAATGAAATGGCCAGGGCTGATCTGAACATGGAAAGCGATAAAAGGGCTGGTGGAAGCTCATCTGACTCAGTAGCAAGATCCAGCACGTCGTGGCCACAACGAGGGAAGAAACGCAAGCAGCATCTTCAAACTAACACGCCTAGCAGTGACAGGAAGAAAAAAACCACTAAGCTCAAGGACATTTTCAGTCGAAATGGCAGCAGGTGAAAAGGTCCTGGAATCGATTGACCTGGCCTATGATGACACACTCAATTTGTTCAGCCTACCTCTCAGCAACATGGGGGTGACAGACGTTAAATATCTACCTCATAAACCGATCAATCAATTCTCAGCGGAGGGCGACGTGAAATTTCACGTGACAGGCTCAGGCACGGCATACATAGACCTATCCAGTGTATATCTAAAGACCAGCGTACGCCTGGTTAAAGGTGATGGCTCACCAATTCCTGCAAGGGGGAGTAAAAAGCAAAAGGACCGCTCCGAGGGCCCCCGTGCTCCATCATCAGCAACGTTGGCAGCAGCGGCAGCGGAGCAAGAGTCTGAGGGTGTTTGGAGTGTCGGTGTTGTCAACAATTTGGCTCATGCTCTCTGGGATCAAGTGGAGGTGCGACTTAATGATCGAGTGGTGACTGGAGGTCAGACTGGTTACAGCTACAAGGCTTTAATAAATACTCTACTGGGAGAGCGCGAGTTAAACGACTCTGAGTTAGAATGCGCCTTGTTCACGAAGGACACAGCACGCTGTATGGACGACGTGACCCTGCTGTCCGGTGGGAATGAGGGATTTAAAAAGAGAGCGGCTCTCCTGGGTGCAAGCAAAACTGTGGAGCTAATGAGTAAAGTAGACGTCGATGTTTTTAAAGTGAACAAGTTACTTTTAAACGGCGTCTCAATGGACATTACTTTGGCACCTACTTCTAGTAACTTCAGACTACTGAGTTCCAATGACGGTAAGAGAGACTACAGACTAGAGATCAAGGACATTACACTCGTTCTGAAACACGTGACACCTTCAAATCTCGTGTTACTAAGCCACCAGAAAGTCATGGAAGAGGAGATCTCACTGGCAAAGTATTTCTATACGAAAGAAGAATTACGCAAATTTAATTTGGCCAAGGACACCTCCTCTTATTACATAGAAGATGCGTACAATGGCAGGATACCGAGTAAGATTGTGATGGGGTTCGTGTCTGGCGAATCAATGAGTGGTAGCCTGGTCAAGAACCCATACAATTTCAAGCACTACGACATAGCATACATCAATGTGAGTCTATCAGGCATGCCAACGCCCTCAGGCCCACTAAGCATTGACTTTGCAGAGGGGAAGTACATACACTGCTATTCCCAGCTTTATGGAGAAAAAGCTAATTTCAGTAGTGAGGCGAGGATCACCAGAGAGGAATACAAAGAGGGCTACAGCTTATTCACTATTGACCTGGCTCCTCAGAACTATGACGACTTCTACCCAGTGATGCGAGACGGCTGCGTCAGAATAGAGCTCAGATTTAAGTCACCTCTCCCAGAATCGGCCGTAATGATAACGAAAGTGACATATCCGGGGCTATTCCAGATTGACTACGCTCGCAACATCTATCTAACATGAACACAGACCGGATTTATGAAATACTGTGGAATGACGCTGCAACATCGGCCAGCGTGATGGCTGTTATACCGTGTAATGCACTGAAATACGTGACGACCAGCAGAGGCTGCTACATTGTTAATTGCAATGAAAACTCGTACTTACGCGGAGATGTCGGCCACTGGCTTTTCCTGAGGATTCATAGTTCAGGCAGACGTGATGATGACACAAGACTGGAAGTTTTCGATGCCCTGGGTGCGAAGGCCTACAATGATGAAATCAACATGTTTATGAGACAATTCGATCATTGTTCGATCAATTATGAGCATATCTCTAATGTTAATTGCGGTTTTTACGCTCTAGTGTACTCGTATTATAGGTGTAGGAAATTTACGCCTTCGAGTATATTAAATATACTTAAAGGCGTTGGAGATGTAGAAAAACATTGTTTGCTGTTATATAGCGTAAAGAAGGCGTGCAATTGCTAATTAATTAATTAATTAGCTAGGTTCATAGATACAGTTGTATGCCATAGAAATTAGGCGAGCGAGTAATTTTATTTATTTATTCGCTGGGGCTCTATACGAGGCCATAGCGACGTAGACAGTATATTGGCGATGGGTGATAAGGTTATGTAATAAGAGCTAAGCGAGTGGACTGATTATTGTTATTGTTATTATTATTATTATTATTATTATTATATATTCCGCAATTATTACCAGAGATGTCACTGCATTACCAGCTTGTATACATTCATGACTGTACAACAATTGCTAATAAAATGGTATACACATATCAGTGACACTAGTTCAGAGTCTATGTGAGTAAAGGGCCTAAAAAAATTAAAAATTAAATAAACATTTTCACTAACCTTTTTGACTGAAAAGACTGGTCCAAAATTCAGAGTTGAAGTATCGAGTAGACAAGGAAGAGTTCCCGAAGACCAGAGCAGTGCCGAGATGCGATGAGCAGAGTTTTTTCTTCTTTCAAAGAGTCAACCGATGTGATGGAGTTTCCAGAGAGCTCATACTTTTTATATGACTTTTTCTGCCCCTGGCAGTAGCCCTGATAGCGGGGTGGTCTTTTGTTTTTACTCAGATGGTCACCAGCCTTGACCACGTGCTCAACATCAAAGGCTGAAGATGCTGTATTGTATATGGAGGCATGTACTGATCGCTGACCGCTGCGGCGTCATAGGTCACACAGGGGGGCAGGCTCTTATCTATACCAGGTAAACGCACATGCTTAATTTCCATAAACGCCGTTCAGCAGTTTGACTCAGCTGTCTGACTAAGCGTTTTGAGTCAAAACGGTCGCATCAGATGAACTGCCGACCCCCCGGGGGTCATTGACTGTAATGACCTGCTTATTGACATTGTCCATTAAAACAAAAAAAGAAAAAAAATCCTCATGCGATGTAACTTTAAATTTCGGCTTGGTATGATCAAAAAGATTCTTGTGTATATGTATTTTGAACTATATAACACTCATTTTGAATGCTACTGAGGATCTACATTGTACGCAACTATACAATGCAGCACAAAACAACACAACACAATGCAGCACAACACAACGCAACACAACACAGCACAACACAATGCAATACAATGCAATACAATACAATACAATGCTATACAATTCACTGATTCAGATCAGCGGTCAAGTTTCTGCAGAAATGCGTTCCTGCACTTTTTTGTGTCTCTTTATGGTATTTATTTGATGCATAATATTCATTAGGCTGTCACATGTAATCAGCAGCAACAGCAGCAGTAGCAAGCAGTGTTTGAGAAATATAAGTGAATATAACTTACAGCCTGAATAGATTATACCCCTCTATTGTTCAATGGGGGACCACGTGCGCCCTGTCTTTTGTTTTGTTACGTAATGATCATGTTACCCCCTGCTGGGGCTGGGGTGCTTAGCAGAAGCTCAGCGTCATAAAGCATCGGTATTTTGGAGACATAAGACGTATAAGCCATTGCTTAATTGATTGCATGATTACAGAGAATACAATGTTCTGGATTTTATTGTTTTTCGCCATGGGTATATGCCCGAGCGATGCCTGGATATGCGGAAACACTGGTCAATGTCGCTGTACTTCATCGGGAGAAGTGATCTGCACTCAAATAACGGCGGCACCCTATTTCACGGCTGATTACAGACTAGGCAGACGACTAACGATTAAGACGAGCCACGGATTCGATACTGTAAGCCTTGCAGACACGATTGGCTTTGAACGTGTGATGGTGATAGGGCTTTCGATTGAGCAATGCGCGAGCGCCATGGATGATTTTCCTGCAGTAATGTGCATCAGCGAGACAACGTCCTACAGACCCCCTGTAGTGCAGTCGACACACCCATCCAGGCGAGGCCCGGGCGCTGTAGCAATGGTAAACGAGATACTGAGAGATGCCGGTCCTAAACACGCCCCCGCTATGGCACCCCTTGCAGTCCTAAATGGTGTGATCATATGGACAGTCATTTCGGGTGTTATAGGGGCTATTTTGACGGCTTGCATTTTGGTGAGTTTGGTCAACCTTCATGCCCGTATTAACACCCACGCACGCTGCAATGACCCCCCAATGTATGCAGTAAACTGCTGCTTGAAGTGTATAGCTGTAGCCCTATGCCCCTTTCATCTGATGGCGAAATGCTGCAAATGCACAGGCTGCTGTCTGTATGCATTGGATGCTAGCACCAGAGGTGCTACCACATCCTTCTAGGCCTAGGTCTAGTTAGGTTAGTTGTCAAAAATTAATTCCTTTGCTTTTGTTTTTCCTGTGCACAAGCACATTATAGTTTCACTGTAATAAGATTGACAGATGCGTGAAAGCTGTGGCACCATAGAGGGGGGTGTATTGTTCATTCTTGTGTTATCCTTCAATCAGGTCAATTATCAAGTGACCCTCATAGTAACTGTTGTGTCAACTAAGCATGCCTTGGGCTAATGCACACACAACTTAGTAAATTGTCTCTTTCGATTGATGCTAATCGCGCAACACAGACTGTATTTCAGTAATGCTCAATGTCTCATAAATGTATCTTTTTTTTTTCTTTTTTCACAACTTCCAGATGAGAGACTACTTCTTTCTACGATTTCGCGACGTAGTTGCGAATATAGCATTGCGCTTACTGGCAAGGCTGATTCTTGTTTATATATGGAATGTCGACATGCTAATAGACTTCCAAAATGTCGATGAACGTAATTTGTTCCTAGTTATGCTAGTTAGAATGGCAAGGTGGATGATTAGAGCATTGGAAAGACGCAACAATGACCACGCACAACCTCGAGCGGCACCCGTGATAACGCGTCGCCGGCACGCTGTAGACCTGCTGCGAGCAGCCGGAGCAGTAGGGGCCGGTGCCCCCCGCCGAAGAGATCTGGCCGGCTTGGATCTAAATAATATCCTGCCGAGGCGCCTTAGAGGACGTAACGGTGGAAGGCCCTAATATGATGACTTGTAGCCCGAAGACTAGACTGTAACATGTAGACTTTAGCATGTAGACTTTAGCATGTAGACTTTAGCATGTAGACTTTAGCATGTAGACTTTAGCATGTAGACTTTAGCATGTAGAATGTAGACACCGACATTGCCATTGACATTGACATTGCCATTGCTTTTTCTGTTTCTGCTGTGCTTTTTATTGTTTTTATTTCACTATTGATGTACACTGTGCTTGTTTGCCATTAACGATTATATGTATTGTCCTTCATTATTTACAAGTTGCTCTGTTTGCTTCTTTTTTGCTTTTATCCATATTTAAATGCTTTTTTGACTTATTGGTATGCTTATGCTTATGTTCAAGTATTATTTTTTAACAATTAACAGTGTGAAAGAAAGAAAGATTGTTTAGATGATTTTTTTCTGCTTTTTTCATTATTTAAATGCCTTTTTTCCTTATTTGAATGCTTATGCTTAAGGATTATCTTTTAATAATTAACGGTGTGAAAGAAAGTTTGTTTAACTGATTATGATATTGACTTTTCTTTTCTTTTCTTTTTTTAACTAACGGAGTGAAAGTTTGCATGTATTTCTGTTTCGTGCTTTTTTTGTTGGATAAACTGTTGCATTTATAAGTTTTGTTTTTTTGATTTTTTCTACAAAATGGCTATGTCAAAGTAATGAGTATAGTACAATGATATCACAGATTTACACCTGTCTAATTAGCAATGCACAGCGGTTTGTGTTTGATGTCAAAAGCTGACCAATGCCAGACAGGTTCTCATTAAGACCTCGGGGTACAAACAGCCAGCCAGGTTTCATTCCTATGGATGTCAGTACTCAGTCAGCATCTCTCTAGAGCAGTTGAATGTATGCTGGATAATATGTCAGCCTGGATGAAAGGCATGCTACATGCTACATGCTACATGCTACATGCTAGTGCTACACTAGAGAGCATAAGCAAAAGAAGTGTAAATACAAAATGGTTAGCTTTGTGCTGCTTTTCATGAAGTTAATAAGGAAATACACAACTATAATGAGCTTTATATAGCTTAAAAACAGTATATATATATATATATATATATATATATATATGCTGCATGAGACTTTGTGTTTTGTGTTGCTTAACAGAGAGTTAATATCAAATGACATCTAATATAAGCTTCCTGCCTTTTTAAAATAAATTGGCCCTCTCCCTAAAAGGATAATGGTAAACTACAATGTATGTAATGTTGACAATACCAATGCTTAAGCATTGCATGGTGCATGATGTACTATAACAGGCTAATATATATATTAACAATAGCCTTTTAAATATATTTAACAAACATTACATTTTGCCCTGAGGGGCTTTTTGGACGGATACTGAACGCACACCATACGTCATAGCTTAAGGTCAAGATGCACTAGCGCCGGGGGGCACAACCTTCTGATCATACTTATTAACCCTGAGGCTATTAATAAATAGCCCGAGGGGGCGGCATGATCCTCTGATGCCATAATGGTACTACTGTAGTCATAGCCTTGGCCTATCAATTGATGTCAAAATGGGAAGCAATGGATCATATGTCGGCCATCTTCTCAGATATAAAGATGCCTCTAGTTGCACTCTAGTTCCAAATGTAAAGCACTATGCCTTGGTAAGATAATTATCAATTTTGACATTCTGTCTAAGTATAGTGAAACCTATGTTAATGGTCACCTATAAGGGAATTGATGATTCATAAACTTGGCTGTTTATGACAGTTGGCTGATATATACAGGAGCAGCTCCAGTCAATAACCTTGCACCATGAAGTGAAAAAGCGTATCCTTTATATATCATCCACGAAACAAAAAAGAAGGGTAAATTCCAATTAATGCTAAGATAAAATACCCATAGCATGGGATACAAAGTGAAAACAGTTGCAATTGAATAAGTAATTTCAAATGATCATTTCAAAATTTCAATAATAATCATATCAGCATAAACATTAAGACAGCTCCTCTACATTTCAGAATGATATATGTAGGAAAATTGTTTTTAATCTCACTACATGGATGTTATGGATTGCTTTGGAGATTATGAACAATTTATTCCATTCTGTGGCTACCCAACTTACAGAAAAATCACCCAGGATAAAAATGCAAGGACATATCTGGTTAGATTTCCCGGAGGAAAATGGTTCTACACAACTCCTGGTTTCGTTTTTCACAGCATGAGACTACAGTGTGGATCTATCTCAACCTCCGATGAAACTTATTGCAAGAAGCAACTTGAATCTGCCATTCTAATGGAGACTCTTAAGGCCAAAAAATGGCAATATCGTTATGCACTGGACAAAGGTGTGCAATAGTTTTTGGAGCCTACATGGACAATTGTGCAACATGCGTTTTCCATGCATTTGGATAAACGCATGGAAAACACATGGTTTTTGCTTCATTATAATTAGCTAAAAACTATGCGTTTTCCATGCGTTTATCCTTCTCACGGAAAACATACGTGGCACATTTGCCCATGTAGGCTCATTAAAAAGAGCACAAAAAACTGAGCTTTGTCCACTCTGTAACGATTTTCATGCTAAATCCTTGCACATAGAACTTTCATAGTCAATGACTTGACTTAAGGACTCCTTAATTATGACACCATGTTTGTTTTGTTGAACATATAGCCCTGAAAAATCCAGTGCATTTTCCACTTAATGGCTGTGAGCCAATCAGAATGCTTCAATGTAATCCAACATGATTGTATGTTGTACATCAGCAGATTCTATTCACAGGGATCTCAATTTTCCAAATTCTCCATTATTGCGAAAAAATTTGTAAAATACTGTTAAGATGAAGTTTGAAAGTGAAAATAATTTAGATTTAGACATTTTACGGCCAAATTTCATGAATGTATAGCCTATTATATAGGTATAATAGTAACAATATAATATTCACATTTTCCCTCAAAATTCTGTTATTCATTGTCGTGAAACTCCTAAAAGGCAAAACAATATTATTTTAGACATATTAAAACAAAGTTTTAAAATGTAGATGCACCAGTGTCAGTGTTCTACCCCAGAAACGAAAAAAAGAAGAAGAAGGTTTTCCAATGTTTTTCTTGTAAAAAATAGCAGAGACATGTCAATAGGACTATCAAAAGGCACAACTAGGTCATAAATACAAAATGAATACCTACAAATTAAAACAATGCACATACATGTGTTGGAGTTTTGCTGGAAACAAAGTATGCCCACACGCCCGCCCAGCACACTGACATCTTTCACCAAAGTTACTACGGTACCTTTGGCAAATGTTTTTGCCGTCAGGTAAAAATCAGAATGTAGGATTTAACACCCCTACAAGTGGAGTAAAGCCCTGTGGCCTAAACGTCTACCTCTAATCCAGGGGTTAGGGCCAAGCTCAGTGGTAGCACACTGGCCTTCCAACTACTGCATCCCAGGTTCAATTCCCGGTCGAGCCTAAGTTGGATGGCTGTTTCATCCATCATCTCATTGCCATGGTCCCTGCCTGTCCTAATTAGCTCATCAGGTGCAGAAATAAAGGACGTAAAGCCCTTATCCACCCACCCACTCTACCGCTAATCCCCACTATATAAAGTACCCTCTGTAAGGAGTAAGGTACAATTCTAACACAGTAGACTAGTTATTTGAACAAATAACAATCAAAATATAATCACTTACATCAGCTTTGAAATCGTATCCTCTTTCTGTGAATTTACCTAAGGCATCTAATCGAACGACTTCCTCGACCGCAGCGTCGTTATTTTTGAAGCGGAAGAAGATTTGCCCACCAGGGTTTGACTTGACCTGACAGTTGAGGTTGGCATGGTCCCCAGGTCTGGCGAGGTACTCCAACTTCTCACACTTCACTTCTGGTTGTGCTACAAACATTATAGTAACGACTGTAAATAATGTGCACTACATTTTTGTCGTGTCTTATTATAAATGACATGGTAGATAGATAGATAGATTGATAGATAAACAGATAAACAGATAGATAGATAGATAGTTAGATTAAATAGAATAGATAGATAGATAGATAGATAAATAGATAAAATAGAATAGAATAGATAGATAGATAGATGAAAAGATAGAAAGATAGATAAAATAGAATAGATAGATAGATAAATAAATAGATAGATAGATAGATGAAATAGAATAGAATAGATAGATAGATAGATGAAATAGAATAGATAGATAGATAAATAGATAGATGGATAGATATGGAAAGTGAGGCCCTCTAAGGCCAATTTTTGCCTCTATCAAGGGTTGATTGATGAGGTGCGAGAGAGGTGGAGTCCACCCATGTTACACATTTACCCCATGGGTGAGATATTTTACTTGCCTCAGCAAAGACACTAGTACAAGCAAGGGACCGCCAATTTAACGTTTCATCCTAACGACATGGACCATCAAAAATGGACAGAAATAGTACCAAGTCAAATCCTAACTTTCCCACAAAAGCCCCACTTAGTACCAATTAACTTCAAGTTTCCTATCTCTCCAATGTTAATATTTGCCATCTTTTTATCATTGTGGCCATTTTGTTATGGTCACAGAGAAGCAGCAGAAATTACAACGGAGAAAATAGTAAACCGTTAGTTTTAAATTGTTTCACAGCAGTGTTTTTATCAGCCAGAAATTTGGGATTTGACTTGTTGCTAACATATTTGTCCATTTTGTGTCATTTATGGAAAAATACGATCGAAAAAACAGGTGGGACATTCGTTTTGAATCCTACCATAATTTAGTTTATTACAGCATCGGACAAAATGGGTATTACCCTCTTCAATGTATTCTAGAATCTAAATAAAGTGTTCCACAGGAATAACATCTACATCTTGACATAATCTTTTGACCAGCTGAAGCAAACACTATCTTAATTAATGTCAATTAATACATATGGAACAAAATCTTACTACTGTGTGCCCTACAAATTTCTCAGCAACTGGAGAGGGAATACAGTTAGTTTCATAAAATACGGTCGACTCTAGCTGTCTGTATCGACCTGTACCTGGCTGTGGTCTAAACATGCTAAGCCAGCTGCTTCTGTCCACTTCTATAGCTAATAATCGGCTTACATCTATCAACAGATAAATATTAACCTTGGTAAATGTAAATTAATCTAATATATCATAAATATGTACTTTTAGATCCGGTTTTGAGTAACCAGCTATGACCGCTTTGTCTAGTTTCAATTTGACGGGCTGTTCTTGATGAAACTAACTGTAGAGCTATTGTACACCATCTGCTGTAATGCAATTCTTAATCTTGTTGGATCCGCTGTATTTGTTACAACATATTACACAGACTTCAAAATTACACTCCAGATGATGTCATGTGAATTCTGGATGTTACATGTGTTAGTAGTTTCCAAGTCTGTGAAATATGCTGTAAATTATGACTGGAACACACTTTTTTTGGATCTAAACAATTAGGTTCCAGTCATTGAATAGTAACCCTAGTTGATAAATACCTTCCACATAAAGCATAGCAGAGGCAGTCATGCTGGTCTCCTCATACCCTGGGGTGTGGGCTGAACACACTATTGCTTTATCGTTGAGTTCGAGACTCGGAGACACAGTGAAATAGCTCTTCTTCCGCCAGGTGGAATACTGGTAGCGGTAAGCTGACCCTGGCATTAGGACAACCTGTGACAATGAAAAAACGTGATTAATCATAAATTTGCAGGATTGGGTCTAAATTAACAGTGTGGTTGATATGTAAAATGACCATAAAATCACATGATTGGTGACTAGATGGGATCTTTGAAAAGTTTTCATTATCAATAGTTTCATTGCTGACTGAAGATTAAGCAGCTTATGATATTATGACCAACTGCCAGAGGCAGACATAATGATGAGATGGTATGGATAGATCTGAGTCTGCCCCCCCCCCCATCTAACACATTTACATTTCACCCCATGGTCCGTATACGCGTTGTTTACTTGTCACAGCACAGAATCCGAATGCAAAGCAGCTAGGCGCTGCCAGCAACTGTGAGTAACACATCTTATACTTATCATACAACTGAGTGGTCTAGTACAGGGTGCTCTAGTGGTAAGACACTAGCCTGCTCCTCTTAAGGACCTGGGTTCTATCCCAGGTCCGGGTACCCTTTATGAGAAACATCTCAGCTGGATGTCATTCTGATGAGATGTTAAATTGGTGGTCCCTTGCACTCAAAGTCTATGCTGAGGCAAGTAAAAGATCCCACCCATGGGGTAAATGTGTAACATGGGTGGACTCCACCTCTCTCTCACCTCATCAATCAACCCTCAATAGCGGCAAGCATTGGACTTAGAGGGTTGCATTTTCCATATCTATATATCACACCTTAATAAATTGCCAAGATAACCTGAAAACTTTAACTAGGGCTACATGACCATAAGAGGAATGGACCTTAAACAGTTGCCCATAAAATTACTAATAACTCAGTGAAATATGTCTTCAGTTTAGGCCTATGTTTCCTTTGAACAGAATCAAGTTGCAGAGGTTCCTGGAATGACCAAGTTAAGTGCAATCGCCTACGCAACAGACCGCATCTACAGCCACTTGCAACTGCTTCGAGGCAGGTGCAAAAAGAGGTTGAAACGAACACTTGCAGCATTAAATGCCAATATACGATACGAGTCATTTCAGCAGAGAACAGCTGAAGCCCATTTAATACTACTGCTATTTCCGTCTCATTTCTCATTTAATTGACTGTGATATTATATGCAATAACATTTTTAACCATATCACATGGGAAAAATTGCACTGATCAATGTAAAATAATATGACTTGTACAAATTGAACTCCTTGACCAACACTATGATAAAATACAAAAAATATAGAAACAGACTGTGTAATTAAGTAATGTAAATAATAATAATATGTCTCCTATATATATTAATTAAGGAGTATTTGAGAGTCACAAATTGCACTTAATGCTTTTTATTTCATGTAATGTAGTGCTTTTAGGAGACCCAGGCTTCCCCAATTTCATATACATATTTCTGAAATTTGATCTTTCTCACAGGATACCGTTCTGACCTTTGGGATACTTCGCTAATTGCATAAGTTGACAGAAGCACGTGCTCAGCTGTACCCTTTTCTACCAGCCCTCCCATTGGTCATCGCAAGTCACATGACTCATTGTGTGATAGATCCACGCGAGCTGCACGTGGTTAGCATGTAACGTCGTGGTAGCATGTGCATAATGAACAATTAGCTTATTGCGTCCCTCCATACCCTAGATATTATACCCCTGAAGCTTGGAAAGCATGATGCACGAATGGTTAATAACAAAAATGTATCTCCGAGGCATAATACATCCAATGTACTGAACATTTCTTTATTGCATTCACTCAATATTCAGGGCAAGTTTTTAACTGATATTGCACGAGGCGAAGCTGAGGGCAATATCAGTTGTCTCGGTTCCATGAAAACACATATTGCACGAGACACTGTGCAGTAATTGGCTGGTTTTGTACAATAGCGTGAATAGGCATTTGCAACCGTGAACCTAAAGCAATAATATTTCTTTTTGTTTTTCATTATTTACAAAATACATGTTTTTACAAATGTAGCATATTTCTTTTCTTTTTTCAATTTGAAGAGTTATTGAAAAAATTACAACTTTGACATAAAGTATACACAGCAACCACAATAATCAATGATATTAACAGAAAGGGCCTATTTTATTCAATGATTTTATCCATGCATTATTTTCTTTAATATTTAATCATTTCTTTCACATTTACATAGTTATAATAGCAACTCACAAGAAAATTTAATTTTTCTCTTTTTAACATCAAAAAAAGTATTAACTTTAATGAAAGATGTTGTTTACCTGTTAGACACGCACAGTCAATTGCCTGTTACGCAAGATGCTGCAAATGTTATTGTTAGAGTTTAATTGCCCTTTATTCACTTAAGTACAAAGGTATAATGATTTGTTTATACTTATCAAATACCTATATAGCCTTGAAATACAATCAGAAGCAAGATTTCGGCTAGCCATATAATATAGCTAAATATTATTTTATATGTTTTAAACAGTTAACACCTTCATCCTGCAAATAATAACAGATTGTGATAATCAGGCCACATAATTTACCATTTTAATAATCTATCAAATTCTGGCATTTATATTGGCGATCATTTTTAGGTTACATTAAACACTTAAGAGTGGCTAATAATAATTTTAGTGAAAAACCCAATAATATTCAATATAAATATATTCATACATCATTATCATCATCATCATCATCACAATGTGATTGATATTTAACATCATATAAATGCTATTGCTAATAACTAAATTTTTGTATATCTAATAACTTAATTTCTATATATTTTTATATTATTTATATAATTAAGTGTATTTTGCTAACAGTAACAGTACTTACTATATAAATAATTTTTATATATATTAACACTTTTTACCCATGTAATATTTATTGTGTCGTAAGCCTACCAGTATTTTTCATTTAATATAATGGTAATAAGTGCTTGAATAACCAAATAATTGTTAGCAAAAGTAAAAGTTAGTTGGTAGGTCATACTTATCAATATGTACACTGAACCCTTGATTACGTTTTTCAAAGTTTATCTTTAATACTATTCAGATCCTACTATATTTTAAACACTCCCTTTTTTCACACATTATATTAAAATAGTCAATAATGGTTGAAGTCATACGGTGCATGTGGAGTAATGATTAATATGTGGAGTAACATGATATTATACATGTACAGGGAAGCACACATGTGCAACAAAGTACCAAGTACATACAATGTCATGTATATACATATGTATGTGCATAACTATGTACTATTGTGGCTGAGTTGGGCAAGTCAACACATATTGACAGGTGTGTTTGTCAGAAACCGTCACAGCTTGGCAGCATATATGTTCTAATTTCTCTAAGATATATTATATACTGTATGAAACATAATCTCACTTTTGCAAATTGTATTTGCGATGTTTATTGTCACCCTGTCAGGCTGAAAATCTTTGTGGTTCATGCATGCTCAGTTTGACAGTGAATGACTGATTCTAGTCAGTCATTTTGACTAGCAAATTAGTCAGCTCATTAACCAACAAGTCAGTCTTACTCTCAGTCATTTTTAATGGCATCCACCAATTCCCCATATTGGCCAGCTCTGCTGAAGGTCCCGGGTTCAATCCCCAGTCCGGGCACTCTTCATGAGCTATATCCCAATTGGAGGTGCCTTGTACTCGGTGTCTATGCTGAGGCACGTAAAAGAATCCACCCATGGGGTAAATGTGTAACATGATGTGGGCTCCAAGCCTTATCATCTTATCATTACATCTGCCTCTGGCAGCTAGTCATATAAGCTAAGCTTCGGTGGGTGGGTGGGATTAGGGCTTTACGTCCTGTATTTCTGCACCTGATGGGCTAATTAGGACAGGCAGAGACCATGGCAATGAGACGAAGGATGAAACAGCCATCCAACTTAGGCTCGACCGGGAATCGAACCGAACCCGGAACCCAGCGGTTGGAAGCCCAGAGCGCTACCTCTGAGCTAGGCCCCCGCCCAAGCTAAGCTTCGGACCCAGAAGCATTGAGACATATAGACATGCTGACAGAGCTCTACTGACTAAGATTTAGTCTAAGAATATGGCTTAATGACATAGAGGGAACTGGGAAAAGCTAACTTGTTAGATGAAGAAGCTGACTAACTTTTTAGTCAAAATAAATATGATGGATTGGTCATTTTAGTTAAGTTAGACAAGAATTTTGAAAGAATGACCTGGGAAGTAATCAATAACTACATAGGTTATCAGGAGCAGATGCAAAGCTTACTGTTGCAAACAAACCAGACGAAGAAAGAAAACTGACTAGATAAACGTGAAATACAAAGAATTACAAAAACACCATGTTACATGCAGCTGCTTCACCCTGCCAACTTGTAAATTGGTTAATGGCACTGAGCGAGTGAAGTGAGCATCAATTTGAATTAAATGATTTGCTTCAATGGGCTAAATGTATGGGAATGGTCAATATGATTTGCAGTACAATTTCTACATGCATCAAAAACTCTGAAAAGTGAAAAATCGATTGGGTAAAATCCACAGACATGATGACTTCTGGCATGCTCCTGGCAGTAGGTAGGCAGTATGTACCTGGTTCAGGAATTTCCATCAGACAAGGATTACGTAACCATGCAACCACACCCTCAAATGCAAGCCCTGCACGGAATTGGTGAAGTTTTAATATCAAGGTATTAACACAAACCTTGCGGTTTTCTTGGAACTTCAGAACTTTATTCATCACCATCATTAACATATCATCATTATCCACATCATTATCATCATCATCATCAAGAGAAAAGAAACAAAAAGGGGGGGGGGGGGAGAGACGTTGCTTGACCAAAAAATTGTCGCTTTTGAGGAGCCCTAATTAACATTAATAATTTGGAGACCCTCCACTACTCCATGTCACCCCGGACAGAAAATCACCTTGACATTTCGTATATCATAGTATATTACAGAAGGTAATGCAAGTCTATAAATGATAATTATTTCCTCCTTAAAAGAGATGGTCACGAAAAATAATATTGATTCTTAGAGTGACATAACAGCAGGTAGAGGATATACATGTAAGGCCTATGTATATGACCAGCTCGGAAAATATTAAAATGATTTTTATTTCAAGTAGTAATCAAACGAAACCTCAACATAATTATGTCAATTTCATTTTTCATATAAATCTGACTGAAAAAATAATTTCCTGCAAAATCAATTGGGTCACTGCCCAGATTAAGAGGCTAATTAAAAGTGAATCCCACAAATTAATTAACCCAAATTAAGCTAATTTAATTATCATCTAGGGTCACCAAGGTCAATTCCAGGGTCATTAAAAATGCATGTCCATAAACAGCAAAAAGACTATTTGGGCTGAAATAGCACAAACCTACAAAACGGGCTAAAAGAGAATACTATTATCAAACGAACGCAGAAATCTTCAATTTCAGAGGTGCAAAATGTTATGAAATACAGTGTGTTTACTTGACAATCGAAAGTTATTGAACATTCTTTATGGAAAAATTTCAAGTCTTTTTACAAAAAAATCGAGTGAAATTTTTAAGCAATGATATCTAATAATAATAATCGATGCTACTCGCGTGCTTCCAAATATTTAACAGACAAATATCAACATCACATCCACTTCGATCATTTCATCACTTTGACGAAAAAGTGGCCATTGGCTACTGAAAGTCCATTTAAAAAGTGCACAAATAGATTGGATATCATCCTGCGAAAGTGTACCAAACTTACCAATAATAGACCCAGGCCTACATATCTTGTTTGTATGACATGCAGACGTTCCTAATAGACTCACAAGAACACCAAACAATCAATGGTGCATGTTGGACATTCCCATAAATATTCATAGCAATTTTCATATGCCACATTTCCATGACCAAAATACTGCCAACCACACACGCATGGAAGTCCTCATTCTGTGTCACAAGAAAACAATTTAATTCTAGACTTGATGATTGTACAGATTGCATAATATCATGTCAAGTACATGAAATATTGGCACTATCAGTTGTTAATTCACCAACTGTAATTGAAAAAACAAACAAACAAACAAAAAACACACACAAAAAAACGGGCACAATTTAAGCACTTGAGGGGAAAATCCAACGGAGTTAGACAAAAAATTATAAGAAGTTAATTGAATTAGTGGCATGCAAACGCCATGCATCATCTTTGTGATCGCGCATGTCATTTGAGATTCCCTCGGGGAGGAGATAGGACAGAGTACGGGGGGGGGGGGGGCGGCGAAAAAAAAATTATGAGGAAAAAATAAATAAAAATTGTATACTGTGGAAGAATGTGTATACAATTCAGTTCAAAAGCTTCAATCTTTCCCACATACAAATTCAATAGTATATAAGTTATAAGTAACAATTTAACAAATACAAAGGGCAATAATTTCTTGTTCCATATATCATATAGCTTTTGGTTTAGGCCTAATACCCTGATAATATGCTACGTCGGCCCGATGTAGGCCCGCTGATGGTCCGACGTCGCCCACATATAGCCGACGTCAAAACGATGTCAGATGCTATCTGGGTACTGTTCATTTCCAGCAGGAGTATGCAAACTTTTGAATTCAACAGTGCCAAAGTAATACCACTGATCATTTTAATAAAAATAAGATTTTTGTTAACACTCATGTTTGAAATACTTTACTTAATTTCCAATCTTTAGCCAAACCCCCACTTCTTTGTGTGAAAATCCGCCACTGATGCGGGCACGCGCTCAGACCATCTGATTAAACTAGGGACAACTGGTAGTTGGGGACAGTTTGACAGGAGGTCTGATCAATGGGGCTCAAGTTCCAAAAGACGGACCCAAAAGATAGGCCACCCAGCACTGGGCCACTCTAATGAAGCACTCATATGGCCCACTCAATTGGACTACTCGGATGAGCCACTCAGATTGGCCACTCTAATAGCCTCCCAGGCAAAGCTTTCACCCCTTCTAATACCATAGATAAATTGCCCCTTAATCACAAAAAGTGGTTGTCAGGAAAATTAAATCTGAGAAGAATAGGACGTTAATCAAGCAAATTGAAGACTATGAGATTAGACTACCAAAAGATTGATCTTATATGAAAAAACAAAAAGAGAGTAAAATTAGTGTGCCTATAGATAGAGTTGACGAAAGGGCATATTATCATATTTCTGCCAATTATCTAGGTATGAAAGTCATACATACAAAGAGTATGATAATAAAGTTATCACTTTTAAAACATACATATAAATACACTTAATTTCTCCAAATCGAAGTTGCTAAATTACGCCCCCCCCCCTTAAAAAAAAAGGCACAACTAAACTGTTTTAGACATATTATGACTACATTTTAGGCATGTAGGTGCAGAAATGTCAAAGTTCTGCTCAGTAACGAAAAAAATTAATTAATTTAATTTTTTCCTGATTTCTTAAAACTTAGCTGAGACATGTCAATGAGACTATCAAAAGGCACAATTAGGCCATAAGGACTAATTAAATGTTTTTGCCGAGGGTAAAAAATACATGTAATGAAAACAGCTTCTTTGAAATGTTCATTACACATGCACAGATGTTTTAGTTCTAACTTTATCGTAAAATAAACCACACAGGCATCGTGACATAACATGACAAATAAATTGTTGTTGATATTTGCTGTGTGTGGTAATTATCATGGTAAATACTGACTCCATAACTGCTGATTTGCCACATAAATTCTTCTCACTTGAGAACACAGTTGCTAGGCAGTCACTGTTTGGGGATATTGTACTTTTTCAATGGTCGTTATTGGAGAGATCATCCAGTTAAAAAAAGTGCCTGAACTTGTTAGGTTAATGAGGCATCAAGCAAAAGTCGAGGTATTATCATTAGGGCATGAGTCACAGGCATGAGGCCACATCTGATAAAGCTAAATCGCTCTAAAACCCCTCCTAAAACACCCTCCCAAAACACCCCCGCCATAGTTACCCTCATGAGCGCGATGCAACACACCCCAAAACAAAGCCCACTTCCAACCAAACCCCTTTTATAAGACCATGCCCAGTGACCGCGAATATTTGCTAGCTGTTCGTAATGTTTACATTGCTATTAGTAGAGTAACTTGAGGCGCCCCCTAGTGATTTGAGCTCAAAGCAATTTTGGCGCTAAATCCCAGACGGCGAAATTACACGAATTTGATGTTATCACGCAAAACAGGTCTCAGAAAGCCCTCAGCAATAGTTGTCTATCATGTTTATTGATGGAATCCAACAAATGAAGACAAAAATCCCTTCCTGGAGGCATTAACTTTTCGTCCACCAAAAGAAGAAAAAATAAACACGAGTTTTCCATCAAACCGACTAGCCCACCTCATAAAATGCTATTGATAAGTATCATAATGATTAGGATAAGGATAAATGTATCTCTATCAAGTCGATTTCCATTGACAAAATGATTGTAGACACATCAATAACAAGTATGTTTATTCCTCCAGATCTGTACCAATGCAATGCCCATTTTTATTAGTCAAATCAAAGCACAAATTAATATTAAATAAATATAAGGCATTATATAATAAAATGTCAAGTAGAGGTCATACAAGATACATGTGCTTGATGCCTCATTAACCTATATATATATTTATCAATCCATGTGTAGGCAATAGGGCAACAGTTCTAAATCTCACTATAGTACTGGTATGTATGTATGATTCATTTCAATCTTGTACCTGTGGATTTTCAAAGAAGGTTCTTTGTATTTCCACCAGGTGGCTATGACAGAATACTGCAATTCTATTGGCTGAAAATGTTCCCGCCCTTGACTGTGATTGGCTGAAGCAAAGTGCATCCAAGTAGCAATATTTTTAGTGCATTTTTATGTATATTTGACATCTTATCCTTTAATTGATTTTGGTTATTTGCCTGAGAAAGTTATATTTATTGAATCTTGGGTTATGGTTTTCTATGTCTGAAAAGCAAAATGAGTAATAAGAAGAGAGGAAAGACTTAAGTCCTGCTGAATTCAGGGCTGTTAAGTGAAAAGACTCTATTACAGTGTAGGCCTAACCTAAATAATAAATAATAGTATGAGAAATCCTAGTATAGACCTAAGCCCAGATATCTACATCTCTTGTCATATCCTCACTAATGCTTATGTCCCTGTTAAGTATTATGGATCTTGGATTGTGTAGGTTTATCATATTAACCCTAATGAACATGACCAAGCTGTTATGGGTGGGCAACAGTAGACTTTCTCTTATGCCAACTTCACATGCAAGGTCGCTCTATGCTGTCTGCTGCATGCCAATGTGCTATCAATGCGCCCAAAGCCACAACCCATAATGCACGATTAGGCCAAATTAACACTAGTCTGGTGGTCCAAGGCAAAGAATATCACTCATGGTAATGAGGCCTTTTTAGGACTTCAGGTATGGCTGGCAAAAATGGCTATGGATACTGGATATTGATATATATATGATATGGTACATAAAGTCACAATGTATGATAGATATGTTGTTTTTATTCAACAAAAAAAAAAAATAGAAACAAATGCCAAGTGGCATCTACATCTACCATCTACCAAGGTAAAGAGATAATATGTATTTTGACTATATTTTATTTTATTTATTTACTGCTTATTGTTGTTCCTTGTAATTTGCTGCTTTTGTTTGTTTTATTTAATTTGGTCAATAAATTCTCTCTCTCTCTCTATTAAAAACATACATTCTCGACTACACATAAACACAATTGATGGCTAAACATGGTCAAATAGGAAAAGAAAAGTTTAAAATTTATTGAGAGAAGTTAAAAGAACAAAAAAGTGATCAATATTTATAATATATATATATACAGTGTTAGTACACAAACATATGTGCTTGATATCATATTTGTGCGTTATTTTTGCACACAATTCCTTTTTGTAGTGGGACATGACGTTTTTGCCTTGCTAAAGGTTCCTTCCATGTTGATAGTATGTCCATCAATTAACATATAAATTCCCTATGACTAAAATAAGCTAGAAGGTGCCACTACAATACTTGGGCTCTTAACCAATAACATTTTGGACTATTTCAACTTCCAATATAATGATTAAGTGCAAACTGCATTGTTTATAAACAGCTTTAACAGGCAAACAATTACCTATAATTGGTAGGTGACCATGAATTTAAAACAATTACGATATAGCGAACACACTAGCACTATATTATAGATATTCTTTTAAGGGAGTAGCCTGGTCAGTCACAAATTTTAATGGGCAGTTAAGGCTTCAAATAAGTCTCCCCTAGAAATATGGGGCCTTTAGTGGATTTTAGTGACTTTACCTTGAAAGGGCTGTAGGGAGTACTTAATATCATGAATCAGGAACCAGAAACGACCTCCATCAAGAAGTTAAAGTGTCCAAAGAACTGGTAAATTATTAACAATGCATATTAGTGCTCACGCCTTTTAGTAACGAAAAAGGGAGAGTTTGTGTGAAATGTCAAAGTGCGAATGAAAATGTCAGTCAAATATTAAAATTGCATTTTTGCTTATTACTAATTTAGAAGTAGTTACGTAGGCAATTATGATAGTGAGAAAAAACGTTTCATACACGCCTAACGATCAATATAAAGCCTTCGCCTAAGATTCGCAATCTGTGAAACATGTAACATGTCAGTTGAAACGGTTCCCACGTTACCTATGCACGCCTAATCAATACACCAAAAAAAAAAAAAAAAAAATCTTTGCTTTATCCTACACTCCTCCACTCCACACACCGCCAAAAACTGGGGGGAGGGGGGAGCTGTTTTTAATCTTCTAACCCAAAAAAAAAGTCAAGCTGTACCCAAGAGTTGGCCAGTGTCAGCGTTGCGCCCTCTCGGCACGTCATTTTCCGATCGGCTGTTTTTGTTGCAGAGAAAATAGCCATGAAGAAAGGGCTTGTAAAAACGCCCTCAGATTGTCAGGAAGGGCTGGGGTCATAGCAGCTGGCTTGGCTCAGTGCTATTCACCCCTCATCTCATGTGTTTATGTCATGTGCACAGAGATGCTACAGTTAAGGGCAACCCGACATAACGCTACAAGCCATCTGTGCCTTTTTCCCCTACTTCTTTTTTGGTCCAGAACACCCACGAATGCATGCATGCCTCTATGAACTTCATATCACTGACTTCATGTACGCTAACTGCCAATACTTGCATTAAAATTATTATTTAAAAATCTCTAATTTAATGTATAGATTCTGCACTTTGATGTAGGCATATTATCATGATTCTACATGCATCAGGGATAATAATTGCATATTAATTGCTACTGATTTGACCTTATATAGTCAGCTAAATCTAACCATGTTGTCAAAGGTACGAGTATAATATATATGTAAATTGCAAAGCTTCTTGCCCTTTCATTGAAATGAGTAAAACGACTAGACGTCTAAGCTGGCCCCCAGACATCAGCTTATCCCTGACTTGATCACACTGCAAACTTTGAACTATTTAATACAGCAATTAAGGAAAATATCCTCAGAGTAATAGAGACATCTAAAAAAGGCACAGCAACTTATCAACATGTTTTACTATTCTCACGGAAATAGAAGTTAAAATGCATCAATGATGCAAAGAAATGTGCAGAGCAAGCTCTCAGAAGCAGCTGCAAGAAAAGAGGCTGACAGATGCCTTTCAGATGGATTACTCATGCATGCAGTGATCAAAAAGCCATTCATCAATTGCCCCACCTGAGTCATCTCGTCTCCGGCCTGGATGTCTTGTTCTGACAAAATTCCAACTAAAAGCTAAGCTGAGATTTATTTGTCTAATTTAGGCCTGATTTATTCATTTATATTTATATTTTTATTATTTCGTTTTGCCACAAGACAGCATTGTTAATTTGTTGAGGTAAGAGAGAAAAGTTGTGCACTCAACTGGGACTGGTGAACCCCTTGTTAACATGCTACGTCGGCCCAATGTCGACCCGATGTCGGCCCGACGTCGCCCAAAAAGGGCCGACGTCAAAACGATGTCAGATGCTATCTGGGACATTCGGCTGCTCAGAAAGAAGCCTCTGATTTGTTATATAATTCACGACGCTGGGGATATATGATATGATATATGATGATATGATGATATTATTATATGATTTTATGTGATTTGAAATGAAATGAAATGATATGATGTGACGTGTGATGTGATATATGATATAAACAGTCGCGGACCTGACAGGAGACACCCGCGGACGTTAGAGAAGACACTTGCTCTTTCACGCCAATCAGGGTCAGCAGAATGTTCACCAGTGTTTGGTGGAGTGAAAAACATTTTTCTCTTATTATTTTACTGTAACCACTAACTTCGTAATGCTGCCCATGCATGTCGTATTAAGGAATATTTGGGGAGGGTGGGGGAGGGGTGTTAATTATGGTGCCCAGCGGGCAGTGACCCCCCCGGATGAAAGCCCCCGAGGGTCAACAATGACAGGGCACACTGGGGGGCCTCTGATGGGGGCACTTAAGGGTCAGGGGGTCGTAATATTACCCCCAAATGCACGTGCAGGGCATTCTATCTCCTCATTGTTATCATCAAACCTTAAAATGGATGAAATTTATGCCACCCTCAATTGCTGCAATCCAAACATGACCCAGCATTGAGCCTGCTTGGTCACATATTGTGTCAATGCAACAAAACAAAGCCTTTAGAACTTGTGTGATGTTCTAGGCATGAAGACTGCTTTTGCACGGCTCATTTTTTCATCGAACTGTTTATTGGTACATTATACAAAATGCAGTAGGATTAAAACGTACAACTTTTTTTGGTCATAAAATGGATAAAAAGCACGACCAGCAATGCTAGCAAGAAAGTCAAAGCCCGTTCTTTTAAACTCATAGTATAGTCATTTGATATGGTCACTAAGGAACGTTCAATGGAAATATCATTAGAAAGTTAATTGGGACTTGCATTTAAATTTCTAACATTTACATTTCGTGCTTCTACATGCTTAGTATGAAAAATAAAATAAAATGACCAAAAAACGTGTCAAGGGCATTCATCCTGCACTGTAAAAGTATACACACTGTGTGCCGTCACCTATAAGCCCAGCTACTTACTTTATTGACATTTTTAGTTTACCTAGTTAAACAATATAATTGGTTAAACTGTGTAGTCGATGGGCTGCGTAATGACTTAAGAAATCTTCTCTAAAAAATACAAGAGAAATGGATTCCGGTTTTTTGAGTTCAGGCAATTTTTTTTAATTGCATCTTCGTCATAAACTCCGCAAATAAACATCTAACTATTCTGTAATTTAATCGTTAGACCTTTAATACCATTAGCCAGCCTATAGACTATAAGAGAAATTGATTAATTTACTTTAGACAGTAAACGAGCAAAACATGTACATAATTATGTAGGTCGCTGGGCTGTGAGGTGACGACACACAGTATACATGTCCAATCGTACATTGGTTGCATAAATTTTCAGTTCAGTGACAAATACAGAATGACTGCACCTCAATTAACCAAGGGAAACATGCAAATGAATGAAACGACCATAAAATGATCACATTAGGCTATTGGAGGAAGGTGCAAATTATCACACCACCTGCCCACTAATCCTGCTCCGTAGACTTTTTGCCCTGGGTGTAGAGGGATAATTGATGAGCATGGTGTATTATTGAAACCTGCGTCAGAGTGTGATTTGCAGATTGCAGAAATGCTCTGATTGTTTTGTTGCTATCAATGATATCAAGTTCAACACCTGCCTATCATTCTACACCACAAGGGTGTGAATAAAACCCCACAATACAGAAACCCTTCAACGTGCCCCGAATAAATAACCCTTTCACGAAAACCCCAGTTAAGAGCCATTATATAAATCCCCCCCCCCCCCCGGCCTCCCACTCATCAGATCTGCAGCTAACATTGGGAGGGGTTGCTGACGTTTTTGGTTTTTACCTGTATTGTTATCACAAACACACAAGCATGTAACGCTGTTTAAAAAAGTTGTTTGCAAAAAAATTAAAAAAACAATTAAGCGTTGGCAGCCCTCTTGCAATTGTAGGGTGTCACTGCATGGGTAGGTGGAACCATGGTTGAGAGAGAGAGGGGGGGGGGGGAAGATAACTGCCTTTGTATTTTCTATCTGTTTTGATTAGAACGAGCCATCTCATTCTCCAAACTTGAACAGTGGAGAAGTTTCAGTTGAAACGAACATTTCTGTCAAAAGCTTAGCCTATACAAAAAGATCCTCCTTTAAAGAACAATCTATTGGTCCCAACTAATTATCCTTGGCCCACAGTTATAGTTTAATACGACTATAGACAGCTGTAGCCACATATTCCTGACTGTAGCTACAACTGGCTAAAGCCAGCTGCTTGTGTCTACTTCTAGCTAATAGTCGGTTCACACTTTCCACCACTAAAAAAATATAAACCTTGATAAATTTAAGAAATTTTTCTAATATATATATACTTTTAGATCCGACTCTGAGTAACCAGCTATAGCCAGACAGTTCTGGATAGTGGCAGGTAGCATCGTATCGCAGAAATTTTCTAGCTTTGTCTAGGTTCAATTTGACGGGTCGTTTTTAATGAAACTAAAGTTCTGTATGTACCATGTGCCAAACTTTTTTTTTCGATGGTTCAAATAATAAGTTATGTTTGGAACTTTTCATGCCAGCTGGACTAAAACATGCTTCCATGTGAAACTGTTACATTATTAAATACTTTTTAAAAAATAAGGAGCCAAACATATCAATATCTCAGTGAACCATAACGCCATGCTGACAGTGCAAGAGAAAAAGTATCCGCAAAATCCTTTGAATGACACACGCCACCTGACGGTAAAAAGAGAAGGGGAAAAATAATTGAGGTGCATCGAATGTCGAGCAACCTTTACGCGCTATAATTAATTCAGTTAGCAAACACCAGGGACCGCCTTGGCTCATATGCAAATGAGCAATTCACGTGCATATCTCGCGCTTGGCTGCGCGCCATCTGCTTTGTACTGCTGCGCGCGTTTTTTCAAGTCCAATAAAATCATTTTACGAGATAAACAGATCCAGTGACCAAAACAAAAGGAATGATATCAAGTGACCAGTTGAATGACCCCTGGTCAGGCTGGTCAATTGACCAAATGACCACTGGGGGAATCAAAACTAGACACACAGCAATCTGCCAGCTAACCCCCACCCACTCTTTCTCACTTTCTTCTTTTCTCATATATTATATCATGATTAAGTGACGCCAATATTCTCCCCGATCAAACAGAATTCAAACAGCCACTGACAAACTGTTTGTTTTATATGCTTGCTTTTCCCTGCAACAGCCGTGCTAGTCAATTCGGCCTAATTAAATGCAAACTGATATTAATTGATGGCCAGTCACATGATATTTCATAAAAGAAACAGACCAGATTGTGTCATTAAATTATTAATAAATTAGTTTGCATTTCTAGTGATTTTATGTCAGGTATGGTGATATGCTTGGATTATCAAATAACCCCATCTGAGAGGGGTTGCAAAACAATGGTTAATTGCACGATTTAGATGCAAATTCTCGTCAATTTTCCGGCAGCATTTTAGGCGCTCTGTCAGAATGTTATTTTGTATTTTTTGGTTCTGGATACAGATATATCACACTGCAGAAAAACTGATTTAACCAAGACATTTCTTTAAAACATAAATCAGCACTCACCTCATCCAATGGAGCCAGGTCAGTGAAGAGGTCAGTGATGTCCTTTCCATTAGCTGTGACCTTGACATTGGGGTCAGTTATTGCGTTGTCCACGTGTACATTACATGCGATTCCTCCATGGTCCTTTTCATACATTGCTATGGAAGCGCCTGGGAGTACTTTAATCTCGGTACCATTGCGAAGCAGTCGAGATATGAATACTCCAGATATAGGCACTGGAATTAGAAATATTTTGTCATGTATTTAGAAGTTATCAAATCAAAATATATTGGGATATAAGTGTAAAGTCTAGGCTATAGTTAAAATCTTTAATCTAGCTCAAACCTTAACAAGGAACTTAAATGTAAAAGATCTTAAGTATTACTTTAAGAGAACTTAACTGTAATGTTAAGGGTTATGTGTGTTCAGTCAAGGGGTAATGACCAATAAGCTACCTTAACCATATCGCAATATTGATGAAAACTCTCACATATATATTTTTACATAAATTACTTATCTATTACGACCATCTCCACTTTATTCCAATTTGAAATTGACATTTAAGATTATTTTTTATTTGTACACATTATGAATAAAATAAATATTTAAATTGCACTGTGGGGGTGTGCACTAGCTTACTAAAAAGCTGTAAAATTGTGCACACCCGTTACATTATAAATGAAAAGAAAAAGAGGCTATTTAAATATGATTGAAATTAAATTCATATAGTGACAAATAAAATAAAGGAAAGATGACTCTTGAGGTAATTTATGATGTCTAATATAGTGAACAATTATATATTTCAGGTTGAAGTGTTATGGCTTTAATTAGAGGCCTTCTTAGTTAATGGAAATAGCCCTATTTAGATAAATGCCCTCAAGATGGATCAACAATGATCACTACAGAACTGACAAGTGAGGCAACACCTGATCCACAAGGGTACACAGTTAATTTCATAAAATATGGTCCACTTTAAACAGCTGTATCAACTAATTCCTGGCTGCAGCTATAACTGACTAAAGCCAGCTGCTTCTGTCTACTCCTAGCTTATAGTCGGCTTATTTCATTTATTTCCTAGAAATAAATAAATAAATAAATTACACCTACCACCACTGAAAAAATATAAACTGGTAAATGCCAGAAATGTATCTAACATATCATAAATATTTATATAGAGTAGACATGCATCTTTTAAACAAAATATTACATATATTCGTAACTCTCAACTTATGCACCAAATAGTGCTGCATGTACTTTACATCCGGCTTTCAGTAGCCAGCTATAGCCAGGCATTTTCGTTTGGTGGCAGGTAGCATCATATAGCATAAGTTGTCTAGCTTTGTCTAGGTTCAATTTGACCGGCCGTTTTTAATGAAACTAAATGTAGCATTGTGTTTATCACATATGTTTGACAAGATTGATCGTTGCTGATGCTGCCCTCTCTCTTTGTCATTTTTTTTCCTTTTCTCATTTGCTAATTGTTGACAACCCCAATTTACATTTCACAGCTTGTCAGTGAATTTTTAATGAGAAATCACACTCAGGTCAAACCCTTATTCTGTCGTCTGCTAACAGGCAGCCATTAACTATCAGGTTACGGTTGAGTGGATTTTATCTTTGTGTCAAATAGGCGTTAATTCTGTTATAAAACATCAGTTGAAATGCCCTCTGAAGATTTATCTTTTTGAGTAAATATTTTTCATTCTTCCTAAAAATTGTAATGCATCCGTGGACGTACCATGCATCCATTGTAATTTCATTTATGGAATACATTATTTCGCAAATGTTAGCTTAACGTAATGGAATATTGCAGCTTCAGTAAAAAGGGCAAATTGAAATGGAGTTTCCATTTAGTGAATTAGTTTGCAAACAGATGCTAGTGCGAAAAGCTAGTTTGCATAAACGGCTTGGAAAGCAATTTACACTTGAATCATAAACCGAAGCATTTCATATCTAACAGAAGAATCTCGCTTTTGACCACCCATTGTTCAATATTTACTATCCTCAATGGTGAGGTGGTCTGAAATACTAAACCAATAAATAAGGGGAAAGTAGTGCTCCCATGTTCATTCCCTGCTACTTATTGTGACTCCTACAACATATATTAAATATCATTTATATTGTGAAAATATTTTAGCAATATTTTGGGAAATATTAATATATTGAAATATTGCTGCAAGTTGCCAAAGGTTCCACACAGGATGATGCTTTGATATATTCTGCAATATTTTGGAGAAATATATTCTGAAGATATTATACAGCAAGGTTTTTCAGGGTCCGAACAATATAAGGAGAATGTCATGGCATGTTTGTGTTTGCAGGAGTGGTCTTAATAACGAGGTGGTCTTAATAAAGAGGTCTTGAGACAAGGTTTCACTTTGGGCCCACTTCAATTCCAAATATGACCAATTCAAATAAGATATCAAGTTGCTAATCATAATAACAAATTAAGAATGCTTGTTGAAATTATGTGATTTCTTTTTAAACCGATCATTTAAAAGCTGAAAATATTGATTGAGCAAAAATCTGGAAATGAGAGATGGTTTTCTCACCCAAAACTGAAAGAGTTTTCATTTCTGAAGTTCGGGTTTCTCCGTCAATTCCTAAAACTTCACAAATGTATCCTCCTTGATCCTCCCCAGTCAATCCTGCAAGCAAATCAAGTGAATTAAATAAATTCCTATCGTTTTGTGCAGTTTTTGGCACCATAAAGTGATGCACCAATTAAATTTCTGACTGACCGATTACAGCCGAATGCAATGAAGTGCACCCAGTTCATGCACTTGAAAACATCATCCTCGTTTTGAATTCCTGGTGGTCACCCACGCGCTTGTTGCTCTTTTTTTTAAAGCCAATTATAGGAAACTGTTTGCGTATATATATTTATATATAAAGACAAGTACTGCTGATCATGTAGTTTACTCCTTGTCCTTAAATTGACTTTACAAATGCCTTGTGATGTCACAGGCAATGTTTTAATGGTGTTGGCTGCATTTCATTGCATTTGACTGTAACAGTTAGTCAAATCATGGAGTCACTAGGGATTCCATGGTCAAATGTATTAAGATAAATCAGAGACTGTATAATTCTCCGGATAAATCACTATCAACTAAAGATAGTCAGATCCAAGATAAAATTGGAGGTTCTGGCAAATAACAAACAAGAAAGCATGCTACATGGCCGAATGTGCCTTGTGCGTTTTCCATGAGAAGGATAAACGCATGGAAAACGCATGGTTTTTAGCTAATTTTAATGAGGCAAAAACCATGCGTTTATTCAAACGCATGGAAAACGCACGTGGCACATTCGGCCATGTGCAAATGATCCATTGACAAAGTATAGGACTAATCATATTTGCTAATAGGAGGTATAGGCAGCCTGGCTGACTGAAGTTCTCATGTAATTAACTTATAGCAAGACTTATCAAGTCTCCAGGCAGCTGGTTAGTGTACTGGGCAAGATCAAACACTACATTACCATTTTATTAGTCATTTATTATCCTTAATAAAATCAGCTAGAATACCCTGTATTGGGGGCTATACCCACGCAATACCACAATGCCACATCCTCTGTTTTAGGGTAGTTTTTCCAGTAGCAATACAAGCGTGTGATGTTTTGAGTGAAATTTTAAAACTGTATCTTGTTTTTTTTTGTGTTGGTTTTTATAAACATAATTTGCAACTCTGACTGAAAAAGTATACATTATAATACATACCCAGCATGTGGGGGAAAAGCAAAGAATTTTTGTCACTCGATATGTAATCCTTTTATATCATGTTGTGATGGGGGGATGTGTGCTTTTTGTCAATAGGTTTCCATAGGGATGATATTGCTGAAAATCAGCTGACAAAACTGTACACTCACAAAACCTGTGACCCATTAAACCAAATGCCAACAGCATGAGGTGGACATACATTAAACGTATTCAAAACTATTTATATCCAGAATATCCAGACAGGTGATTAAATACACACAAATGAATGCTAATAATGTACTAGAATTATAAATAACTGATTAAAATAGATTTCTCATAGCCGTGCTGTAGGTCTCATTATGCACACAGGCACACAGGTGAATTTCAAATAATTGTTTGTACTAGTCACCAATACATTATATATAGGAATGAATATCCTGAAACTGGGGGCTCTTCTTTAGCGATATTTCATTATCTTTGAAGTGTCCCACATATTGCATACTTTCATTAAGATATAATATATATATATATATTAATCGTTGTGTATATGCATATATGAAATAAACTGTTCTGAGTCTGAATCTAGTCTGAGTCCAATGGTCGTTTATCATTCAAATGCACTGCTATACTTTAAGTGCTCTTACTAATGTACTAAATGTATATTTAAACAGAACTAAATGATGAACAGATTGCAATTGTAAGATCATTAGAAAATTTTGTGAATTCAAGAAAAGAAAGATAAAAAATAGATGAATAGACATAAAAATAAACCGTTTGATAATATTACACATAGTGACTCCAATCCCTCCATTGACTTCAAGTACAATGCATATAACACGAATTACTGAACTTTGAACGACATAATATAGTTAATTAAATGATTTATAATGTAATTTTGAAAATATCATATTTAAGTGCATTGTACTTCAAATTTCGTTCAGTTATGTCATGAAAATCCAATTGAATTATCTCAACATGCATGCTTATAATCTGGCATGCATGCTGTAAAACATTTTTCGTGATAATTGAGCTTATACTCTAGAATACTCCATCTATAAAATCGTGCAACATGCAGACAGTGGCGTTCAAACATTTTTGACCAAATGGTCAAGTGCAACTGGCAACTCACACAGTTGTCACTTTGATTGACAGTTGCTTGTTCAACCGTGGCAATGTTATTGTTTTAGAATCATTGGAGCGTCCAATGCAGTTCACAGCAATTTACTTTTATTTGGCTCTTAGCATAGTATTAATTTTGTTGGATAAAAAAATTGTAATCCATGATTTTATCTTATCCTATCCCACAAAGAAAATATTTTGAAATACATGCATTATTGGCAACATGTGGATTAATTAGCTGAAATACTTGTTATTATGACAACTGTCTGCATGAAGAATGGTTAAAACCCCTTTTTATTTTTGTTCATATTTGCAAGGTGCCCTCAGTACCGAAGTTTCATAGAAAAAAGATACCTTCTAAAAGAAAATATAAAAACGTATTATTATACAATGTACTGTAGAATCATGATCACCCAGTACTAGTAATTTTACCTCAATACTAAAACTATCTATCTATCTTATCTATCTTAACTATCTTATCTATCTTATCTATCTTTCTATCTGTCTGTCTGTCTATCTTTCTATCTTTCTATCTTTCTATCTATCTATCTATCTATCTATTCACATCGCAAACCTGTGCTTTTATGTATGTTTTGAATAAATATACAACTGTAAAAGCACAGGTTTGCCTTGGACATAGACAGATAGAGATAGACAGATATGCAAATGATTATATTACATTTTTATATTTTTATATTTGTACCAGTTGTTTGTCATAATTCAGTAACGGCTAGGTGGTTTTTTTTCTTCAGAGAGACATGTTGTGATTGTATATGAGTACATTTGCCTGTATAATAAAATAGTTTCCGAATGTTGGCCAAACCCATTGATCCATTCTACAGGACTACCTTTTTTTCTGATCACTGCCTTGCTCTTTGTTTTGTCTTAATAAACCCTAACATTGTCAAGATTGGCTTACTATAAAGTATCAACAAAAGTGGCAACTCACAGAGCAACAGTTGCATTTGACCATTTGGAACACTACCCACCTCTTATGGTGAACGTCAACAGGCCCTTCTCTCCTATCACTTCGAGGGCCGCGATATATTTGAGAATTTGTTGGTAGTTCTTCATATTTCTGAACGAGTCTTCGACCCTATTGTTGGTTGCCAAGACAACCCTAGCCACCTCTTTTGTCTCCCCGTTGCCATTTTTGGGGCCCCTGATTGACCTAATGATCTTCACGTGTTGCCCTATACCAGCAGTGAAGCCCTCTGCCTCACAATGCATGGGCACTATGCGGTTCATCTTGACTGGGCTGGACCAGAAATTGTAGCTGAGTGCATCCTTGAACTTGATGCTTGAACTGCAAATCTCTGCAAATAAACAATAAAGAAAGATTGGGTGATTATTTATTGCAATTACTGTGCAGTGTACACCACCATCAAAACACATTAGATGCTGCATTTGGGCCCATGCATTGTATTAAGGGTGCCCATAGTTACCAGACTTGGGGTCAAGTACAATTCAATGTACTTAAGTACAAGTCCAAGTACAGCTATTTATCTGAGTACTTAAGTCCAAGTACAAGTACATTTGTTCAAGTACAAGTACATACTTAGTTTTTGGTCAAGATCCAATTGGCGTCAGACATCGGTAGCGGATTCGTAAGGGGGGGGGGGTAATTTTGAGTGATGTAAACCCCGGACCCCTTGCCCCAGTACATGCTGAACACTGTTTTAAAAACCTCTACGTTCAGATCACTGCAGCTCACACACACACAGAAAATATATATATATATGTATAAATAGAAATAAAGTTTTTTTTTGTCAAATCAACAAACATAATATATAAAGTTCTTTGGCATTCTAATCATCAGTAGTTACACAGAATGCATTGAAAATATACACTGCCATACATAAGTTTGGAAAAGCATTGGATTTTGCAAGTAAACATGTTAGCTGTGTTTCTGCACAGGACATAAATGGTACATGTAATCAGCAAAAATATTCAGTTTGGATAAATTAAAGTGAGCAGTAAAGTCTAAAGCTGCTTTGCAGTTGTTATGTAATGTTACATAACCTGTGCACATACGAACGCTACTACATGCCATTTTGCACTAGTGATATGAAATAGTGAATATTTTCAGACTTTCACCAGATAATCACTGAATTTGTTGAAATTAACCCTGGCTAACATTCCAGCAAAAAATCATGAAATATCAACCAGCCAGCTGAAACTTAGTGAGACTTTTAGTGGGAGTGGTAAATTGGTGAAAACACATCAATATTTCAGAGCATTTAATTCAAAAAATGTAAACAGAAATGAAAGTATTCAATGGGATAGCCAAATATTACTATCTAATCATAATAAGTGTAAAAGTATAGCATTTTCTTGAATTCAGGACATGAGGTAAAGCTGTGTTAATCCGAAAAGAGCCAATAATATCAAATGAAATTTCTCCGCCATGAGACTATAAAACAAATTATCAACATATAATCAAATTGCCAAATTAAAGTGATTTAGCATGAATATGATTGTATAATGTTATATAATAATTTGATAATCTGTATCTTTTATTATTCCTCTGAAAATTGTTGTGATGATTGCGTATGTCTTTTATGACCTGGACAGAAATATAGCTGATATTTTAACTTCAGCTGAAGTCCTATATGGTCATATGGTGTAGATCATACTGCCTTGTTTTTGTTTTCAAAAGCAAATGAATTAGCAGAGAGATTATCCTAAAATGTTGATGACTGTGTCAGGGTTGGTTGGAGGTATTCGAACATCCAATATACATGACTGGAAACTTCAACATTTTTTACTAATGTATAAAAAATCCTTTCATTGCTTTGATGTCATTATGCGAATCCCTCATAAATATATAAGATTAATTATTTGATTTTCTTTAGTGTATTAAAAATATGTTATAAAAGGGTTTAATTGCTCAGTGCAAACTGTTTTTCAGCAATGTCCTTTACATAAGTACAAATTAAAAGATTTTACAAAAATGCATTGACAATAATATCATTGGATATTGTAACAATAGTGGATGGGTGGGTCCAACATTGAGTTTTGTGGGATGCGGAAAAAATAAAAATTTTCCGAATTCGCCGGGGCCAATATGATTTTCCGAATCCCTCAAAACTCGTTGCTTATATTCTACACTCACTGTACAACATACACTGCAGCCATCCAACATACATGGCAGTCATCCAATATACACTGCAACCATCCTACATATACTCCACTCATCCAACATACATGGCTAAGTGCGTAGCTGCAAACTTAGTTAGGGCGTGATATTTTGAAAGGATTAAATTTTTTTATATTTTTATATATTTTAGAAGGTTAAATTGCTCAGTGCAAACCGTTTTTACAGATCAAAGCCATCCAACATACACCCATGTTGGATGACAATGAAATATTCTGATTGGCTCATGGCAGTGAGTATATTTACCATAACTTAAGACTTAAATACTTTGTTATTCCTTCTGTATACCTGTTACAAAACGTGGGGGAGGCATAAGTTCATGAACAAAAACACAGTATACAATTATAGTTTCATTTTTTGATGTTTTGTAATCAATAACAACTTAGATATACATATCAAAGCAATTTATTTGACTAGCACGAATTTAGCAATCATCTGTCAACAGGACGTATTTTTTGTAATGCCTTTTGTTTTGATGATATGACCTTGACATCTTTAGTAGACTACAGTAAGTGTCCACATGTGCTAGACAACCAAACTGCAAGAGATATAGGTAAGTAATCTTATCCTCACTGTATTATTTCACCATTTGTATTTGTTTCAATACTTAGCATCACATCAATGAAACACAATTGATGCACACAGCAGTCACATCACACCTTGACTCCAGCATCCCTGCTCTGCTCAGGTGTGTTAGTTTCTTCAGCAACATCTAGCATCCAAAGCACACCTGGGAATCCCCCAAGTGAGTTACACAGATGAGCCACTTCCCATGATTTTTTAAAATCTTTTTCTTCATCATGAGCCATCATGAGCCATCATGAGAAATAATTTATCGGGATATTCCCATGGATGAAACAGTTCATGAACATACAACACAATATATTCGTCATAATTACTATAGTCCATAACAGGAGGGCAAAAAATGTGATGTCTTTGTCCCCCTGAATAGGCTCTTTACGTACCAAATGTAGGAAATTTGTCTATGTATTCCATTTCCGATTGGTGTTCAGTTGTAAGAAACCAAAAGAAAATTAATGACTTGATCTCAATTATAACTGAGATAGTTGATAAATGAATGAGCAAGCATGTATACAACACATATAGAATGGCTATAATCATGTAGTTTGCTATAAATGTAATTACTGCCTAGTGCTCTACATAGATCTGGAGAAATGGACTTTCATTCTAGTTAATGATTTATGGAAAGATGAGACAGTTGTGGTATGTATCGTCATTCAAAAATGAAGACAAAACAAAACAAGAGAAGACAAAACAAGACAAGACAAGATAAGATAAGAAGAGACAAGATAAGATGAGATAAGATAAGATGAGACAAGAAAAGATAAGATAAGATGAGATAAGACGAGATAAGATAAGATGAGACAAGAAAAGATAAGACGAGACGAGATCAGATAAGATGAGACAAGAAAAGATAAGATAAGACGAGATAAGATGAGACGAGATAAGACAAGATAAGATAAGACGAGACGAGATAAGACAATATGAGATAAGATGAGATAAGATGAGATAAGATGAGATAAGACAGGACAAACAAGACAACATTACATTTAAACACAAGACAAGAAAATATATTTAGAATAATTATAAGATAAGACAAGCTTGAGCTGTATCTGTTGGTGTCAAATATTTGTTCCAAGTCATTAATTCGCTTGCATTGCTGACATCGCATAGATAAACTTGTTCAGTACAGGTGGAAGTCAGACCGAGGGGAATCCCCTGCTGAACTGGAAAGTACCTTGGGAAAACCGACGGAAGTGAGAGCAAAAATCATTAGATCTTAGAAAGGAAAAGGGGAAGTCCACTGCTCACATCACATTCGTAGCAGAATTTCATGTAGGTCGACTGACAATTGTTTGTTAAATTAACGACAGAGAAGATTTTATTTCCAGCAAATCAAACATATTGTTGCGGCACAAACATTTACAGAATTAAGAGACATTTTTGAAGAATCTAAAAATAAATATGTCATTGGTGCATTCTTCAGCTTTCTTGGTGCTTTAAAATGGCTAATTTATCCTCAATTTAATCCTGAAAACTTCACTTGCAACAAGTTGTCCATTCAAAAAAGCATGTACGACTGTCGGACACAACAGCATTCTTGTGAGGCAAGTTATCAGGCACCTTGACTGAATTTACAATGAACATGCATTGTTGATTTTTGTGGAGAAAATTGATGGGAACACCTTTCTAAATGAGATAGGCCAGAAACAAATGGGTGGAGCTGAGGCAGCGTCCCTGACAACCAGCTGGCCTGGTTAGCAACGCAGCTGGCCTGCATCTAATGCTATCCATGCACGGAATGCTTTGATCATAGCAGCTCTAGCAAAACATTGATGAGTCTGATCAATCAGCTGTAGGCAGGACACCTTTAAACATTTATTGCAGTTATTCTTAAATGACAGCATCGGCAATTAGCACGATTTAATAAATAAGGATGCGAACTCACCTGAAATTATTGAAATGAGATAGAGGTAAGTTAAGCCATGCCAGTAGACAAGCATGTTGTCAGCTGCTGTCAGCTGTTTTCACTCGCCTAGTTGTCTCTGGATCAACCAACCCATGCAGCCATCTCGCCAGCCCAGCCCACTTCACCTGCAGCGCGCCAAACGGTCACATGACCAACTCCCGTTATCAGTCAATTTCACTATCCCTCTGGCGGAGAACAGTCACACTATTGCAAGCTATGATCATAGATGACATTGAACAGATATTCACTAACATTTTATGGTTCCAAGAGGGCATTGTTGAATCTCTTTAACGCTCAGCGAACGAAGTTCAAGAGGACACACCAGCCATCACAACCAGGGGAGCTACTAAAATCTTTATGGCTTCACATTAAAACTAAAAATCATTATATTTCTCCCTGCAACTACAATGCTGCCTTCTTCCGAGGTGACAAGTGTGCAGGACACAGAGGCATACAAGGACGCACTATCCGCCTCCCTATCTAGTAAATATTTACAAGATTGCCCTAGAAATGTATAAACAATAATAAATGTCTTCACAATATGTCACCTGCCTATGTACTGGTTATTATTCTCGCAATGCGAACAGTGTATTACCAAAGAGACCCAGAACCACAAGATATGGACAAAAATGCTTTTCGTATATGGGTGCTAAAATCTAGAACTTTCTACCAAAGGGTGCTAACGATTTTAACAGTTTTAATATTAAACAGATTGATACCACAAACAATTTTAGTCTGTTTTATGGATAAATGTTTAGTCATCTTTATAATTTTTTTTTATCTATATGTGTTATTTTATTATTGTACATATTGTATATATATTTTATTTGTCACAAATAGCCATTGGCTAATATTTTTAATTTTGTACAGTGACTTTAAATAAAACTTTGTTATTGTTGTTTTAGTTACTGGTTTTTTAGCTGCATCTCTTGCACTTTTATTATTTTTATCCTTGGGAATTTTTTATTTATTTTTTCTGGAGCAGAACCTTTGGGATCTCATCATAAATAAGAATTTCTGTAATAAGGGCAATACATGAAAATTTCTTTTTCTTAAAATCTCCATACAAAGACGCTATAATCCGGCATGAGTGAAATTTTGCATAAAGTATCCAAATTGATACTTTAACTTTTTCAAGCTTTATTGTGACATTCATCATTGTTCATTTCGTGCCTTAGCACAAGAATAACATGCAAAAGATACTATAATGTCTAGGTACTCAACTAAATATGTTACAGTGGTTTCTTGAACATTGTTGATGTTACTCGTGTACAATATGTGGGCTTTCGCTGGGGGTTTGCTGTTGCGCAGCCTATGTTTTACTGAATTGTTGGCTTACCACCAAAAGGTAGTTTGGCCCAACTTTCTGCTAGGTGGCTGCATGTCTCGACACTAGCGCCCCTGGCAGCTACTGACGACAGTCTGCTGTTGGATATCCTACCCAACACGAATCCCGTTTTCGCCATTCAAAGCACTCAAACGTAGAGAGCATTTATTATTATGTTTTTTGTAATTATTCCACCAAAGGGAATTTCAAAATGTGATTCTAAATGAATTCCATCAGGTGGAAGTATTACGCAAGTGAAATCTTTAGGCATATTTAAAAAACAACAATGTCTTTGTGGATGAAGACATTACGTGTTGAATGAATCATTCAAACCTGGAATATGAAATTTACCTAGAAACAAAATAAATGAAAACTTGGGTGTGCCAAATAATTACATAGATTGTTTTTACTGATACAATTTAGGAGTCAAGATTAAAAAATTCACTCATTTGAAGGCTAAAATGATGGTCTGGCCTAGCCTCTAGTTCAAATTAAGCATATTTCTCTTAAAATGGCAAATTTAAAAAAAATGTTGAGGTATAAGGGGTAAAATGAAAAGTCAAATAAATATGAATATTAGTTATATATATACAGGTGACTGAGTTTACAAACTTGATTGTATGTGAACAGATAATCATTGAAAAGACCAATTAGTCATATTTTCTGGCAGCTGGAAACATTAAAATTAGTCAAAATGTTGTAGTGATCAAGCTTGCATATTGCCCAACAAGTGTTTTACTATTTTTCAAATAAATCAGCAGATAGTAATAATTAACTATGTACTAGCTTCATGCAAACAGGGTAAAATGTTATCATAGTAGTCCAGAGAATTGGGGGGGGGGGGAGGGGGGCTTCCTGGCAAAACATACCCTCTTGCCTTGTTGGGTCATCTAAAATTTATCATAATAACAATTTTGAATTAAAAACAAAATATGAATTTTTTAGCTTTTCTAGATAATGAGGGACTTTTGGCATCATTTCCCAGGATCCCAACCCACCCCATTAAAAATTGATCACTAAATAAACATTCTAGCCCTGAACATATATCAGACTTATCTTTCAAACAGGTTTCAGACATATTAAGCTAAATTCTTCATATTACTATCGATATATTTGAAATATATAGCTAAAATTAATGAAATGACTGTTCTGCAAGATGTGTTTCTAGCTGCCAAGAAATTAAAAAACAGATTGTAAATGCCATTTTCATTGATAATTTGCTCATTTACACACACAATGAATTTTGTGACCCCAGTCACCTTATAATAGACAAGTATTAGTAATGTTTGCATTTAATTATTATATTTTTTAATCATATTAACCCATATAGCGAAATGTTTTTTGAAATAAGCTATTTTGTGAGAAACATGCTTAATTTGACCTAATATCTAGCCAAGTCATGTTCGCCGGCAAATGAGTGATTTTATTAATCTTGACTAGTAAATTGTAAAATATATCTTCATAATAATTTAGCACACCAAATTTTCATTTATTTGTGCTTTAAGTTAAGTATGTTGTTCCAGGTTTAAAATGCTGTCATAGATTTGCTCAACCCTCCCAATTGATTCATCCACACCAAATATCTTCATCCGCAAAGACATAGTTTTTAAATTTTTTTGCCTAAAAATGTTACTTGCGTAATAACTTGGCACTTAGTGTAAGGCACACTCGTAGGGAGTTTCTGATCAGTGTATTAAATAATCATAGTAGGTACATGTGTAATAATACAGTCTCCCTATGGTCTGTCTGGTTACCATGCTTTTATTTTGTGTAAACATTTCAGCATTTTTATTTTCCTTTTTTCAGGCAAATATACAGTAATAATAAAAATAATCATCATTATCATTGAAACAGTATTCAGACATATTGAGCTAACCTTCCCATATTATCATTGATATCTTTGAAATATATAGCCAAAATTACTGAAATATATAGCCAACATTACTGAAAAGTAACAATAATATTATAGGCAAATCGATATCCAACTCAACAAGTAATGGAGATGATGGTCAAAATTTTTAACAAAACGAGGGGGATGCCAGTCATGGCCAACAACAGGCTATCATTGAGCGAGTATAAGAGTATGATTTCTCGATGGATGCTCCAGAAGTCCAGTTGGGGCAAGTCACCTGAGCAGTTGATGAATCTGACATTCAGCTGGATGGAAGACTGCTCACTTGGAAAATGAAAAGGTCAAGGAAGTGATGGAATGACTTCGCTTGTTAGCCTATGTGTCCAACATTCCAGGTCGCCTATATTGCTTCACAAACTGCATGTTGAAGCCAATAAGTATACATTGTCTACGATTGCAGCAGCGGAATATAATATAATAGAATTATAGAATAGAATAAAACAAAAATTAACTTGATAATGTACAAATACAAATCACTAATGCTATGTTAAAGGGGAACTTAACCCTTCAGCATTTCACCTTTCAGAAGTTAGCTTGGGTCCATTGAAACACATCCACGTTATTCATGCTATTCATAACTTGTATATATGCCCAGGGTAGTAATATCCTGCATTTAATAGCCTCATGTTGTGAACTAAGGAGGTCGCCATTTTCGACTTTCCCAGTGTTTTGCACTCGCCGGAAATACGTCACTGTTGTTATAGGTCTGGGCTAATTAGCAGTTTGACTGACCACTGTTCACAATTGGTGTGAACTGACCAGTGTCAAAAACCGGTGTTAATTGCACTTGGGCCCTTGTTTTGAGCAGCTTCCGGTAAATTGGCATTGAACAATTTCAGAAAATGCTCAAACAAAGATGAGAAACAATGATTTAGTCAATATATAATATATATATTCTATTAGATCCAGTTGTCTACATGACTCATCAAAATTTTTTTTTTCCATGATGACTTTATTAAACCATGGTCTGATGAGCATGTTATGGCTGTTACAGTGATATGTGTAAGAGTGAAGAATATTCCTGCTTCAGGGAGTAAAATTTGTGCACGATGAGTCATCAGTGACGCATATCCCTATCTTTTCTATTGCAATTGTGTATGCTGTTTGCTGACTCATGATTATCATAATTTCTCATTATGAAAAGCTGTCCTATGATTATCATGAGTCATCATACATAATTGGAGACAGGTCTGAAGATGTGTCATAATCATACAATGTGCCTTGTAATCTATTCCAATACAGATGCTGACCCACATTCTGAGCTGAGAGGTGTGCTGTTGCAAATTGAAGGCTTATCCCAGTACTTGATCAGCTGAATGAACATCTCCAATCACTGATCCACATCATTCGTGGGCAGATCAGCCTGCCTCCTGGTGTAAAAAAGCTGTTTCTGTTTCGCCGGCAAATGAGTCTTTTCACTGAGCAGTCCTGAATTCAGCAGGACATAAGTCTTTCATCTCTTCTCATTACTCCTTATGCCTTTCAGACATAGGAGATAATCTAACTGATTCCGTAAATATAATTTTCTCAGGGAAAAAGCGGAAATCAATTGAATGATAAGATGACATTTACATTAAAAAATAACTAAAAATACTGCTAGGATGCTCTTTGCTTCAGCCAATCACAATCAAGGGCGGGAACTTTTTTAGCCAATAGAATTGCAGTATTCTGTCGTAGCCAACTGGTGGAAATATAGCGAATCTTCCATAATAATCCACTATTAAAACAATATTCTCATAATAATTTAGCACACCCAATTTTTCATTTATTTCTGCTTTTATCTGAATGTGATGTTCCAGGTTTGAATTGCTGTCATAGATTTGCTCAACCCTCCCAAATGATTCATCCACACCAAATATCTTCATCTGCAAAGACATAGTTTTTTAAATATGCCTAAAAATGTTACTTGCATAATAACTTGGCACTTAGTGTAGGGCACACTCGTAGGGTGTTTCTGAGCAGTTATTAAATTAATAATCATAATAGGTACATGTGTAATAATACAGTCTCCCTATGGTCTGTCTGGTTACCATGCTTTTATTTTGTGTAAACATTTGGTCATTTAAAATGCTTTCAACATTTTTATTTTCCTTTTTTTACAGGCAAATAATATCAATATCTTATCAACTCAACAAGTAATGTATATGATGGTCAAAATTATAAAAAACTAATAAAATAAAAAAAATGAAAGGGGATGCCAGGCACTGCCAGCAAACATGATATCATTGAGTGAGTATAATTTCCTGCATTGCCGATGGATGCTCCAGAAGTCCAGTTGGGGAAATTCAACTGAGCAGTTGATGTTCATTCTCAATCACAATAATCTGACATTCAGCTGGCTGGAGGACAGCTCACTTGGCAAGGTCAGAAAGTGGGATAAATCAGAGAAGTGTGGGACAAGACCTAGCTTGTGTCCTACAGAGTGTATGTGTCCAACATTCCAGGTCGCCTAAATTGCTACACAAACTGCATGTTGAAGCCAATAAGTATACATTGTTTACTATTGCAGCAGCAGAATAGTATAGAATAGAATAGAATAGGGAACAAATTAGCTTGATAATGAACAAATACAAATCACTTTCACCATATTAAAGGGGAACTAAACCCTTCAGCACTTTACCTCTCAGAAGTTAGCTTGGGTCCATTGAAACACATTCACGCTATTCAAAACTTGTATAAATGGCTTGGCCTGTGCCGTGAACTACGGAGGTCGCCATTTTCGACTTTCCCGGTGTTTTGCACTTGCCAGTAATGCGTCACTGTTGACCTACGTCTAGGCCAAATAGACTGACCACTGCTCACCATTCGTGTGAACTGACCAGTGTCAAAAACAGGTGTTAATTGCACTTGGGCCTTTGTTAAGAGCAATTCCTGGATAATTGCAATTGACAATTTCAGACCTCGGAGAAATTAGACCAGAGAGAGAGAGAGAGAGAGATATGTTTATTCCAATCATAAATATTATTTGTTTACAATAAATGTAATAGTATAAATCAAAATAATTTTTTTTAATATCATACAGACGCTAGCATTTCTGCCACCCGGGGATTTCATTTTATAGATACAATTTTACATTTGTAATACATGGCTATGTGGGGATTTCAACAAAGATAAACAATCCAACTGAAACAAGTTTCAAACAAAATAAAATGGTCAGAAGGAAATTTTCATTTCAAAAACCTATTTTGTTAATTTTTTTTTTTATTATATAATAGAGGGTTTGTGGGCCTGTGAGAGACTGCGTGAAAGTTTGCAGAGTTTTAAGTGAAACAAGATGTCGGGAAAATTTGCTTTACGCCTATATTGGCAGGTGGGTTAATTTAGTTACATATGTAGCATCCTTTGAAACTGCAATTCAACTCTTAGGATTCTATTCTGTTTTTAAATAAAAGCATAATCCTTTGATACTGTGGCTATTCATTCTATTTGATATGGATGGTGGTGCGTCATTAATAATATGCTTGTCGATATCTAATAGAGCAAATGGAGATTTGATATTTGACTCAGGGGATAATTAGCAAATCATTTCTGCGAGTAGCATAGTTATGGATGTCGTCGTGCCTAATGAATGTAAATGTTTGAAAGAAATTTGGTAGTCTCTTGTTTATCAATTTATGAATGAATTTTATATTCTTGCAGTTTTACCATATCATGAAACTTCATAATGCTGAATTTCTTAAATAGGGGTTCTGTATGAGTTTTATATTTTGCTTTAGAAATTATCCTTACAGCTCGCTTTTGTAGTTTAGATGCTATTTTTGACTTATGACTCCATAGAAGTACACCATACAACAAATGTGGTAGGATAAGAGAGTTGTACAGAGTTAAAAGGGTTTGCGATGGTATAAAGTGTCTTAGATGTGCCAAAATTCCTATACTTTTGTTATTTTCTTGCGTATTGTTTCAATGTGTGCATTCCATAAGAGTCCTTTATCTATTTTTATTCCTAAATACTCAAAAGTGTTAACATGCTCTATTTCCTGGTTGTTTATGTTTAGGTTTAAGGAGGGTTGTCTTTCATTCATGGTATGAAATAACATACATGTTGTTTTGCTAGCAAAAACAAAAGTTAGTGAGGGGAAATTCAAAATAAATAACTGTACATATAACATTTATACCTGACTGAAGAAGTCATACAATGTATCTGACTGCAGAAGACATTTAGACCTGACTGAAGAAGTCATACAATGTATCTGACTGCAAAAGACATGCAATGTATATCAAGATAAAAAAATAGTTCATGACATTGCGTGAGACCTTCAGTCAGTATGACTGTAATCCAGATTTGTCTCATCTACCTATTAAGGTCACTAGTTTTTTATGCCTGGGTTTCAAAAAATTCCAATGTTTATCATTCTGACATATTTTGTGTTGTATACAAAATTTTAACTAACTGACCAGGAGAGGACACTGAGGAACATCAAAGGTAGAATCACTGTCTCACCAAAAGCTTAATGACCAAAGGAACCGCCCCTAATTGCAGGGCAATTGTGTAACAATATGCATGAAATAAACATATTAATACCATTCGAGATCCTCCTCAGCCAATCAGAAGGCAGTATTCGCTGGTGATAAAACCAGTTATCAGCTCAATCAGGCTGATAATGTTTTCCGCTTCAGTGATCACCAGGGGAGTGATAACTATGTCAAACACTGAAGGATTTGTGACAACCAAGGCAAACAATAAAAGTAATATCTATGTAATTGAAAACAAACGGCAACATTTAACACTATCAAAACTGCTTTATTATTAAACAATATCACTACTATAAGAGTACTGCAATATAAGACCACCTCATAATTAAGAACCCCTCACTATTTAGACACCTCAATATTAAGACCACTTCATTATCAAAACCGCATCACTACCATAAGAACACCTCAATATAAGGCCACTTCACAATTAAGACCACCTCAATATAAGATCATCTCACAATTTAGAACACTTCACTACAATACAAACACCTCAATATAAGACCAACTCACAATTAAGACCACCTCACTATTTAGACCACTCACTATTTCAACCACTTCATTATTAAAACCACATCACTATCAATACCTTAATACAAGACCACCTCACTATCAAGACCACCTCACTATTTAGACCACTCTACTAGTGAGACACTTCAATATTAAAACCACTTCAGTATCAAAATATAAGAACACTGCAATATAAGACAATGTCACAATAAAGACAACTCATCATTAAGACCAGCTCATGATTCAGCCCACGTCACGATTAAGACCACCTCATTTTTAAAACCACTTCATTATGAAGACCACCGGTCTAAACCACATCACTATTAAGAAAGCCTCATGAAGACCGCCTCACAATTAAAAGCACCTCATTATTTATATCCACTAAATTTGGAAAAAACTTGACCACTGTATTTCAATTACTATTAATTCCGTCATTAAGACCACTGAAATTTGCATCAAATGGGCAGGTTTATCGTAACAGCAAGAATTTGATAATTATAGTCAGATTTTAATTTCTATGATTTTGAAAAAAACTAGATTGATCTACATACCTGATCATTCAATAATATCATTGTGAAAAATAAGATCCATGTGCAGTGGAGTACTATTGCTTCTGATACACTCATTGCAGACAATACATATTTTGTTTAAAATCAACCATCTGATGACAAACAACTAACTGTTTAAATTAGTTTAAAGTTGTCTACTCTCATAGTATTAGTGAGTTATTGCCCTTGGGAGGCTGATTCAGGCTTATCACACTCGAGCGCTCATGTGCTCTCGTGTGATAAATCCTGAATCAGCCTCCCGCGGGGCAATAACTATCACATACCTGGGAGAATATGGTCACACTTGACTGGCTACAAGTTGTAGTAAAACAATGAAACAAAACACAACAATCAAATGAACATCTTATATAATAAGCAAACAAAAGTCTTAAGGGGAGAACATCATAAGCAAGTGATCAAGCAAAAAATTGCAACAACTTTAACACTTAGAAAACTGAACAGAGTCATCAACTTAAAATTATAACATTTATAAATAAATGCCATAACTTAAAGGACACACCACACCCTCGCAACTGAAAATTCACAAACATTGTTAATTCCATGGCAAAACTTCAAATTAAGGAAATCAAGCATTACTGTAGCTTTCTAAATTCAAATTCAAATATGATTTTCTTTCCATTTCTTGTAATAACAATTTTGTCAACAACACATTCAGGGACAGTGATTTCAAGAACATTCTGCCCTGCTGGAACACTAGCAGCACAGTCAACTTCATCTTCAACAGCAGTACATGTAGCAGGCGTTTTAGGGGCAGGAGGAGTGTTTATGGGATTGGGCGGCTGCAAACATTTACTGATAGCCTCCTGCATTTGCTGAGATGGCTTTTTGTATGGCCGAACAGCATCAGATCTGTGACCTGTACACCCCTTTATGGCCTGTTCATCAAATCCTTCTTGATATAACCGTGTCGCACATGTAACTTTCCCACTGTGACCACTGATGTTCCTGCCTGTGATGTTGATGCCAGCTTCTCTCATCATGTTAGGGATACATTTTGCCTATGTGTTCTTTCCTACCACTTGCCTGAAATGTATTTCGCCAGTTGGTTTATTTTGCAGTGGTTTCCTATAGAATCTGCCAGTCTCCGGAAGACTACTGAGATATAAAGAAAACATTGATACAATACTATAACCTTTGGAGTAGCATTTGATTCAATTGAGCCAGTGACAGCTTTGCTGGCCCTGCCCAAGTACTTCAGAAACCTTTTGCCATCAATATTGCCAAACTCATACTGTTCTTGCATTAAATGTTCATGTTCATCTACTGAACGGAATCCAAATACTTTCATGTTATAAAAGTAAACGATGTTGAGTTTTCCAGTGGCTGTTTTACTGCTTAAAATACCTTTGTTCCGTAATTCTCTTTCTTATCCTCAGTTATCTCGTCCTTGTGGCGCACGATATGCCCTTCTCCATTTGATAGCAAAAATTTTCGTGAATATGCAATTAATCCTTGGCTAAAGCCTCGGATAAATTGCATATTCACTCAAACGCGGTTATTATCTATCACTTGTTAAGAAATGCTGAGTTAATGCCAGTTACAGTGTATGGTGTTGATTTCAATATTTAGTAATAATGCCATAGCAAGCCGCGAAATATAGCTTACATCATTTTGCATAAACCCATGTAGCTGTATCCTGGTTGACTGCTTTCAGTTTCCTGTGCAAGACCGTTCACCGCGGCAATGTAAAAAGATTTGGCAACTTTGTACACTGCGTAATGAGTTCATGGCATGCTTTATCATGGAAAAAGAGACTACTTTGGCTGGAATGAGAGGTGAAGCTCCTCTCACTGTCTGTGGAGTCAGAGAGTTTTCACTCATGTGTTGTTCACCTTACGGAAGTAGGTCCTGCTGCAACACTGTGGTGACATGTGCAATCCAGAAGTACATACCACCCATATAATCATTATCATGATTATAGAGACCTATTTCTTGACATCTATATGTTTAGTTAATTTTACTGCCGTGTGACTTTTTTTAGTCTGCTAAAATATGCTTCTTGGGTATATTTTGGCCACAAATGACCTTTATATGTTAAAATGGAGCAAGATAGAGTTCAGATTTGGAATCCTTGAAGTCAAAAACCTATTAAAAGAGTTATCACTCATGATACTAGGACTTTTGGTTATGATTTCATGACAAAAATTTAATACCGATTGGCGGCCATTTTTGTTTAGGCAGTATGGCGAGCCCAATGAGCGCCCGCTCTGGCACCCTCAAAAAATGTATTTAGTATGTCCTTGTCTACATCTGTGCCAAAGTTCATGCTTGTAGACAAATCTGCCCAATCCTTTCCCTATGGGCCTGGACTATATGACATACTGTCTACATCTTAGGTTCTAGTCATGAAACGGATTACAATCTGTAATAATTTTATTATTTTGAACCTTCACACCTTTCTTCACATATAGCAGGCGTGTCACAGATCTACACCCTCCAGTTAGGATATAAGTGACGTCACGAGCCTTGCATGCCATATGCAACAATGGCTGCCTTCAGCGTTTCGGCGGCTGGTGCAAATGGCATTTTTAATTTGCTTAAAACATTACTAAACTCAACTTTTAAACTGACCTTTTCATTGCAATATGCACAATTTTCCTTTCCTGGGTAAAGCGGCTTAATTTAAGGTGCCCTAAAATTAAATTCGCACTTTCTTAGTTTCGTGAGTCACGTGAAAGAATATACACAAAAATACAAATTTTCCGAATCCTAGGTTAATTGGTTAAGCACATTGTTAACTGATACTAATACTTGCAATGTAACTGATATGGAAAAATAAATCTATTAGCACATTGTTAACTGATACTAATACTTGCAATGTAACTGATATGGAAAAATAAAGCGATTAGCACATTTTTAACTGATACTAATACTTGCAATGACTGATATGGAAAAGTAAATCTATTAGCACTTTGTTAACTGATACTTATACTTGCAATGTAACTGCTATGGAAAAATAAATCTATCAGCACATTGTTAACTGATACTTATACTTGCAATGTAACTGATATGGAAAAATAAAGCGATTAGCACATTTTTAACTGATACTAATACTTGCAATGTAACGGATATGGAAAAATAAATCTATTAGCACATTGTTAACTGATACTAATACTTGCAATGTAACTGATATGGAAAAATAAATCTTATTAGCAGATTTTTAACTGATACTAATACTTGCAATGTAACTGATATGGAAAAATAAATCTATTAGCAGATTTTTAACTGATACTAATACTTGCAATGTAACTGATATGGAAAAATAAATCTATTAGCTCATTGTTAACTGATATTAATGTAGCCCATTTAAATGTTAGAATTTTCCTATTAATTGTTCTAGCTCTTGGAAATTCATACATGATCAGTTTTTGTTGAACCATTTTGATGTTTTCAAAGAATTCCTGCTCAGTCCTTTCTTGTGTCCAGGTGCTCCAATTTGATATGTCAGGGTAGGCATCTCATGGCATGTTTCTTTGTGTGTAAAGATCGATCTCCTAAGCTGGGAAACGTGTGATTCCTAGAAGCAAATTACACATCGGTATTCCAGGATCAGTCTCACAATGGATTTATTACGCTTTTATGATGTCTTTGGTACAATCATTCACTTCAAAAATGTTAAGTCGTTGCACATGCCCTCTGACAGTTGTTGTGACTGTGGTTATGATATTTGAAATGGTTATATATTTGCTATTACCAGGATCACTATTGAGGGGGTAAGGGCGGGGGCCTAGCTCAGAGGTAGCACTCTGGGCTTCCAACCGCTGGGTGTGGGGTTCGATTCCCGGTCGAGCCTTAGTTGGATGGCTGGTTCATCCTTCGCCTCATTGCCATGGTCTCTGCCTGTCCTAATTAGCCCAACTGGTGCAGAAATACAGGACATAAAGCCCTAATCACACACCCCCTCACTATTGAGGGGGCTGGTAAACGGTTTCTTGCGGAAGTAAACAAGGTGACGGGATCATGTCTTTTGTTTTATCTATGTTGATCAGCATTTTATTGGTAGATGACCATTTGAAGACTTTGTTGTTTGGTTGTTATGGCACTAGCATACAGCAATCAACCAATGAAAGCCCGTACCATAATGGTACTGTCATTTGCTTGATGGTCACAAGTCATTTATATGGGCCAGGAATGTCACTTGTCCAAGTAATGTACCCTGTGGAACACCTGCTCTCATCCCAACTTTCACTTGCTGTGCAGATAGAAAGTGGTTCACTCCACAACCTTGCCGAAATATTTGACTGATATTGACACAACATTTTAAAGTAAGGACCCCAAAAAAATATGAAAACATCTGTATTGTGTTTAAATAATATCCTCAAAGGGGGTTGCCAGAATATTTTGACCGAATCCAACATTGTGAAACACATTGTCACAAGATTATAGCATGGACCCCAAAACTATTGCAGGAACATTGGAGATTAGCATTATTCAAGTAGGTCTACCATATATTTCAATATTGCAGAATAGGTAAACGAAATATAAACGTGTGGACCTTAGAAAAGCACGCAGAAATATATTATCAAAAACATGCAGAAATACTACAAATTATAAAGGTCAACGTAATTTTTCACTATGGAAACTACATTATGAAATAAACATTGCACTATTTTTGAAAATATTTTCCCAAAATATTAGTACGAGCTACGATATATTGTGTTTGCAGGATCGAGTTACAGTTAGTTTCATTAAAACGGCCCATCAAATTGAGCCTATCCAACGCTGTCATTGCTGGTTACTCAAAACTGGATCTAAAAGTACATATTTATGATATAGTACATTAATTTCTTACATTTTCCAGTATTTACACTTTTCTGGTGATAAATGTAAGCTGACTATTAGCTATAGAAGTGGACAGAAGCAGCTGGCTTTAGCATGTTTGCCGTCTAGAGTCAACCGTTCTTTATTAAACTAACTGTATATATATGTTGTTGAGCTTCCTGATGTTAAGTACAGGCACTTAGAGTAATGGAACAACATCACCAGTGCACATTTCTTAAGCATTCAGTTGGAAATTTTATCTGATTTGGTTGTCTAAACGGCTACTATTTTCTGCAGTTGTTGGATTTCATGCAAGCTGATGATATAGTGGATAAGGAGCATCACAATAGCCTATAATGGTTGCAAAACTGATATCATATCTGCAGTTTGGAACTGACAGGGCATGCGCAATATCCAACAGAGCAATGCAAATAATGCTGTTATAACTGATATGGATCATGAATTCACTGAACCAGTCACCGACTCTACCAGTTGATGCTATTGATTGAAAAGTTCAGTTTAGGCCTGATAGTCTTTGAAAGAATAACAATTGCAATGTTTTGAACAAGAAAGATTGGGTCATTCCATGTCAAATCATAGAGACAAGTCCCCATGGTCAAATCAACCTTGCAAAATTCAGAGAGTGCCCCGCATTGCCCTTTCAGATTTATTTGTATTTTACACGCTTAAGCACCATCATATAAGATGAAATTAATCTAAGGAAAATTTGAAATGGCTGTCACAACAATTTTACAAGTTATGGCTCTTTGAAATTTGGCAAAATCATTCAAAGTATTATGAGTCATTTTTAAATTAGCACATTTTCTGAATGGCAAAAGACATGGATTAGAGCTACAATAACTGTTGTGAATTCTTATTAATATGTAGGTTTATCAAGAATGAAAAAGCCAGAGATCCCTTCTTTCGTTACAGTTAGTTTCATTTAAAACGGCCTGTCAAGTTAAACCTAGACAAAGCTATATGATGCTACCTGCAACTAAACGGACCTGTTTGGCTATAGCTGGCTACTCAAAGCTGGATCTAAAACTACATGCAGCACCACATCAAATAAATCTCATAAATTTAAGTTTAAGTTTTATATTGTTTTGGTGTGAGCCACATATAAGCTAGGAGTACACTGAAGCAGCTGGCTATAGCCAGTTATATCTACAGCCAGGAATAGGTAGTTACAGCTGTCTGGAGTCGACCATATTTTATGAAACTAACCATAGGTGCATACTTCCACAGGAACTGTTTAAATTAAGTAATTTAATGAACAAAATCAATATTTCGGATCTTTGCAACACAGCTGTGAATCTTAATTTTATCATTTCCTGGTGTATTACATCACAGATAGGATTCCAAATTGGAACAACTGTGTGGACAACATCGCATGATCCGATCTAGAATCTTATCTTATTACATTATTAGTTTAAACCTTTTAAATACAACATATTTTGCATTTGGCTTTAACTCACATGCGGAGAAAATACTTCCAAGAAGAATCCCATGATATTGTGAAAGTTTTACTACAATATTTTATAATGTAATTGATAGTAAAATTATTTTAACAATTTAATTTTTTGTTATATCTTTTGTAATATATTTAGGGTCACACTTTCATGTTGTGCTACCATTTTCTGCAGTATTGACTTAATATAACTAAATACAATAATCCAAATTTTTTTTAGATGTTTTGGTAATGATATATGGGAAATATTATCTCAAATATTGCTGAAGTCCACAATATTACCTCGTGACAACCTGTCCACATAGCCCCAGTCCGTGGCAGTTCGGGTGGTTTTGTAATGTCACGATCAATTAAGGACGATGGCAAATGGTAATAACGATAATAACATGTATTTATTTGGGCTGGCAGTGATTCTGCTGACAACCAGGCACTTGGACTGCCAAAAAACCATGCCTCCCTAATAAAACACCTTATGCTCATTCTGCATTGCCATTGGTCAATTCTCAGTCACATTGCAAACCATAATATATCGAATTTATCGCTCAACAAATCAATAATAATCATCTCAAACTCATTAAAAAATGAATTTTTGCTGTGATTGAATGAGCTTTTTGTAAATAATGAAAGAAATGTGGCCCGTTATTCGAGGAATATGTCCTCCGCATGGTGTCAAACAATATTTTTACTTTGGACCGATAACGTATTTGTATTTTATGATGATAATAATTTACATGACATTGTAGTTGCTATCACCATTTCAATGAACAAACAATTTTTTACAGTATTTCATAGACTTAGAATCGAAACTCCAGAGGACGTCATGCGAATCTTTTGGACTCACATTAGCTTAGGCAGTCCGTTCTCCAATGGGGTTCCTGGATTCACTTGACACTCTCTTGAGTTTAGTTTCCAAGTCAATGAAATCTGCTGATAAGATGAGAGCTTAACTTAATGGTTGGTGGTGGGTGGGTGGATCAGAGCTTTACGTCCTGTATTTCTGCACCTGATGGGCTAACTAGGACAGGCGGGGACCATGGCAATGAGATGATGGATGAAACAGCGATCCAACTTAGGCTCGACCCGGAAGTAAACCTGGAACCCAGTATTTGGAAGCCTAGCAGCTACCACTGAGATAGGCTCCTACCCATAATAAAGCAAAAATAGCACTTCACAAAGGCGATGTCACAACACATCTGATGACTCGATCTGTCATGCATGGTAAGTAAAGGTGACAATAAATAACAACAGTGCTGTATTACCAATTCCATAGGCTGGGAAACTTTAGATACTCAAGAGGACGTTATGTGAATCCAGGATTCTCATATGCTCAGGCAGTCCCTCAGAGACTGGAAATCCTGGATTCACATGCGATCCTCTGAAGTCTTAGCTTCCCAGTCCATGGAATTGGCTGTAATGATCAATGAGGTGATAAGCGCTTTCAACTGTAAGGTAAACCCTGCGATTTATCAAGCATTAGCGCAGTTTGTTAACGAATGCCGTTATAAAAAATACTGTACCTCATTGTATGGATCAGATCAAATCGTTTCTCTCTAAAAGCATTGTTGTAGAGCCACTGAATATGCAATGGAGGAAAGTGATGCCTAGAATATTTTTATACCGTTGTGCTAGTTTTTGCTTAAAAGGGCCCGGATGTCTTCAGAAGTACAATTAACCTGTAATAGTTCATGTTTTACAAACATTTTTGCAATACTAAGTTGTATATGGAATATGTTTTATTATGCCTTTTGGAATATATTGATAATAACCATTTGATTTATTCCTGATTACTATTCTGCTGCACGGCGATCCAACAGTGGCGACACTATCGGCGGTGACAACCGAAACTGCTTGACAACGTCACGGAGCCATCTCGTGTAACTGCATAGTGCAGACCAACAGTAGCAGCAGCAGCAGCAGGGGCATCAGCAGGAGCAGCAGTAGCAGCAGCAGCAGGAGCAGCAGCAGCAGCAACAGCAGCAACGCCGCAACAGCAATTGCTGCTGCAGCATAAGTAGTTCACTGTGCGTTGGTGACAGCCCAGTGCACACACCTGCAGCCCATCTGCTGCAACACAGCTCTGTACACATTGTATCACATTTTACGAAAAGGAGTCTCTCATTGCTGCAGTTCAAATTAACTGGTCTGGATTTGTCACTGGCTTGAAGTGAACGTCAGCAAGTTCTGTCCAGGTAGGTTTTGTTGTCCAGTTATGTATGATAAATGAATGCATAGGGTTGTTTAGTCTTGTGGCAGCTAGGATGACAGCTTTGTTGGTCATATGAAGCTAATTCGTAATGGGATTCGTGTCACGCACCTTAGGCCTTCTGCATCTTTTGAACTATTTTACATGGGATGCAGATAAATTATAATTTATATGAAGGTTTTTTTTTGTCTGTGGATGAAGGTGTGAAAAATCAGCTTCGTCAGGCACATTGATGTTCAACAGATTCAGATTGCCATTACACGGTTTGTATTGGATTTGTGAAATAGAGCTGATCCCATTCATCAACTAGAGAGTGGCACGAGAAAAAAAGGTTGTTGATGATCATAAGAAAGTGTTTCGGCACATAGAGTGTCACAGTGACAGATCAGCAAAGAAGGCTGGCAATGCGTTAGATTTGTTACTCGTCTCAGGCAATGGTTTACTGCGGCCTGATTGCAACTCCTGCAGTGCAGCTAGAGAGCCCTGAAGGAGCCAGTGTGGCTGACATGCCCCAATTCCAGCCTGATCAAATTGCATTCAATCTGATTGCAACATTGTAGACCGAACATGCAATCTGTGTCACTGAGCAACATTTTTTGCAGGAGGTCAAACTGTTATTTTCTGAAATGTTTGGAAAGAGAAAGTGACTGCTTGTCAGTATTGATCCTGAAACTATCCACTGTGCAATCTTCTCCAGAGCCTTGATGTGAGTCATACCTCTCACAACATAACAGAAAAGAAATCACTACATTTATACGCTTCTGTTTGCATGGTTATATTATTTCTGATCATTTCATGGTTTCAAGCTTTTAATGCCTCCGATTCAGTAAGTGTGGAAGATAGCCAATGGATAGCACATGAGAACAACTGCACCATAACCTCTTACATGCATCATAGTTTAAATAATTAATGATAGAAACGACGTTGAGACGAAATATTCATATATGGATGAGGCCAAATGGCATCAGGATAGAGCAAAGGTCATGGGGTGAACTGCATAATCAGGAATAGGATCATCCAGGTTTATATAATGGGTGCATTCGTTTGGAGACTCTCGTAGACCCCGGGCACATGTGGTATAACCACAAAGAGGCAATTAGGTCAGTGAATGGCTCATGCATAGTTTGATGTCGCTGTTATTGATTCGAACGGCCAGTGGGCCACTTCGAATAATATACTCTTTTCTTTTGCAGATGCAATGATTTCTGCTATGAGTGTTTAGGAAAATTCAATATTTCCAGAAGGTTAGACATAGGTTATGTGGGATTAAGGATAAATAATAAGTCTGTGAATAGAAGCTTTCATGTGGGAAGTTTGGATCAATGATGAGGAAGTTTTAACGTTCAAAGATGCCTTTGATTTCTACACGCAATTCAATGATTGAGATTAGAGCTGAATCCGCGAATTTGGCACCGATTTTACAGAAAAAAGAAAATCTTATAGTCCAATAGTTATTGAAGATGTGGCAATGCATTGATGTGTCACTACATTCAAAGGTGTCATAGTCTAATGCAGTTACTCGATCACTCTACAGCAATACATACTAACATAACCATAGATTTAGATTGTAGATATATGTTTGTGACGGCCGCGAAGCAGAACAACAAACTTGAGCTTACGGAACTAAGTCTTTATTTCGTGCAGAATAGGGTTGACTAACTGGTGAATCTGTAAAGCAGAAACACGGCATAAATACACAGCAAGACAGACAAGACAGAAAAGACATGCAAAACATGCAAACTGGGGTGAATTGTTTGATTACATAGTAACTATCATGAGATATACACATTAGGCATAACATGGGCCCAGCCATTTAAGTATAAATATATCAAAGTTATCATGGACTAAAGTAATACAATAAACCAAGAATTAAACTGACAAACTTCTGAGCTCCTTCATAGTAAAGCAATCTCCACAGTGCATCAAAATACATTCCTTCCAGTGACCAGTGACCAGTAACATTTGGATAAATTTCTCTGATGTTACCCCTTCAGAATCTTGTTAGCAATTGAATTTTAATAATCATTTCCTAGTACTGACAATTGTTTTGTCATAAAGCTGTGATAACTACACTAAAAGCAAAGATCCACATCCTGAGCTCTCTATACTGGGAGCAACAATGTTTATTCATATACTTAAAGATATTCAAATCAATAAAATACATTATACAAAGGATGATGCATATTTTTACATGTAATCTACTGGCGGGACATTAATTAATTTACCTTTTTATTTGAACGGCATTTTATTTACACTGATTAGTGTAATCAGCCAGATAAAATAAATTGATTTGTATGCTAATTTAAACGCCATTTGTCTTGATATGAATTCCGTCCAGGCTCTATGACTGTCATCTAGGCCTAATAAACTGTTGTTTAGATCTTGTTTAATAGCCATTCAAATGAATGATCTACAGAGCTTGTTTAAACTTTGAAAGAAAATGATTTCAATGGCCTTAATGACATGATTCTTAATTGGGATTAATTCCCATCTCTGCCATCAGTGTTATAATTCATCATCTGCATGATGTGAACGTGCGTTCTATGTGGTAGCAATTAATGGTGGCTATCTATCTATCTTTCTATCCATCTATCTATCCATCTATCCATCTATCTATCCATCTATCCATCTATCTATCTTTCTTTCTATCTTTCTATCCATCTATCTATCTATCTATTTCGTATACATATGTACAAGTTAACAAAATAAATTAATGCATAAATATTTGAAAGGACTGGGGACCACTTTAGGACAAGGTTTCATCGTTATCTATCTATCTGTGTTGTCTTGTTTTGTCTTTCTTAAACACACGCCATTTTGGATGCTGTCAAATGTCTCAAGTTATAGAAATTGTCCAAGAAGTAACAAATATATTTTATATTTTGTATTCTTTTGTACGGTATTTTGGTTTTTTTTAAATTCAGTGTACTGATTGGTTTGTTGACACTATTGTCATTTGTTCCACTGTTTCCGGGCCAACCAATCTAAAAATCTATAATTTTTGGTGTAGTTATCAAAGCAGACAAAAGTTCAAGTTAATCGACCTATGAAGATATTGCATTTAATTGCAATGAGGATTGAATATCGAAGAACCAGGTAGCATTTTTGGTATAATATCAAGCAACATAGTTTTATTGGCATATTGCAAAAATTAAATATGTACATGATTTATGTACAGTTGCAAATGTGTATAGAACCTTTCGATTATCCTATATGTAGGTTTATGGCTGTCACTGGATGTTAGACTTCCCTGCTGCACCTTTGGATGTAGGATCTGGCTCACATAATTGATCCATCAATTACTAAGGCATTAGTTGTCCACCCCGACCAATCAGGGACGTGTACTCATAAAATATTCAAATGCATAAGTGGTTTAAGCCATACATATGCGCGACAGCAGCGGCATTAATTGCAGGAGACAATGCAGGCCTACAGTCAAACCTACTCAACGGCCACCTGTATGGAAGGTCATCTGTTTTCATTAGTTCAATCCTCTATTACAGCTAATTTCAATTATTTTATAGACTTGGAAACTGAACTCCAGATCACGTGGAAAAATAAACTATAGAAAAACACAACACTTAAATGCAGACTATAATACATGCAACACAACAATTGAAACCCAAGTATACATTTACTAACAGAATGCACCTAAATCCCGGACCAAATATCACACAATATAGTCTTCAAACTAGACCAACAACACTCCAAACAACAGCCACCAAAATACTAAACATATTAACAAAACTAACTAGTGGAAATCCTGCCCCAACAGGCGACAGTTGAGAGACATGGATCCGGCAACCACAAGAAGGAGAAGTCATGTGAATCCAAAATTCCAATTGTCAGATAAACTGCCTTAACCTACGGGAGTCCTGGATTCACACGATGTCCTCTGGAGTTTAGTTTCCGAGTGTGTGTAATCAGCTGTAAATGGACTTCTAGCTGTTGTCTCTGGTTAATTTGGTCAGACACATGTTCTAAATCCAAATTTTCATGGCATTAAATAAAACACACTGTGTGTGAAGCAACTGAATGTGTTCTTTGCCCTTTAAATGATGGCGACTCAAGACTCCAGACTTTTATTTCTTCATGAAATAGCAATTTACAACATGGTGCAGAATGACACCTCTGTTGAGTTTGTTTGGCAATTTTTTGCCGCTATCATGGCGAAGATCGTTTATCTCGGTGGCCAACATAGGGATAATTAGTTCCATAAATTTGGTTTAGCAACCTACTCCTGGCTGTAGCTATAACGGGTTAAAGCCAGTCGATTCTGTCTACTCCTAGCTTATATGGTAGGCTCACAGCTACTATTTGTTATCCATAGGCAAATTACAAAGTATAAACCTTGGTAAATGTAAGAAATGTATCGAATATATCATTAAGTATTTATGTGCTAGAGATGCATCTTTTCAACAAGAAATTACATATTATATGTAATTCTCAACTTATGCACCAGTTGGTGATGCACGTAGGGAGGTAAATAGAACTGGGCCATTTATAACATTTATATTTTTTGCTGATTCAAGTAATAAAGCAAAGTCACTATTTTCCTTTCTAAGTTATACTATAAGACATAAGTATTCCTCTAATAGTGGCAGGTGCCTTTTTGAAAGAATTCTCAACCAAATGAGAACTGGGCCATGGAGGTAGGAGAACTGGGCTTCTCCTGTCAGTTAAATAATAACAAACTGAAAAGAATATTTTCATAAAGAATAATCAACAAACATAATTGCATTGAAAGAACAGAGCTTTAATGGAAAACTTGGCTCTAAAAAAAATTATTTTTAAAACTTACATTCATTTCAGCTTAAAACTTCAAATGCAGTGGGAATACTGATTTTAATGGTAAATCGATTAATGTAACATTTGAACTTCATCTTGGCCTAATTCTGTAAAGTATTATCAAAACTCCTTTGGATATATCTTGATATCAGCTGTAGTACAGCATAAAATCACTGTCATTTAGACATTTGACTAATGATTTAATGTAGTTGAAATGGGCCTGCTAAATTTATGTTTGAATCAGTTAAAATCTGAAGTGTTAGCATGGGTTTAACCAACTTGTATTGCAAGCCATAACTATGATGTGATATATCTAAGATTATAGTTTTCCTTTTTATGTTGTATGTATAAGCTAGTGTTTAGGATAATTTCTAAAGCCAGGTGATTAATGATTTCCTTGTCAAAAATGTTGACCGTATTTTCTAACAGAGGGAGGCCTTGGACAGGGGCCCAGTTTTCCCCACCCGAGGTGGTCCAATTCTCCCCAAAGCTGTTGCTTGAAAGAAATGGCAACCATGATTTTCCACATGACGAGAACAACACGTCAGTTAAATGATTGTACTCTAATTATGTGCTGATTATAACGATATATTTATTTCTAATTTATCCTCTACCAGTTTGTGTCCATGAAAAATTGTATACATGTTGAGAATTTTACTTACTGACACCAAAAACTAAAATTTCACTTTATCAGAAAAGAAATATCTCAAATGGTTTCCTGCTTTCAGACATGCACTTATAATCACTTTGGAGTCATGTGACCCAATTTCAAGGTAATATCAATATTACTTTTAGCTGTAGGGAGGGTGACCCAGTTCTCCCACCGGCTTACTTTACCCTACTTCTGATCCAGCTTTGAGTAGCCAGCTATAGCCAGCTACAGTCAGACAATTCCATTTAGTTGTAGGTAGCATCATATAGCAGAAGTTGTCTGGCTTTGTCGTGGAACTTGCTGTGCTCAATACACACTAACAATGCTAATCCAGCTCTACCACACCATATAGTGTCTTTGAGTTACTGTACATTACCTACTTGAAGCAGAAGTCTGCTTTTACAAATTCAGCAGATAACTTATTAGTGACTGAAGCCTCTCTGCATTACTTGCATGTATGTGTCTTCAGGGGCGGTAATTAAACTCCTTTCATCTTTTAATGAGCCCGTGAAACCTGGACCTTGCATGCAAGAAACAGCTTAGCTAGATGCGCACTACATGCTGAATCCTGGCAATGTCATCTACACAATTTTGTGGAGTAAAAACGTATATAATGTATGTATGATATCACATAAGATCACCTTATTACCATATTCTTTATGAGAAATTATGTATGAAAAATACACCAAAATAAAAATTATATTTTGCCCTCTCTTAGCTTTTATCTCTTAACCCAAATAATCAACCACCTGCTGCTTTCGTGTCAATTGATTTAGCAACCCCTTGCCTATCATTGTTCTGCAGAAAAGCTATTACCTAACAGCCATTCTGTAACAGGGCAGCTGATACATGAGAGTCTTCAGAGGCTTTGCATGAGATGACACATGTCCGCCATATTGAATATCTCAGGAAAAATTTAACTCAGGAACTACCTGTTCACACCATTTAAAAAAGAAAAAAAATTGGCAGTTAGCTTGTGGGCTGGCAGACAGGCGGATGGGTGGGTTGGTGCACAGGTGGACTAAATTAAACAAGGAGGTGAACTCAAAAGCCGATACACTTGCCGTAACAAAATCACATACGGTCATACTGTGTATGGCCTAGTAGTGACACTCGCATTGACGTATCTTGGATATTTTTTTTACAAAATTTGGATTTCTATTATTTATTTTTTTTGCCTTCATATCAAAGACACTATTAATTTCCACATGACTGAAATTTGCAAATAACATATATAAATTATAGTACCTACACAAGGCATTAAAAAAAGCCTATATAACAGGGGAGAATGAGCCAAAAAGTTATTGCTCTGTTCAATGCACACTACACCACCTGCGTAATATATTTTTGGCAATATAGTGTCATTGTCACTTGAAAACATTTTGATGTATTTCTTGAAGGTTTAGAGACATCTTATGTAAATATCATTGCTATATGAACGAGCTTTATATCTAAATTAGAGATTTGGTCAAATGTAGGTGTGCATAATTATTATGCAGATTTGGGTAATTGGGTCAGAATTGACTTACAAAGTTTGATGAAAATCAATGAATATTACAAAATACACATCAGAAAAACAGAACAAGGTCAACATTGAAGCAGTAATGAATTCAACCCCGGGTTATGTAACATAAATTTCTCATAGGATGTGATAAACAAAGAAATTGATATTATCTATCCAATTCGTACACAAATTCAATATTCTTTTTATTCCTTTTTTTATTTAAATTATTTGCAGAACTTTAGAAGACCAACCATGCTTATTATAAGATTTAATGACTTCTCATAAACTATGCATATCATATGCATATTGCTACATCTAGTCTAACCTCAAGGTTGAACATAATCCCAAGCATCAAATTGATCAAAGTTGACTATTTTATATTCTGCACGAAATGAATTATAAATAATGGACAATAAAGTAGATTAATCGACCTGTAGTTCAAGTGCACGTAGTATTAAATACAAAAAAAATTGCCTTACTGGTGAAGGTCAGCAAGGGTTGTGAAAGGGATATATTTCAAGTGTTTTTTTATGCAGCCATTTGTGAATTGGGATATTAAAGGTCACTCAATGCATTCATAAAGCCAATGCTGCAGGAAAACTTCAAAATATGTTTAAATCACAGCATCGGCTCATTTTATAAGTGATTATTTCAGATTTACAGTCAATAAACCCTCAAAAGGTACAAAATTCATATAAGAGGGTGGAACTAGGCAGTTCATGATGAGGCTATAGGGGGCGATTTTACCTTCTTAACCAAAATTCAGACTGTAACGTCTATAGAATCAATTATTTTACAAATTGTACAAAATTCCTAGTTATCACATCCTATGAGAACTTTATGTTACATAACCAGGAGTTGATTACATTACTGCTTAAATGTTGCGCTTATTCTGTTATTCTAATGTTTTTTGCAATATTCATTCATGTTTATCAACATTTTTTGGTTATTCTGAAGCATAACCCAAACCTGCATAATAATTATGCACACCTAAAATTGACCAAATCTCTAGTTTAAAAAGAAGGCTCACTTATATTAACAAACGATGTCTCTACACCTTCAAGAAATACATCAAAATGTTTTCAAGTGACAATGACACTTTATTGCCAAAATATCTTTAAAATAGTGACTAGCATAATAATTATGCACTCTCTGGTGTAGCTTATAATAATTACCCCCTGCTGTTTGGCATCAACTAACCATCAACTAGCCCCAAGCCTCTCTATTGTCTTGCAAAAGGTGTTATGTAACAACCATTATATCTGCACTGGCTATTAAGACTGATGTTAGTTCAACCATTAAACTTTGCCACATATTTAATTATTGAATATGTAATGTCTGCAAACATGTTCATGCAAAGTACACATAAGTTGATTCTAAATATAATTGATTTCATAATGACCATATTTTTCATTATCACCTTCTATGGCAGAATTGGTATTAATTATGATATTAATTTGCAGCAGATTTGCCTTGAAATATCTGCTGTCTGCATCAGCTGGTAATAATAAAAGATGGCAGGGAAATTACCTTGAGTAGTGACAATTTAATATATATCTGTCGTAATTAATAAAGCTGTTCAAATGCACATTGCAGCTGTCGAAAACACCTGAGTGTGCCATATGGAAACTGCTCAACTGTCGAGAACACCTTTGATTATAAATGTGCGATAAAATGTATAAAATCTGAAGAATCTAGATTCCAAAACCATGCATGAAAAAATGATTTAGGTCTTCAAGAAACTTGGCACAAATACCTTTTGACTGAAAGTCTTGCAATGTATTAGACCAAGTGGGTTGTTTTTGTCTGCACTGCAAAATAATCCCGCCTGACTGAAAATTGTTCGCTCAGGTGGTAACGTCACTGCTTTTAAAGGTAATGAATCTCTTCCATTAACACAGATCTCATTTCCGCCCATCTACTCATGTTTCTTTGAGAGCAGGGTCACAGAAAGCCAATATTGGTTTGCTAACATAATATATACCAAATTACCAATAAATTGGAAAACCCAATTTAGTCATATTTTAGGAAAATCTAAATTTCTGGTATTTCACAATACTTCAAAAACTATAAAAATCATTAAAAATTGTCAAATGGAGTTTCACATGTGGCTTATCTAACATTAGCTGCCTTTCTGTCCATTAAAGCACGATCTTAAAGAAACGATTACGTCACTGCGCGGATGATCCTGATTTACAGTGAAAAACTGAAATCTCCTATTGGTTATTTGCAAAACAATGTTTTAAGAAATATAAAGACATGTACTATTGATTCATGTAAAATTAAATGCATGGTCTATGTAACCCATTTTTGCATAACTATTAGGTAGATAATTTTCTCTAGAATTTTCTTGCTCTTGCCGGCTGGACCTGATTCATCATCTGTGACTGTTGTACGCTCAGGTGGTAACGTTACTGCCTTTAAAAGTAGTAAGTCTCCTCCATTAACACAGATCTCATTTCCGCCCATCTACTAATGTTTCTTTGAGAGCAGGGTCACAGAGGCAAGTCATTGTTCCATAAGAAGATATTCTAAATTTTCTGTCTAGATGTGTTCTTACTCCGTCTTTCAGTTGTTTCGTAAGTTCATGATCATTTGTGTTCTTTTGGCTAGCCTCCCCAGCCTCACGCTTCATGAAGTGATTATCCCATTGATTTGCTTTGACAAGTTCAGTGAGTGGGTTGATTACGGCTTTACGTCCTGTATTTCTGCACCTGATGGGCTAATTAGTACAGGCAGGGACCATTGCAATGAGATGAAAGATGAAACAGCCATCCAACTTAGGCTAGACCAGGAACTGAACACGGGACCCAGTGGTTGGAAGCTCATTGTGCTACCACGGAACTAGGCCCCCGCCCTACAATCATTAAGGAGTGCACTCAAGTTGTTCACCTATATCCTCAGATATCCGTTTATAAATATAGCTCTTTGAAGTTGTACTCATCTACTACGCTACCACTGAGCAAGGCCCCCACCCCCAGTAGTCATATCTCAAGAGAAAAGATTGTAGTTCACTCAGAATATCCTTATCTTCATCCATTAAGCACAAACAGTGACCTGTCTGTTTTAAGGCAGTGTTTTGTAACCCCACAAGAACAACATGTGAAGCAACATTTCCCTTCAATGGGGTAGAAACTAAATATCATAGACTCCTCATTACCTGATCAGTCATTTCACTGCATGAGCGGAAATCTATAGAATCATGCATTAGCTCATCATCCACAATTTCATTTTTGGCCTCATTAACTGATCAGTCATTTCACAGAGTGGAAATCTAGAATCATGCATTTTGTCATCATCCACATTTTTTGTCATTTCATTAACCTTACAATCACAGATTAATCCTTCAACCAAGACACTGATCTTCCAAAAACAACAAAAAATAAATAAAAATATTTTTGTTTGGACTGAGGTGTGGTTATGATAGTCTGGCAACTGTCAAATAGATGTTTTTTAATTTTTGGAATCTTCCCGATGCTGTCTGTCAATATTAAAAAGAGATTTAGCCCTTGAGCTACACAAAACTGCGGTGGTACATTACATGTTCACTGATGTTGGCTGTACCATGGAGTTCCCAGATAGCATTCCAAATCATTTCAACATCGGCGCTATGTTGGCAATGTTATTACGATGTTGTAACGACAGTGGCCTATACGAAAACGATGCTGGGCCAATTTGGAATGCCATCTTGGTTACCTCTTGCAGTTAATTTAATAGACTTGGAAACCAATCTAATAGTATTGGAAACTAAACGCCAGATGACGTCATGTGATTCCAGGACTCTTATTGGCCGAGTGACTGCGTTAACCAATGGGAGTCCTGCGTTCACACGATGTCCTCCGGAGTAGCTTCCAAGTCTATGAGATTAGTTTCCAAGTTTGTGAAATTGGCTGTAAAAACAAGTTGAGCATACAGCTGCTTCACCTGTCTGGCATACAGTAAAAGTTTTTATACGTTTCTTGTGGCATTTTCATCAGTCCAGTCATCAGGTCTGTCTTAGCTGTTTCCTGATCCCATCATAGCTCATCATACACATCCACTTGGATATCATCCAAAGAGTTTGTCCAATTAATCTGTTTCAACATGACGGATCTTGCAAAATATAATAATTAACCTGATCCTTGACATTCATATTATTATTATCCCCTTTGTAAAAAAAAAAGACAAAAGAAGAAGATACTATATATAATACGAGCAAAGCCAGTTGCTGCAGGAGATTGCTTTACTTTCATCCATAGACAACTAGGCGCTGTCCCATTGTGTGGGTAGACGAAGAAGCACCGTATTTCAGAGAATTGACAGAGATTTGACAGAGAATTGACACATGATTTGACCATACGTAAGGATAAAAAAAAAGTGATCTGATATCACAGAAATGAGACTTCTGTAACGTATACTTCCACTCCGGTGGGCTCCTCGATAGTGGCAACTAGATTAGAGGGGTCTCCCTACAATAGAGAAATAGTCTATTTTAAAGGTACCCAAAAAAGGATTCTTTTTTTTATTTCATCAAAGTGTGAATATATCTTGCAAACAAACTTTCACTAATCATACTGCCATTGCGTGATTGTAAAACCTTAAAAAAATGCAAATTTAGAGTCATTCTCCAGCTTAAACTTTTGGTCAGGCCACAGTGCCTTCTAGTGAGCCAGTGACATCACATCAGGATATCCCATGATTACTGTGAGCTGCAGCCAGCCAATAAACAACAGGTGAGCAGTGATGCTAGGCTGCAGCATCCTTCCATCTTTGTCACACCTTACTGATTCCCAGGCACTTGACCCCTGGTCAGGGTAATTAGTTCCTGGTGTGATGTCATGCATATGTAATGAGCTACAACTTCAACTACAGTAATTCTGATTGGAGAATGTCAATTTTAAAGTTAGTTTTTAGGGCTTAACCTGCACAAATTAACCTAGGATTCTGAAAATTTGTACATCAAGAAAGTGAAAATTTCATGCGTATCTTATATCTTGTGCTTGACTTTTAAATGTCTATATATATATATATATATATATATATATATACACATATGCGTGTCTCTATTGAAATTAAATTGTCTAAACTCTGACTGGTTATTAAAAAAAGGACATGTTTTGATCTTACAAAAGAACTTCACTGGAATAAAGAACCATGTTAAAACATTGTTATTTTAATGAAGATAGGCTGCTCAATCTTACAGCAGGTGATCGCTCTCCCACGTGTGACTCAGCATACATGCATCCAGCAGCAAAGTCAAAATTGAGTGTAGAGAGAATTCACTTTCCTTATACAAAGCTTAATCATATTTAGTGAAAACTTAACTTAATTATCATATTTAGTGAAAATCCCAAACATATGGCTGTTCTGATGTCTTCATCAGCTTCTCTATAATAACGAGGTCTAAAATAGTTCCCAACAATGACAGTGTGATATTAAAAAATAATAAGGAGTGTGATTTGTGATATCCGAAGCTTTAGCTAGTGATCCTTCATTTTTTCTCAGTCACGCGGTGTGATATTTTGAACACGTCTTGAAATTAGGTCAAATAGAACAGTTCATTTTGGATGGGGGGACAAAGGCTTTGAGTTTACTCCAATCGTTGCAACAGATGTTAAGAAACTGGTAAGTTTCATTATGACTGTGGGTATCATTTGACATGATAATAACAAGGCATTCTACTGCATTCTTAATTGAATGTTACAGTAGTTGTATTGTGAAAACATTTTTTTGCTGTTTTTGGTAATAATTGAAATATTACTTTTTTTGGTAGGTTCTAAAGGCTCCACACTTTCATCTTTTGACAATATTATCATAATATGCATTATGTTATGCAATAGGATATGAGTAATATTTTTACCAAGTATGGCTATGAAGTGTTTTGATGTCACAACTTCACATTAGACATTTATAAGATGAATGTAGTGGCATGATTGTCACCACCTGTTGTTGTTTGCGCCTTGCAAGGAGCAACACACCTGGGGGTTTATGGATCACAAGGGGGGCCAATAATGGCCACTCTCTTTCTAGCTAACAAATTCATCTTGTTTATTATATTCAGTGACAGCTACATCATGCATCACTGATAAGTTATCACGAGTTTATCTCATATTCTGATTGCTCTTTTCCTATGTAAAACAAGCTCATGACAGCCTCTCTAGACTGGCTATATGGCGGCATCCAGTCATATGACAGCTATGATATTAGTATGAACGTTCAACTATGCATTTTGTTCAGAATGGTTCATGTATTAATTTTGTCTAATATCCATTTGGGAATTTCACCTGTAAAGGCTTACCCCACCCACACTGGACAGCTTCCTAAGTACTTTTGTTGTAGGTGCTCCTTTGGAATGGTGTGGAAATGAAAAAATTGTATATTACAACCATTTTATAAACATGGATACTGAAATACAGATGATGTCATGTGAATATAGGACTCCCAATAGTTGAGGCAGTCACTCAGCCAATGAGACTTCTGGATTCACGTTGATGTCATCTGAACTTGAGCTTCCAAGTCTATAAAATTGGCTGTAAAACATAAACGTCATTTAAACTATAGTTACCAAGAGCTAGGCACAACACACCAAGCAGACCCAAACCATATTCTGGCACACAACATGTACGTGGCTGCAGCAAACAGGAGACCAATCCTTTATGCAAAAGTCAGATCATTAGCATTACGGCAGATTTCTTAGACTTGGAAACTCGACTCCAGAGGAAGTCATATGAATCCGGGTCTCCTTTTAACTGTGGGACTGTCTAAGGTCTTATACGACGTTCTCTGTAATTCAGTTTCCAAGTCTATGAAGTTGTCTGTTAATGCTGTTGGTAAAAACTTGACTATAAATGCGACCAGTGTTATAACCAGGTCTGATGTGCCCGGAGAATATGAAAATTTTACTAATAATTAAGGGTGGGTGGGTGTCTTTATCTCACTTCTTGGGGCCCTTGGGCAACCCGCCCACGGCTGTTCCCCGCCTCTTCTTCATATATTTCCCCCGAGACCCCGGCCCGTCAACTCCCGGTCATTTTTTACACAACTTGCCTGGCCGCAGCGCTTGCTAGCAGACGAACAATGGCCACAATCGCTAATTAGGACAGGCAGGGTGGGTGGGTGATTAGGGCTTTATGTCCTGTATTTCTGCACCAGTTGGGCTAATTAGGACAGGCAGAGACCATGGCAATGAGACGAATGATGAAACAGCCATCCAACATAGGCTCGACCGGGAAATGAACCCGGGACTCAGAGGTTGGAACCCCATCGCGCTACCACTGAGCTAGGCCCCCAACCTACTAATCATTAAGGAGATTTTCACCTATATCCTCAGATATCCATTCTATAAATATAGCTCTTTGAAGTTGTACTCGTCTACTTGTGACTGATTGAAACACATATCATTTCTGTGACAGTTCTGTCTACATACAGATTTAGTGGTGTAAGACATGTACACTTAGTAATGATTGAATTGCTGAAGTAATTTCACAAATTATCAGAGAAATTTATAGACTTTTGTTCCCCGATCACTCAAGTATCTTTCACTTACAGCAATTTTCAGATACTTGGAAGCTTAACTCCAGATGACGTCAAGTGAATCCAAGACTATGATTAGGTAAAGGTGGTCACTCAGCCATTGGGAGTTCTGGATTCACATGATGTCATCTGGATTTTGGTTTCCAATGAAACAGCTTTTTTGCTTGTAGCACTGCTTATATTGTCAAAAGATTGATGCAAACAATTTATGCCAACATTACAGCAAAAGTAAGATAGCATTTTGACAGACTGCTGGAGTGTTGCCCGGAAAGCTACTGGCATTCTTATCACTCACTGTTTACGTTGGGTTCGCTGAGATTTCATACACTGCAAAAGCAGAGCTATGTTTGAGATATTGCAGACCAGATAGGGATACCATACCACTCTGTACTAAAAGTATCGATTGGAAGGCCGTGGCTAAACCGTTCAGGCTGTGGGTGCAGAAATATGTTAATCACAATTCAACTAATTAGCGCCTTGCATGTAGCATTGATGGAGGATTAATATTATTATTGTCTGAAGTGGAGAAGTGGTCCAGTGTAATGATGTTTGGGCATTAAGCAAGTACTGTTTGTTATGTGAATAGTTATGCATGAGGACGCAGCCAGCATTCCAAGTCAAGCAATAGAGAGCGATGCTAAACAATAGAGTTTCTTTAATGAACAGCCCTGAATTCAACCAGACATAAGTCTTTCTTCTCCTCTTATTACTCAGTTTGCTTTTTAGACGTAGAAGGTCATAACTGACTTATTCGATAAATATAAATTACTAAAGGAAATACAAAAAAAAACTGAACTATAAGATGTCAAATATACATTCAAATGCACTAACAATACTGCTGGGATGCACTTTGCTTCGGCCAATCACAGTCAAGGGCGGGAACTTCCACAACCAATATAATTGCAGTACTCTGTCATAGCGACCTGGTGGAAATATATAGAACCTTCCGTGAAGATCTACCATTCAAAAGTTTTATCTGAGGTCAGTTTCCTACCGAATTAGGTCTCTTAGCTAATACATGGCCAAATGTGCTACGTGCCTGATTATAATTAGCTAAAAACCATGCGTTTTCCATGCGTTTATCCTTCTCATGGAAAACGCACGTGGCACATTTAGCCATGTACCAGTTGGGCAGCACTGAAACACTTCTTCTCATCACACAATAACATTTAGTGAATGGTGACAAATTCAACATGCAGTTTAGTAGGAAAAACTGCTTTGACCCTATCCTCAGCTTTGACCCTATCCTCACAACAAATATAAGGCTAACGTTCCAGCGTCTTTTTTCTCCCTGACACGTTTTGCTAGCAAATCTAAAGCAGTGTGGCAAATTTAAATTTGATAGTTACATATGAAATGCAATTGATCCTCACTCGACTCCCCTTATTCTAGTGTAGGCGAGATGAAATTGCCACGGAATGGTGATATTTATTTGAAGTGGGAATTTGACTTTGCCAGACACTGCTTCAAGATGAAATCATGTTTATGACAAACTTTGTGAAGCTTTGAGGTGGCAGACTACCATTTGTCATTGGCTTCCGGTGTAAATGGTGGGATAAACAGACAAAGTTTCATTTATTCAACAGTGAATTTTCATGGAAGGTTCTCTATATTACCACCAGGTGGCTATGACAGAATACTGCAATTCTATTGGCTGAAAAAGTTCCCGCCCTTGACCCTGATTGGTTGAAGCAAAGTGCATCCTAGCAGCAGTATTTTTAGTGCATTTTAATGTATATTTGACATCTTATCGTTCAGTTGATTTCTGTTATTTCCCTGAGAAATTAATATTAATGGAATCAGTTATGACCTACGACGTCTGAAAAGCAAGATGAGTAATAAGAAGAGAGGAAAGACTTATGTCTTGCTGAATTCAGGGCTACTCAGTGAAAAGACTATTGGTGCTCAACTTCACATAGTTACATGAAAAGAACACAACTGAAGGTCTTATTATAGCCCAGCAAGTATAAATTCTCATCATCTACAATAGCACAGAAGACAATATACAACGTCGTGATGTTACACCGATAAGGCTGCTGGCAGCTAGCTATGGAGGCAATTCAGAACCACTAAGAGCTGCTGGAACTGGGCCAGACTCTCAGTGAAAGGTCAGTGTTGACATCACCAAAGAACTTGTAAGGTTCTGGACACTACTACTAATAGTAGTGACACTCAACTCAATTGCTCTGAACAGGACACCAACACCCCAATCCCCAGCCAATTGCCTTTGTTCTCTGGGTAGATTAGATGCTGAAGTAGCCACATGAGTTTGCTGTTTGATGGTGTGGAACTGGAATCAAAGCTGGATCTAAAACATGCTAAAAATGTGAAAGATTAATAATATCTCTTTTAGTATACATATATTTATATACTTCTGTAGTAAGATATGACTAAAAAGTTCAATGTTTTTCTGGCAAGGCTTATAGTTATTTTAATCAAAAATGTCAAAACCTAGTGTTTTTTTTTAGTATTAGATTTTTAGGTGCATTCCGAATGATATCCAGAGAAAAGGGCAATGCAAAAATAGTTTCATTCATCAAGAACCGGTTTTATGGTCTTTTCAGTCTTCCTGGTGCTATTAAGGAGTCTGCAATATTAACAACTGTAAAGCTCATTTTATCTTTTTTTTAAGTCGTTTCTTCCATCTATTGCAATATCGTGTCAAATTGTATGTGTTACCCTATGCAAATATATAGCTTTAAATGAGGAGCCGAGGGATGAATGATGTTACAGAAATGTCCCAGACTAATGCATTCCCACAACATTGATTGCTCAGTGTCATGAAATAATATATCCAGGCTGTACCATGGCTGTGCCAGTTGGCAAGCTTGAAAAAAACCATGGATCTACAAAGAAGTCAACAAGAGAAGAAGCAGCCACCCATTTGGTCCTCTGTTCCTATACGTTTCTTGGGTTGGGAAAGAAATCTCTTTAATCCTTTGATCGATAAATAAATTGTAGGGGAAGATGTGTCTGCAAGAGGCCTGCACAGCCATTTGGGCAGCGAATGCAGCGCCCTCTTCGGTGGCATCAGTTGCATTGGAGTCCAATCTCTTGCCCACGGGGGAAGATTCGGTTGCAATGACTACTTTATCTGTGATTCCCAAAAGGATCTATGTAAACCATCCGTGGGGGGTCAGCTTCCGGAACCTCGTGTGGTTTAAAGATTATCTGGTGTATGTTTTTGGCATTTCGGAGTGCCCCCCCTTCCTGCCTTCGGTGTCTTTTGGACTGTAAATGCAGCATCCGAGCCATTTCCTGTCCCTCTTATTGGCAAGAGAAGGCATTGATCACGCGACGAGAAATGAGGGCGCCCTCTATAGGTTGCGGTGATGTCCTCAAAGGTCTGCTAGTGGCGACACGTCTGTTACAAATTTCGCTCTATACTTAGGGCCAGCAGGCGGTAACATTTTCCCAAAGGCTGGCAATCTGCCCTGAATATCTGCATCGACTACACGTGGTTCGATGCACGATAAATGGTTGGTGAATAACGCCTCTCTACAAACATTGACTGGTGCTAGGCCAATGGTGAATGTATTTGACCCGAGGGAGTTATAGTGCCTAATATCACTACCGAGGGGCGAATAAAAAATTATTATTGCATGTAGTAAACTAGTAACCTGTTGATAATTGTTTTATTGGATCTCTCCAGAGTACCCACAAATAAAACCATGAGCAGATTTCTATCCTTCATAACTAACATGTTGCGGGCAGAGCCACACATTGGAAATATAAATAATTATTTGATTGTTTGTACATTTCGGTGATGAGCTGTTATCATAGACAGGAATAGATCTATATAATAAGAATCAGAATAGGTGTGAGTATTCGGTCAATTCGGCTGATATGTAAAATACGGTTTTTACTCCTAGTTTTTGTGATTCAGAAGATATATTTATTCAACCTGTCATGCAGTGGATCTCAAGGAAAGCTGCACGAGACACATCTCCCTTAGCAACAGCCTGAGTAGCTGGTCACTCTCTTCATGAATGTTGCCCTAGGGGCTGGTATGTCCTTTCCTAGCAATGTACGTCATCATGGTCATGTGATGCCGTTTCAGCCATTAAAGGTCACTGTAGTCCTGTTATGAGACATGGGAGAGACCTGTAATAATTCATGACATCCATACTGTCTCATTGCACTTTGTTTTGCCCTTACTCGCAATCCTAATGACTGCCGGGGGAACTATCTGTCTATTCAGAGGAGAATAGGTGTTGACATTACTATGAAACTATGTCCATGACTTATTACAGAGAAAAACTAGAAACACATACTTAAGATGGATTTAAGAAATATGTGAAAAATAGCACTGTAGCATCTTATTCAGCAGACTGCAGTATTGAAAATTGCTATATTTGTATCAATGTTCGTCCTACTGCTTCTTCATATATTTCTTCATAATATTTTTCAACAATATATTCTTTAACTTGAGATGAGTAACGTAGATGAAACTACTGATGAGAGTAATTTCCATATTGTGTTTGATTTAATGTTCACTATGTAATATTAATGGATCTCTCCAGGTGGCCTCAAGCTAGAGATAAAATATATTTATCTTTGTGAGGTCTCCTTGCGAAACAATATGTTAATAAATGAAAATATGAAAATAAATTGTGAATATTTTTTGGCAAAATAAAAAGAATCTGAATCTGTTGATGGTGATTAAGGTGACCTTCGCAGAGAGACAAGGTCATTAGCGGTTAGTGATTAGTCTAAAAGCGATAGTTAGGTGTTGAAGTCTACAGGTGTAGCTCCTTAATTCACGAATTAGTCACATTTAATGGCTATGGTTAGAACGACAAACTGCCTCACGATGAGATTCGTGAGTCAGATTACATTGCGTTGGAACATTCTTGCAAATTCAGCACTGAGGAGTTTTTTTCAATTATTATGCATCATGAAAACCATGTTGAACAATTGAAATAAACGTGGATCTGCTTCCATATTAAAAACAAGGTGGTTTGACTCACAGAATTTTTTTTTTTTAATGCAAAATGGTTAGCTGTGTTTGTCAGTGAAATCCACTAAAATGCCGCATTCTCTCGTGATTTCTATGCTACAGGGCCAATTGTGCCATGTGCGTTTTCCATGCATTTGGATAAACGCATGGATTATGAATGGTTTTTGCTTCATTATAATTAGATAAAAACCATGCGTTTTCCATGCGTTTATCCTTCTCATGGAAAATGCACACGGCACATTTGGCCATGTACATGTACGTTTATTAGGTATTTTCAAGGTCAAAAAAGTCTGAAGACCCTAAACAATTAGTTGCTTGTTAAATCATGCAGAGCAACAGGTGCCTTGGACATGCAGTTAAATTAGTTTTCGACAGGTTTCGTGTTGCACTGGGCTAGAAAGGTCCAATGCAATGTGTTCTGTCTCTGCAAATGACAGTAATGTTTCGGTCTAGGCTATGGTCTTGGTAATACAGAGAACCTGAATGATGGCTTCTCCCTAGCCCCAAACGTGACTCTCGATGTGCAGTCCCACATCTGGGTAACGTCCGGGATTAGCTTCTCCCAAACGAATCATTCTAGCCTGCGTGTGTTACATTTTTCTTTGGAATGAACATTTGACGAGAAATGTCTAATATCGCTATCGAAAATTGCTTTTGTGCTGCAGGCAATTGATAAATTCCTATATCAAGCCGTCCTTGTCCCATATTTTTTGTCCTATATGAGGCAAGATGGACCCGGCCCACAAATATAGGCCCGGCCCACCCTTTCATGAGCATCATCCCAGCTGGATGTCGTTCGGATGGGACGTTAAATTGGCGGTCCCTTGTACTTAGTGTCTATGCAGAGGCAAGTAAAAGATCCCACTCGTGGGGTAAATGTGTAACATGTGTGGACTCCTCCTTTCTCTCTCTCTCACTTCATCAATTGACCCTCGATAGCGGCAAGAACTTGCCTTACAGGGCTGCACTTCCCATACAATACAATACAATACAATACAATACATATTTATAAAGTAATGTGTATTACATGAAACAGGAAGTTCAACATTATCGTATTACTCGTCTTGGCTGTCCGATATAATTTCTCTCTTTTGCTCATACTGAGGACTGTAGTAGTTTGCCTCCATCTTTTAATATTGGAGTGAGGCAGAAGTGATTGCATTTTCTTGAGAGATGAGAGTAATTTCCATATTTACACACTTGTGCCCCCTCTGTGTATTCGCCTGAGCAATATCTCCAATGGATACTTTCTCTATGCTTTATAATCTGAACTACCCTTTTGTGGATAATGATACAAAGTAGTTCACTGAGTGTTGGCGTTTTAAATTTACTAATTGGAGATAAACTTGTAGAACTGATATACATTTGTATTTATTCCACTCTACAAGACATCTGTCAATAGGTTGAATCTGAAACAACATACAATCACCTATAAATATGTATATTTGACATATCTGACAACTAATTACAGTATACAATGTTTGAATGTTTGAAATAAGTTAAACAATGCCGAGTAATATACCATATAATATAAAAACTAGAGAAATGCCACATAAATTCAGATTAATTTCAAGATTGCAAGAATATAACTACTTATAAGACATAGAGGCTCTGGGCTGACTTCAACACAAAAACACCTATATGAACCTTTAGCTTTAAAATTTGGCACAACCTGAGACAATTGAATAAGCCTCAGTTATAAATAGTTCAATATAATGAACAATACAAAATGTGCAATGCTAATATGCCAAACTAATACAATATGTGAAACGACTCACATTAATTACTAGACAATGCATGTATACTAATCATTTGACTTAATCATTTAGGCAGAAATCTTTCCTGCCTGACTTCAGAATGGTGAATGAATGTGTGAAATGTAAAACTGAAGGAAACGAAAAACACTGGCTGAAGTGTAATACTGAGGCTGTGAGCAATTTTGTAAATTCTTAAAATCATAGTCAAATAATCAGTATTTTAATATTTTCATTAACAATTGGCATGTGGCCAAATGTTAAACAAAGAATTTGCACTAATAAAGTGGCTTGCAAACATGAAACTGCTAGAGATTCTGATTAATTAGCCCTCTCTTCTCTCCTGTGAAACATGAATAACAGGCTGTTGTCAATAAGAGGCTAATTCGAATGTTTCACTTGAGAAATTAATTGCAATCAACAAGAACGGCATCAATGCATTTTACAGTCAGACAATTAAATCATTTGAGTTATCTTAAAGATTTTATACATTCATTTGTAATGCAGAACACACCAAATTCTCTAATTCTACAAAAATCGCTGATGATTCGCTAGACTACATATTAATATGTCACCCAACCAGAAACTGAGTTTGCTGTGGTACATGGCCAATTGTGCCACGTGCGTTTTCCATGCATTTGGATAAACGCATGGAAAACGCATGGTTTTTGCCTCATTATAATAAGCTAAATTTTCCATGCGTTTATCCTTCTCATGGAACAAGCATGTGGCACATTTGGCCATGTATAAATGGCTTATGCCATGTTGTAGAAATATTACTTTTGGCGAAGTCTTGTCCTGCCCCTGAACATGATACATCTTGCCTTGTCCGTGTATGGTGTTGCAAAATATGACTGCTTTGAGCTCAGATATAAGAAAAGGCTTTCCTGTTATCTCAATTCAGCAATTCATTCGTATGCAGTGGAGCACTACTTCTGGGGTGTGCCTGGGTTAACCATTGAGTCTTTTAGGGACTGTTTCTTACGATTGGTCAAACTACTAAAGAAACACAACTATAAACAAAACAACTGTGGCATAAGTTTGTCATAGAACCAAAACAGAAGAATAACAAACAAAAAAACGCACCATTTAAGGGTGTTAGTATGCTGAGCAGTGTTATCAGTCTTACTCAATAATTTTTACAGCCAATTTCATAGACATGGAAACTAACACATAAACTTTGAAACTGTACTGGTTGGTAGTACCCAAGTCACTGTAATTGACTGTAATTCGCTGACCCGTCTGATCCACAACTTGTGTAATCTTACATGAGCTAATACATTGATAGTCAATGGTTTTCATGATGGGTTGTGGGTCACCCAGGTCATCCTACGAGATGGAGAAAGAGACCCAAATTTTAAAAGTATATGGCCAAATCTGCCATGTGCATTTTCCATGAGAAGGATAAACACATGGAAAACGCATGGTTTTTGCCTAATTATGATAAGGTGTTTTCCATGCGTTTATCCAAACGCATGAAAAATGCACGTGGCACATTAGGCCATGTATATTTATTAAGTATATTACACAAGAACAGATTTATCACTTTAGAACTTCTTGATAAGCTTGTGGGAAGGTGCAGAAATGACAAAAAGCCTTTAGCAGTTTAACATCGCAATACCTTAATTGTAGAATAAATCATAGTAAATATAAATTAGGGACTCCGTATAGTATTTGCATTGGTTCATTTCCTTATTTTACCTATCTATATTTTCCATTCATTTGTGTAAAATCTAATTTCAAACCTTCTTTTTATCTGATGTTTACCATGTAATTTTTTTTTAAATTTCTCACTTCTGCTCGCTCTGTCAATATCGTATTTACCAATTCTATTTATTTCACTATTTGTTTTAAAGTCTGCCCGCCATTAGCCAATTATTTATTGTTATTCATATTGCCTCATATGTAACCACGTTTTTCATAACGTCCCCCTTCAATTGTGTTTACTTGCAATATAAATATGAACTCACTATATCCTGTAGCCTAATTAATAATATCAAGTTATTATCTATGACTGTGTTTATCTGATCAATAGGTTACTCACTGTGATTTAAATAATTAAAACCGCTGTATCAGAATCCAGTCACGCGATTGCACCAACCCAGATATTTCTACTTTAGGTGTGTACATTATACGCCTACTGCTTGTATGTCAACGTAAATAGCTGACATGCTATATTCTATGCTTATTGATTTCATTTGATTGATAGCATGTGCATTGTTTGATTTCCAGGATACTAGAGCATTTTACATTGCAGTTCCTCGCCGACCAATCAGTGTGAATGTTTAAATAACATAATTAGTGCTATTCGGGCTATAAATGTACACGGTAGTAAGAGAAGTTGTTTTTTCTTTGAAAGGAATAAGAAAGGATGTATCACCGTCCCCGTGACCAGCTTCACAAACGCCACAGATACAGGCCACCAGAGAAGAGACTACCCAGACAGGACAGCAGGACACTCAATATACCACAACGCGAGCGCCGCCCTAGCGGAGAACTCCACCCCACCTCGTATGGCAATGATAGGTAAGTGCCAATGTTGTGTTCAGATAAATACGCCCTGCGAGACATTTCATATTAGAAAACGTTGACAAGTAATGTCAAGGAGTGACTGATATCTACATTTGTTGGCAGGGAAGCTGAGGTCTGTTTTTGGCTGCATTTTCAATAACCTGCATTTTTCAAAATTGACATGTGCTGAATTAATAATTAAGCAATTTAATTAGTTAAAGATTGACGACACATTATGCTAATAACAACAATTGATTTAGAGACTGCGGATGCATGTTTCCATGTTACAATGTATTTTTATGACTTTTTCTATAGCTCATGCAGTTTTTAACAGATTAACCCCTTCCCCCTTCCCCTTCAAATTAACCGTCATATTTCAGTCTCCAAATGAGTTACGGAGACCAGAAATATCCTGAAAGCCTCCTCTTTCTATTTCGGTCAAACATTACATTACTGACCCAGTTTTGGAGAAAATAGGTCAAGGTCAACGGATTTCGCGTTTTTAAAAGTCGTATAAAACTGAAGTAGGTAATGAAGGCAAAGTTGAATAGAAAACATTCCGTGTAGAAGGAGTACATATAAAGAATAGTTAAGAATATTTATGATCACGTTGCACCTAGAGGGCCAGTGTGTGCCTCGGAAAATTAAGTATATATTTATATATTTATTTAAATATTCACAGATGCTTTTCTATATTTTGACTGACTTTGGCAGACCTTTGGAGGTCTTTGGAATACCTTTTGGAGGTCTGCACAACCCCCCCCCCCCCCCCCCCCCCCCCCACTGGAGCCCCCTTAGGGTTGAGCAGCACTGCACCAGACCATCCACCAGCTGCACGGTGATACTAGCAAGAGGTCTGTATACTGCAAAGGAAGAAGAAGCAGTAGTACAGACCTTTTACGAGTGAGTGCAGAAGAAGGTCATACCTCTGCCTATATCAAACAAATGTCATGGCCTTTTGCGATGACCTCCTGAAGTTTAATGTGACCTTTCACGATCTGTTGTCAGGTTTGACTTTGACCTATATAAAGGTAAAGGTCAGATTAAAGTCAGTCCTTGTTATTTTGGTACAGACTTGTGACGGGGGTGAAAAGGGCAGTTCACCAGTTGCAAAAATCACATGTATACTTTAATCTAGATCCGGTCGTAATCAATTTTCAGCCTTTTTTTTTTTTTCAACTACTATATATATAGAAGATCACTCCACATTAAAAATGTCCTGTCAGCTTTTAGAAACATATTGGGCATGTGGTCACAGAATGCACTATATACTTGTATACATACATCCTATAACATGCATAGACACTTGTTCACACCCACGCATAATCTTTTATTCATTCAACCAATCATCCATTCAGCCATCCATACATTTATATTACTATCAGTACTGGACCATATATGCATTTAATGTCCATCTTGGGAATTGTCATATATTCATATTTAGAATTAAAAAGAAACTACAGTTATCTAAATATGTAAGGAAGCTTAAGACCAAGTTTAAGGTTAAAAGAATTTAAGAGATGTATTGTTAACAAAAAGGGGCTGAACCAGAACATGGGGAAGCCAAGCCTTAAGGGAACCAGCCAATTAGAATGAAGTAAAAGACCATTGGTCAAGGTTTATTGTATAAGCCAAGAAACACGCCAGAACCTAGCAGTTGTAGATGTGAATCTATTTTATATACATCACTGTGATTTCCTGGATTAAAAAGCCACACTCTCTCAGCAAAGCAAAACCTTGTGTTTGTATTTCTTACCATATCCCACAATATATATATGCATTATTTGTAAGATGATACATAGTCGTGAAGCGTTAATGGTGTGCGAATAAAACGGTATAACACTAAATTATAGAAAATAAATTTAAATAGGTACTAAAATTGAATGTTCAGCAGTAATGTTTGTTTTCTGTTTATTCAGCATGTACAGCACGAAAATGGGAAGTTATGTAAAATATAATATGCTATATATAGCTGTTCTGAACGTAACTGAACCACGGGAATAATTATAAAAAAATTAAACAAAAAACTTCCTTCAAATATAATAGGCTGGCCTACATTGATACTCCCTTTCTAAATTAGGAGTAATGATATGAGGCTGCCGATCTCACACATTAAAGGGGCGTTCACACGGTCACAGATGAGCATAGAGAGTGAGCGCGGATGAAAAATATTTTTTTGCCACTAACCTTTTTAGAACTTAAATGTGTTTAAATTATGAAACTATACATTTTGTAAAAATGTTATCATTCAATGCATTAACAGAGCTACGAATATAGTACCAGGCACCATCTAGACAGTTAAAAATACTGGGCTAGACAATGCATGTTAAATAAAACATGTATCAGAGATGGCTTGAACGGATTTAAAACATGTAGACAACATCACTAGATAAATAAAGTGACGTGAGCTGATGAACGATGCAGTAATGGGAAGGCCTCTGATTGGCTCAAAACGGTGGTGGACACGAGAGGAGACACCCTGTTTACATGCAAATCAGATCAGAGGTCATTCAGGACAGCTGAGCCTTTCTAGTCTTGGTGGAATGCGCAACATTCTTAGCAATTAGGAATAAGTTTATGTGGCAGGTAATATAACAATATACAATACAAACAAAATTTCAACATAAACAATCGAATCAGAAATATTCAAAAACCCACAAATCATAATATCATGCCTGCGGGACTACACCCAAAAGCATTAGTTGTTAATAGAGTCTTTTCACTGAACAGCCCTGTCTTTCCTCTACTCTTATTACTCATTTTGCCTTTCAGACAGAGTAGGTAATAACTAACTGATTCCATAAGTATAACTTTCTCAGAAAAATAACAAACATCATCTAAATTATAAAGTGTCAAATAAACATTATAATTCACTAAAAGTACTGCTGCTAGGATGCACTTTGCTGCCGCCAATCACATTCAAGGATGGGAACGTTTTCAGCCAATAGAATTGCAGTATTCAGTTTTAGCCACCTGGTGGAAATACTAAGAACCTTCCCGTGAAAATCCACTATTGGTGTATTGAGACCCAATAAACAATAAATTGTATGGCCTTCTTAGTGATGCACAGCAAAAACCCTTTTACATGCTTTCCACATCATAGCCTATCCATTTCCATTTGAAATAATCTAAATCAAATTTAGGCTGATGAATAAAACAGTAAGTCTTGCCATGAAGCATGGGAAATAATGCTGTGTGACAACCATGTAATTTGTCGTAAAATCAGCACGACCCGACCCATCTAAACTCAGTCAATGAGCCTCTGTTATGCATACATGTAATGAGCTGTCTCCGAGGAAATCAGGAATTCTCCGCAGGATCATCTCTGATTTCCCTTAAATTAGAGGTTCGTGTTTAAAATGCCATAAAATCTGACATTTTCTGACGTTTCTATCAACAATAATTTCCTGATTAATTAAATCGATGCAGGGTACCTTTATAGAGGCAAATTTGATCTAAGAATTGGCTTGGGCAGGTAGGAAAAAGTACATTTTCATTCTCTTTGAAAAACAAAACAAGGCTACAAATAAGTTTTAAAAAAAGTACAAATGAGTAAAAAGTATTGTTTATATGGATAAACAGACTATACTTGAAATCATATTCATGAAAAAAAAAAATTCGCATTTTCTGAATGCTAAAATTTTGATTATCTTCAGTATGGAAATCTTGGAAAATTAAGCCATATTCATAATATTTATCACCCATTTGGATGCTTCTATGTTGGCATTTTACAAGACGTTTTTAAAGTTCCCATGAGTTTTTGAGAATAAAGAAAGATAGGGTATTTTCTAAATTTACCACCCATCATCTGGAAGTGAACATCTGAGGCGCGTTATCTATTATTGTTAGTCTTAGTAATGATATGTAATGCTATATTTTCGATATACTCACTCAGAACAACAACACAAAAAGCATTAAAAACTGTTAAGATTAAAGTGGGCCTATTATGGGCAAAATGAGTCACTTTTACAAAAACATATACAGGTAGTGTCATAAAATACAGTCGACTCTAGCTGTCTGTAGTGACCTGTACCTGGCTGTGGTCTAAACATGCCAAAGCCAGCTGCTTCTGTCCACTTCTATAGCTAATAATTGGCTTACATCTATCACCAGATAAATGTAAACATTGGTAAAATGTAAGAAATTAATCTAATATATCATAAATATGTACTTTTAGATTCGGTTTTGAGTGGCCAGCTATGACAGCTTTGTCTAGATTCAATTTGAGGGCCGTTTTTGATTAAACTAACTGTATATACAAGGCATTTCCACTCTTCCATGTCTCTCAGCTCCGTTGCACACTTTTTGGTGGTCTTCTGCATTGCCTTCCTAAAATGCGGGCATATAATCGTTATGCATGCTGCATGGGGGCCTTGGGCGCCTGTGTGTCTTGCTCTCCCCACCACAAATCTGAGCCCTGTGACGCCACCCTGTCTGTGGTTTAGCTAAATGCATTGGCTCTCCATCATATCCCCATACCCCTGTTTCTATTCCTGTGATATGCCTTCAATATTACATATATTGCATTTAATATCCTGGTTATTGAGCAGGATCACGTATACTGCTCCTTGACTGTCGTTTAACATCTAAACAAGCAGTTATTCATGAGGTCAGATGGACCTTGCACCCTAGTAGTCATGCAATATGTAAGGGGACCAGGATGGCATGCATTAGTGTCACACTGACTGTCGACCGAAGACGGAGCACCAACTAATCTTGGTTCCTGGCTGATGATGTTTCATCAAATGAGATGGCGTCCTTTCTTGATTAGAAGCTGGGGCCTCTTCAGAGGCATCATTTATTTACAGCTAGCTAGGCAGGACCCAGACGGCCCCTATTGCTGAATGGCTAATTGGATATGCACGTACAAACAGAGTGTTCTCAGTGACCTCAATTCAATCCAGATGTTTATCATTTTACAGACTGCCTATGATGCTGTTTGCATTCAGGGGAATACTGTATTTGTTTTTCTCATCTCTCATTCTGATAATTTTGATGGGTACTTCAGATCTGACAAAGGAGGTCAAACAAGCCTTCCAAGAGGCTCAACTCATACAGAAGCATATGATGTTGTCAGCGTTGCAGTAGGTGCGGTTAGTAAATTATGTTAAGCAGCTAAAGATGCTGTTGAGTAAAGTACAAGTAAATATAAACAACATTTGGCCATGTCTATATGCTACTACACGCTATCCATTGTGATTTACCCCATATTCTGCACCAATGATGATATCGTCAGACATGGGAGAGAGAAAGATAAATACCCGAAGAACAGAGAGATAAAAAGAGAGGACTGGGGAGCAAGGCAGATAGGAAATTCCGAGAAGAAAAGATAGCAATAATTAGGGAAACATATGTGCCCAACATCTGAGGAACGTATCTGCGTGACAGAATAAGACAAAAAACTAGAAAAAGTTGTACAACTGTACGATCTACTGATATATATATATATATATATATATATATATATATATATATATATATATATACTACATACTGGGATAGACAGACAGACAGACATAACGATAGATAGATAGATAGATAGAATAGATAGATAGATAGATAGATAGATGGAATAGAATAGAATTGATCGATAAAAAGACAGACAGACAGAATATAATAGGATAGATAGATAGATAGATAGATAATAGAATAGAATAGAATAGATAGGTAGATAGATGGATTAGAATAGAATTGATCAATAGAAAGACAGATAGAATAGAATAGGATAGATAGATAGATAGATCTGTATCCTCACACTCCAAAAACCTATATGAAGTGCCAAAAGATATAAACTAACTGACAACGATAGAAGACGTAAAAACTTTTTTTTTAAATTAAACGAAGTTTATATACAATAACATGACATAAAGCATAAAATACTACTAAAGATAGAACCATGTCACTATAAAACCATAGACAGCATTTAAACTACTAAAACCATAGCTAGATCTATTTTGGAACATTAAAACCGTCTTAAAATGGATGCAATATAATCGTGCAGTTTAGACAAAAGCCAAACCAACAATCAATTCCATCTCATTTGGCAATGCTAATCCAAATATTTGAGATCATGACTAGACTTCCCGCTAATTTTACAATTCCAGACTACAGCAACCCGAGTTGATTCTATATTTTTGCTGACTCAGTTTGATATTTTACATTAGGGGCTTTTAGTGCAACTTCTATGTGTAGCATTAGACATATAATGAAGGAATGGAATATGTAGGTAAAAAGAGTCTTGCATTTTGCTTAAAGTTCGAGCTAATATGAAAATCGTTAGTCAAACCATAGTCAATATGCACACAGGCTTGTAAAATAATGTTATTTACATTATACTGTATTCATTGTTTTGATCATATGTCTTAATTGGTTTTAAATAAAGATATATCATTTGAACATACAATACACAACAAAGGGCAAATCAAAGACCCTTGAAGAATTCCCTCTTAGTAATTTCCCCATGTATGAGTGAACGCATTTCTACAGTTTTACTCTTTGACATTTGTTTCAAAGATAATTCATTGACAACTATGTCTTGATTTGCCACATACACTGAGTTTAGTGAGAACTTAAGCCTTGTACTCGGTGTCTATGCTGAGGCAAGTAAAAGACCTCACCCATGGGGTACATGTGTAACATGGTGTGGACTCCAAGCCTTATCATCTCATCATTACGTCTGTCTCTGGCAGCTGGTCATATAAGCTGACTAAGTTTCGGACCAGTATTAAGTAGCATTGAGACATTAAACACTAGACAAGCCTATATATATATATATATATATATATGGAAGAAGAGTCATCATACATATTGATATATAGTTAAGAACTACGTGAAAATTATTTGTTGTGATAATAAAATAACCTCAGATCCACACCTAACTCACTTGATTAGGCAAGTAGGTTATCAAACTCACTTGATTTACAACTCATCGATTATCGATTTGTTTGATCACTTTGTTTTTCTTTGCCCAACGTGTTCTTCAAACAAAGCCTCAAATGGCAAACACTCAAATTACTTCGGCTCATAAAGAGTGTCAGCTATGTCTGTAAAATAATCATTAAATATATAATTATCGTTGTAATAATTACGTAGAATCGTCTTATAAACTTTTCTTCTTCATCCATGACATCATGAGGGTTTTACAGCCACTGGTTGGTCAATGTTATAGTTGCAATAGGACAACTTTATACTGAATTCGGTCAAACACTGCTGAACTGTCTTGAATACTCTTGATTAAGCTTCATAATGTCAGACAGGCGTTTACAATAATATCTTGTTTGGCTTGAGTATTGCTATGTTTCTTTTAAGAAATTAAGCATGACATTTATGCAAACACAACTGTGAAATCATGTTCTCAGAATCAATTGAAAATTGAAGAGCGATTCTACGTAATTATTACAATGACAATAAAGACAATATTCCAATCGGAGACAATTTCATGGTGGTCATCCATCAACATTTTTTGGTGCTGTTACTTTCTGTAGTTTGTTGATATGTGCTCCTGAAAACGAGTGATATTTTCTTTATTTCTCAAACGTGAGTCCATTTTGTCAAAGGTCATCCCTCATCTAACACAAGTTCAATACAATTTCATTAACAAATATCTCGTTGGTTATATGTGAGTCGGGTTCAATAGATTTTGTACTCAAACACTGCATATCACACAGTTATTGACAACAGGACTTCAGTGCAGTTATTTCTCTGCATGTAGGGTGGCGCCCTCTGACGTGTATTCATAACAGTTGGGAGCATCAATCGCTTCTGTCTTGCCCACTTGCAAAACTCAGAGATTTCTACAATCTTCAGCATCTTCCAATGAGCTTTTAACTTTGAAGCCTCCTCAGATCTTGTCTGAAATTGCATTGAGATGTTAAATAAAGGCTAAATGACTACATTCAGAATAGATGAATGATAATACAGCAGTTTTAGAGCGAGCATGGACAGTTGCATCCTCAGAACGATTTTTCTGAGACTGATTGAAACATTTGATAAGAATGATATAATCACCCCAACATCTGGGCAATAACCTTGTTTTCACCTCCTTGACCAAAGTTTACCCCTTTTCTGTACAGTTGTAATTGACAAGGACGTTAGGAATGGGCCTGAAAAGTTGGTCAATTACTTTACAATCTTTCTGATCTGTCTCTTTCACCCCTGAACTGCCCATGCTCGCTCTAAAACTGCTGTAGAATGGTTATCAACATTTACATCAGTGAAATGATGATTCCAACATTTAATTGGCACAACTTTTCCTAGGTAGTAAAATAGTGTTGGTGTACCAGCATGATGTTTTCTGTCATATCAGGACAGTGTTTTGTTGTTTTTGTGTATATCATGATGATGATTCCATTTCTGTTCAGGCTTTCGGGTAATAAATTGATTTATAGGGATCCCTGTATATCCGATCAACTTGTGTGACCTCAAAATGTTACCTTATTCCCTCCATTTTGATGCCCATCAATTCTACATTAATTATTTATATATTACCACTTACAAGCATTTTTTTACTGTTATCACATAGCGACAAGCTCTGAAATAATGTTATTTTGTTTCTGCATTGACTGGACAATCAATAGCTCTAGGAAAAACTGAAATAACACAGAACTTGAGATATAAGATAAGATAAGATAAGATAAAACTTTTATTTATAGTCGGAGGTGCAAGACAAAACAATAAAACATAAGCTGTAAAGCTTTTAGCCGACTGGTAAAAATAACAATAACAATGAAAGAAGATATATATACAGATGATTAGAATGAGATTATGACCTAACTACAAAATGATCATTAATTATTTTGCTGACAGATTATACATCCACAATTACACCTTTCTAAGGAATTACAATGTCTTAATAAATCTTTGAACTTAGCTAAATCAGCTACTTGTTTTAGTTCAACAGGTGAGGAATTCCAAATCAAAGCACCTTGATATATAATATATCTGAAACATTATTGCATAGTGTTGTAAACAGGCTTCACTAGCTTAAGATTATCTCTCATCTCATATGGCGTAATCTGCCTAGAGTGAAGAATGAACTTGTGATTGGTTTTGCCATGTCATGGAGTACTTTCCTATATGCTGACAGATCTATGGATAATGAAGAGGATACAAATTCAATGATGGGCCTTCAGCGCCCCCTGGTGGATGTGTAGGAATCAGAACCTTCCATTGCATGTTAAGTTCTATTCCTTGTAAAAGTAAAACAAGCTACATGTAATAACAAACCGGAAAGAATGTCATTCACTGACTGAAATGCAGCAGATTTTCCCTGTTTCTGCAGCTGCCCCTTTTACCCAAAGTATAGTCCGACAAACTGCCTCACGACGAGAGTCTCTACCTATCGGTGCGCTTGTAAATGACAGCAACGTTTCGGTCTACCAAAAGTACGTACTATCCTTGTACACCTGTATGTACAACTACAAGTCCTAAACTGCAGCAAAACAGAATTCAGCCAACTACTGTGAATCACAAAAGTAAAAAAAGACATAATAATATATGTTTCAACATATCCAGATTTACCTAAGTGTGCGGAGTCTTTCACACCTTTATTTATTTTATTTTTTTCAAATATATTTTCGAAGGGTTTCCAGATCAGTATATAACTGTTTTTCATCTGGGCCCTTCACAGTAACAAGTACATAAAATAATAAGTACATAAAAAGTATAAAATAACACTCCTCTGAAGTCCTCTGTGCAACTGTGACGTCTCAGATGTTATGATGGCACTGGATGACCCAGGTACTGCAGCATCATGCAAGCAGCTAGCACCTGCATCCGAGCTAGCTTGTAATGCCTCTGTTGTCATATGTGACAGCAAACATGAGCTGTCTCAAAACAGATATTATTCTGAAAATTAGCGAAACATCGTGACTCTCAATGGCTGAGGCATTGCTTTAACCAATGGAAATCCCGAATTCACATGACGTCATCTGGAGTTTAGTTTCCAAGTCTATGAAACATGCTGTAAACTATTGATTTCACCAAAAAAAATTAATAAAAAGGTGGTATCAACGATATCATAGGGTTTCAATGACTTTCAAAATGTCATACTTGCTGTTTATTATGATTTTGACGGCCTAATAATTTCATTACCAAAATTAAGTTCTTTATGAACCGTTGAAGAAAAGTGGCCCCAGATCTATGTCTCAATGCTAATGAGTCTGAAGCTGAGTCAGCTTATATTACCATTTGCCAGAGGCAGACGTATTGATGAGATAGGCTTGGAGTCCACACCATGTTACACCCCATGGGTGCAGTCTTTTACTTACCTCAGCATAGACACTAAGTACAAGGCACCTCAGATTTAATGTCTCATGCGATCAACATCCAGCTGGGATGTAGCTCACGCATGCAGAGTGCCTGGGCCTGGGATTTTGAACACAGGACCCATTTAGCAGAGCTGGCCAATGGCAGATGCCTCAACCATTATGCCACCCAGCTGCTAAAGAATGCGGGATGGTCACTGCAGGTCCCTTAACAAATGCTTATCTGCTATAAGAGTTAATTGGATTCAAGTGGATCACTTTCGATGGGGCACGTTCCCCAAGTCTTGATGCACAGCAATTCTACAGTGATATTATAAAGACAAGCACTGAAATAATGTTATTTCGTTTCTGTATTGACTGGACAATCAATAACTCTAGGAAAAACCAAACCGATTTTGATATATCCAACAACTTGGGCCTTGTATTTCTCACAGGACTTTAGACTGACATTCAGCGTCCCTGGTGGATGTGCTGGAATGAGAACCTACGTTAAGCCTGAACTGTGTTTCTTCTCCACATCGTGGCGTGATGATCGCACAGTGCCATCTGGTGCCGCTGCTGCGACTTAAGCCCATGTGGATGGCAAGTAGATGGGAGATATCCACAGATCTCCTATTAGCATGTTCTGTGGACATTTACGTCCAAATCGAACCCTAATGTAGGGCAGAAAGAGCAGAGACGCACGATTCAAGCTGTGCCTGTGGTATTCGCTCTCCTGTCATGTCCCCTGCAGTATTGCCCATTGCAGCTAGGGAGTCACCTACAGGCCTTTTCACCAGATGTGTCATTAAATTGACCTTCATGATGTGAATGCTGCATTTGGTTATTTTACTTTTGATGTGAATGCTATGTTTATTTATTACTTTTGATGTGAATGATGTGTTTATTTATTACTTTTGATGTGAATGATGCTACAGATAAAGCTGTATTGGTCCATGATAACCCTCTTGCTTATTTGTGAAGTTAATTGGATCTGAGAGTGCAGCAAGTTCCTTGGATTGTAAATGCCAGTCACAGGCTCCATAACTCTATTTGCATTCGTTCTGATGGGGCTAGATGGTCTTTCATTGTCTTCCATTGTCTTACAGTCTCCAGAAGACACTGTCTATAGTCTGGACTGAAAAATATTCCGCTGGGCCTTACCCAAGGCATCAATAGTGTAATGTCAGAGAATGCCGGCTAAGCTGGAGGACAGGATTGGATAGTCTGGTGCTCCATTAATTGCAGAGACTCTTGAGTCTCTCTCCATATTGCTGAATGGACAAGGAGTATGTACATAAAATCTGTGAGTGCTATTTGAGATTTGTCACGGGAAGTTGCACGAATCTGGAGGGGCATAAACATTGTGATCGATTCACTAGTGTGATCTCTTCGCAGATCCGACCACCACATTGTGTCCAAGTGGACTGGCCCATTCAGTAGCAGAGTATCTATGATGGAAGGGTCAATTTACTGGCTAAAGGGGAGTCAGGTTGTGGGCCTTGTTGGCGACGACGAAGAGGGGACCAACGCTAAGATGGCCTGTGCTGCTACGGTGACTGTCATCAAACCATTTCTGGCTGCAGCCGCAGCAGCAGCATCAGCAGCAACTCCAGCAGCAGCAGCAGTAGCGGCAGCGCAAGCAGCAACTTAACATCAGCTGCTGTAGCTGAGCTCTTGTCACGCTCATGGCGCTCGCCAATAACATGTTTCACTCTCAGGAGTTCAGTTGCATTAGCTCACGGATGGTACTTTAACCGGAGTTACGATTAATAGCCCAAGAGCGAGCAGCGGTCTATGGTAGAACTGAAGGAAACACCGAAAGATGGATGGACGGTGTGGTTGAAATGGGATGTATAATAAATGCGACACCAGATTGAGTCAACTGATGCTGAATCCAACTAGTGGCTGCAGAGAGGCGAGTCTGCCCATGGCAGCATCGGAGGCTGACTAGTGATGTGAGCATGAGTGCCTGACCATGCATGCCAGTGGCAAGGTGATGACAGGAGATGATGATGACATCTACATACAACGCGGTTGTCGACTGTCACCCGAGGGCCAGAACGTCTACAGCACAGCTGGTGATGACGCCATGTCGGTCGAAGAGATGCGTTTATACAAGGGCTCTTCTTTAACCCGCGGTGATTACAAATACAGGCGAAGCGTGTCTCCTGACCCTCGTGATAGCTTGTCCCGTAATGAGGAAAACAAGACCATTCGCAGCATGAGGACCGACCAAGAACCCCACAATGTTAAAAGTGAAGAAAAGAAATTGCACAAATCGCACAGAGGCCAAAGTCTTTCGCCTGAGAAACATTTGCGTAGATCGCAGGCACTGGATGTAGATGGTAATGAACTGAAGGTACGGAGGTCCAGTCGTAAACGCAGTACCTCCAAGAGCCCCACCTCTAAGTCTTTTCCCCATGATGCTCAATTACCCAGCAACTATGACGGGTCATACCAGCAAAGGTCTCACAGTAAAAGCTCTACCCCTTCTAAAAGTCACCAAGATGACACCAAGGTGGCCATTGACAGATATAAAAGTAGCTCCCGAAGTGCAGCTCTTAGAGAATCTCAGAAAGTCAACCAGCCAGTGGAGGATGGGTCAAGTTATAGCAGTAGGTGTAAGAGCCCTACACTGAAAAAACATTCATCTCATAGTGGAGTGGAAATCAGCAGGTCGAGATCACCCAGCAGGAAGCACAATGCTCGCTTGGAAAGGACCAAATACAGCGAGCATGACGATGACCCAAAGCTGGAGGACTCGCGTAAGTCGTATGCCAGAGGTAGCAAAAGCTCACGGTCGAGGTCATACGAGCAGAAACATTCTCAGGAAGTGGAGAGCTCTCGATCTCATAGGGCGCCATCATCTGGAAGGTCCAAATCAGAGGAGGTCAGCGAGCTGAAGCAGCAGCACTATCGGAGCAGCAAACTGCAGAGGCAGGATGAATATTATCACGGCGACCCACAAGACAGCCTGCAGGGGAGCCTGCAGGTCAGCCCTGATATGGCTAAGCAGAGACGCCACAGTTCCATAGAGCCCTCAAGCAAACGTGATAAAGTCCCTGTTGACCATGCTAGAGGTTACGATGCTCCACAAATCTATGTCAGTAACAAACAGCGATCGAGAAAAGGAAGTACTGAAAGCAGTAGATCATTGGACGATCAGTGCATGCACTTGCACTCACCTGGAATGCATAGAAAAAACAGTGTAGATCCGCACACGAGGCGCGAACTAACTGTGGATGATGGATATAAACATCAAAGGAAACACAGCACCGACTTATCCCGCTCAGCATATGACTCTAGCACTTTGCAGGTGCAGGAAAATCGCCTGTACAGGACTAATAGTGCCGAGGTGTCAAGGTCATCAAAAAGTGATGACAGCAGGTCGCTCCCTGCCTCACAAAGACATAAACTACAGGTTGACCAGGCTCCCATTTACCGCAGCTCCAGCACTAGAACAATGTCTCGCTCACAGACAGAAGAGGTGCGCGACAGCTCCTCTGATCTGTTGCAAGTCAATCACACTCCCCAGAGGAGGCGCAGTTTCCAAGGTGAAAGGGGGTCCAGGTCAAGGTCACCCAGCTTAAGGGATGACGACTCTTACCAGCAAAATAGGCAAGAGGATGTTCGCCATTTGCCTCCACTCGAAAAGCCTCCTAGTAACGAGATCTCAAAACCTGCTTACCGGATCAGTGACTATAATGAACAAGGTCATCACCACCCGCCGATTAATCGACGTAAATCGGACGAAGCTCATCGTATTGCTGTTCCAAATCGGGAAGAGGATATCCCTAGACATTTAGACGCTATCCAAGTTCCGGACCGACCTCGGCGGAATAGCTTCCGCGAAGAGAGATCACAGACCACTAGTATTCGAGGGAATGAAATGCAGAGGTCATTTCAAGGGCAATTGGAACCACAGGCCCGCTCCAGGTCGCCCAGCCTGCGTGATGACAATACTATTAGTGTTTTTATTGCTGATCAGGGCCGGATGATAGAGGACAATTATGCTGTACCTAAGTACGAAGATGAGAGACCACGCATAGAGCATCTGGGGGTGAACAATTTGGATGGACCACATTTGCTTCGGAAGAGCAGCATCCATGTCGAGGACCCCCGGTGAGTGAGGAGGACTCAGTTTCATTGATTTTATTTATCAGGGATAGGAGTTGGTGCTTACAAATGCCTTGTTCTCCTTCCCCTACACATACAACCTCCCAGGCACCATCTGTTTGAGAAAGACTTAAATGTGGCTGATTTGAATTTACTTCCTTTTGTTAATTCCTGATTATGATGGGTGGAGAATATGTGTGAGCGCCAGGGCTTTCATGTCAGGTTTCTCCATTGATTTTCTAGGTCCATGATCAAGCAAAGCATTATCATAGTGCCCTGTGATTAGCCGCCCCTCAATATCCCTATTTCCTGAAGAGTGACTGTAGTAATTGAAGCCTTCTTTCACTGTTAGTAGAATCAAACCAACAGACTAAAATACCATTGGCTCCTGAGGCATGTTTCCTTATTAGGCAGACATTACCAGTCGCAAATTAAATTAAACCAGCTACAGGGAAAAAGGACAAGAAAACTGCTTCTTTTGGAACATTTTTCTAGCGTCTAATTTACTGCTCATATACGCAGATGTCATATTTCTAGACAGTTCATCAATTTCATTCACTGGTGAGCAAAACAAAAGAGGACATTTTATGGGACACCAACGTTGCCTTGGGGTTTTCTGGGACAGAATGATGGAGTCACAAACCCCTGAACTGTGGCAATTTGACCCCCAGTGGTGTAATCAGTGACCTGGGCTGAAATCGATCGAATCATCTTGTCCAACATTTTTTACATTAGCCTGTGATTTAGTTAGCTAGTTGATTGTCATGTGAACAGTGTATCATACAATGAACGAACCAGAGTGAATGTGCATAAAGCAGCATTATTTGAGTTAAAAGGCATTTGGGAAATCGCAAGTGGCCAGTCTGATCCATGAGCAGGTATATGGTCAAAATGCACACATCCCGACTGGTACGAGAGCGATAGTGACTTTTACTTGACCCGAGGGAGTGATAATAGTCTCCTGGAGTGCTACCCATGGGGTCTCACTAGTTGCTTTCTATAGGCTCTGCATACAACATTCAGAAGTCTACAGACTTCCAGACTGGTTTGCTGTGCTATACAGCAACACTCGATTAATTTCAGGGTTCCATTCTGGCTCTAGGGAATCTAAGCATGGGTCTAGTTTATGTGATCATTTTGTGTGAAAAGCAGCAGATTCACCTGTTGCAGATACACTAAAAACTTGAACTTGCATGACAACGAACTTGCCACCCATGGGGAAAGTAGTTACAAAAGAGGCCTGAGGCCCCCACAAGACAACGCATAACTGGGTCATTCTGCCTCCCATGCAACCGAGATTTCTTTAGTTCAGGTCTTTATAGCTAATTTCACAGACTTTGGAAACTAAACTCCAGGACTGCCATATGTAGGTTAAAGCAATCCCTCAGGCAATGCAAGCTCTGGTCATTCGCATGACGTCCTCTGTATTTCAGTTTTCAAGTCTATGAGTTTACCTGTTATGGGTAGTAAGCAATTAGTCACCACTGGCACACTGATTTGGATGTGAATCCTTCTGAGCTCGAGGCATTGTCATTCTATGAACACCACGTAAAATCACTGACCATTATGGCTGCCATATGGATAAGTGGTCAAGATTCACATCCTAAAACCCTCTGGCGAGTTATTAGTTAATGTTAACCACTAGGCTGAGCCCGACCAGTATATGCAGAAAAACAAAACCTGCTTCTTGGATTGTGGATATCCTTAAGAGCAAATTAGAAGTAATTGTAGCATGTGGTGTGAATTCAGGTAGCTTTAGGTTTCCCCAAACACATGGGCTTTTTCTCAGGCGCACGCCATCTCTCAAATATATAGCGTTTCAACTCCAGTTGGTCCCAACATCTGATGCTCATTGATGTTTTGTTGAAATTTGCTAGGAAACAGGGAAATGGCACAGTGCAAAAATATGGCTAATGTGTCAGCTGTGATGTTGAATTGTTGATAGCGTACACTCGGGTAGGAAACTCCAAAAAGGACGTCATATGAATCCTGGTCTCTAATTGGTTGAGGGACTGCCTTAGCCAATATTCCTGATCGATTCAAAACGACGTCCTGTCGAGTTAAGTTTCAAAATCGATATCTGCTGTAAACTTAGACCGAAACATTGTTGTTGATTGCAAACAGCCAATAGACTTTCGTCGCGAGGCAGTTTGTCAGACTACTTTAAAAAGGAGGCAATAACGAGCCTACCTACAAAGCAGATCTAAAGTTTTCTGATTTTCACACTCTCCCATGCATCATGCAGAGCAACTTAATAATGCCAAACTATTGTAATATATGGTGCTGTTCCTTTCTTATGATGTTATGAATCTCATTTGTTAATTTTTAAAGCAGAGCAAATGGTTTATGGGATGCTTTACACGACTGTCCTAAGGAAACGTTAAACAATAGGGTTTTGCAAGAAAACTAGAAATGGCTTTTTATGTCACCAGAAATGGTTTTTTTATCACACTAGAAACTGAAATGGGTCTTCATTTCAGATATTCATTTTACTTATGAAAGTTGACCAATGGTCATCTACTGAATGCATGCCACTCACTTTAAATTGGTTCATAAATCAAAATACGATATCTCTATAAAGGTATCTCATCTCCGAAAGAAACGAAATGAATAAAGAGCTCATGTTCTCGTATGAAATATCAGCCTTACCATCATGGGATAATTTTCATAAAAGCAAATAGGTGTTAACAATGCAACATTAGTCTTTCAAAGTGCTTCTGCCACGTCACATTGGTTGTTATTGTTAGTAAACTTAGGCAGTGAAAGACTATTGAATATCACCAGCCAACCTTGACTGTTTATAAAACACAGTAATCAACATTATAGGATAATACCTCTGTTGGTCAAAACTCTCGACTGGTTGAGCAAACTGAATAGCCTTTGGACAGTTATTTCAGAAAACAAAGCATTGATCTACGTCACATGAGCACTTTATTTAGTTTTTTTTTTTCAGCGCTTGCCCGACTCACCGTTTAACCACTAATATGCTAGGCACTCTAAGCTGACGGCCTATCACTGTATCAACTAAACATGGTTTGAATATTTTAAAAGTAACATTACACCTGAAAAGTATAGTAAAAAGCACACGTTATGACAACCAATATGTAAGGGATGGGGGCCTGGCTCAGTGGTAGCGCACTGGGCTTCCAACCACTGGGTCCCGGGTTCAATTCCCAGTTGAGCCTAAGTTGGATGGCTGTTTCATCCATCATCTCATTGCCATGGTCCTTGCCTGTCCTAATGAGCCCATCAGGTGCAGAAATACAGGACATAAAGAGTCCAAACCCACCCACCAGCACAACCAACATGTAAATGTATATAATGTAAAGCTGCCTACATTAACTGCATCCTTAAGTATCTAACCAACTTAAGTAGGCTACTGCTTGTCTGCCCGAACCAAACAAGGAAGACCTTAAGTCAATTTAGCCAAGTACATGTAATTACAGCAAAGAGGTTGGCTGAATTCCAGCCATCTGTGTCTGGCCAGGCTGCCTCCGTCAGCGGAATTGCTCTGGTTTGACCCGAAGCTATAACGTGTACATGGGCAATTGGAATTGATTTGTTTTTACTGAGATGCATCACTATAATCCAAGAAAAAACATCTTTCCCCCACCAAAACCAATCACAGAAATCCACAGATCAATGTAATGGCATGCCCCCTATGCGGGACCACACCCAAAAGCAAAACCTTGTAAATTGGTGTATGTAGACCCTATATATTGAGGAGAATTACAATAAATTGATTAATAAGAATAATGACTAAGAGAAAGTAATATGGCATATTTATGATATAGTTTTGAACGATTTCATTACCAGAGTATCTGAATTTTATGTATTAGCTGTCATGTCATCTTCCATTCTTGTTAAATCTGTAGGTAACCACATAAATTGTAACAACATCATGCATGTATGTTTATGCACAGGCCTTATGTTATGTTGAACATATCTCTTGATTTTCAATCCCTAGCAGGTTACATTATTTCCGTTCTCCACCTTTGACATTATGCCATATTCCATCTTGCTCTGAAATGAGCTATGGACAGGAAGGAACTCATACAAAATACAGAAAGGCCAGCCCGTGGACATACCTTTCTACCTAAAAATATGCATATTTCAGCATTTGTAGCCATATAGTTGTAATAAAGACATAAGATAAGATGAGATAAGATAAGATGAGATGAGATGAGACCCAGATAGCATTCCAAATCGTTTCAACATCGGTGCGATGTCGGCGATGTCTAAGCGATGTTGCACCGACTGCGGCCGATATAGAAACGACACTGGCTCAATTTGGAATGCTATCTGGGGATGAAATGAGATTAGATGAGATGAGATAAGATATAATATATTTTCATTTAAAATCGTATGTAAAACCAAATATCACGAGGAAAAATGTCGAATTGGTCAACTGCAATAAAGCACAATATGAGATGAAATATGCAAAGATGAGGGGAGAAGGAGCCCATAAAAGTCTCAGATTAATATCTCATAAAACCAAGTACAGTGAAGTAGGCAAAAATTCAGTGTCGCATTATCAAGATAAATATCAAAATATAATGCTACAAAATTACATTTGTATATGTTACACAACTGGGATATTTGATAATAATACCTCATTACCGTAGTGATTTCACAACAGGTATGATTCTTAGACGAATTTGTGCATATTTTGCAATATATGCCGTGTATATTACAGCCAAGTAAAACGAAGTGCAGTCTACTAGTTCAGTTCACTTCGCAAGTCTGCTTGCAATATCACAAATGCTTTGAATTACTGGTCATCCACGTGTTTGTTATTACTATTTGCAAACATTATAGTTTGCAATGCGAGGCCTGATCAGGTTGGGCAGATATCACAAGAAAGTGAGCACTGGCTAGTGACTTTTCAACACTCTACTATGTAGTCGAGAACTGACCAACGGCAAAACAGAATGAGCATTGGGCATATAATGTGAATTATCAATCAATGTTTAGCTTTGAATACGGCCCAATAGATTTGAAAATAATTTGTATTCAAACAGTTATTCCAACCGCTGGGTCCCGGGTTCGATTCCCGGTCGAGCCTAAGTTGGATGGCTGTTTCCTCCTTCGTCTCATTGCCATGGTCTCTGCCTGTCCTAATTAGCCCAACTGGTTCAGAAATACACGACGTAAAGCCCTAATCACACACACACTATTCAAACAGTTAAACTTATCAATTTCATTGAATGAAACCAATGCGAAGTTTCATTCCGATATTAGCCTACTCTTCTTTTCTTTGATGCTCTTTTCAAAACAATATATACATAATAAATATTCAGATTTACTCCAATAAAATATCATCATATGACCATGGTATATCATCAGTCTCTAAGAAGGTTTTAAAGCAGTATTAATTACATGTAGCTTGCATCCTTATTGACAAGTGATTTGTGTCATTCTCACTCGGAGAAACATTGACAGAAGGATGTAAACCTCATGAAATGCCAACATACTACGAAGTGCATACATATTAAGTTATTCGAATTCTACTTGACTCGAATGATTCACAATCAAGTTGTCTGTTTACTTTGTCATTATTTCTGGAGGAAATACAAAAATTAATTTTGAAAAACTGCAGTTTATGTAAAAATCATTTGACTCGCTGACTTTTATCTGTGGGGGGCAGTGAGGTTCCTATCTAGCCTTTCCAAAAGAGGGCAAGCAGTACAATTAATGATCTGGCCACTGCTGATATAGTTCAGTGATCAGATATCAGCCTGTGACAGAAAGTGACTCATCTGAGGCCTATTGTCATCACATGAGTCATCTGATACACTGGTTAGGCGAGGTTGTAGCCCCCTTTAAATCTAAAATTATCAGTCAATCCCCTCTACCCTTCATGTTGAGGACTATGCCCAGACAACAATTTTGTAAAATTTTATAAATGTCAGTGAATGTCTAGGTATATGCAGATTGCACTTGAAAATTATATGAAGACTTCCATGTAATTTCAATTGCTTGAGCCAACTCATTGACAATGCAAATAAATAGATGTTTTATGATAGAAATATCACAAGAATATGGTGATGTACAGAACTGGACTAATTTGGCTTCATTTGTGGATTAATAGTTTCAGAAATGGACATTTTTGCAAAAACAAAATAATTTGAATCAGGCACATTTTCTTTGAGACCTCTAAATTTTCATTGGTCACTAATGATTCTTTTTTAACCAATTTTCATCTGCAGAAGTAACCTACCAAGGTACTCACAGTCTTAGCTCTTATTGTCTTACACAAAGCACTGTAATGCTAAATTATGAATTTGATGAAATTGCAACACTCTCAATCACCTGCATGTCAGTAATTTGCAAAATCGAATTATGTGGAAAGTGGAAAACTATCTAAATCTAATTATCATTTGAACGTCATCTAAAGTAGGGAATTTGAACCAGAGCTATAAATATATTATGTGCAAATGCATTGTCATATAAACACTGCAAAAAAAAAATTTAAATTAAAAACTATAGCGAACAGCTGCGCCCACTGGCAGGCAGATTTGATGAAATGATTGGTTTTATGTTGCCACCGAATAGAAGAATTTGAATTGAAATCAAGAAAATTAAAAAAAGATCATCTCTAAGATGGAATCAGACATTTTAAAAGGAACATAGGGGAGGTGTAAAATCAATGCAAGTGTTTGAAGCACTTTACACAAGTTGACTTAGCAGGTTTTGATGAGTTTCTTTAGTACAACATGTGGATGGAGACTCTCCATATTGATTTAAAAATTAGTTAACAACATTCTCCAATGGAGAGTGCTGTTATAAACTCATTTTTAAATCAATATTGTCTTTTCAGAATAACAGGTACTAAACACCTCAACAAAAGTAAGTTCCCCCTAAAATATGTGCTTATATTTTCTAATCCACCCATTCAATTCCAGTGAAATCCACAGGGTACCCTCAGTACGATGATAGGAACAAGCAGTAAATAGGATTATGCAATCATCAAGTGCTTAAGTGAGCCAGCTCTGAAGCTCTGAAGTCAAAAGTTACCCATTTAATGAACTCCAAAAGGCAATACACACAGGTTGTTATCCCCACTGGTTTAATTACTGTTAGGCACACAAACAATTAGTGCTTTAATGATACACCTGATTGACATTTGATTTCACAGGCATTGTTGGCCACCTATTGTCGTACTGAGGGAACCCTGTGGATTTCACTGGAATTGAATGGGTGGATTAGAAAATATAAGCACATATTTTAGGGGGAACTTACTTTTGTTGAGGTGTTTATTTCAGTCATCAGATAGTTACAGATATATGTTTGTCATTCATAGTAGCAAACTCACCAGTTTTGAAATTTGAGACAAAGCATACATAATTCAAAATCCTGACGTCGAGGCCTGCTTAAATTAGTCCAGATAAAGGCTTTCGTTTCTGGTTTGTAAACTAAGGAAAGTATTCAGTTAACACAAACAATATCTTAAGTTATTTTTCAGTTATGTTTTGAATTTAGTCCTGGAGAAGTTCATTATAACAAAGGAAACACTTGTCTTTTAAAAGTTAAATTCAACCGTTGCGACAGAATTTTGTTAAGTTTCTTATATCGAGTGATTACGGTATTATTACTTAGGCTTAACTGAACCTGTCCAGAAATGTGACCACAGCTGCTTGCTGAGTTGAAAAGTCGGTTCGTTGAGTTAATAAAGAAGACCGTATTCAATCATGGTAGTCCTTCTGGTGGCTGCATGATACAATTGGAGGAGCAGCAGTGAGGCAAGAGCCTCTGCTGTGACGCTAATGATGAATGAATGTAGCCAGCTGAATCATCCAATTCCCTTTTTTTTTCTTCCTTTTTATTGTGTGTTGATAACCGTTATTGATCATTCCAGGAACTGACATCCATTGTTGCTTTCAGTATTAAGGACTTTTCAGTTGAAATTCACAAGAATTATGGCTGTTTAAACTGTATGGGAAAGGTTCATTTGCACGATGAATTGTTACTGATATCAAATTTGATATTGGTAATAACGGAACTTATTCTCCTCATTTATCATCTACCTAATGTTACAGAAAATGTTACTTGTAATCTCTTCAATACTATTTGGTTGTGAGCACACCTGTAATTTTTATGTTGCAATATTGCAGCTAAATTACAGAGTGTGAGGGCAGAGATATGAATTTTACACCATTGCAACTAAGCAATTGAAGCCCAGATAATAAAATACAAGGCTGAGTCAGTTACTTGCAGTGTTTTGATACACTCTTAGAAATAAAGTACACACAATGAGGTTTTTTTTAGAGCACCTTGGGTGCTGTGGAATACCCCACAGGTTCTTCATGTATGTTGAAGTTTTTTGTCGCCAAAAATCCCTAAAGAACTGCCTCAGAGGTATTTCAGTTTTGAAAGTTCTTCAGAGGGGTTAAGCTCAAGGTGGCAGCTGGGTGGTCTAGTGGTAAGACGCTCCCCTGCTCCTCTGAAGGACCTGAGTTCAATCCCAGGCCCGGGCACCTTTCCTGAGCAACATCCCAGCTGGATGTCGTTCGGATTAGACGTTAAATTGGCAGTCCCTTGTACTTAGTGTCTATACTGAGGCAAGTAAAAGATCCCACCCAGATGTCTCTGTTGTGCTACCAGTTTTAATAATAATCACAGCAAATGAAACCTGTTGAAATGTATAGGCCTATGTCAACAAAACGAATAGCATTGGCAACCAGATTCAAGCCCTGATGTAAGTATGCTCAGAAACCCACTGAACATCAGTTAAGAATATCAGCAACATCCACAATGATCGTTAAACTAATCTGATGTTTGTCACATGATCCAGAATTTCTGATCCAGTGAAGGTTATGTGGGCATGAACATTACAAAAGGCAGTATATGTTGGGGGTAGAATGAGACTGATGAGAACCAAAACACTTAAATCCCCTCCTCCCTTGGACATTTTCGAATCACATAACATAACATTTCCATGGACCCATAAATCCAAAAGTGGAAACCACTGAGAGGTTGAGAGGTGCACCTTACCCCAGCCTTAGTTTCATTAAAATGCATCTATTATCTATGTGGTTGACAATAATGATGAAACAAGGAGGTTCGGTTACCTTGGTGACCATATTAATCTAAATACGTACCAAAGGTTCCCCCAAAAGTCTGAAAACTTGATGATAAGGCATCACTGGAAAGTCCATAATGTTGTCTTCCAGAACCATGACAGAAAACGGGTGATCAAAATTGTTTAACAACATGTTACTAATAGGTCCTTGGTCCTCCGAAGACGGAATGCTTGGTAAGTGTTTCCAAGTGGTGAAGAGAGGCAGAATATAAATATAAATGGGATGGTATTGTTCTCCTAATTTCATCATGCAATTAGTTGCCATGGAAACAGTTATCACTGCTAGTGACAATATTCATGCATTACCAGTTACATCTATCTATCTATCTGTCTATCTATCTGTCTGTCTGTCTATCTGTTTATCTATCTATCTATTGTAACTATTTACCTATATGTCTATCTATCTGTCTGCCTGTATATCTGTCTATCTATCTATCTATCTATCTATCTATCTATCTATCTATCACACAGTGGCTTTAATTTTGTTGCAATGTTTTGAATTTTGTTGCACCAGGGGTGATCATGCCCACCCAAGCGTTCACTGGTCATAACAATTAACTGACTGGCTGTAACTGAGACGAAATAAATTAAGTCCATTTCTTTGTATGAGCTTCACTAGCGACCACTTAAGCATGGTAAATTGTGACATCACCAGAAAAATTCGTCAAGTGACTGATTACACTACATTGCAGTCCAATGTAAATAGAAACGAATCATGGATGAATATCATAGCAACTTTCGACACAAATCACCAAAATACCAATGCGATAAACTACATATTGATGGATTGGCCACGCGTAAAACCCAGTGAAAGTATAGCTTGATGGTATTATGAATGTACGTTGAAATAAAACAAACTTCAAGGCAAATGTAGAGGGGGGTAGTGGTGCTCAGATTTTCAAAATTTGTTTTTTTCAGGGAATCTAACATTTTGAGCTGGTATAGAGTTGCAATCATGGAGGACATTTCCAGGATGATTGAAAATCTCAATTTTGATTTTGAAATATATTTTCGCAATACACCCATCAATAACTAGTAAATTTAGATACCCGATGTTGGTACTCATTTCGTAGCTCATTAAAAGATAAATCTAATGATGGTATCAGTTTTATAATATTTGTCACTGTCACCAATTTCTTGGTTCCCCTTTCATGGCAGCCCAAATGGCATAATTTGGGGGGGGGGGGAAGGCAGTTATGTCAAGCTCCCCCTCCCTACCCATGGCTGAGTCCTTGCCAACTTCTGTGGGAATCCAGGGTTCGACAATCTGTTTTGTGCTCTGTAAGCTCAGCACTAGATCAGTGGCAAGCTGGCTGTGTTCAGGTGTTCACTGAGCGATGTATTAAAGTGGGAGTAGGGTAAGTGATTGAGTGTTCACAGGCTTTGTAGAGATTGAGAACTTGCTAATGCTGCCTAAATACATTAATGGCTAATCACAAGCACAACTACTCTGAGCACATTTTCAGCTTACAGTATCCAGGCTTTACGGCCTTACTGGGGAGAGTGTAAACTGCGGCTGGAAGGGCCAGCAATCTGTCCGTGAATGGATTTGTCATTCTGTGTCACTGTTGTATATCTGCCCAATAAGGCTATAGCTTCAGCAGCTTGTGCTGGGTTGGCCTAGATATGAAGAAGGCCTGATGTTTAGACACCACTGTTTTCTTATTACCAGAGTGAGGTGAAGCAGATTCGGTGAGATGGTGGGACTATTGATTTTTCGCCTGCATCCCCCCGCTGCTGCAGGCAGCAGCAGCAGAAGCTGCCCAAGCCGCTGTTGTAGTCTGGTAATGAACACCATGCATTGAACAAGATCACACAAACGGGTCAACATGAAACAGTCTAATGTATGTGTGTGTTGAAATTCTATCTCTTCGGAGGTTTAGTTGTATCCCGGCCTCTTTGTGGTGATCTCACATTGCACCCGAAAGCAACACTCAGAAGAACAAGCGCCAAGGGGGAAACATGACAGGGGATAAGTATCTATATCAGTCAATTACTGCATGGAAAACGACAAGGCGTATCCATCAATTCCATAACGAGGCTGTGAATTCAACCCATGGGTTTTACACTTTTGAACCCTCTAATAAATTACCCTTTTAAGTGTAAACAAAATCCTGAATAGAATATAGAATAAAATTCTTAATATGGATATCAAAAGGGAATTGGCAGTCAAAGTTTAGACCCTGAAGACGCAAAACAAAATTTGTCAATTTAAAAATATTTACAACATGAACATATCACATGTATTTATTTTTCTAATAAAAAATCATTTCAAATTTCAAAAAACTTTGGCCAAGTCAATATGAATGGCATGCCAGTCGAGCAGGAGTTAAAGAACAAACACTCCATTACGTAATCTTAGGTCACCTATTTGTTTCTTTATTGATAAAACATCTCTACCATATCCATATTTTGAGAATTATGGTTCTGTTTGATACTGCGACAGACGCTATATAAGAAATATAGCTATTTGTTACAGTCGTGTGCAACTTTTTAAAAAGCTAGTGCTGTCAATCTGTACAAGGGTCATTCTATCGAAAAAGTTATTTTTTTTTGGTGGCATGATATGATTCAACCGAACATATGAATATCATTCAATTTTTTATCTTTGGGATTACATAAAGCAACAGTTATAGTTGTTAGAAAAAATTATATTTTGCCATTTTTTTCATTACCATAACAGGCAAAAAATCATGTGAAACATAACAAAATCACGATAAAATTGTTTGTAGTTGATCCTAATAATAAGTTTAAAGTCACTAACGAACCTCAAAATTACCTTTTATTTCAAATCCTAATCAGTAAGAACAAACAATACAGTTTTGTGACAATTCTTATTTCACAAAGATTTACTTTCATGTGACATTTTTATTTTGCTCTGTAGATGACTTATATATGATTGGAAAGACACATGTTAAGTGCATTTAGGATCATTATAAAGATTTTTTTTTGTGGTTAAGTTGATAAGTATGAAAGATTTGCGCCAAATTTGTCATGGTAATGTTATTGCGTTTTGGTAATGACAGCAAAATTTATCTGCCAAGATTCAATAAAAAAGATTACAGCTGGTTCCGTTTATGCCAAATATACAGTCATTTTAACGTGCATATGACAAGTCATCACTGCAAAAGCAGCTCATTACCGAAATGAATGTAAGAAAATGTTATGGTAATGACGCGTTATGGTAATGACATTTTGGTCTGTTTAGTTGTTGTAAGGGGCATTAAATATGTGCAATTATGGATGCAGCAGATTAGCGAGCTGTGATGAAACCTTTTCAGGGCCCTTCACATTGTAATCTTGGCTAAGTGGCAAAGTCAGCTGTTAGTTAACCGTTAGGTAATAACACCTAAAAAATGTACACATAATAAAGTATTTAAGGATATAGAATCACACTTGTATGATATCTTAGTGGCCATGCAGCAAACACAAGTCAAGCCACGTTCACAATGCGTCTCCGTATGCGTATACGTGTACGACGATCGTGTACGACAAAACCAACGGACGTCAAACGCACTGTGTGGCGTTTACATTCGTCCGTGTAACGTACCCGTTTATTTGTTAGATTCCAAGATGTCTGGGACCCTACTTACTGCAAGGCCTGCAGGACGATGATAAAGATACAGCACTGGTAGTTGCATTATTGTAATTCGGCGCAAATGCGCTATTAGCAATTAGAAATTAGTGATTTACTACATGCTATCTGTAATTATAAAACACTTGTAATCAGCCTGGATAAAGTCCTAATTGCTATTGCAGAGTTGTTTCATCTGATTCACTACATGCTATCTGTTATCAAAAACTTCAAATACAGATTATCTTTTATTGATTTCTTTGCTCATCTTGTCATATTTTACATTATTTTTAAATACAGATTAACGTTGCAAAGGGGGATTCCCATCCGCCGGCAATCCGTCAAACATTTCTATCGCTCACTGATCCGATGATTAAAGTGACGTACGTGTCGCCGCATTCGCACACGCATACTGATGCGGACTAATGTGAATGGTAAATTAAAATTGCACTGTTTCCGAATTTATCGTACACGTATACGCATACGGAGACGCATCATTGTGAACGTGGCTTCAGACTGCTATGACGCAGTTCAGAAAAACACATGCTTTTTTATTTATGCGTGCCACTCCAGTGGAAAATGGCGAGAACAAATGGTAGGATATTATGGGAATGACTTCAAAGTATGGGACGGACCTTTGATCATATTATGTGTAAAAATATTTCGGCTATAATTTCCACAACCACTCTATTTGTGAGAACTACATGGCCAAACGTGCCACGTGCGTTTTCCATGAGAAGGATAAATGCATGGAAAACGTACTAGTTCTGTGCCAAAATTTGATTTTGCACATTTTAAGACATGTTAAAAAAGTTTGTATGGCTGAACCTCAGTGGTGGGACACTTAAAGCTGTCAGAGCGTTAATGAGATACCTAAAAAAAGTAGTAAAGTACATAGATAGACAATGCTGTGTCATATCATATTAATGGCTGTGTCTTCTAGAGTAATTACAATGTGTGAAAGGAAAAAAGCCACAGATGGATGCTGTCTTCGCTAATTAAGTCACCGGACAAAAAAAAAAAAGGACTTTTTCTATAGAATGGCCCACATAAGGGAAATACATTTAGTTTTCTGTAATTTCATAGAAGTTTTTCATATGTCATTACTCCCAAATATTTTCAGACACATTGTTTATCTTGGAAGTTTTTACCTCGCTATAAGATATTCACTTCATCAGCATTGATACAATTTTACAAATATATATCAGACGTATTATTTGTATTTATTCCAATATCATATTCCAATATCATATTCCAATATCATAGACCTTAAATAAAGGAAAGCAATGGTCGAAGAACCGGACCTTGTAGCACACCAGATCATTTCTGTATTTTGATTCACGGTAATTGAATTCTATCAGACAAGTAACTATACAGATCGAACCACCTATACAAGGGGATCCTCTTATTCCATCGTGATACATTTTATTCTTCAATATTCTGTTACCCACTGTACCAAAAGATTTCTTTGTGTCCAGACATACCAACTGCACTGTCATCTGTACCAGTTGTTCTAACGATCTCTGTGATCTTCAAACTGGAATGTTTATTTCCAAGTCCACAATGAAGCTGATACGAGACAACATTCATCTTAGCAGAATTTCAGCGGATAATGGCAATCTACCAATTAAAACGTGTCTCTCGGAGACAATGAAATTCTCCTCAGCATACACATCTCCACATCTCTGGAATGAATTGTCGGCCAATGTCAAAACTGCTGACACATCAGACAAATCTGAAGCACTCTTGAAAGCTCGTCTTTTTAAACAATGCTTTGAAATGTAAAAATTTTTTGGCACACATCACGTGGAAAAGAGAGCTATGAAAATGGCATGGTAACAGTATATTTATCCAAGAAACTGCACAGTTTTTGTGCATAGGTCTTTCCAATACTCCACCAACACAATTTACTAAATATGTGCAAGTAATACACGAGCAATTTTAGCATAATGAGAAACGTTTTATTTCAAAACTCATGTTAAATATGTTGATTAATGGCGTGTTTTGAATTGAAATGTCTTACAGGAATATGACCATCACATTTTTCAGTTAATGGTTAATGGCGCTACAATTGTATAAATGCAGTCCAATTAAGTTCACTCAAAAAATTCTGAAAATGTTATCTCTCCTAGGTAATATTTATGATAATTATTTTCTCACAGTAGTGAAATCAGTCTCAGTCTAGATCCATCAGAAAATGTCTCATCATTAACTGTTATCTTCTTTATATTTCCGCCATTCTCTTAACTATTTTTAATGTTTAATATTATAATTGATGTAAAATTTCTAGATCGACCTATGTGTATCTCCATTTGTTTTTTGTAGTATTTATGCTGTGCATGCTCTGATGTAGGCTAAGAGTATTAGCTTCTTACAGTTTCTTTAATTTCTTCAAATGAATTCTTGATGTATTTTGGGAGAGCTTAGCTGTTCTGGTAGATTTTCATAAACAGATCTGACGTTCAAATGGAAGACTGTCATCTTTGCTTTGCATGTTTTAAGTCATTCGATGAATGTTCATCAAAGCATTTACAGTATATTGTGTTATCATGCAGTTGCTTCGCTGTTTTATTGGGGCCACTTTGGTCCTTTTATTGTCACTGTCTTCCCTGTGAGGCAAATAAAATTCACTGTTATTGCCACTTGGTGATTAGCCCCTGGTGGGTATTGATGTTGAAATGGTGTGTTAGGTTGGTATTAGTTATGCTATAAAATGGTGCAGGTGTAATTATGTGGTTTATAGTTATTAGATGTCATATTAATGAGATAATATACATATTATGCTATCTATTTTTCCACTTCATCTTATTTTAGCTTCTTGTCTGTGTAGATTTGGTGGCTTCATAATTTGACCGATGGTCAATTCCCTTGATGGTTTTTGTTACTCGATGGTGATGGTGGGGATTCCTTAGTATTGCTCAGACTCAGACTCAGATGCTATTTATTTTCCACAGACATTTTTAACCTTACATGACAATTTAACAAGTATACAAACAAAAGCAAAGAGAAACAATATCTTTATATATATATTTATATAAGTGTACATTTCTGAGGAAGGGAAGACTTCCTTAAGACATGTACGGTCGCTGATAGGAAGCCACCCCAAGTAGAAAAGGGAACCAACACACTTCATAATGGGAGTAAATCAAGGAAGACACTTGAAAAAGGTGATAAGCCATTGTTTGTATTGAAAGCAGAGGCAAAAGGAACCTGATGTAGTTGTTCAGTCACTGATGATTTTGTAGATGTTGGTGATGGAATTTTTTAAGATTTTATCAGTTGATCATCTCTTCTGTTTACACATCACCGTCTGTCCTGTATTTGGAACATTTTTCGCGCCAGATTTCTGGCCAGGTTGAAACATTAGGACTCTAATTTTGTCACGTCTCCAGACACAAAGATATTGCTATTTGTCAGAGCTGGGACTCTTTCCTTATATCTAGCTTTGCCTCCCAAACAGTATTTTGTTTGGTGTTGTCTTTTGTTGTAATCTGTTGTGGAGGTTGAGTTTATCATATTCACTCCGAACATTTCCAGTTTTCTGTGGTAATTTGTTCAGAGGAATTTCTTCTTTAATTTGTTTTGAGTTTTCACCTGTGCACAGGTAAAAAATTAATTGTGTACTCTGATTTCCTGTCTCTGTCAGGCGTTTGGTTTGAATCTTTTATGTAGGGCTGTGTTAAAGGGAGTTGAGTTGTTACAATTCTTTACATTTCATGTTTATTGTCTGCTTTTAATCTTTGCATTTCTTTACCTTCAGTGAATTCTTTCTTGTGGCAGGTCTAGTCTTTCATTACCTTCCGTTTGTATATCTGAGAGACCATCATGAGCTCTCGGTTGCCAAGGGCAACACTTGTTGTCTCAGCGGGCACCAGTATTTTCCCCCAGATATTTACTTCAAATCTTGAAAACCCATGGTATGAATAATTATAGCAGCCACCCCCTGATGGTCGCCAAATGGCAGACCAGCAGGTGATGCTGTAAACATAGCAGGCTCAATTCTATTGTGGCCACTTACGGTTCTCAAAATAGAAGCATAGAAAAACGCCAACTGCATGCAGGCCCAAACAACTTGACAAGAACTTTACTATTGAAAGTCAGGTGCAATGTTTTGCAGTAAACTTCTCAAAGGAACAAATTTTTTTTTTGTGTTGATGAATGTTACACAATTTCTTTCTATCAGTCAAGATTCGTTTGCTATGCTGATAAGAATTGAGTCAATCGTACAGTTAGTTTAATTAAAAACGGCCTGTTTAATCAAACCTAGACAAAGCAAGATAACTTGTGCCATAAGATGCTACCTGCCACTAAACAGAACTGTCTGGCTATAGCTGGCTACTCAAAGCTGGATCTTAAAGTACATGCAGCATCAATCAGTTGAGAGTTACTCATATTTGTCATTTCTTGTTGAAAAGATGCATGTCTACTGCTAATATATATTTATGATATATTAAATAAATATCTTACATTGCCGAAGTTGATATTTTTTGCCGTTTTTGTAGGTCTAAGTCGACTGTAAGCTAGGAGTAAACAGAAGGAGCATCAAGCCAGGAATAGGTCGCTACAGTCGATCATATTTTATGAAACTAACTGTAGTCTGTAGGGTAGCATCGGAAATGAGTTTCCATTGACTAGTTATCTTCAGCTATGGAGTTCTATTTATATCCCACAAATTAATAATTTTCAATAACTCCCCAGTAGCTCATTGGATATTCGAAAATACATTAGTTTATTATTAGCCTTCATTAACCATTAATAGGATATTTGAAAATACATTAGTTTATTATTAGCCTTCATTAACCATTAATAGGATACAATTATCCGGATAATGGTTTATTACTTAAAATAGATCACCATCTTGTGGCAAACATAAACGGATTTGACTAGAATACCAGTTAATTTAAGGCTTTTAGATGACATATTAGTCAAATAACAGCTTTACACAATACGCACATCTTAAGTAATGCTTTTAAATTGTGAACCGAAATAGAACAAATATGTCTATGCAGTTTTCGTTTTCATAGAAGAAGGATGGCAAATTTCATTCTGTCTGCATGGTGTTTAGTTTAGTGTTGTTTGGGCCCTATTTAAGCTAAATAGTCACAATTTCAAAAGTTGCTAATATTACATATTACATTGTATTGTGTGATGAAAGGGAGTTGATTCTTTATCATGGCCAAGATATCAGTTCAGTCACACAATGGAAAAAATTGTCTGTTTTGAGACAAATAATCGTTGTCATGGTGTCAATCCATGTATCAATTAGCCATTGTGTGGCTTTAGACAATGATTGTATATAACACAATGATGTTGATTGGGTAAGACAATAATTGCCTCCGGACAAACAATGCAATGGCTATTCTAAGCAAACTATTGAATGGTCACCAGCAAATAAATCTTTAGAGTACAGCAGAGGTCAAGCTAAGCATAGCTCCAAGCTGACGAACCACTTCCAGTAAGTTGTACTGTACACTACCTCAATGGAAGTTGATAAATATTGCTGCATAGATGAGTCATGTATCACTGTTTATGATCTTGTAAGCTTGTCTTCTATCGACGTCACATTATGGGTCATTGCCTGACGTATTGTCATCCTAGATGTGCAGCAAGCAGTTGTGTTGAATGCAGATTGCAAATGGCGCAGGCAGTTCATTGTTTGGTTATCTCTCAGCCCGGAACAGCCGAGCTAGCTCAGCATCACCATCAGTCATCTTGATCTAAGAAGGAGATTGTTGTCATGATCACAGTCTCTGAGCATCATCTCCATCACCATCAGCTCTTGATTGTGCTATCTAATGACAACCCAATAAAATGTCATGCAGCCAGCCCAAAGACCTTGTTCATGTTTTCGTATCAATACTGTTCATTGTTCGTTGAATGAAGCAACTCTCCTCAAAGGCTTTTGAACTGCGGCAAGGAAGAGCGCTTTGTTGACAAAATGTAAGTTCTTCTCTGCTTTTGATGAAGCTAATCAGCGGGTCCAATGTTGCTGAAGGTTAGATGCATATTTTTATGGCAGCTTTAGGGGAGCTTGGGCCATCTAAGCGGGAGTTGTTGCTTTTCAATAGATGCACTGTTTTTAGAAACTGCAAAAAATATATCGTAATGACAATGTATTTTCTCAGGCAAAATTGATTATACATACCTGTAGATAAAGCCACACTTAATTATTTGCTCTTTACGAGCTTCTTGGACCTTTAAAGCCAAGTGATTAACTCGTTATAAGGGAGGGGAGAGTGACACCTCCCTGGCGAACACCTGCAAAATCTATCCATTGTCTTGTGTTGCTGCCAGGGCAATTGTTTGAGCAATTGTTTACCCAGATTACAGTTTCTTAGAGTTGCAGTACAAAGAAACTAAACAATGAAAAAAACTAAAGAAAAACGTAGTAAAAATGTTTGGTGAAAAATTAAGTCAGATTGACGTAACGAGATAAATAATAAGCATAGTGAGATCATGCAATAAACGTTGTTGTGAAAACCAGCATCTGGATAAGAAAACAATCGCCATGGGCATTATTATCTCGATTGAAAATATCAATACTTTGGGTTTTGGTGTTACAAACTCGCCGAATGCTAAATATATCAAAACTTTTTAATAGCTGGTACAATTTCATCGTAGTAACTCCTTTAGTCAACATCAATCCTAGTAATATGTGCATGCATATGTAAATATATATGCGCATATGACCCAAGGTGACAGGTTTCAGTTGCAGGAAATTGCTTTCACACTGCAGCTTTGAACACACATTGTGTATCCCATATGAACATAGTGTCAAGAACAATTTTTCCTTTCAGCATGTAATACAAAATATGTGTGGCATTGTGCGTCTGGCAGGGTGTCACCACAAGAGATATTTATTTAATGACACCATGGAGACAGGAGTAGCATTGTCTCCATGATGATACAGCCAGCAAGAATGAGAAAGAACATGCATACCATTGTTCAGTTAATCATAACCGTCAAAATATTTGACACACAACTGTCATTTTACCTACTGCTGTTTCATCTGATATCTGTCTTGTTCTTGTCTCAGAGACTTTGAAACTAAACGGCAAATGACGTCATGTGAGTCCAGGACTCGTAGCGGTTAAGGGACTGCCTTAACCAATTGGAGTCCTGGGTTCACATGACGTCCTCTGGAGTTTAGCTTCCAAGTCTCTGAGATTGTTTACCAAGTGTATTGAAATTGGAAGCAGACAACACTCTAAACTTCTTTATTACCCCAATTTTAACCTTTACCGTTTGCATCATAGCAGTCGGGCTAATGGTTAAGGCATCCGCTAAATCCATCTTGGCCAGTTCTGCTGAAGGTCCCGGATGTGATCCCTGGCCTGACCAATCTTCGTGAGCTAGATCCCATATGGATGTTGATCGCATGAGTCGTTAAATTAGTGGTGCTGTTTACTCAGTTTCTATGCTGAGGCAAGTAAAAGACTCCACCCGTGGGTAAATGTATAATGTGGTGTGGACTCTAAACCTTTTCATCTCATTATTACGCCTGCCGCTGGCGACTGGTTATATAAACTGACTAAGCTTCAGCTATTTTTATTTTGCCAAAAAATATTTACAATTTATTTTCATATTTTCATTTATAAACATTGGTTTCTATCACACAACCAGTTAATTGACTTATATCTGGTATACGCCTTATTCATTACTGATGTGTTGTTAATTGTATTTGCAGCGTCCAGGAGTCAGATGGGAACTTCTTCGAAAGTTTCACCGCCCTTGCATGGAAACAGGAGAATTGGAGAAGAAGAGTAGCTAATGAGGTAGGCCACGCAGATATATCTCTTCATTGTTCACTGATACGCTGTAGGGAATAAACTACATGCAACACTCACATACACAGTAGGGAATATATTGTACAATAATAATCACAATAAACACGCAATAGAGTTACACCATCTTAATTATGGTGCCTTTCTCAGTATTCTTCTGTACAATTTGGACAGCCTTTATCACAAATACCTTGGTGGTTACTTTGTATATATAGCTAAGACGAATATTGTGGAGACCATTCAGGCCAATCTTTCTTGATGAATTGGTGTAAACATGGGGCTCCCCTGTTGTGGATGTCAGGGCGACATAGGCACCTTGAGCAAAGGTGAAAAGGAAAACCTTTCAATTATTCAATGATGAATGGGCCGTAGTTGCTCTTCCTGCGACAGCCGTCTGCCTCTCTTGCCTGGCTTCTCTACTGGCTCACTCGAATCCAGCAGTATGGTTGCACACTTTCCAGTGAAATTATTTTGTTCTACAGTTGGCAACATTACCTACATGGCCAAATATGCCATGTGCGTTTTCAATGCGTTTGGATAAACGCATGGTTTTTGCCTCATTATAATTAGCTAAAAACCATGCGTTTTCCATGCATTTATCCTTCTCATGGAAAACGCATGTGGCACATTTGGCCATGTATGTGATGACATTACCTTCGTGATGCACCAAAAAGATGAGCAATTATCATTGCAAACGATCGCAGGTTGCACCACTGTTGACGAAAGCAACCTTTCTAGCTGTTAAGTTCATTTCTTAAATAACTTGTTCTAATGATGTTTTTGGGGCAATCACGTTTGTGATATTGTCACGAAGGTAATGTCACCAACTGTAGAGATGATCGCAGGCTGATTATCGAAGACCATTACTGTTCTCGCCCTGCGATGCAGCCGAATTACAGCAGATTCCATAGACTTTTGAAACTGAACTCCAGAGGACGTCATGTGAATCTAGCTGGCAGGACTCACCTGACGTCCACTGGGTTTGAGTTCCATGTCTGTGGGTTCTGCTGTAACAAACACTGTTTTGAATTAATATTTGGTGGAAGAAGCTCGACGAAATAAGTAAAGCTTATCTAAATATCTAGCTGGAATTAGTTTATATAATGGTTAAAAAAGGTATGTTCAATAGTACAATTTACTAGATTTAATATGACTATTGATCTATTATCAATAAGGTTTTTATGTTTACGTATTTAATGAAATATTTTAGTCTGGAATCTGAAGGCAATGTAGTTCAGTCCGTTGCATTTACAGGCTCCTTGATCATAATTCATCGTTTTCAAGTGCATTAAGCAGTGCATCCATATAAATACAATACAATACTAGTAAAACTACTCAACCTTGAGGAACTCCACTACTTTTCTAAAAATGTACGGAGAAATGTTTGCTCCAGACAGCTCTAACTTTGATACTGGGTAATGGGGAGAAAACGTAACAGAGCCTACAGGGGGCACTACGACCGTAGCACATGAAAAGACAATAAGATGACGTCACTACTTAATTATTACATTGATGATGTCACAAAAAATATGACGTCATAAAACAATACTTATCTGCTATGGTGTCAGTGACCTCTTGTGGTACTTTTTCTCCCCAATGGAATAGTTTGTTACACCTGGCTCGGTGCACTTCAACGTAACTTACCGCAAGGCTGTGAGTGACAGCCCAGTTAAGCAATCTTAGGATAAATCACAGCTCACCATATATTCTTACATGAGGCCTCTGTCTCCCATCTGCATTTCTTGGGTCATCTTCACATATCATGAGATCAATTTGTTGGTAATATGCAATTACAGCAAATGTTGCTTGAAATATAATCCATACATTTTACATTATATCTGCATCAAACGGTACCGATTTGTGCAAATCGTGATATGTGTTCATGAAAATTGAGGAGAGATGGGATCGATTATGCCATCATTAGTTGGTGCAGAGCTAGATGCAGAGGGCAAGTTTCCTTAGAAAAGTATCCTGTTTGTTTTTGATTGACAGTGTCAACCATTCACTGGTTTCTTTAAAGCTTACCACATCTTTTATACCCTATGTTTGTGTATGCATATACTGTTTCTTTGAGTCTTTCATCTTACCAAACACACTCCATGGTGAAGGTCTGCTATGCTGGACACATAAGTCACCAAAACAGAGCATCATCCGTGCAGGACTTCACTTCATCACACCACCTTCAATGTTGTTTCATAACTCTTGGTAGCACAGTCAGATTAAGCAACAGTCTATCAAAACTGGAGCAAGCTCATCTATTTTTTATATTTTTGACAAGCAGGGGCTTAGCTCAGCGGTAGCACACTGGGGTGCCGAACACCAGGTCCCGGGTTTAAATTCAGTCCACGTTGGAAGGTTGTTTCTTCATTTGCCTAATTGCCTTGGCACCTGCCTGTCCTGATCAGCCCTATCTGAAGCAAAAATAAGAAGTAAAGCATATTTCACCCACCCACGTCTATGTTTCTGACACACCAGATGTTGCGTTGCAATTGGTAATGTAATATTGATCCCAGATAGCATTCCAAATTGGGCCAACGTCTTTTCTTTGTCAGTCTCCGATGGTACAACATTGTTTTGGCTTCGCCGACATCGCGCCAATGTTGAAACGATTTGGAATGCTATCTGGGATGTTGTTCTTGATACTTCAGAACGTGACTATCAGTGAACTTACAACAGCTAATTGGTATCATATTCTGTTATATCATCGCCAAAAGGAATACAACTTGCTGCGTATATAATAACAAACTGGGCTTCATGACACAAGGCAAGCTTCTGAAGGCATGTTACAACTCAGTCACTATCAGTCTCATAATAGGACTGCTTATATAGTCTGTTATTGGCTAATCAACACATTTGAATAGCTGTTCCAGAAAATCTCTAAAGCACGAGTCATGAGCATTTGGTATTATACATTTAAATGTCGAAATTTAACTCACTGTAAAAGAAAATGTGTAAAGATAAACTGTTCTGAATGTTTAGCTCCATCTCAAATATTAAACAAAGCACCCACATACTACTTCCAGAGATTTTCAACTGGCAAACAGACATTACAGTATCATAGATTTGGAAACTAAACTCCATAGGACGTCATGTGAACCCAGGCCTCCTTATCGGCTGAGGCATAGTTCCTCAATTAATGTGCTGCATTCACATGACGTCGAGCCTATGTTGGATGGCTGTTTCATCCTTCGTCTCATTACCATGGTCCCTACCTGTCCTAATTAGCCCATCAGGTGCAGAAATACAGGACGTAAAGCCCTAATCCACCACCACCACTGTCACACAATTCAAGTTCTCGGGTAAAAACCGCATGGTCCCAGGTACAGCTGAATGATGTATTGTCTGTTAATCAGTTGAGACTCCATATTGCATGTATAATCCTAATGGGTATTATTCCATATTGAATTAATCCATCAGTGCATCTGCCAAGTTTCCTGAATAAAACCACATCTGGACCATGGGTATAAATTATTTCATTCAGGAATTCTTTGTTGTCTGCAGCTAAGAGAGTGCTCTCATAAGCCATTATTTTGCGATTCAGTCATGTCGGAGTATAACGGACTTCAGTTATCCGAATGTCTTGACCAGCCTATGTTAAACTGCTTCAGTTATCCGAATTATTCACGATAAAGAACAAAAGCCTTGAAAACCAGGCGTCGATATAACGAAGCTTGACTTTATTTATCCATGATATGAATATTTATGCAGTATGTTCCCCTTTGGGCTTTGGTGTGTATGGTCTTTTGAAAGCCAAAATTCTTTAGACAGCCCATATTATGATACGCTCATAATCAAATAAGAATATATTCTCTTTGTATGCCAGCCATCTGAGAATATATATCAGCAACATCAATGGTACTGACTCCATATTATGTTGATTGTTGCATTACGTTTGCCTTCATGTCATCATACAGTTAGCAGGTTAGTTTAATAAAATATGGTTGACTCTAGACAACTGTAGCATAACTGGCTAAAACCAGCCGCTTCTGTCTACTCTTAGGTTATAGTCGGCTCACACCTACCACCAGTGAAGAAACATAAACATTTGGTAAATGTTAGAAATTTATCTAATATATCATAAATATGCATGTGCAACAGACTTCAGTTCTTAACTGTTGTGCCTTCCTCAGCTGTGTGTTATTCATAAAGTGAAATTTCCTACTTGCCAGTTATGCTTGCTTTGATGTTAATCCACCCACCTACACTTCTTCCAATGGGGCTGCACTTTGGCAAAATATTTTTAGGCCTCGTGCAAAAGTAATGAAGCCAAAGTGTGACATGTCCCGCGCGTTAGATTTTGCGATTTTTGCAAGTTAATGCTTCATAAAAACTCACAACATTCTTAAGACACTTTTCTTTTGTCTGCTATATTTAGGTTAATGCTCATGTGTTCTATTGTATTTTATAATTATGCTTCACATGAAGAGCCCTTAAATACATTTTTGCTCGAATTATAGGCCTGTAACACAAGTAAATAAGTGGTTTATTTATGTAATTTTATTACTCTTTGAAATCAATATTAAGTTTCTCTCTGGCCATTAAGAGGAAAAGACAAAAGAAAATTGTATGTCATTTATACTGTGCATGAAGAATCTGTGGAAAAGTTGTACACTAATGCACAAATGATCCACATCTTGCTATTGAATTTGAAAAAAAATTTTCTACATTATATGAAACTCGTATCACCATTCAAGAAATGTTTAATGACCTATCAAGGTTTCTTTAACATGCACTTTAACAGTGCTGTGTTTTGTAAAGTGGAAATGCTCCATCAGGATATTTACTAATGACCGAAACAAATTATAGTTTATTAGATTTGGTAAATGAGGAAATATATGATAATGAAGATGAAGCACCTTCAGTTTTTCAATGCTCACCCTACTATAGTAATGAAGGATTGCAAGAAATATTCTCAAATGTTCCTAATACTTTCAAAATAATATCTTTGAATGTGCAGTCTTTAAATGCAAAGTTTAATGAACTGAAAATGTATATTGAAGCAATTTGTAAATCAGATTTCAGTGCAGTTTGTATCCAAGAGACCTGGTTATCTGATGAGTCTGATCTTTCTCTTCTGCAGTTGAATGGATATAATCTTATTTCAAAAGAAAAGTCCTCAAGTCAACATGGTGGTGTGGCTATATATTTAAAAGAAGATTTCCGATATAAAATACTTCCCATTTGTAGTCATTCAAATATTTGGGATGGAATCTTTCTTGAAATTGACTTAAATGAATCTTTGAATCAATGTTCCAACAAAACAGTAATAATAGGAAATATATATAGACCTCCCAGAGACAATATAGAGAACTATAATACTTTCGTAAGTGAACTTGACCAGATACTAAATAATCTTCAGCAAAATAATAAAGATGTCGCAATAACAGGTGATTTTAATATTGACCTTCTTAAAATAAAAGAGAGGAATATCTTTAACGATTATTTTGAAAGCATGTTAGCTAATGGATTTATTCCTAAAATTACCTACCCTACTAGAATAACAAATCACAGTAAGACCCTCATAGATAACATATTGGTTAAACTTTCAAACAACTTTTCTTCTACTACAGCTGGAATCTTACTGGTGAACATATCTGATCATTTACCTTGTTTTATATCATTAGATTATTTGAGAATTAATAGATGTTCTTATAAATATATAAAAACTTGGTCGAGAAGCGAACGGGCATATAAAAACTTTATGAATGAAATTACAGCAAATTGCACCTCTGATAAATTTGATCAGAACGTAAATAAAAATCCAAACATTAACTATGATGTACTTGATCAGATTATTCAACAAGCTTATAAAAAACATATTCCTGTTAAGATTGTCAAATTTGACAAACATAAACATAAACTGAACAAATGGATTACACAGGGTATATATACTATCTTCTATAAAGTTCAGGGACAGACTTTACAAACGATTAATGGAAACTAAAAACAACATAACTTTGTACCAAACATTGAAAACTAATCTATCAAACTATAACAAATTATTAAGAACCTTAATAAGAACAGCCAAAAAGTCGTATTATGAATCATGTTTTAGCAAATTCCGTGACGATATAAAGAAAACTTGGAATACAATTAAAACTATACTAAACAAAAGCCAAAAAAAGAAATACTTTCCAAGTTCATTCCTTGTAAATGGTACTCATATTACAAATAAGCAAATAATTGTTGATAAATTTAATGAATATTTTACGAAAGTAGGGTCTAGTCTTGCAGAAAATATTACTGTCCCCCTAAATAAATCATTTACAGATTATCTACTGTCACCAAATAGTCATACTTTTTCTTTTGAAAAAGTCAGTCAAGAATATGTGTCTAAAATAATTGAAACCTTAAAACCAAAGAGCAGTAGTGGTATTGATGGAATTTCTAATAAATTGCTGAAATTAATAAAAGATAGAATTCTGGTTCCTTTAACTTTGATAATAAACCAAGCAATAGAAAATGGAATTTTTCCGGACAGGCTCAAAATAGCCAAAGTTATTCCCTTGTTTAAGACAAATGAAGATTACTTATTTGAAAACTACAGGCCAATCTCTGTTTTGCCCAGCCTGTCAAAGATACTTGAAAGAGTTATGCATTCACAATTGGTCTCCTACTTCTCAAGATTCAATTTATTTTATGATAAACAATATGGCTTTAGGAGTTCACATTCAACTGAATTGGCAGCATTAGAAATTACTAACAGAATCATCAATAGTATGGATAAGAAAGAAGTACCTCTGGCTATTTTCCTTGATTTATCTAAGGCCTTTGACACAATTGATCACAATATCCTTCTTCATAAATTATGTTACTATGGTGTGAAAGACAAGTCATTAAAGCTGATTACAAATTACTTATTTAATCGAAAGCAATATATCTATATGGCCAATATCAGTTCTGAATTATTACCAATTAAAACAGGTCTCCCTCAGGGATCAATTTTAGGACCATTACTTTTCATAATATATATAAATGATCTTAATTTGGCTAGCCCTATCTTTAAACCCATCATATATGCTGATGATACAGCATTATCTGCAACTTTAAGTGCCTTTGACAGTGCAGGTCAAAACAGGGATAGAAATATAGATACAGAACTTGAAAATATCTTTCTGTGGCTAAAACTTAATAAATTATCATTAAATACTTCCAAGACAAAGGCCATGCTTTTTCATACTGTACGCAAAAATGTGAATTATCCAAATATTATGATAAATGGTACAATTATAGACTTTGTGGATTCTTTTAACTATCTAGGAATTACAATAGATAAACATCTTAGTTGGAAGTCGCATATTCATAAGATATCCTTGAAAATGTCTAAAATTATAGGAATAATGTTAAAAATGAAAAATTTTATCTCGAAGGATATCCTTCTAACTTTATATTATAGCTTATTCATGCCATATCTCAATTACGGGATTCTTTGTTGGAAATCAAAGATTAATTCAGTTGTAAAGTTTCAAAAGAAAGCTGTCAGAATCATAATGGGTGCGAAATACAATGCTCACACAGAACCAATTTTTAAGTATCTAAGCCTTCTGAAAGTTAATGATCTATGTAACCTTCAAGAATTAAAATTTTGTTACAAATTAGAGAACAAATTGGTACCCGCTTACTTTCAAGACAACATATTTGTAAAAAATAGAAACATTCATCGACACAACACCAGATCTGCCAATGCATTCCATATTCCCCGAGTTAGGCATGAATTTGCCAAACATGGCATTCATTATATAATTCCCATGGCTTTTAATAATAGTATTCCGCTTATCATAAACAAAATTTACACCCACAGTCTCTCTGGATTCGCAAAATATATCAAGAATGACTATCTAAACAATTATAAAGAAAATTGCTTGATAAGAAATTGTTACATTTGTCAGTCCTCTTCAGGGTGAGCTTTGCTTCATAAATGCCTGTCTTGCACTCATTATATCCTTTTTGTGAATTTTAATGACTAATTTTCTGCAGTTCATCTTATTTTATAGGGTTCTAAGATATCCAGTGTACTTTTTATTTGGAAGTGATGAACCAAAAGTCATTCACTGCACAGAAAATGCTTGTAAAAGTAGCATGTGAATTTCATTTCAGTAACTTCCAACATGGCATGTGAATTTCATTTAATCAGGTTCTAAATAGAAAATGCTTGTAACAATAGCATGTGAATTTCATTTAGTATTTTGTTCATCATTGTTTCTGTCCAGTCATTTCTATTATCATTATTGTTACTATTATTATTCTTAAAATATTTTATTTACTTGATAAATTGTAATCGGTGACTCAGGAGATTTCAGCCTACCTTTAAACGCCTGGGTGGCCTCTCGATAGCGGTCTTAAGACCTTAGAGAGGCCTCCCACACATAGAAAAATACATTTTAAATATTTCTTTACTTGTTTATTTGTCTATTTGTCTATGTATGTTTCAAACAATGTCTGTATATGAAATGTGTGTCTCTTTGTCTGTCTGTCTGTCTGATAGCTATAGTGTGTCCGAGCAGGGAACCAGCTCAATTACTGCCACTCTTTCCAAAGAAATATGCCATTATTACTGCGAAATGTATATATACTGAAAATTATTGAGCTGAAATGACTCTGTGGATACATCTACAGTTTTATTAAAACATACACCTCAGAATAAACTTACCATGTCTTCCGGAGGGTTTAAACAGCAGCACTTCTTTGGGCTTTTCCCTGCAGTACCATCATTCAAGTTAAATAGCAATATCTTGATTTGCCCCCTATGAATTTCCCATCAGGGCAACAACCCTTTGCGCTTGCAGCAGCAGTCGCACTTCATTAAGGTGATGCATAAATATTTTAGAGCTTCCCTATGGAGCAAAAAAAAAGAAACTAAATATGCAGGTATTTTCAATAGTTTTATTCCAAAAAAGAGGGAGTAAGTAATAGTTATATCCCTGATATCCATACTGGATAAATAGGGAGAAAAAGTACCACAAGAGGTCACTGTTACCGTAGCTGATAAGCATTATTTGATGACGTCATCTATTCTTTCATCCATATAACAATAAGCAGTGCCATCATCCTCCGTCTTTTATGTGCTACAGTTGTAGTGCCCCTGTAGGCTCTGTTACTTTTCTTCCCCATTCTTCAGTGCATCAGCCAAGTTTCCTGAATAAAACCACATCTGGACCATGGGTATTAATTATGACCTTCAGGAATTCTTTGTTGTCTGCAGCTATGCCAGTGCTATCATAAGCCATTATTTTGTGATTCAGTCATGTCGAAGTATAACGGACTTCAGTTATCCGAATGTCTTGACCAGCTGTTTGGGATACTATCCTGCCTATGTTAAACTGCTTCAGTTATCCGAATTATTCACGATAAAGAACAAAAGCCTTGGGAACCAGACGTCAATATAACAAAGCTTGACCGTATTTATCCATGATGTGAATATTTATGCAGTATTTTCCCTTTTGGGCTTAGGTGTGTACGGTCTTTTGAAAGCCAGAATCCTTTAGACAGCCCATATCTTTGATACGCTCATAATTAGAGATGCACCGATCCAGGAATTTACCGAACCGGTACCGATGCTCTCTAGTATCGGCCGATACCAATACTGATACCGATACCAATACCTATGCTATACGCTGAGTCATAATCAAATAAGAATATATTCTCTTTGTATGCCAGCTATCTGAGAATATATATCAGCAACATCAATGGTACTGACTGCATGTGTTATTTGTTGCACTAACGTTAGCTTTCATGTCATTATAGCTTAGAATAGAGTTGTCATTTGTAGTTTGCATCTGAAACTGCGTTAGACAGGCAATGAGAACACACCGAGATTGTTCTGCCTCACATCTGACACCTTTACTTTTATAATAATTTTCTTATTATTTCCTAATGACTTTGAGATTCTTATTTGGCCTCTTTCCAGAATGTTATTTGGCCTCACTCCATTTCTTGCTTCTTGGAAACTCTCATTAGTGGAGACTTTAGTTCTTGACTATATTGTGCCTTCCTTAGCTGTGTGTTATTCATAACGTGAAACTTTCTTCTTGCCAGTTATGCTTGCTTTGATATAAATCCACCCTTCTTCCAATGTGGTTGCACTTTCGCTTAAATACAGTTAGTTTTATAAAATATGGTAGACTCTAGACAGCTGTGGTGACATACTCCTGGCTGTAGCTATAACTAGCTTAGCTTATAGTCGGCTTACATCTATTACCAATGACAAAATATAAACATTTGGTAAATGTTAGGTATGTATCTAACACATCATAAATATGCATGTGCAACAGACATACATTTTTTCTCACTTCTCAACTTATGCACCAAATGATGGGGAATGTACGTTTAGACCCAGCTTTGAGTAACCAGCTATAGCCAGACAGATCGGTTTAGTGGCAGGTAGCATCGTATAGCAAAAATTGTCTAGCTTTGTCTAGGTTCATATTTGACAGGTCGTTTTTGATTAAACTAACTGTATATAATATCTGAGGAGATGACTACAGTCAAACCTTCACAAAGGTAAACTTGTACTTTGACAGTCACAATAGTGTTAACTAAAACATCAAATACACCTCAAAATAAAGCTTACTGTGTCTTCAGGAGGGCTTAAACAGCAGCACTTCTTCGGGCTTTTCCCTACAGGACCATCATTCAACGTTGAATTAAATAGCAATATCTTGATTTGCCCCCTATGAATTTCCCATCAGGGCAACAACCCTTTGCGCTTGCAGCAGCCGCACTTCACATGAATATTTTAGAGCTTTGCTATGGAACAGGAAAAAAACACACAAAAAAACATCAACTAAATATACATGTATTTGTAACAGTTATATTCCAAATAAAGGATGTAATAGTTTTATCCCTGATAGGAGGGAATTAAAACAAAACTTTTTGTTGGTTTTATAAGGATATAGCCAACACAAATGTTAGTTTACTCTCATTATGAGGGATACAACTAACCTATTCTCCATTAGGCATATTTACTAATTTGTTTGATGTTTTACTGGCTTTTTTACGCATCAGGAGGGAGTTAACTAACATTTTCGTTGGTGTTTGCCTGCTCAGAACAATAGGAAAATAGTCTAAGTGGAGTATAAGCTCCATTAGACCATAGCTTGTTTGATTTTCTTTGTTAAAGTGCTCTTTTTAGGAGGAAGATAACTAAAATTTACGTTGGTTATATTCCAAAGAACAATATATATGTAAGATATCATAGTGAAGTATACAACCAAGGGGCATGGGGGGGGGGCATTAGGTTTGTTTTCCTGTTGCATAAGGTACCTCGACGCGTAGTCTTGGTGCCGGCTGACGTTGGTCCGACGTCGACAAGATCTGGCATGCTATCATATATGTACAATAATAACGTTTCTTCAACCTTATCGTGCAGAGAACTTAAAAAATGCGTATAAAATTTTGAAACAATGTAACTGCTGTGTGTTCCAATTGATAAAACGCTACCGAGTCAGGGGTTTTTGGTTTGATTCTCTTACCGCACTATTGTGTTTTGAATTTAGTTGGGCGAAGATTATACATTCACACAGTGTAGGCCTACTCTCTCATCAGTTGTTTGGAAAAGAACACACTAAAATATGGAAACTGCTCTTAGTCCCTGTGTGTGGCAAAAAAATCTGACACAGCGAACAGTGAATACCCCAAAGGCTGTGTGGAATAAAAAGCGAGTTGTCCTCTGATATATGTTTTAATTTGCTTGCAGGATGAGAAAGAGGCAGAGAAACCTCCCCCTCAAGAAACCTTACCAGTCAGACCACGTTTACCATCATTGCACCGTAAAGAGGTGAGTTGACTTATTTCTCTCTGTGGCAAGAATAAATTAAGTATCTAACGGTTCCAGTATGGGTAGTTGAAAAAGGGAAAGACCTTGGGGTTTAAATCTTTGGAAAAGGGAAGCAAGGACATTAAATTGGAGGTGCCTTGTATACCCTGATAACATGCTACATCGGCCCGATGTTTGCCTGAATGTTTGGCCGACGTCGCCCACATCGGGCCGATGTCAATCCGATGTCAGATGCTATCCGGGTGCTCGTGTGTCTATGCTGAGGCAGACAAAAGTGTCAATCCGATGTCAGATACTTTCCGGGTACTCGTGTGTCTATGCTGAGGCAGACAAAAGTGTCAATCCGATGTCAGATACTATCCGGGTACTCGTGTGTCTATGCTGAGGCAGACAAAAGACCCCATCCGTAGGTTAAATGTGTTACATGGTGCTGACACCAAACCTTATCATCTGATCATTACGTGTACCTCTAGCAGCTGGTCATATAAGCTGACTAAGCTTCAGATAAAGTAGCCCTGAGCAGTGCTGAGACACTGAAGGGGAGCACTCTGAAAAGCAAGAGTACTGTTAACCCCACACGGAGAGCACGTATGTGAATAAGGACTCCGCTAATTCTCAAAGGAGTAATTTCACCTCCTGCAGTTTGGAGTAAGTATATCCTCTGTAGGGGGTTACGTTTTCTCTCTGTATGTGGGTCCTACTTTATTGGGAGTTATATTTCCAACCGCTGGGTCCCGGGTTCGATTCCCGGTCGAGCCTAAGTTGGATGGCTGTTTCATCCTTCGTCTCATTGCCATGGTCCCCACCTGTCCTAATTAGCCCATCAGGTGCAGAAATACAGGACGTACAGCCCTAATCACCCACCCACCCATTGGGAGTTATATATTACTCTTTATCGGATGCACTTTATGGCTTTCCCTTTGTGTCTTATAATCACATGAAATATCTTTCATCTGTCCACAATTCTTGTTTCAGCTGGAACTGCTGTACATCGAAGTCCTCTACACCATCAAGCACAAAATTGGCACCACATCGGGAGGCCATTTGCCTTTCATCCAAGACTTGTATCTTTATGCCAGGGAGGCGTTTGGCATTTCTCATGATGATCATGCACGCCTTCTGACTAGGGCCTCAGAAGAAAAGGTATTGATTACGGATGATGAGATTTAAGTGAATCTCCTTCAGTTATTAGTGTGAATGAAAAGAGACCGAGGGTAGAATCATTACCAGTATTAGTGATACTCAGCATTAACTACATGTATTTGGCCCTTTGAACATTCATAGAGACCTGACAAAGACGAATAAATAACATTGGTGGGGCTGTACACATTTTGTCATAATTAAGTAATTATTTGCATATGAAATAAATCTTGAAATTCTGCTTCTTGAATACTACAATCTCAATTCCCAAATTTGGAAGTTTTTTTAGGCTAGACTGTCCCTGATGTGTTCAAACTTGTTTTTTTTTTAAATCAGAAAATGGTATTTTGAATAAAGTCGTGCAAGAGATGTTTTTAGCAAATTTAAAAAACCAACTTTTGCAAGTTTAATACACAGAGGGCCCATAGCCATTCACATTAGATTTGCATGTCTGCTATGATGTTGTTGTATCAACTTATTACCCAGATAGCATTCCAAATTGCATCTACGTCGGCGCAATGTCCGTGACGTTAAAACGATGTAGAAACGACGCTGGCCCAATTTGGAATGATATCTAGGTAACAATAATACAATAATTGCAATTCCATAATTTTTCTTCCAGCCGCCTATTCTCATCCTTAATGTGACTGTTGTCGAGTCACGTACTCTCGAAGCCAAAGATGCTGATGGTGAGTCATTTCTGTCTTGACAGTTTCATCTATTTTCTGTCTCATCCGTGCACTTTTAACCGAACTGTTTGTTTCAGTAACTTGCTGGTAAGAATCACATACAAAATCAATCCCTAGTGTGATAAACAAAATAAAGATCATAGTAGAATGTGCATGGTGCTTGTAATGGACCACCCAGCACTAAAGGGCCTACACGTCCAATTAATCTTTAGAACACAATTAATAGTAATTATTGATGAATTTCACCTATGAATTTGCCTGGGCTATTTCAGGCTTCATAGAAAGGTTTGCCATACAATAAAAAGTTGTACTGATCATCATACCAAAATTCTATTCACTATTTAATCTGAATTTGTAGAATGTAAAATAAATCCAATCTCCCCATATACGGTCTATATATGCTCCTGTAATCCTTCACAAGCCATGCAGGAACAACTCCAATAAAATGTAATATTTTAGACCAGGAAGGAACAACTTTAAACTCGAATACTACAAGGGGAACTGGCATTAACTGATAGATAGCTGACATGGAATAGATTTAATATCAGACCATAGCACGTGCTGTTTTTGTTTTGCAATTTACTTGCTTGCAATTTAAAGTCTGCTGTTACGAATTTCCGCCATTACATGTGGGCCTACATGCGCAAGATAATCGCCATTTAACTGCCAAATTAATATTTCATTCTGCTCAGACAAACATGACATCTGCTTGACAGACACCATATGCGTTTTGGCAGCATGTCGTCCATTAAATGCATAAATATCTCAATTAAGCAATCTTATTATGCATTACATGGGCCATTTCTTATTAGCAGGAAAATACTTGGAACAGTGATACCTACAATTAAGTCCTGCATCATACTTATAGCATTATTAAGATAATTAAGTCTCATTATAGCAATAATGCCATGTTGCTACCGAGCCATCTTAACTTGGAAATATCTTATTTGTTAGCCTTTTCCGTCAGTAACGTTTTGTGTATAATCATAAACCATGTGTTCATGGAATTGGAATTAAGGTAAGTATATTGCCCCATTATTTATTTGCAGAACAACTCATATCTTATATTGAACCCTTTTTTTGGCTAGTCTAGTATTTATAGACAGGTCACTAAACCAAGTTCTAAACAGGCTCGAGGTCTATCAAAAATGTCAAGATGGAACACTTCAGACTGACCTGACCTGATGTGCATGAAAATATGGAATGTCTTCTCTAAGGTCCGCGACCATTTCTAGAATAGGAAGTCCTGCTCCTTGTTGAATTGTGTGCACCTGAATGTAACATCACTGGCTGATGTCTGTGGCTAGAAGCTGCAACTAAGATGCTCCATAATGATATGATACATCATGACTGGAATACAACTGCAGTCCCTGCATTGCAGGGCTGGTGTATAAGCTGCAACACAAATCACATTTATAATTCAGTATTTACTTGAAATAACAAACATGTTTACTGTAAAAGAGTAGTATTGGTTGCGAATTGTCTAAAGTTCAAGCCAGCAAGGGACAGATTCGTGTTAACAAACTCAAAACACATGTATGATAAATTTCTAATTTTCTGGCCACCTGTTATATTTCAGCATGTTCGAAGGCTTCAATTAACACGGTAGAAACGCATCCACATTTGTAATAGCATGACAGCAAATGTAAACACGTGTAACCCACCCTCGCCCTGTTACAAGAAACAGAATCAGAACATTTATTTCCATATTTCCTGCCATTTCAAAGATAAAATATAATGGTTATCAACGTCAATATAAGGAGACTTCTAAATGGCAGGAGGCCACCAGAAGAAAAGGAAACATGGACCACCTACACACATGAGATATATTTCAGTATCAATTAAATTCACTTTGATTACAGTGAAACATGTAAACACATTTCAACAATTTTCTTTGCAGGCTTCAGTGACCCATACTGCATGCTTGGAATCGTACCTGGTGCCCAACTGAGAGAGCGAAACCCTCACACATCTGAGGGCTCAGTCAGTTCCGACGACGAGCAAGGCCGCCCTAAACGTGCTGATTCGCACAAAAGCGCACTGAAGCGGTTCTCCCAAAGCTTGAAGAAGAAACGCGATAAGACAGCCCGAGACACCATTCCAGCTCGTTACATCAAGACGACTACTGTCAAGCCCAACACCCTCAATCCTGTCTGGAATGAGAAGTTCCGATTGTGAGTTCTAAACTTCATTGCACTCAGTAGCAACTGTAATGCATCAATTAAATCATTAGTGTATTTCTTTGAAAGGGGTCTTTGTGCACAATGCATCACAGAAATATTAATTCTGAAGTGGCAAAGGATTCAAAAACAGAAGTTCACCAAAGTGACAAATTTCAATGTCCAGAAGTTGTTGTTTATCACATTAGGCCGTATGTCAAAGGTCATAACATCCACATCATACACAAGAAATGAAAGTATCATATGAAAGCCTGCACAAAATGGGATCGAAAGTCGAAAAATTGAGAATGTAGCTTGACTAGATAGTCACCGACCTCCACCAACTATGATTTTACCAATACAAATGTGGATTTCATTCTTACAATCATTCTTCTTCAATGGCACTTATTTTTCCATCCACATGTGGCAAAAGGGTGTTGACGTTTGGTTAATGTAAATGAAACACAGTTTTGCACAAGATAATTAATTCTAATTTGGCCTTGGTTTAAAGTTAAAAGCCCATTAGAAGATACAAAAAAATAGTGGAATTCTCTTGAGTTTTTCAAAGCTAGGCAATGACAAGAAGCATGCTTTTGCATGACAGGAAGGTGTCAGGACAAACCTGAGCAGTTGGGACACCTTAAGTACCAACATGTTGTAAAGACATAGTAAGGCTCTCTGAGAATATCTGTAAATGATCCAAGAAACTGAATAAGGTGTGGTGTTTGTGACACGCTGTTGAAACATCATTATATTCACCCGGCAGCCATGTTGGCATTTTTGCCTCATTGACCTCTTTGCACTCAGATATAGTATTGTGGCATCATCAGTAGACAATGGCCATGGTGAGGTCACAGAGTGCAAGAACAATTGAGAAGTAGCAATATATGTCGTAATCATAATGAGGTCAATGAGGCAAAAATGTCAACATGGCTGTCATATGAAAAGGGTGTATATCAGTATATTCAGATTCACCTGAAAATCTATTACTGCTTTGACCTTTGCTTGGTTGTTAATCACCATGATCATGTTCCATTTATATATTTTTTTTGGATTCTGAAAATAATTTTCACATTTCCAGTGATCTCGACGACATTCATTCAGACCGACTCCATCTCGACATTTGGTAAGTCATTATTTCTCATTGAGTTATATTGAATTACATGTACTTTTCCTGTCTGCACAAAACAATGCACACCAGTTGATGCCTGGATGTCTTTAGTTGCAACATAATAAGGCCTACCTACGTAGTTCATGTTTTTGGTTGCATTTGTTATATTTATCATTATATAAAGTGTAATTTGATTCTCAAATAATGCTTGCGTCTCACTTAAATATAAATATAAAAAAATTACATTTGTTGCTTTGGCATGTACAGACACAAAAGTCACTTTCCATATGAACAGACTGATATACAGTGTAACTCATAGACATGAGAACTAAACTGCAGAGAACGTCATGTTTCCATTGCCTAAGACACGCCCTCAGCCAATGGGAGTCCCCGATTAGCATGACGTCCTTTGGAGTAGTTTCCAAGTTTTTGACATTAACTGTTAGATAACCGAATGTGCATGGGTGTTACAGGATGTGAAATAATTTAATTCTAGGGACCACGATGATGAATTTTCTGTGGTGGATGCAGCCAAAAGGTTGAATGAGGTTCAGGGATTAAAAGGTCTGGGGAGATACTTCAAGCAGATCGCCCAGTCAGCCAGATCCACAAGCAAGGGAAACGTGGATGATTTCTTGGGCTGCATAGACCTGGCACTTCAGGTGAGAACAATTACAGCCAAATTCATAGACTTAAACAAATCATCACAAACAAACTAAATGCCAGAGGACATCATGTGAGTCCTGGACTCTTACTGGTTGAGGGACTGCCCTAACCAAGAGGAGTTATGTATACAATGACGTCATCTGGAGTTTAGCTTAGTATCCAAGTACATGAAATTGACTGTAAGGCTCTTGTTTACTATTTAACATTTGTTGTGATCACTCTAGTCACGAGTCTTCTCTTACCTGTATTTGTAATTTGATACCAGTAAAATCAAATCAAATCAAATCAAATATGCAGTTCAATTCAGCCCTCTTTCTTGTTGCTTGTAAACATCAGAAATTTGTGGCGTTTGGTCAGGAAAAGTCTCTCGGGCTAGTCAAACCTCTTCCATTTGCTACAGATTCATTAGTGACATTCAAATTATGAACGTAGTTAATTCCGAATTAGCGGCATAGTAACAATTGCATATGAACATGGCCGCCAATGTTTTAATTCTTCAACAAAATATACAGAATGTAACATTTTATTAATGGTAGACATTATCTGTTTGTCGAACTTATAAAATCACGCTCTGAAGCATCACAACAATGGGCTTTGTTTTGAAATCCCCATCAATTCAGCCTTACTGAACAAAATATGTTTTGTTCATAAGTTGCAAGGCTTCTACTCTTTAGTAGGTATAGGCAGGGTTTTAGGAATCCTGTCAAATTCATTTTGATATGGCTTTGCAATGTTATTTCTGCCTTTGATGTCTCAGCTTTCATGTTTCTTTTCAATGAAGTTCTCCATTATCGCTCACCATCTACACAACTCAGGATATAACATACCTTTCCACAATCATGAAATACACTGTAAATTATACAGGAAACTTCTGAGAACTTTAGTAACCTCGTGACAGTCACGGCACTTCCTTTTCAAATATAAGACCCTACATGACTCTACCATGAGCACTGAATCCATAATTAGAATGTGTCTACAGGCCTATGCTTGATTTCGTCCAAACTAAACCCCTCTGTTTATTTTTGGACATGACATTATAATGCATAAAAGTTCTTCAGTGGTCTGATAATCTCATTAAAGTCATGTTTAGAACACTTTTTACAGGTAAATGGTGTCCATTTAATTTAAAGTGTACTTTATAAACTCTATCACCTATAACAATATTGTATGAAGGACCACAATGAATTATCAGGAAATTCTGTCCCCCACGTCAAATCTCTACCATACTACTTGTACGTGCATCTTAAATTAATATTTAAGTGAAGAAATTTCACTTACCTTTTTCAGGACATTCCATCCACTGGTATTGACCAGTGGTTTGACCTTGATGGGAGGTCAGTGAGGTCAAACGTTGAAGGTCAAATCAGACTGCGAATGAACTTGTCCACTCGAGAAGACCGCGGCATCCCGGAAGATGATAACTGGACTGACATTAAGCAGCACGAAGATCTCATTTGCTGCTTCATCGATTATGAAATCCACAAATTCAGAGTGAGTCTTGACTTTTATTGATTTCCTTTAGGTCAAATTCCATTTTTCATCCATGTTGTTAATCACGTTATTGTGCATTAAAGAAGTAGGCCTTTATGTCGTCATTTTGAATTTTGTCCAATACTATGCCTTTGCAAGCACCAGCACACATTTTATTGAATATTGTTCTGCACTTGGGTCCCAGTGTGCTGCACTCCCACGCATTTGCACTATTTTGGACACTAATCTCTGTCTGCGGAGTTCTCAAAAAAGCATCTTCAGATTTCCCACATTTTAAATATATCTTGAGTTTCACTTATAGGTAAAAATTTCCAAACAAGTGACAGCTTACCTACACAGCCACCATAAGAGCTGTAACAGCACACACTAGTTTATTGTAAAAAGGATCCACTGAACAACAGAAACTTTAAGCTTATCACCAAGAAAAATGACAATTTTTCAAGTTTAACACATATGTATTTAACGCGGTATTGATGCATTACGTCACTGTCATAATCACTACCTCAATCAGTAGATAGATAGATAGATGGATAGATACACTCAGGAATTCGCAAAAAAAAAAAAAAACCTGCCAACTGATGTTAATTGTATACAGACAGTAGCTTACCCAACCAATAAAAAAGCAGAGTTAACATTATTGGAAGGTTTACATTTTTTTTCCCCCCAGTGTAGTCATCTCTGTACTGTGGCCCCTGATAAAGTTGTCATGAGATTGTCTTTGACATTTTCTGCATAGTGGGCCAGCATACTTTGTACAATATACGCTTCAGCTTCAACATTATGCCAAGCTGCACAATGCACATATATGGGCAGGATTATACTGCACTTAGTTTAACCCTTTCACTGACAGAGGTTATCTTTAACCCTGTGTTGACAAGGTCAAACAGTCTGAGAGACAAGAGTCATCAATGCTGGCATCCGTGGGCCACTTTCAAGTTCTAAATCATTGCTCCTTTGTGAATTAGTAACAATAACCCATTAAACTAAATTTGTATCGAACAAGGAACTCAAGGAACTCAAGAAAGCACCTTGTTCATGTATGATAAAGTATCACTCTCAGAAAAAAAATTAGGCATGTAAATGGAGAAGAGCCGTATGTGAAAATTTACACCAGCAACTACTACCCTATTGAGAGTAACATCCCAGATGGCATTCCAAATCGGCCCAGCATCGTTTCCATATAGGCCACTGTCATTACAACATCGTGTTAACATCGCCGACATCGCGCCGACGTTGAAACGATTTGGAATGCTATCTGGGATGTAGCCTCTGCATGGTTGGAATAACATAACCGCAAACAGAGGGTAGAGGGAGTACATTTTACTCTCTATAGGGAGAAGACGTTACTACTTTGCTGTAGTATTTTAGGCATAGGGCTTGTGAACCTCAATTTTTATAGCTACTGTTTTTTTTCTGAGAGTATACTCATTAGAACTGGAATATCCGTGTGTGACATATATCGCATAATCTAATTATGCTCAGTTCACAATAACCATTGTTTTCTTTTATATTTTGTATATCACAGTGACACATTACAAAACAGGACATGTATATAATCATGTGATTAACAAGTTATATTACATTTTAGATCTGCAACACAAAACAACATGGAGCCATGTTCATGTCTGTTTGTACATATTCTTTAACCCTCCCCACTAACCTTAGGTGTTTGTTATCTTAGGTGATGGCTGCAAAAAGTTGGGGAGATGAGGTTACTCAATTTGCTTCATTCTAGTGTCGTATCTGTTGTATCGCATTCATTGTTAGGTAGATTTTGTTTGCATGAGCCATGAGCTGTGATGGGTTTATTTGTTAATTTAATATATTAAAGCCACACTCGAAAAATAAAATTAGAGTGGGTTATTGCTACAAGTTGAGTTTGACCCCCGTGTCACTAGAGTCTTTTCACTGAGCAGCCCTAAATTCAGCAAGACATAAGTCTTTCTTCCCCTCTTATTACTCATTTTGCTTTTCAGACATAGAAGGTCATACTTAAGTGATTCCATAAATATAATTTTCTCTGGGAAATAACAGAAATCAACTAAATGATAAGATGTCAAATATACATTAAAATGCACTAAAAAATACTGCTGCTAGGATGCACTCTTCAGCCAATCAGAGTCAAGGGTGGAAACTTTTTCAGCCAATAGAATTGCAGTATTCTGTCGTAGCCACCTGGTGGATAAACAGAGAACCTTCAGTGAAAATCCACTATTGGATGTCTACTTTTTGGAGAGTAACCATACTCCCGACGGAGTATTCTAGTAAATATTGATATCTGGATCTACTCCAAGTGTAGGGTTACCATACTATGTTTTTTTCCCGGAGTGATACAGGCCAGTCACTTCTCATAGACCTTCAGATGAACATCTTAAAGGCTGTGTAATCATCCTATTGATAAAGGTAAAACATTCTTGGCTGCCTGCCTCATTAAAAAATCGCAATATACAGAGGTCAAATTTACTCGAGCAATTTTGAGATTGACAAGTGCAGGACAATGGTATGTTTCCAGAAAATTGGGAAATTGACATCAGTAAGTATGATGGCGGTTAGGACCCTGGGCTGTCAGACGAAAACTATTATCCAGGCATGAGTAAATAAAAATCTGTATACCATCTCAGCCTCATGAAGATTGTGGTGTAGTGAATCGCTTTCCAGAAACATTTGCTTGTTGTGTTCACTCTATATTGCATTTTTATGTTTTTCGGTGAGAAGATAAATATTGGATTAAATGTTTGTTATGGCCACAGTTATCATTAAGGCGCATCACTCAGATGCAAGACGGCCTTGTTTTTGTTGTTGGAGTAAAATACAATGCATGTTCATAATTTCAATTATGAATTATGTGATATCCCTGCATATATGTCAAGTATAACATACATATGATATTTACAGCTATATTTATGTATATTAATTATGTATTTCCATGTACTCGTTGAACAATGTGTTGCCATGTAAGGCAAACGAGTCTTACATATACGTTTTGTTTTCATTATCGACTTCCATGTTTAGTCCTTCACAAGAATGTAGTGTAATGATTTCTGAGGCTAAACTGGTATTTAGAGCTGTTGTAGCATAGCTGCCTGCATTCGGATTAGATCTTTTTTCAAATTTATTCCATGTCAAATAACATTTGCATGCCGCAGTAATTGACTATAAAAAAGGAATGAAGACAAATGTAGTAATATAGGCCTATTAGTTGAAATGCAGCAGCTAGTGTAGAAAATAAGTGCTCTTACAGTATTGTATGATAAAAAAGACAATGAATGAAAAGAAAACTCTTAAATTCACAAATTTACAAGTCACAGTAATATCGTGACATCACATATGTCATATTTTGTTGTGCTCTTTATACAGGAAGATGTGTACAGGTGGAACGGAGACCTGCCTCAGGCTGCCCTTACAATTTTGCACCAGCACGCTATTCAAGGAGACATCACCGAAGTCCAAGAAGCCATGTGGTGAGTAATATGATCTCCATCAATGGTGTACTCTCAGATAATAAAAGGAGTATATTAATACTAACTAAACTTAACCCTATTGAGAGTACCATGTCCCTGTTCAGGAGTAAAGTTACTCTCCATTGTCTCCAACAGAGCAGACATACTGGAAAGTATAACTTAACTCCCTTCAGAAGGTACAATGTCTGCTCTGTTGGAGACAATGGAGAGTAACTTTACTTCTGAACAGGTACATGGTACTCTCAATAGGGTTAAGGTTACTTATTTAAAGGATTTGATTTTACATAGGGATCTAGTCAACTTGTTGTGTTTGAATTGAAAACTTTAGAAGAAACAGTAATTTAGTGCAAGGTTGCTCATCAGTCTGACTTTGTTCTCTGAGCTCCTAAACATCCTTGAGCAGAGAGAAATATATCCATGGAGTCCTTATATGATTGGAAATACATTAATTCAAGGCAGTAATGTTTCTTGTTTTACAGTCGTTGGACCGCATTAAGTAAAAAGCACAGGGATTACCCCTTCAGTTGGGAACTGCTGCTGAGACTCATTCAACACTTAGATTCAGTATGGCAACCAGCCACACTGTCACGGGACGAGGTAAGCCTCTCAATTATGTACAAGAAAATTCTGCCAACAGTTTGACAAGAATGGCCTCAATTACAATCAAAATCATAGATTTGGGAACAAATCTCACGAACTTGGTAACTAAATGCCAGATGATGTCATTTGAGTCCAGGACTCTTGGCTAAGGGACTGCCTTAACCAAGGGACTCAAGGATTTCCAAGTCCATGAAATTGGCTGTAAAAACAACAATTCCTGGAATAACTACAGAGTTGTTTTCCAAAGTCCACTACAGAGTTGTTTTCCAAAGTCCTAGGGAACATGGAGCCCATTTTTATTCAATAGATAAAGACAACGCTGTATTAAATAACATTATATGATGATCCTCATTATCCCTGACAGCATTCCAAATCATTTCAATGTCGGCATGATGTCGGCGATGTCCAAACAATGTTGTAACAACAGCGGCTGATATAGAAACGAAGCTGGCCCGCTTTGGAATGCTATCTAGGAACCCTTTAATAATTACGTGGAATACGGAATGCATTTTGCTGTTGACCAATGACATTGTGATGTCATGCTCAGCCTCTGTAAACTGCCCAGCCTCTGTAAACTGCCCAGCCTCTGTAAACTGCCCAGCCTCTGTAAACTGCCCAGCCTCTGTAAACTGCCCAGCCTCTGTAAACTGCCCAGCCTCTGTAAACTGCCCAGCCTCTGTAAACTGCCCCAGTTTGTGACTATGCTTCAACAGGCACAGCTTGACTGGCATCAAACAGTGAAACAAAACCATTTGATTTCACAATGCCAGCCAATCAGTGGCAATTTACCACAGTGAACAATATATCTAAGAAAAACAAAACAAGATATTTTTTTGCAATCACAAAAGTATACACTTGCAATAAACAGATAGAGGGCACCCACTGCCACCCAGCTTCTACCAATTAAAGCACACTGGAACCATTGCCAGCCTCATGGTCTGCCCTCTGACATGTTGGTCCACTGTTGGCTTTGCCATGTCAGGCCAAGGCAAGGTGGATCATTTGTCTGGGTGGCCCAATGTAGGCTCAATCAACTATTAGTAGGCCCAATGTTGGCTCACTATCTGGTTGGTAATTTAGGCTCACTGACTAGTTACCGATTATCCATATCATGTAGCCTCAAATATACCACTTTGAAGCCAGCCTATCAGGTGTATGCCTCTCGCACGATTTGTTTTGCCAGGGCCTGCAATAATTGTACTGATTTCTCTGAGAGACACATCAGTGAATCTCTCCTCATGCAAAGGTAATAGGTATAGGTGTTTATGTAAACATCTTTGCAGTACTTACAACAAACATAAACATTGTTTGGAAAGAATTTAGAAATGAGGTCCTTCTTCCTGTTTTGGTAAACCATACTCGCTTTGTCACTGTCTCAACTTACAAGTTTCTGTTATTAATATCCAACTCTAGTCTCTAAACTGAGAGGAGATGGAAGGTTAGCATGCTTCAAACCCCCATTTAACATCACTAATTCTTTAGTCTCCTACCTTTTAGTTTAGATTCTGGTTATTTTATTTGGTCTGCCCATATCTACATTAACTTTCTTACAACTTTTGCTTTCCCAATAATATGGCATGCACCAGACAATTTGTTACCTTTTTCTTAAACTAAAATATATTGTATTACACATTGTAATGGAGACATAACATTGATTGTATATATTTGAAAAGTATTCTGGACCAAGAATCTAGAATATGATCACTAAAATGTATCCCCTCTGCCCACCAAAATTTATGCAAATCCAACCTAACCTATTTAGGTATCCCGCTAACCAGCTACTGTCTTCAAAGCAAAATTACTGTGTCATCCCATGCGCACAAACTGCATTTGACATCACTATCCTTGTATTAAGTGACATATTTGGTACCTGCATGGTGTCGGGTGGGGGCCTAGCTCAGAGGTAGCGCTCTGGGCTTCCAACCGCTGGGTCCCGGGTTCGATTCCGGTCGAGCCTAAGTTGGATGGCTGTTTCATCCTTCGTCTCATTGTCATGGTCCCTGCCTGTCCTAATTAGCCCAACTGTTGCAGAAATACAGGACGTAAAGCCCTAATCCACCCACCCACCCACCCACCCACCCTGCATGGTGTCATGCTCAGACCATTGCATCACAAGCTGGAAAATTCAGCCCATCAAATGCCGAATTCACCATGTGATGTCATCATCGTGCCTTCAGTCTGGAGTAGTATTTCATCCGCCAGCCTATTTAATATTTTTGCAATGTTAGAGAGTGTGTTATCATTAGCATAATTTTACTGCAGAAATCGAAGAATAGAAAGTCATTAATAAAGATAATGAATAAGAGTGGTCCTAAGATGGAACCCTGTGGCACTCCTTTGATGTAATTAATCCAATCAGAGTAAGTGTCTCCTATCATAAGTCAGTTGCAGTTACCCACATGAACAATCCTTTATCAAGTGATTCACGTCAATCTTTAGTCAAACTAATTTAGTATGTCTCGACAACTATGACGCTTCCTAAACCCAGAGAGATATTTGTGGAAATAATGTGACATGTTTTTATAGAATTATGAGATTGTCAACCAATTTACAGATCTGTGGTTGTCCTTATTAAATATGTCTTTCTTTTTAAACAAGGGGGTTATGTTTTTTTATCTGATTGGGGAAAGTACTTTCAAATATACACATAATAATTAATAGAGTTATTGGTCACACAAGGTTTACCCCTATCTTTTTTTATAAATCTTTTGGGATATCATCAAATCCTGCAACCTTTTTATCTGACAATGATTTGATTGCCTTTGAGATTTCTCTCTCAGTTACAAACCTGGAGGTAAATGTACTTCTATTATATTTCCTGATACCGTGCTCAAATGAGTCTAGCATTATCGGTTACACCCACATGATGCCATCATTAAAAAATCGAAGCAAATTATAATATGGCTGCCAGGCATGCACCAGATAATTATTTCCCAGATGATTACCTGGCTAGTAAAATAAATGGTTTAATGAGCACTGATAACGCATTCTTTGCATTGCTTTCTATCGAATTTCTGTCCAAACAATAACATAATTGCAAGTTTGTCATTCTAGCTGTCTGTCACATAATTCTACAACTCGCTGAGAATTAATCATGTCGCCCTACTTGCATTAATTTGCTGATACTTTGTCAGTTTAAGATAGCCTTGCCATCGCTTAATTGTGAGAGATTTGCAGTTAGCTGTGTCATCTAATGAGCTTTTAATTTTAATAGCACCTTAATTAAGGCCTAAGATCTTGTCTGAAGACGTGTTTCATCAGAATTAGCTTAGTTGTCAAGTAAAGATAAGTGACATTTGTTTGGTCATAAATGACTAGAAACTCATCAATAGATGAATATGTGATTGTCATCAACATTTTCATCAATTAAATAGTAACTCTTACAGTAGTTAAATGCACTTTCATTCCACAGAATCATGTTCTAAAGTGTGTGACAAACCAACAAAGTGTTGTACCATCCCTTTAAGAAAACTTTGTAACATTCTTCTTTGTGGAGCTGCGAGTACCACATTCCTGGGGCATTTCTCTCAGGTGGCTTGTTTTCTGTGTGGGTGACCTGAGTTGGATTCTCACTCCTGCTGTTTTTTTGGTAGACTGAAGCTGAGCTATTGTTACACACCAGACAATTTGTTACTTTTTTCTTAAACTTTCCAAAATATATTGTATTTAAAAATTCTGGAGAACCTTTCAAAACTAAACTATCTAAGAGGCAGTTCATTAGGTCTTGGTGGAGACAGAAACCCATCCTTTTATTTATAGTTCATGAATTTGACTACCACACCATTAGCGAGAGATCACAATGTGAGCTCACGGTGAGCTAACTGTGATGTCATCCTGTGATGTCATTCTGTGAGCTCTGAGTGAGGTCACTGTGAGCGTAACGTTAGCTCACGCCTTCCCTGGGAAGAGAGACAGGAAGCTGGGTCCCTCGGGTGAACCTCTGTCACTTCCGGATCAATATGTTGGTGATGCATTTGCCACCAAACCCTGTTGCAAAGAAATAAACATGCTTTAGGCAGTTTAGGTGCTGTGTTCGCCGTTGAGTGCATTTTAACCAAGCATACCGGACCTGAGCAGCACAGGCAACAAGTGGCATGCAGCAAAAAGTGGTTATGGATTGATTTGTGCAGTGTACGGCGTGGTCTGAATGCCTTGCAAAGTCCATGTAATTACCGATGGAACCCAGCCAATATTTCAGCTGCATAACACAGCCCCAAACGTTAATGTAGAATTACATGATATAATATCAATAGTATACTCCATATCCATTCACTTGACGATTCTAATAAATAACTTTATCACACTGTGACATGCCTGCTTGCCTCACTACCCCCTGCTGCCTTCCTGCCTGCCTACCTACCTACCTACTACATACCTACCTACAGACGCACCTATCCACCTATCCAAAGCTTGAAGTCAAACCTCACGAATTGTTAAAAAAAAATCCTTTCTTTCTGTAATGTAGATCTAAATTTAGGGTTCTAATTCCCCAATGAGTTCCTTGAATATCAAAAATGACTCATCTCGTTACAAAAATCCATTAGTGCCAAATTTGGAGATGGCATTCTGTCATTTAATGTGGAATTAGGTTTAGGCGTGTTTTAGGCAGGTTTTATGCATGTTTTTGCATTTGTGACAAATATAAGATTTTAGATCTGAGGTATCTGATGAAGTTGTGGGAAAACATGAATTTGTTTTACGCTCATGATGAAATCGAGAAATTAATTTGTGAAAGCTCCCTGGGGCTGGGAGATATTTATTGTTTATTATGACGAATGTGCATGTATTGCACGCTTCATGTCAATAAATACCTGATATAAATATATACTTCTTTTCTGTATAGGAGGAATTTCTTGCTGACTCCTTCACCAACTTCATTGACCACTGTCTTAACCTGATCCGAAGACAACGCGAAATATATCCTGCAGCCAACAAGGCCGCACAGTATCGGCTTGGCTATATGCTCAGGTAGGTAGCATAAAATAACTTCAGATTATTCACTGAATCACCAGGTTCTTAAGACTAGTTTGCAATAGAACCCTTCTGTTAATTTGCTGAACTGAAAGGATGATCTCTGAGAAGATTGGTTTATTTATAAGATTGAATGAAATTAAAGATTACATTTAAGTCTGTATATAGCACTAAGCATGACATTTTGTATTAAGTTATAGTTATATCCCTCATAGTTGGGAGTTAATTAACATTTTTGTTGGTTATATCCCGACACAGAAGGTGGAGGGATATAACCAACAAAAATGTTAGTTAACTCTCACCTATGAAGGCTATAACTAACTTACACTCCATTAGGCATATTTTCTAATTTCTTTGATTGTTTGTTTGTTTTTGCTGCCTTTATTATGCAAGACAAGTTCAGTTTTCACTCAGGAGGGAGTTAACTAATGGCTCATTTGGGGGTTGTCTCTGTTTACCTGGAGCCCAGTGGATGGATCTGCCTTCAACAGCTGTGTAACCTGCATTCGTTGGTTATTGCCCACTTAGAACAATAGAAAATAGTCTAAGTGGAGTATAAGCAAACTTTCTATAATTTCTGTTGAAATAATCATTGTGTATATTAACGTCTTTACAGGTGTCTAGAGTGTCTATACAGGACTCCAGTTTTCAAGAGGTGCTGTCCTTTCCAAAAGGACCTTTATACAGAAATTGCCGGAACTCTAAGAGTAAGTATTCAATCGAAGCTCTCTTGTAGAACAACTTTCATTAAGTCAATCTAAAGTAAATCTGTCACACTCTGTAATTATGAACTGTACTGGAATGTTACCAATTGTCCAGTGTTTGTATTGAATAGTATGTATTGTGAAATAATTTCTATTGTAAAAATCTGACTTTGAATAATTCCTAAGTTACTCTGCAGCACATATGTTTTACCATTTTGTCTCATTTAGATTATAATTATCTGAATTGTAATATAATCAAAGAAATACATGTTGGTAATGGTGACATGCAGTCTTGGTTTCCACCAACCATGCAGCCGTATTTATGTGCTTGTAAATAGTATTATGTTTTCTCAAGTTAGTCCAATAAATTGAATTGATCATGAAAGGCATTACCTTTTATTTCAGAAAGCCAGCATTGACTTTCATGAAAGACTAAGAAGCAACACACAGCCAAAGTCAAAGGTAAGTTGTAACGGCATCGATATCCGTAAAGGTGAACTATGAAATGTAATAGTCCTTATTGAAGTTATGTTGTAGCCTATGCGTCAAAATATTGTATTTTATTCAGGATCAGACTGAATTCTCTTGGTAAGATTCCTTGGATATCTGCCAAGATACTACAAAAGAACAATTTAACATTTGCAGTTTCATGCCTATGGGTCTAATAACTGAAATTTATTCAGGATCAAAGTGAATTTCTTTGACAAGATTTTCAAATGAATGTCTGCCAAGATATCTGACACTACCCAACAAAAAATTGAACATGCGAATCTGCATACCTGTAGCAAATGGGAAAGTTAAGCATTTTGGCCCGCTTAGTATTGCTCTAGGCTCTAAAGCTCTGAGTATTGCGTGGCAGCTTGAGCCAAAGCCATTTATTATCCATCCTTGAGTAAGGCAAGAATAGATTGAACATGAGATAGGTATCTGTGATGGCTCTGCAATTAAAACAGCAAAGGAAGTAATCCTGACAGGAAAGCGGATCCAGTCTGCATCTCGAGATCTCATGCTGGATTGAACAATATATTATCAGCGCACGGTGAAGAAATCCGAAGACAGGGATCATGTATTACATGGCCAATTGTGCCACATGTGTTTTCCATGCTTTTGGATAAATGAAAAAGGCATGGTTTTTGCTGCATTATAATTAGCTAAAATGCATGTATTTTCCATGCGTTTATCCTTCTTATGGAAAACGCACGTAGCACATTTGGCCATGTACCTGAGGCCAGAGAAAGTTTACATTATTTCACACCTAAATTATTTATTTGTTCAAACACAAGGTGCACTAGCAGTATCCGTTGTTCTTGTGACGTGGTACTCCATGCGCTCGCTGATTGGCTGTTACTATTTAGGCACAGAATATTATGCCACGCAGAAATGAAGAAACGAAAAAAGTTAATCAACCCTATTAAATCATATCATATATATCATATATTACACTGGCTTTGTGATTGTCCAAAGTCATATATAAACTCAGTTAAGGGGCGGATCCAAAAGTTTTTCAAGGGGAGGGGGTTGACAAATTGAACTGAATTGCAAGGAACGCTGAATTTTTAATATTTAATTAAAATGTACTAGGCCAAGGGTGGAGGAAAGGGGTTGCAACCTCCAACCCCCCCTCCTAAATCCGCCACTGATACTGTTTTTTGACATTATGTATTCTTCCAGTTGGACAATGATCTGATCTGCAGTTTGATAGAACTGATCAACCTCCTCAACACTGACATGCAGAAGGCTGTGCAGTACTATGATCCCATTTATGAAAGGTAGGTCTGTTCTAAAACACCTGCTTGCAATTGAAACTTTGCAAGTATAGCCTGTTTGATCATTGCACACCAGATACTAACCAGAGAAGCCTATTTGGTTTGTAGCCTATTTGACCATTATACACTAGAGATTCACCAGTCAGACCCCTTACTGATGAATCTGGTCTGAAGCTAATTGTGAAATAAACCACATTTGCTGACTAATTTAGTGTGATGGCCTAAAGCGTAAAGCTGTGTTAAAGGGGAGTCCCGCTGTAATTGACCTTACCTTGTTCAGCACAACCTTCATTGTACATATTCCTAAGCCAAATTTTTACCATTCTTGTATGTTTCAGCATTTTGAATATTAGCCACTTCGCTATATGCTACAGAAATGTAGACAAGCTGGTAAGTAACTAATTGTACTCAAAACTGACCTACCAATATATCAAACAGCAATATATATGCTATGCTCAGCCAGTCAATATAACACAGCAGACTGTTTACAGTCAATTTCATTGACTTGGAAATCAATTTCATAGACTTGGAAACTAAACGCCAGGTGGCGTCATGTGAATTCAGGACTCGCACTGGCTGAGTGACTGCCTCAACCAATTGGAGTCCTGGATTTACATGACATAGTCTGGAGTCTATGAGATTGATCAAATATATGGAATTGGCTTTAACGGTAGGGAAAAAACATAGTACTTATGACCATCGGAAAACTATATTTAATCTGGCATTTGTTATGCTGAGCCGGTCATGTTTTACGATCTTTAAATGTGCCATTCTATGGCATGATGCAGTTTGTTAAAAACTCACATGTATATGAATTACATGTTGCAGGCACCTCATGGACATTTTTTTATGTTAAATGATGCTTCATCTATACAATGCATGTACATTTTCCTTCCTAAGGATAAGACATATATGTATCATAACTTCCCAATAATGATTGTAAAAATGATGTGATGCCTTCTGTTAAATCTTGGGCAGTACCATAGGAAGTTTCAGAATGCAAAGAATCCTAGTAAAATTACAATTAACAGTTAACTTTCAATACTAACTCATCTTCTGTAAAAGATTAAGTTTCTGTGTTGCCATTATAGCTTGCCGAGGACTTGGACAAAACATTCAAAATGATCCAGATGTGTGTGGATGAAGTGAATGAGCAGGACGCTTGCAATTTGTCTGCCCAACAGATCGGAACTCATTTGTTTGAGCTCTACTTGACAATGCAGGAGTTCTGTCGATTTAGGGAACACCTTAATGCTTCGTAAGTACATTTACCAGAGGTGACTTATCAAGAGGTGCTGTAAATATTTGCATGATTGCATGGTTTGCAACAGGGTTCACCTTAGAAATGTGACACATTTGAGTTTTTGCTCATAAGGGATTACACCTAATCGTAAGTTCAGATGTTAGCAGTGGCGATGAGACAACATCCACACATGATCTATAATACCCAAACATTCCAATGTCGGCACGATATCGGCGATGTCAAAACGATGTTGTAACGACGGGGGCCGATATAGAAACAACGCTTGCCCGATTTGGAATGCTATCTGCGTATTATATTTTTGTGCAGTCACATTTAAATTAAATTGTTAATGGTCCAAGAAATTGTTTTTAATCGTATTGATTTTATGATAATCGCACTGTAATCCCTTATGGGCAAAAAACTCACCTTTGTGGTCCCAGACGTATGGCAGCCGGCAGCCCCCGGACTACAGCACAGGCACTGTACATATGCTGTCGGGAAGGGCTTAAAAAAGGGGTTTAGGATAACTTTCAAACATTAAATTGTGCATATTAATTACACGTAGACTGGAGTTTCTGACCCCAAATCTCCTCTTCCCTAGGAGGCCCCTATGTTACAGCACACTCAGTCAGTGCATTCCTAAATCCAGCACTGGCCAGAGAATCAATTCAGTGGATTAATTATGAATAGAGTGGCCACCCTGATAGCATGCTTAGTCAGGCCGAAGTTGAGCTGATGTGGCAGCGGCATGTTATCTGCCCTGTGTAATGTCCATGTTGTGTTTATCTATCGGATCCCTCCGGCTTCTACTTCTTCCTCAGAAAGCATCCACTACTGTTTATGGCTATTAGGTAGTCCATTGTGTGTAACAAAATGGAAAAAATATGTAAATCATTGGATGCATTGCCCTCTATTTCTCTATCCTCTGTAAACTTTAAAATGTACATTTAAACGTTAAAGTAATGCAGTTTTAATTTGCAATTTTAATATAATAGCTTTAGGTTGCTCTGAGACTCCGGCCTTATATTTGCAGTGGGGTGGCCTCTCAATTTAGTTTTTTGCACATAAGGGATTACAGTGTGGTTATTATATTACTGTGATTAAAACATATTGGGATATTAACAATTTTATTGAGATTAATTTGCTTTTGAAAACATAACATACGATCAAGTGTTATCCTTTATGAGTAAAAACCCAAATAGTAGTTTTCCAGTCTTTGAGAGATCTCCTGACAATTAAAATTAATACGATTTATTGTCATCTATTTGAAATTTCATTTTTACGGTTAGAACCATTGTACGATTACTGATTAGTCCATTTAGGTTTCTGTGTGTCTGTCGTGCTGTCTAGCTGTCTGGGTAACCATGGTAACACTTGTATACAAAATCACTCTTTCTGGTAGTTTGGGCCAAGAAATTCATCTTTTTAGTGTTCCAACTCTCATAATTCAGTTACATAATGACAACAACTGAAGCACACTAGTAATAATACCTCTCTGTGAGTACAGCATTTGTATGGTAAGGTAGGCCTATCATTCCTCAGAGAAGCTTTTCCTCTCATTTTTTACCTGTGTTATTTCAGAGACCGCCGAAGTCTACATTCTACTCAGTTCTATGAATGGTTTATGGCTCCGATTACACGATGGATCAAGATAGCAAAGTACAAGGCTATGAGTCGAATTCGCAAGTCTGTGGAGTTTGACAAGGTAAGCTTTAGAAATTATGTTAATTATTAATATTTACCAACCAATAATGTATGCAAACAAATTTTCGTAAGTGTTTTGTTTTCTTAGTATCTCGGATCTTATATTAGTAGGTTGGATTCATGTTCAGATAATTGTTACAGTTGATGTCTATATGAGTTGTAGTGTTAAGCATCCCAAACTAAATCACTCATATCTCAGGAACCACAACTCGCAGAGACTTCACTGCATTTTAGAGCTGGAAAGGCCTGTTCTGGCATCTACCCTGTTCAAAATACACCGAATAGTCCGAATTTCATATTTGTTAAATTCTGAAAATATCTACAACTAGCAATATATGTTAGAACTTAGATGGACTCGATAATTACAGCAATTAAATAGACTTGGAAACAAAAAAACTCGATATGACGTCATGTTAATTCAGGATCCTCATTTGTTGAAGTAGTCCTTCAGTCAATGGAAGCCCTGGATGTCCTCTTAAGATTAGTTCCCAAGTCTATGGGGATTGCTGTAAGGAAAATCCATTTCCTATTGTTCTGTCCACGGAAATCTATAGTAAGAACTGTGTTATTGCTTAACATAACAATTGACCAAAACAATCAATCACAGTGCTGTAATGAAAAGGAAAAAAAGAGAGAAAAAGATCTGAAGTACTTGACCTTGATGTAACAGCCAACGTCATCTGTGACCATGACCTTCGATGGTTGACGTAGATACCACCAAGCTACCACTTTGATAAAGATCTGTTAATTTAATCACCAGATAAAGATCTGTTAATTAAATCACCAGTTAAAGTGTTTTTACCCCATTTGCCATATGGATTCTACAAAATCACTCAGCATTATTCAACATGCATTTTTGGCTTGTTTTAGTGCTAGTTCTATGCCAGCTTTTTATTTTGTTTTTATTTTTAGTGTTAGCTTTATGCTAGCTTTTTATTTAGTTTTTATTTTTAGTGTTAGTTCTATGCTAGCTTTTCATTTTTAGTGTTAGTATTAGTTCTATGCTAGCTTTTATTTAGTTTTTATTTTTAGTGTTAGTTCTATGCTAGCTTTTCATTTTTAGTGTTAGTTCGATGTTAGCTTTTAATTTTTAGTATTAGTTCTGTGCTAGCTCTTTATTCTGTTTTTATTTTTAGTATTAGTTCTATGCTAGCTTTTTATTTTGTTTTTATTTTTAGTGTTAGTTCTATTCCTTTAAGGCCCATGACCTTTGCATCCTTGAATTTCCATCTGATAAGGTCATTTGATAAGATTCTGTTGATGGTGGAGGTCTGGGCGTTGAGGGACTCATTGTTAGGCTGTCTCCAGAGGTGGCCATGCGAGCTGGTGCAGGAATCTGTTGTGTGGAAATGTTGTCTGTTATTGGGTGTCTGATTAGCCCTGTTGATGCACATTTCCTGACGGGTAACCTGGCTGTAGGAGAGTGGTTGTATTTGTAGATGTACAAGGCGTTGGTGAAACAGGTAATAAAAGTGTGGTTGATGACAGTTGGTATGCACAGATGTTTGGCTGCATGCCAGTGCAGCTTGTCACAGTGGATGCAGTCAATTGTTGGATTCGTGCTGGCTTTTGTTTCTTAATTGCATCTGAGCTGAGTCAACTAAAAATGTAATTTCATCAATAATTTATAATCTAAAATGCGGACATCTGTTTGGTAGGGTCTGCAGGGATCTGGATGAAAATATTGTTTGATGGCCCCCAAGTGTGTGTGTGTGTGTAATTAGGGCTTTACGTCCTGTATTTCTGCACCAGTTGGGCTAATTAGGACAGGCAGAGACCATGGCAATGAGACGAAGGATGAAACAGCCATCCAACATAGGCTCGACCGGGAATCGAACCGGAACCCAAAAGTTGGAAGCCCAGAGCGCTACCTCTGAGCTAGGCCCCCGCCCTTCTGGTGGCCCCCAAGTAGCGATAGTAACCTCTCTTAGGGATGTCTTCACCTGTATGTGTTTATTTTTACATGGCCAAATGTGCCAAGTGCATTTTCCATGAGAAGGATAAACGCATGGAAAATGCATGGTTTTTAGCTAATTATGATGAGGCAAAAACTTGTCTGAGTCTGAGTCATCTAATGCAGGTGTTCTAGACTTTTGATTGAGTGATAAAATATATTTTTTTATTCAGGGTGGCTATTCATAATTTTAAAAAACTGGTTTACAATTTGCCTCGGAATTATAAAATTATAAAGGATTGGTATAAGAAGCGTATAAATATATATCCAAATTGGAAAGAAAAAATATATAAATAGATATGAAAATTAGTAAGAACGATGCTTTGAATATGTGATGTTTGATCATTGCCTGGCAACATTTATTCAGCTGTGTTTCGTTGGTTGCTATATATAGGTGTCACTGTACGGAAGTCGTAGACTGCTAGCAGTCATGACATTTAGGATTCTGTTGCTTCCCTGCAGCCGCTTGCCCGGACTCTAATGCCCCTATACGTGTTCCAGAGTTTGCATATTGTAGATATTCTAAGCCTTTGCTGTGTAAGCCCCTATCACTGGTTTAGCACCCTTTCATGCTGCTTCAATTTTCTCTGCATGTGGTTGTTTCTCTTGGGTTCTACAGGGTAGCCAAATGTGTGCTCTGTGGTCAATGATTGCATACCAATGGTACCCAGAGGTATATTATCGGATTTGCCATTATGCATGCCATGTTGGTACAATGTATTGTATGCAGTTAGTCACCATGCCAATTACATCACCAGTGTAGGGCAGTACATGGCCAAATGTGCTACGTGCATTTTCCATGCGTTCGGATAAACGCATGAAAAACGCATGGTTTTCACCTCATTTTAATTTGGCAAAAACCATGCGTTTTCCATGCGTTTATCCTTCTCATGGAAAACGCACGTGGCACATTTGGCCATGTAGACTTCGCTCAGCAGGGATCTGGGTAACCAACTGGGTTGTTCCCAACTGGGTTGTTCATGGCATGTTGCGCATCAGTGAAGTTCAACATTGTCGATTCTATAGTGCCTTGTCCATACAGCCAGCTCTTTTGAGATCTCCACACACTTGCCGTATAAATAAAGATCAATACTGGGCTTCTGTGGGTGGCGCCACCGAAAACAACACTTAAATGCCCATGAGCTTTTACCACCTCAAAAAACCAACTCCTCAAGCAGAGGAGCAAAGCTTCAAGCAGCCCTGTAAATTAAATTATAAATGTGCATTAGGATTGATTTGGCTAAATATTCAAGCCTTTCTGATTATGAGCTTTCAGAATCTGTTTAAATTGGTAATATACTGATATTTAAGATTATTGACAGATTAAGTCAATATATATTTGTTTTTCATGGAATTATACCAAATTAGCTTCAGATATAAAGATACATTTCTCATAAAATTATAGGCCTACTCTGCGTTGTAACTTGGATGATAAATCATATTTTCAGTTCCTCCGTCATTAGCACCATCAGGTAATTTGTTGTTGATGCAATGTGTGTATCTTATTTTCCAGATATGTAGCTTGGAGGGAGATGTGAAACAAAGTACATCAGCAGTAGATGTTTGTTGCTGCTTTGGGCAGGTAAGACCTAAATGTAGTCACATAAACAGAAGCCATAGCAATAAGGTAGTCAGAAACCTTGCAAAATGGCTATGTCACACCAAATTATTTGTATTTATTTGTTAGTTTGCATTAAAATAATAACTTTCTGGCTATATTATTTTCATGGCTTTATCCTGTGGTTAAATTCATGTCTAAATGCAATAATTCAAATTATTCTTTTAAAACATATTCATACTAGGTAAAAACATTTTGAGCGAAAGCTTTTTTCAAAATGTCACTATTTTGTACTACAGTTAGCTTCATAAAATATGGTTGACTCTAGACAGCTGTAGCAACCTATTTATAGTAGGCTTACACCTTCCACCACCACAAAAAAAAAGAAGTAAACCTTGGTTAATGTAAGACATTTACCTGATATATCATAAATATGTAAGTACAATAGACAGGCATATTATACCAAAACATTACAAATATGCGTAACTGTCAATTTATGCTCCGAATAGTGTGTTAGTGCTGCATGTACTTTTAGATTCGGCTTTGAGAAGCCAGCTACAGTCAGACAGTTCCATTTGGTAGCAGGTAGCATCGTATAGCAGAAGTTGTCTATCTGTGTCTAGGTTCAATTTGACGGGCTGTTTTTTTTATTGAAACGAACTGTATGTTGCTGTACACACTGCAGACTTCCTCAGAATCCTCACCGTTTATCAGATTCTGTGTTAACCCACGGTCTTAAATCAATATTAACTTCGAAACTAACAGTCCTGCACTTTGTATCTTTAGTTGATAGAATTCTGGCAGCTGTTGGAGTGGCCAGATCCCGCTGGTGCCTTGCCAATAGTGACAAGAATCACAGAAGACCTGTGCGAAGGTGCTAACTACTATGCAGACCTCATGCATCAGAAGTTGAAGTCTGCTGGGTATTACGATGAAGTCGGCCACATCGACATCACTCTCCAAGTAAATATCATTCGGCTACTTTAGGTTCTATATATTTGCACCAGGGCTCCAAAAGGTATTGAATATTTTACTAAGATTGTGAATTTCTTTTTGTCTCAGCTTTGCATCACTGTGAACAACATCGAGCAAGTTCGCAGAGCTTTGAAGCCACTTCCGCAAGCTTTGAGGTTTCCTGACATCGTACAATCCATCGAGAGAGGACAAAATGAAAGAGCTGCAAAAGAAGCTAAGATCACTCTGTACTCCATTGTGCGGTGTGCGGATGAGGACATGATCCGAAAGCTAAAGCAAGTCATTAGTCAAGTGACTGATAAGATCCGACCAGACATCAAGAAGTACGTGTTCCATATGTGCTGGGCGCCGGAGTCTGTTCCTGCATCTCAGGTAAACGACCTATTAAAGTGATGTGTAATCTCTGTGATAACATCCAAAACATTTTCATATTAAATATTAATGCCCTTAAAAGGTTTATATGATCTAAAACTCTGGAAATTGCAAGCTTCTGCTACTTCCATCCTTTAATTCATGCGGTGTACTTGCAACTTTGATTATATTTCAAGGGCATCAGCTCAACGAGGGAGTAAAGCTGTTTCAGATTAATGTAACATGTTGGGGCAGTTTTGATGGTTATCTTTTTGCCTTTTTATCACAGAGCATAACAGAGTTGATGAATTACCTTGACAACCATCTCTTAACGCTGAATACCAATCTGCTTCGAACAAACTTCGATCGCGTCTTGGACTCCATATGGACTGAGGTGCTTCAAGAAATTAAAGATGTTGTCATCAAAGAGGAAGCCGTAAGTTCATTGTTAGATAGATAGATAGATAGATAGATATGTAAAGTGCCGCCCTCTGAGGCACGTTCTTGTCGCTAACGTGGGTTAATTGATGAGGTGAGATAGAGGAGGAGTCCACCCATGTTGACATATACCCCATAGAAGGGATCTTTTACTTGCCTCAGCATAGACGCTGAGTACAAGGGACCGCCACTTTAACGTATCATCCGAATGACATCCAGCTGGGATGTTGCTCATGAAGTGTGACTGGGCCTGAGATTGAACACAGGTCCTTCAGAGGAGCAGGCGAGCGTCTTATTACTAGACCACCCAGCTGCAGAACCTGATCTTGCTGTATTTGTTTTAGCACTGTTTGTGTTAGTCAGAAATTAGATCTAAGAATGATCTCAACAGTGGCCTCACAATGTCATGCCCATTATAAAGTTCAGTGTAGTCATACTGTAATTTCAGAGTTTGAGAGTAGTGTCACATCATTGATTAAATGGTCACTTCAAAGTAATAGAAATAATAAAAATTTCTCAGACTGTCCCATGATTGCAGAGATCTTGTAATGATATGTCTCAAGGCTCAGAGTTAGGAGACACTCTGCAGTTGAATGTCAAGAGTGGATCTCGACTTGTTTCCAGGTATCTTATATGCAAGAACGCTCAACATTTAGTTCAATTTTAGTGCACCGTTAACTCCAGAAGGGATGGTTCAGCATTGGTAACTATCGTATTGACAAATGTCAATTTTGAGCACCAGCAACCAATTTCACACTGGAATATGATCAATAGTAATTTCATCCAATGATCACGGTTCTGCCAATTGCTGCAGCTATAGATAGTGCCACATGTGATGGTTAAAGTTCCACACACAGTTATCTATCACATTTTCAATGGTCAATGATATCATCCCATGATCTCAAACGTTGACTGGATATATTGTTTGCCAGTTGGATCAGTTTGCTCCAACCTAATCTTGAAAAAGCATTCCTATAAGCACAGACTGATTTATTTCAATTTTTTGTTTCAGAAAACTATTGCTTTCTACGAACGTTTATATGAAGGATTGGAGATCCTGGTTGATTTTTTCCATGCCAATGACAAAGGACTCCCGATGTCTGTCATCAGATCTAAACTTTATGAGGCAAGTAACAAGTCTGTACTCCTTAACTAGCACCAAGTTTGGAATGAGTCCAAAAAAAGCCAGCATAGAGCTTGACTTTTTTCTTGGTGCATTGCCTCCAGCAATAATTTAAACCCATATAATAAAGTTGATATCTTTAGACATAATTGTGATGCTGTCTTAAAGTGCAGACTTTCACTGACTTTTAAATGTTCAAATGTCCAATCTTTGCTTTGGTGTTTTTGCTGTATCACCTCCGACGATAGATTAAATTTTATCTTATCTTACCTTGTGGAAATCATTGCATCAACTGGCATAGTTATCAAATTTATGTGAGCCCACCTGGTACTTAGTACCCTGTGTGTGTGTGAGTTATTGTTTAACGCCTCATCAGCACCTGAACTTAGTACCCTGTAGAGCTCCTGGCTTTTAGTAATGCCTGGGAGGGCGTGATGATAGCGTTGTTACCACAACTTAGTCACTGTCTCCTTGACCATATAGTATATAATAAATTATATATCGTTGTACCAGACAGATTTATTTATGTAAATGTATGGTCAAAATAAAATATTCTTGAGTCTTGGGGAAACCACAACCACACTTTTCTGGAGCAATTTGGCGTGAACTATTTTCAGCGGTTAGCAACACCATGGTGACTCCATGGCAATACATCTGAATGTGCGTAGCAATATAAAAGCAAATTAAAAGCAGTCTACTTGTAGAGTGGGGTCTTAACATTCGTAGTAGCACAAGATCTTCCACACACCTGAATCCGGCCCAGCTTCTGTGTAAAGCCATTTTGTCTGCTTCATTAAATCAGTTAATCTTTCATCACAGGAGCTTTACGTGCAGTTGTCCTTAAACAAAGCCAGCACGAAGGAGCTAATAGAGACTTATTACATTGACAAGCTGGATGAACAGATGACAGTTGAAAGCACTGAATTTGGAACTCTCACTGTTCGGGTCTACTACAATATTGATGCAGAAATACTTTCTGTGGAAGGTTTGTTTGCAAAAAGTTGCACATATGACTTCGAGATATTTTCAATTAACATTTAGATTTGTAATACGAGACCCACACATTCATTTATCATTATTCCATAAATGCAATTATATATATTTTTTATTTCAGTCTTGAATGCGCGAAATGTCATTCCATTGGATCCTAATGGTAAGCAATACACAAAACATTTGTAAATCACTATCTTATTAAAAGGTTTTTTAAGTTATTCCTGCATGCCATGATGATATAAATGCTCTTTTGTATCTTCCTTCGTCCACCTAAACCTCTTTATTAAAGCCTAAGTTTGCTTTGTAAGTATGCACAATCATACTTGGTTCCATCCCTAGGTGAGCTTTATGGGGGGGTGGTGGTCTTCATTGGGGTTATTTACAATGGTCTCCAGAGGGCTGGGATACTTTGTATATTATATTTCTGTAACGTTTGCCACTTTGGGGAATAAAATATCGATATAGATTGCACTGACCCTGAAAACTGCTGATATTGACTCAGAGGTAGCCAAATTCTGGTGACTTAGATGAGAGATTTCTTGACCATGATTTGCTGTTTGTTCCAGGTCTGAGTGATCCTTTTGTTCTGATTGAGTTGTGTCCTCATCACGTGTTCCCAGGACAAAGCATCTTGCAAACCAAGATCATCAAAAACACATTGAACCCTGTGTTTGACGAATCTTTTGATTTGTAAGTATTCACTGGATGAGCAATGCTGTGGCATAATCTAATTCAACTTCGATTGAAGTCCTTCTACATGGCCAAATGTGCCACATGCGTTTTCCATGAGAAGGATAAACGCATGGAAAACGCATGGTTTTTAGCTAATTATAATAAGAAAAAACCATGCGTTTATCCAAACACATGGGAAACGCACGTAGCACAATTGGCCATGTAGCATGCCAGTAATTGTTGATGTTTCATTTTAGAGCAATTTAAATATAGATATATCTTGTACAAAACAGTTATAATTGCGTACATTAAGTATAATAATGTTTTAATTACCATTATAATAATTCATCAGCATATCAAAATCTTATTTTTTATTTTACATCTGGAAGTTTGTTCATCCAAGCTCTTCCAACATCGTTCCATTCTTAATATTTTTAAACTCAGAAACTTTTTATTTAAAAATCACACATTTTGGAGTGGCCCTCCAAGACAGAAATTCGGCCGCTATAAGTTATATTAGTTCCATTACAACTGATACATATTTCATGTGATAGAAATTCATGACGGAATGCACGATCTGTCAGACAAATTTAGTGGTACTAAGTATTGAAATAGTTGTCTCTACATCTGCAAATGAGTAAAGCGGCTTATATGGTCATACAGAAATACCTAAATAAGACACATTCTGACTGAGTGTCTTGATTGTGGCCTGGAAAGCCTACGACATTCTCGTCTATCAATTGCTGTTTCCGTTCACTCGCTGAAGAATTGCTGCATAAGCAGCGCTATGTTTAGGTCTGCGCTAATGCATGGATGCCGAGGATTTTAAAAATGGATAATTCATGAGCACACATGGCTGACAGGCCATGTCTAGCCAATCTGGCATGTTATCTGGGCACCAACAAAATTATTTAAATAATTGATTTATAGCAAAATGTTTGTCACAGCAAAAAACAAAACAAAAAAGAATATAGAGATTCATTGGTTTTGAGTATTATGCACACACTTAGGTTTAATCATTTACTTTTATTTATTTATTATTTTAAAGACATTGTTGTGTTTGCTCACGGACAATATCTGAGAGGTCTCTTGTGGACCCTCTCCCCTTAAGGCTTTGAGCATAAGATGTTCTGGCTTTGAGGGAAGCTCATGAATAAACCATGTGCCCTCAGGAGAAAACTATGTAAGATTAAATAATTTATTGATAGCAAAATGTTTTTCAGAGCAAAAAAAATAAAAATCGTGAGATTCATTGGTTTTGAGTATCATGCACACAATTAAATTCAATCATTTACTTTGAATTATTTATTATTTTAAAGACATTGTTGTATAGTTGCCGATGGACAATATCTAAGAGAGGTCTCTTGTGGCCCCTCTCCCCTTAAGGCTTAGGGCATAAGATGTTCTGGCTTTGAGGGAAGCTCATGAATAAACCATGTGCCCTCAGGAGAAAACTATGTAAGATTAAATAATTTATTGATAGCAAAATATTTGTCATAGCAAAAAATAAAAATAAAAATCGTGAGATTCATTGGTTCCTAGTATCATGCACACAATTAAGTTTAATCATTTACTTTGAATTATTTATTATTTTAAAGACATCCTTGTGTCTCTCGTGGCCCCTCTCCCCTTAAGGCTTAGAGGCTTAAACATTAGATGTTCTGGCTTTGAGGGAAGCTCGTGAATAAACCATGGTGCCCTCAGAAAAAAACTGTGAAAGATTAAATAATTGTTGCCTCTTGGTCATAAAATAAATATCAATAATTACAGAATTTGTCATTGATTGTATGCTGCATACTTCTTTTCAGTTCTGTCAGTGGACTTCAATGTCAAAAAGAGGGAGCATGTGTGCTCTTTACGGTTATGGACCACGACTTTCTGATGGCTAACGACTTCGCTGGGGAGGCTTATCTATCATTAAACAACATTCCTGGAATCAGTGGCGAAAGGATATCTGGCTTCTCTGCTCTAAAACCTGTAACGCTCAATCTCACTCAGCCTAGACGTGGACGAGGTAATTTTTGAAAATTCCTTTTACAGAAATGCAGGGCATAGCGACAGGAGGGAAGTTTTGGTCCGTCAGCCCAAAAAAAATATTATCAAGCACCATAAATAAAATGTGATAAGAATCCCTCCACCCTCACCTTGAGCCCTACCATGCATCCCATAAGCCTACTTGGCTCAAGGAGTTTAAATAAACAGTCGTCGATATATGCTGAGGCTCAGAGGTAATTCTGTTAAGTGAAGTTTTGCTAGTATAAGGCAAAATATGTAAAAAATGTTTCAGATGCCTCCTTAGCAAATTTTTTAGCCAATTAAAGTTGTCAGGAAAAATATCTATAAATTACGTACTGTTGTGACAAACAATAAAGAAAAAAAAGTCTCCATGTATAATAGCATAAACCATGAGCCAAGCTAAAAAAATGTTTTCAAAATACTTTATGAACTTTGTTCGGATATTGAAGGCATTGAAGATTATTCGCTGGAAGAATAAACCTGACTTGACCAAACCGAACTTTGATGCAAATTTTTGATCCCTAGCTAATGTTAGAATTGACAACTGTATAATATATAGCAACCGAAATTGATAAGTGCATAATATAATATAACCACTGAGATTTAAAACAACTTCTTTGTTTACTAATTTTGCTGAGTTATAATCTGCAAGGTTGCTTGCATCTTTCTGGCTAATTGTGTGCACTTAATTTGGCTGTAATAACCATTATATATGAATGAGCAATTTTTTAATTTACTTTCAAAGTTGGGATCGACAGAGCCAAAGGAGCTTTGGCTGCACTGCAGTTCAGAGACTGGGACAGAGTTGCTCAAGAGTTCGTGAAGAAAAGACGCCAGGTCGAGGCACAGTCTCAACAGTAATCAAGGCCCCACCTGGAGGAATTTTTGGAATTGGAACGTTTTTGTCAGTTGTCCTTATTTGGTAAAGTTTCATTGATCTTGCAACGTGACTGTCAACCTGTTATCGTGCATGGAAACGCACTGTTGTTTATAGTTCTTGAAATGGTGCCAATAAATATATCTTCAATTATATATAATATATTGTATATCAACACCAAAAAAGGCATACTGCCTCTACAATGTGATGTGCTCTAAAACTTTACTGCTAGCTCTCATTCTCAACACACAAATCTATATATGTTTTTAAGATTATAATAATTTTATAGCACTACAGTTCAGTGTGTTATATTTTCAATAAATATCATGCATCCACTTGCACATGTCTGTTGTTTCTCATTAGCTCTCATTGGTTGGAATTCAGAATTACTTGGAAAGGCACATAAACAGGATTTTGCCAGTCAATCTGTGTTTATTTTTTATCATTTTAATTTGTATTTATACCCACTTTTACATGTTTTATATTGTTTTTACTTATTCTCAGGGCCAACTGTAAAACAATTTTGTTGTAACTGAATTGTTTACCCTGAATAAATATATTTTATCAATCAATCGGTCAATCAATCAATCAATGTGGTGTACCCCTCCATTTATAATTATTTTATTCCAACACATCCCTGCATTCCTTGCCATAATAATTACTCATCTGCCTAAACAGAAATGCTCCAAAGCTTTTAAACATATTATCCTTTAAAGGGGCCCTGATGGCTCCGGATATACTTAAAGCTAATAAATACGGTATACAATGATTTCGGCCGTCGGTGATTTCGGCCTGTTGATTTCGGCCCAGGTTATAGCACTACAGGTTGATTTCGGCCGAATTAATAAAGTTCTGTTAATGTTCTGTGGTTGCTAAAATATATACCATTGTCACCTCCTTTTTTTAGCACTGATATTTTAGATATTTTTTCGCTCAGCCTTCCACTCCCAGAATTAAGCACATAGCCCACAATAGAACCCGCTGGTGGCGCCACAGCTAGATGAGAATGGAACTAATTTCTTGCTAGCTCCATGTTAAGTTGGTCCCCTCCTTCCGCACTTCACTACAGTGAAGGAGACTGCGGTTCCAGTGCTAGCTCCATGTAATCATTTATAATATAGTCAAACAGAATAAACCTGGGACACTAAATGGGATTTGCAGCATATTAATCACAACAAATATTAATCACAGAACATATTAATTGCAGTTATCATAACATATTAATTGCAGTTATCAGCACATATATCAGAATATATAAATTGCAGTTATCAGAACATATATAAATTGCAGTATAAATTGGTTTGTTAATAACAGAACATATCTATCACAGAACATATTAATTGCAGTTACATTAGCAAGAAATTAGTTCCATTCTCATCTAGCTGTGACGCCACCAGCGGGTTCTATTGTGGGCTATGTGCTTAATTCTGGGAGAGCAAGGTTGAGTGAAATAATATCAAATTACGTGCAGTCCTGCTATAACAGTTCTATAAGTAGTTACCTTAATTTCGGAGGCCGAAATTACGGTCGGCCGAAATCAATTTAGGTCGAAATCAACAGGCCGAAATCACCGGAGGCCGAAATCAAGGTAATTCAATAAATACATGTAGCAACTATGGCGCCCCAGGCTGTGGGTGTCAAGACCATGTGACCCATTACATTGCGTCATTCCTTTCAGGTGACATGACTGCTTATTTGTTCCTCTTTTTGGTGTTGGTCTGCAAAGCAGGGCCAGTTTGAGTTCCGTAGAATGTACGAATTGTTGTGGAATATAATGCTTTCCTGTTCATGAGTTTTACTGCGAGAAGTCAATTACTACAGCACAAATTAACTCAATCTTCAACAAGATTTCAGCAAAATGCAGCTGCAGGGTGAATTTTGTATGCCTTCCTACACAGAAATCAGGGGTTTGTTTTGTTACACATATAGAACTAGGTATAATATTTCACTTCAGCCCCAGAGATGTTCGTCAAAGAACTGCTCTTTTTGCAAATGAGCAAATTTCCAACTTCCCGTAAGGGCGTGCTTATAATGTTCGCCTAACAGCCTAGACACTTTCACAGTCAAAAAAATAAATATTAAATTAATAAAAGGATCTATAACACATACAAATTAGGTCCCTAGCATGAGATTGATGTGAAAATCCCACATATTTATATATTGTCCAAAAAAAGAAAGAAAAAAAAAGGAAAGAACGGTAAAACTAGCAGAGATATTTAGTAGCTTCCTGCAATGGGTTAAAATGCACAAACACGAGATCCAAATGGTGTCAGAGGAATTCCTACCTATGAAGTACCAAAGCGCATAACTGACACTCGACCTTCACCTTTTGCATCAAAGTTTCGGCCGCGAAAATTCGACCTTCACCACGAAACTTGAGGTTACAACCACGAAAAACTCGAGTTTCTACCTCGAAACCTTGCTCCTAATGTTAAACTTTGACCTCGAAAGATAAGTCTTGAAATTATAACCACGGAACCTTTAGGGTCGAAACTTCCGAGGTCGAAACTTCGACTTGGACTATTGGAATATAGTCAACTAGTCAACTACAGGGAGATCGGCGGACGAGTTGGTCAGCGGACGAGTTGTCTGGCGGACTAGTTGACTAGGAAATTCGCGCCATTTTAGTCGTGCTGGCTTCACTCCGGTGCCTTTTCTGTCCAGTGAAATGCTCAAATAGAAAAACTCAGTTAAGAACAATGCCATGGATCTCCAATGAGTAATAGAAGAGCTGGAAATAGCATTGTCGGACGAATCACTCCAACTTCTCAGAGAAAACAGAGTAAGTAGATATATGATGGTGTAAAAGGGACATTAGCAAATGTAACCAATTTTTATTCATAAAAATCATTTGTCTGGGGGACAGCAGACGACAAACCCCCTTTCCCCCAAGTCACATGACTAGATCACATGACCAAGTCACGAGATCAGTCTCAACTCTCCATCTTAAACAGTAGCAACAAACAAGGTTCGTCTCACATTTATATTAAATTCACAACTTATCAGAAAACCCACCTCCATCCCCATATTTTTCCACCCATTTAAATCCACTATATCATACACATATATATACCATGTGACTTGGGGGCCATTTTTACATGCTGCCACCTTTTTTAATTAGACATTTACAATATATATATATCATTTTAGTTCACAGGGGTCTTTACTAGTCAACAATATTAGGGACTCTCAGCCTACTGCTGATTGTCTAACTGTCACAAGTTTATAATTTGTTGTCAAATTGTCACTTCTAATTTGCCAAATTAGCTTGTAAAACTTTTTTCATACTAATAAATAACCCCTGTGTTTATACCAAAACTACTGTCTTTGTCCTGCTGTCCCTCAACAGACAAATGTTTATTTGTACGATCGTCCAATGTAATATCAGGATGTATGCTTGGTTTTCTCAGAGGAACGGCCTCCGGGTATATTTCCGCCCGAGCCGCCGCGATGGCCGAGCACCAGCGTCGCTCCGGCCTTGGTCGATCTGGCCCCGGGGTCTGGACCTGTCCTGCCCCGGCCTGCCTTTCGCCCTGTCCTGCTCCCGGACATATTACTCTCTGGACACATTCATGACAGAGAGCTACAGAGTGAAATGATATAAAAACAATAAAAAAAAAAGGAACATGCTACAGGTTTATTGTTTGTGGCTTTTTAGGTCTGTAGTTAATATATGGGTTTTTAGGTAGGCCTATAATATAAATACAACATATTTAACAATAATGTTTAGGCCCAATTACTCTGGGCAACTAGGCAGGCCTACGTCGCCGAGCGTCAGGCATCTTGATCTCCGTCATGATAAAAGTTGATTAAAGTGTTATAAAATCATTATTGATAGCCCGATTCCAAAAATTTAAAAGATGATGTGATTAAGACGCCCCCTAATTATCTATTGATCTATTGTACCTATGGCAAAATACTTTGGAAATAAATTTGTCACATTTTAAAGTTATATCTGTAATTGTTTCGTAGTAATGGGGGCAAATACAGAGCCACCAGAGGCTTACACTAGGCCAAATGTTAATACCTAAAAATTAACACAACTACAAAATGATGGTCACTGATATTGACTCTCTCTACACCATGAAAACTTGTGAAGCCATATAGGTACATAAATATATACTCAGAAGAACACTTCTTAATAATTATTGTTATATCTGTTAACTAGGTCCTATATTGCATATCAATATACGCACATACAGAAAAACAATATTGTAGCAGATGCCCAGCCAGCCTAGCTGTTGATTTTATATATCTTTTTATTTTTTGTCACAGGATGATTACAGTATTTGTTGTGTTATCATCAATGAAATGAAATATCACTCTGGTAATTGTCATTTGCCCTGAATCAAACTGTGATTTTCATCTAATTGGGTCTGATTTTTATGTCCATACGGGTAATTAGGCCTAATTGCAAATTTCATATGAAGGTCTTTCTTTGTATTAGGCCTATATATTGTTGTTTATAAAATCAGTCTTCTCTGATTGCTGTCAATGCAATTGCTAAATCAGTTGTCATATTGTGCAATAACCAATTAATCGTGCACCTTATAGCTTAGTCCTAATATCGCGCATTTTAAATAGTTTTACCACAATAAGCATAGGTATTGCAAATCTGTAAAATGGGCAATCAAAAGCATTCATTTATTATAAATATAGAATTTTGTTGACATCTGAATATAATTTTGAAACATGTGTCACATTACATGATGTGTTATTAAATGCAATTGAAAGCAGTAATTCAAAAGCCTGTGATTCTGTAATCAACATCCTCTATGTGATTTACTTCAAGTATAAGTGCCAATCTTACAAAATTACAAATTAATTAATACAATATGAAGGACTTGAAAGATAATAGATAATATCTGTAGAATTTGTCCCATCAAAATTGGTCAATATTTGACAAAGTTATGGCCTAAAACATGTTGCAAGTCGAGCCATGTGACAGCCTATTGTGGATTGAAAAGTGATGTTTCTGTCACAAGCTGTCATAGTTGTCGAGACAAAATATTTAGTATTTCTGTTGCCCAATAACAGTTTCCTTCATTAAAATATGACACACTAAAGTTTCTCTATTGTGAAACAAGGAATATTTAATGAAAACTATCACTGCTTCATATTTCCTCTCCAAATAATGCTTCACAAACAAACAAAAATAAACAAATAAGGCAAATATGCAAATTAAGGATAGTGGATCACAATTTGTTATTATTAGGGATGGTGGATCACAAATTAATACCACACAAGTTGTTCCCTGTAGGATTTCCATGAGGGTCACAGCCAAGTGTGGGATATTGTAAATATATTGAATTGACATTTTGTGTTTACAGATGGGAATCCACGAAATTGCTATGCTCCAGTCAGAGGACTTGAGGTCCAGATACAAAATATTGGCGGAGGGGGGCCGGTTACGACTGCTACGAAAATGTAGACAGCTGAGTGAAACTCCAGAGAAAGGTATTTATATATTGTACTGATGTATGCCCCCAGGGTTCTATCAAATTATACAGTTAAAGAAACAAGCAGTTTGACAAATCACAGACGTCACCCTTAACAACAGGTACATGGTCAATATCCTGGCCAGCTGACTGCATCACAGATATACACAGTGATGGTAACTCGCCAATGATTAAGTCAACTTATGTTTAATAGGGCTGGTCAGACGATCTCACATTTGGAGAGATTTTTGTCATTTCCGGGACTTCTTATGCTACCGACAATTGTCTTGTCATAAAAATCAACCAAATACTGGCCTCTGATTGGCCTCTGATTGGCTAAAAAGCTGTCATCAAAATGTCCTGAAATTGACCTTCAATGCGGGAGGCGTCTGAGATCTGACCAGCCCTGATGATAATTGGAAATTCAGGTCTAGTACCTCATTCGTGATCAATTAGGTGGGGGGTGGGTGGGTGAATAGGGCTTTACGTCCTGTATTTCTGCACCAGATGGGCTAATTAGGACAAGCAGGGACCATGACAATGAGATGAAGGATGAAACGGCCATCCAACTTAGGCTGGACCGGGAATTGAACCCGGGAGTGATCAATTAGGTAAAATTTTATTTTGTTAGCGGGGAGTTTCCGCTTTTGCAATTTATAACATAGTTGAACATGGGACGGTTCACGTAAATAATATACTTACTATCTTTTCAGCCATTGATGAGAACAGATATGAGACTTTTGGCAGTATCATTGCCTATGGAATTGCACACCTGGGAATTCTGCCCAAATTCTTTTCAGCGACAGCTGTGGCTGTTCTAGAGAAAAGATCTGTTAGGGGTGTTACATGCTCATTGGATGAAGTTTCAGATCTTGGCATAAAAGATAAACTTCAGAAGGTAATAATGCACTACTCTTGTAATGTATACATTATATAGGTAGTTACGAATATGTCCTAAGAATATGCTGTAAATTATAAAGGATAAGGGACCGTTCAGAATTTTTGACTAAGGGGGGTAGGGAGTTTGGACCCTCAGACAGGGTAAAGAGTACCCCCCCCCCTCAAGCTTCATGCAGAATTTTAGCACCCCACCCCCTCACCACACTGTTCAAATTTAATTATTAACTTATTAATAATTATGACCGAAGTATGTAAGTTTTATTAATATATAAAATAGTTTTCAAAGATATTTAAAACTTTTATCTTATTTTTATAGCCCCCCCCCCCCCACCAAACATTATGTCAGAAAGTAGTAGCCCCCCCCCCCCCCGAAAATACATGTGAAAAGTTAATACCCCCCCCCCCCTTAAAACTCCCAGCCCCCCCCCCCCCCCCCAGTCATTAATTCTGAACGGCCCATAAAAGGCATATTTTAATTCATTTCAGCTAAAGGAATCTGAAAGCCTGCAGGATTACCAAGATGCTAAACTGGATATAGTAGAGCTGATAGATATAGCAGATTGTATTAGAATGTCCATGAATCAGGCTTATCAATCAGAACTGGTGCAAGCTCTAATCAACTTCCTGGTCCTAGGAAGACATATGAAGCATATGAACAGTAAGTCTCATTATATGTAGCCACATATATTATGATGCGGAGCTGGGGTTTTTATGCTGTTTGTGGTACCACCTAATACCTATAAGTGTTTGTCTAATGAGACTTCACCTTTTTCAGTTGTCTAGGTTTTTTTTTTCTTACTTTTTCACAGGCTTATTGAAGGTCTGGACTCATGTGGCCTGCTCCAAAATTAAAAGACAAGCTACTAGAGCAGGCATTCCTTATCGAAAAGTTGCAGCTTACCACAGAAAGTATGACTAAGTTGCTCAAGTTTGAATACAGTGAAAAGGGCAGCACCAGGAGAAAATTAGAAGAAGAAGCAGCAGCAATATTTCTGGATATATTGCAGGATATGGAGGGTAAACATTTTAATACTTTTCTGAAATGCTGTTTTGATATAATTAGCTGTGGAAATTGAAGATAGTTTTAAGTGGATTCCAGTGTTTTGTGCCCAGCAAAAGTGTCTATTTTATTTCTACTTTGTTTGCAGATGAGGACCCAAACTTGCTGAAAGAACTACTAGTCTTTGCGACAGGATACAGTGATATACCAGTATCACTGTATGGATTTGACATTACTGTTGCATTCTCTCACAGTTCGGACAATGACCCAGCTGATAAAGCAGTTGCTTTCCCACGAGCAGATACTTGCGGAAGAATCTTGAGATTGCCAGTGCCAACCAACTTTGACTTTCTGAAAACAGTGATTACTAACCTGGTGAGCACTGCACATTTTTTGGCCTGGCATGAACAGTGGTGAACCTGATCAATGATGACAGACTCTTTTTATTTTTATTTTAACATTTTAAGTAGTATAATACCTGGTAACTGTCATGATAATATGACAAGTCAGTTACTCTGGCCAATAGATGTGGGTGGGTGGGTGGGTGATTAGGGCTTTACGTCCTGTATTTCTGCACCAATTGGGCTAATTAGGACAGGCAGAGACCATGGCAATGAGACGAAGGATGAAACAGCCATCCAACTTAGGCTTGACCGGGAATCGAACCCGGGACCCAGCGGTTGGAAGCCCAGAGCGCTACCTCTGAGCTAGGCCTCCGCCCTGGCCAATAGATGTATGAACAAGTACTTTTTACACAGAGGTTGTTAAGATACAAATGATTTTTATAAATTGCTGTCAAGCAAGTTACACTAAATAAAAAACTTAAAACATTTTTTTATATATTTTTTTATTATACATTAGAGTACTTAGAGTACAAAGTGCCCCTAAACAGACATACCCGGTATGTGATGTTGTGATTAGTGTTAAAATCGGTTTTATACTAAACAATTCTATCAATAAGAGAAGCAAAAACATTAAGAGCTTCATCCACATTACTTGGTCTATTAATATTATATTCCTGCATTATGACATTAAACATTTCCAGATAATCCTCAGTTGTGCCTGACGGATGAAGCCTGATGACATACTGTTCAAGGTTTCTTAGGTCATCATCAGACACTTCACATTTATATGATGTTGCACCTGCAGTAAACAAGTATTTAATTGGTTATTACTGAAAGCAGATACGAGGGAGATATATATATATATATATGTTAAATATTGTCATTGAAACGACTGACCAACTGCTGACATACTATACAATACCATTTTGTAATATTTCAAAACAGAGGCACTTCCGGTTCAGACGTCCACTGTTGATGGAAATCTTGACCTGTCTTGTACCATAAGTTGGCGCGAATATTAAGGAGATTTGGTACCAGCCTTGAATTTACATTTTCACCTGACTTAATGCCCTTTTCATCTTTAAAGTTCTTTTTTTTTCAACAAACATTGTTGATACATGTACATAGCTGGAAACTAATTCATTGCAGTGGTTTCTCTTAGCTCCTGACTATGAGGGATATAACTAACTAACATTATTTTTGCTTATATCCCTACGCCTTCTGCATAAAGATATAACCAACAAAAATTTTAGTTAACTCCCTCCTATTCCGGATATAACTATTACTTACACATGGGAAATGGTTCGAAAACTTAAAGCTCCACCTAGCAACTATCTTGAAATTAACCTATAACTGGGTCCAAAAAACAAGCAATCAAGTCAGCAAAGATGAACTAAGTTTAGGATCACAAAACACTATCGCGGACTGATACAGTTCTGTCGTGAAGTCTGTTGTGAAGTCTTAATGAAAGACCCAGGAAAAGTTGAAGTAATCAAAAATTAAGAACAAAGACGTGCTTTGGTTGGAATGCTGGATTGTCAAAAGCCAAACTGAAGAATGAAGAGAATTTTAAAGCAGGATCTGTCTCTCTGTTTTATAACCTGGACTGCAACGTCCAAGAGAGAAAGGGATGTTCTATGAAAGCAGACATAATAAACTTAATCTATTAATCTAATGCCTGCAAAGTAAAGAGGCAATAATTCTGGTGTAATATCAAAATAATGGATGAATCTGAGGAAAATTAGGTAGGCGAATCAGCAATATCTAAAAACGGCTTGCCAAAATGTTATAGATCGTTCAATGTTAATGTAGCTGCTGAAATAATGCTTCAAAAATTTATACTGGATGAATCTAATGAAGATCAGATATATGACTGATGAAAAAGTGACTTACTGATAATGATGACTCTCCTGTAATTTTCCAACATTCTCCATATTATGACTGATTGCAAAGTATGGGATGGTAAAGAATATAAAGGAAGCAACACTATTTTTAGCTTTTTTCCCCGATTTTCCATAAAATATTTTGACTTATGAAGGCATTAACATGGGTGTGTTGAGTATCATTCCACACAAAATAAACCTTTAAGATTTGTATTTAGTTGTATTTAGATTGTATGAAAATACAAATAAATACCAACCTTAAAGATTTATTTTGTATGAAATTATACCCAACATCTTTATGTGGCATAGCAAGGTTGATGAGTTTCATATATATTTCTTAGGAAGCATGAAAAATAAGACCACCAATATAGTAATTTAAACCAATATTTTTATTTCATTGTCAAAAAAATAAATCAGGATTCTGGCTATTAAACAATAAAAGAAAGTTAATAATTTCTATTCATTTATTTTGTCTGAATATTACAATGAGGATGTTAATATCGAAGTACATTTGCTTCAAAATATGACAAACTAAGACATAGTGGACCAAAGTAAGACTATCAAAAGTATGACTATCAAAAGACACCACTAGGCCATATAGAGTGTTACTGTATGAAATTTCATCAGGGTAAGTGCAATAGTGTTAGAGTTCTGCTCTGGAAATGAAAGTGTCACACCAGCCCTCCTGCTTGTTGGATAACACCGAACAGTTTTAATGATGCCTGTGAGCAAGAAGCACACAACATGCTTGTGTTTATAAGACAAAATCTATGGTTAGGCAACCAATTGACTAAATCGGATGCATATATTGCTGCTCCATATGCAACCCCTACACTGTTAAGGCCACCAAAAAAATAAAAAAAACAAGCTGTATATCGAAGAGCAGCTCGTTTCTGTACAAATAGATATAGAAATAGATCCAATGTAAGCGAAATGCTGTGTGTGTGTGTGATTTGGGCTTTACGTCCTGTATTTCTGCACCAGATGGGCTAATTAGGACAGGCAGGGACCATGGCAATGAGATGAAGGATGAAACAGCCATCCAACTTAGGCTCGACCGGGAATCGAACCCGGGACCCAGCGGTTGGAAGCCCAGAGCGCTACCTCTGAGCTATGCCCCCGCCCCTAAAAGCGAAATGCTGAACTAACCACCTTTTACAAAATAGTTCACAATCTGGTCGATATTTACATCCAAAAAAAAAAAAAGCAAATACTATTGTTCAGGTACTAGTCAAAACCACAAATATAAAATTCCATCAGCCAGAACCAATATATAAAAAATGAAGCTTCAGATTATGGAACAAGCTGCCGGCCAGTTTGGCCAAGGCCCCCAGCATTGATATCTTAAAGTGAGGGCTATTACAACATAGAATTTAACAAAATGCTGACTTGCTGCACATGTCTGGATTGGGAACATTTTCTAAGCATGGAAGACAAATTAAGTGGCATAAGCAACCTGGTCTTGCCAGGCCACCATTGCCATAGCCAGGGACATGCAGGAACTGGTAAGTCGACCCTCTTGCGGCAATTAATGGACATTTTAGCTTCTTCTCGGAAGAGTGTTCAGGTACTATTGTGGCACTGGTTGCTTTGTTCCAGTAAATAGTGAGAACCCACCTAAGGCCTCTTAAGTGGCAATCCCACCTTGAGCTTCTATGCACACTTAAGTGAGTAATGAGGTCAAGCCAGGGATTACCTGGCATAATAGATGAGACAATACTTGGTGTATGGCAGCCCAATTAGGGTAATTTTCTATTAATTTAATTTAACTTTTTTCTATTAATTTAATTTAACTTTTATTTACTTTATTTAGTTACATACGTTGGTGATATTTATGTCTTTTTGATGATTGCACAATAAAACGCTACAAACAATAGTGTGTTCGTCATATGTGCCACATAGTAGCAGAGCGTGGTTTTGGCACAATCCCTGCCCCTGATGTGTAAGAGGTGTTGGCTGGAAGGAATTGAAGAAGCAATGTGTTGCAAGGTCCAGTTGCTTGGTCCGGTTACCATGAGTTACAGTATTGTTCCAAGAACTGTTTCTAGAACATTAATGTGTCCAGAAGATAGCATGGTACCAGCGAAGGACTCATGTAGGCCAAACAACAGATGCAGGGCACACCAAGTGCAGGGCACCTGATGTGGACTACTAGTAATCACATCACCTATAATGCACGGAGGGAAGCTGCCACAACCCAAGAAATCACATGACCAAGGCCTTTGGTTATGACTGGTGACATTTTGATTTATGACATTCAATGGCCGAATATTCATTTACGGAGATGACGTCAAACTGTATAAAAAAGCGGCGATAAAAAAGCAAATAAAACAACCAGGCCATCCAGGACAAAGTGCAAAACAGGTAAATATGGAGTAATAACTCATATACGGTAGTAGTGAAAGTGAAAATATAGTAAACCAACGCTTTATTGTTACAGAAACCCAAGCAAAACGAAACGAAACGATAAGTATAGCAAAGCAAAAATGGACGAGGGGTCCGCAACTATGGCAGACCCCTCCCTGAGGAAACCAAACGAAACGAGCCTAGACGAATTAAACGAAAGCCAAAACGAACCAAAACAAGATACCAAGAAACCATTAGTAGAAGACGAGAAGATGAGTATGAGCGGAAATGAGGAAGACTACATAGACGAAGCCGACGAAAAAGCACTACTGGATCTTAGCTCAGAAAGCATGCAGACAATAACTAAACACCTAGAGCATCTAACTACAGATGAGGAAAAAGAGGTAAGTAATATCAATACCCCAAATGAAAGAGAACTAAAAATGCATATGAAAACCAATGAAGCAAAGGTATATGAGAAAGTAAACAATCAAGACAGCCCCGAAGCCCATGAAACCAGTAACAAAGCAATAAATGACATAACCGAGGGGGAAATAAATCAGTACGAAAGTAACAATGAATCAAATATCCAAACTAAGGTGGATAAAAAAATTTATCAGGAAAAGAACAATTCCAGTAATAGTAAACAAAGTGCTAGTCAAAATGACACGGATATGAATACCAATGAACTAAGTGAAAATACCACTGGGTGGGTGATTAGGGCTTTACGTCCTGTATTTCTGCACCAGTTGGGCTAATTAGGACAGGCAGAGACCATGGCAATGAGACAAAGGATGAAACAGCCATCCAACTTAGGCTCGACCGGGAATCGAACCCGGGACCCAGCGGTTGGAAGCCCAGAGCGCTACCTCTGAGCTAGGCCCCCGCCCTGAAAATACCACTGACAAGGGTATGAGTAGTAATGAGCAAAGCACAAGTAGTACTGATATATTTTCGTTTTTTTTCAGATGGAAGAAAACTGCAGACGATCAACAAGAACGAAAGAACACAAGAACTACCTGGAAATGGCAAGTGGGAAACAAGCAACACAATCCAGTAAACCACTAGCGGAAAGTAGCACAAAAACGAAACCCAAGAAACAAAAAAGAAAACCAAACCTAGACGAAAGACTACAAGAGATGAAAAAACTAGTAGATGAACAGAGAGAAACAATCCAAGAAAAAGAGGAAGAAATAACAGACTTAAAAGAAAAGATTGATGATAAAAAAATAACAGAAATGGTAACAGAAGAAAATGATGATAAAATCAGGCAGATGAAAGGAGTAATAGTAGAAATGGAAAGACAGGAACTACAATATAAAAAGACAATACAAGAACTCCTACAGAAGAAAAAGTCCTACCAACCAGACCAAACAGAAAGAATAAACGAACTCAAGAAGACAAGTGCCACTAAAGATGACCAGATCAAAGATCTTACAGAAATGAATAAGAAGCTAAAAGAAGAAATACAGGAACTGAAACATAAAGAAACTCTAATAGAAGAAAACAAGCATGAAATCCGAAAACTAAATGAAAAACTAAGTGAGGCGAAAGACAAGGAAGACCAACTTAGAAAACACATGTGTGTGTGTGTGAGTTATTGTTTAACGCCTCATCAGCACCTGAGTGGGCTATGTAGAGGCTCTCTAGGTTAAGATTGATTAACTATATTTGGTAGTAAAAACCAGAAGCATATAAAAAATCAATAATTGTCTGGGTTGGATATCTGGTAAAGAGATGTTGTAAGGTATTAGCTTGAAACAAAGGTCTTCTAAAGCGTTGTAAGTGGCTGCAATCTAATAAAATATGTTTGATTGTTAGGGGGCACCGACAACTCTGGCATACCGGTGCCGGTTCATTGACTAAAAGATGTAAATGTGTAAGTCTTGAATGTCCTATGAGGCATCTGTGATATATTCCTTGATCTTTGCGAGTATTGAACCTACTAGGTATTTTATTTTGAATGCAAGGTAAGATTGAATGCAACTTGTTGTTATTACATTCATTCCATTGTCTTTGCCAGCAAGACATGATAAAAGATTTTATAGTCATTTTAAAATCAGTGTATGGAATGGTAAAATCAGTTATCTCTTTTGTAAGAGCCCTTTTTGCTGCCAGGTCTGCTTTTTCATTCCCTTCAATGCCAGCGTGTCCAGGAATCCAGCAGAATACTATGTCTTTGTATTCGTGAAGATAGAAATACTTAATAAGAACATCTAAGATCCCAGGGTTATCAAGTTGTTTATTTTGGATTGCTTGAAGAGCAGATTTTGAATCAGAACAGATAACATAACGATCTGATTCTGAGTCCTCGATGTTCTTTAAGGCAAGGTAAATAGCTGTTAATTCTGCAGTGTATATTGAGCAGTGGTCTGGAAGACGACATTCAGCTATAACGGTTTTATAAGAAGTGACTGCACAGCCTACTCGTCTTTCCATTTTTGAGCCATCTGTGTATAGAAATTTGTACGAATCATATTTAAACCTTATACTATAAAATAGGTTTTGATAGTCTACTGGATTGGTTTCGCTTTTCTTAAGCTCTGCCAAATCTAGTATAACTTTCGGGACTGGGAGAATCCATGGCGGAATGGGTGGTGCTTCCGTCTCGGCAATGATTGTAGTATCAATTTTTGCAGCCTCAAGATAGAATTTCATGCGTAATCCCAGTGGTCGAATGGCGTTTGAACGAGATTCATAATGATGCATGTACTTTGGATGAAATATTACATCATATGTTGGATTTGTTGGAGTTGAAGCTACTTTTAGTATGTATTGCATGGATAACTTGATACGACGAAGGGAAAGTGGAGGTTCCCCTGCCAGTACATATAAGCTCTCTACAGGAGATGTACGAAAAGCTCTTAAGCTTAGTCGCAACCCTTGATGATGTACAGAATTCAGGCATTTTAGATAAGATGGTCTGGCGGAGCCATATACCACAGAACCATAATCAAGTCGAGGACGAGTAATTGCTCGATAGATACGAAGGAGGACCGTTGTGTCCCCACCCCAATTATATTTGCTCACTACTTTAAGGAGGTTCATTGATTTCAGGCACTTTGCTTTCAGTGCTTTGATATGCGGAATGAAAGACAATTTGGAGTCAAAGAGTACACCCAAAAATTTTGTTTCATTCACCACTTTTATTTGACAGTTGTCAATTATTAGTGATGGATCTGGATGGTTTGATCGTAAATAATAGAAAGGCAGACAAACTGTCTTCTGTTTAGAGAACTTGAAGCCATTTTCGAGTGACCATTTGTGAATCCTATTCAAATTTAATTGCAGTTGTCGTTCTATGGTTGGCATATATCTGGAACGATATGCAATGAGGAAATCGTCAACATATAGGGACGACATGAGATTTTCTGAGATGGAATTTACTATACTGTTGATTTTGACGTTAAAGAGGGTGGGCGAGAGAATACAACCCTGAGGGACTCCATTCTCCTGAGAGTAGGGGCTTGACATCGTTGATCCCACTCGGACCTTAAAGAAGCGATCCTGTAGGAAGGATCCAATGAAAACTGGAAGGCGACCTCGAAGCCCTAAGTCGTGGAGATCTTTCATTATTCCATATTTCCATGTAGTGTCATAAGCTTTTTCTAGGTCAAAGAATATGGCTACTACGTGTTCTCTGTTAATGAAAGCATCTCTAACATAAGTTTCCAGTCTGACTAAATGATCTAATGTGCTCCTGTGACGGCGAAATCCAGATTGGAACTCTGTAATAAGCTGGTTCGACTCCAGGAACCAAACCAGTCTATCAGTAACAATTCGCTCCATTGTCTTACATAGACAACTGGTTAAGGCTATTGGTCGATAATTCATAGGATCACTATGATCCTTCCCCGGCTTGGGAATTGGGATGACCGTGGCTTGTTTCCACAGGGATGGAAGACATCCCTTCTCCCAAATTTGATTAAAGATATACAGTAATGTTTTTAAAGAGGATTGAGGTAGGTGTTTTAAGATTTGATAATGTATATTATCAGGGCCTGTTGCAGAGTCAGTCGCTTTTAAGATGGCCTTCTGAAGTTCTTCTAAGGTGATGTAGGAGTTATAATCTTCGCTGTTATCAGACTGTATATTTAGGGTTAATCTCTCAGCTTGAGCCTTATAACATTGAAATTCTCTCGTATAGTTCTCCGATGAGGAGTTGTATGCAAACTGTTCTCCTAACCCGTTTGATATTTGTTCTGGTGAGGAGAGATGTTCTCCATTCACTTCTAGAATGCTTACATGCGAAGCTAGGTTCTTTCCTTCAATCTTCTTAATCATTTTCCAGACTTTATTGCTAGGAGTTCTTTCAGTGAGTCTGGAGACATAGTCTCTCCAGCAACTACGTTTTTTTTGCCTGACAATTCTACGCGCTTTGGCTTTCAGGCACTTAAAATTATTCAGATTGTTGATGGTCGGCTGTGATTTAAAACTGTAGTGCATGGTATGAATTTGTATGAATATTCACTTTTTCTTCAAAGTCGCTGCCTCTTTTGGTGTTAAGATCTTTTTGGGGGCCCCACCATGCTTAGATGGTGGTCTTATGGTGCCCATTGCACTAGATTTTTCTGGTGTTTTTCCGATGAGGGGAGGTCTTTTGGGAACAATTGATCTTTTATCAATTGCCCCCTCCCGTTGAGGCCTAGGGATGGTGGTAGTCCCGGTCTCCTCTTCCATCGGCTGGTGTATCTCTTCCGACTCATTGCCGGAAGGTGCACCCTGTGAGGGTATACTAAGCTGTGAAGCAGCAACTAATGGAGCTACGAGATGTCCTTTACCGACATCTGTAGCATGCTGCTTCATTCTTGCCAGGTGATCGTCTGACTGTGAAGTCTTCGATTCTGGTTTATCTTTCTGCAAGCTTTGCCCTGCCTTGGAATAATTGTAATTAGGATCTAGGTCAATCCTTCGCCTGGGCGATGATCTGGGTGAAGGAGATCTAGGTCCAGCCATCTGAGACAGGACTGAGGCATAACTTGCCCCAGCAGCCTGTTCAGCTATACGGCGCGCTTGGGGAAAGGAGATATCATTGGTGGTCTTTAACTTCAGGATCTCTTTCTCTAGCTGCCATTTGGGACAGCCACGGTGATAGGCTGGCCCATCACCTCCACAATTAACACAATACGATGTATTCCTACATGGTGAGTCACGGGAATGGGTGTGAAGGAGATCTAGGTCCAGCCATCTGAGACAGGACTGAGGCATAACTTGCCCCAGCAGCCTGTTCAGCTATACGGCGCGCTTGGGGAAAGGAGATATCATTGGTGGTCTTTAACTTCAGGATCTCTTTCTCTAGCTGCCATTTGGGACAGCCACGGTGATAGGCTGGCCCATCACCTCCACAATTAACACAATACGATGTATTCGTACATGGTGAGTCACGGGAATGGGTGTGTTCCCGTGATCCACAATTGGCACAGGTTGGTTTGGCACGGCAGGAGCCGCTGAAATGGCCAAATCTTTGGCAGTTGTAACATCGTTTTGGGTTCGGGATGTAAGGACGTACCCTACACCACTCGAACCCAATGCTGACCTTGTCAGGCAACACTGTGCCATCAAAGGTCAGAGTGAGTAACTGTCGTGCATATCTTGGGGGCTGGCGATGAATGTGGATGACATTGTAGTCATCCAGCCAGTCTCTCAGTTCGTCATCGGAGCAGAGACTGCTCTCATGCGATGTTACAACTCCCTTGCAGTAGTTGAAAAATCGATGGGGCTCCACCTTAACAGGGGCACCCGCAAAGGCCTCCAACCCAAGCAATCTCAGCGACTGGTCCCTGTGGGCAACCTGCACCAGCAAGGACGTATTGCTTAAACGTCTTGTATTTTCAACAAAACCAATGCTTTCCTTAATTGTTCTGCATATTGTTATGGCTGAAAGTCGGGAAAACCCAGCATCACTGCCAGTAACAACAAGAAACTTGGGCCAAGGCTTAGATATATCTGCATTATTTGAACTTTGATTTACGTCATCTAATGATGGACGCAAACGTTTACCAAGTCCGGAACCAGTAGCCAATAGTGTGCTATGTAGAGGCTCTCTAGGGTAAGATTGATTATCTATAGTTGGTAGTAGAAACCAGAAGCATGCAAAAAATCAATAATTGTCTGTGCTGGACAGCTGGAGCAGCTTGTGCAATGCGCACTGTCCTGTTTTAGCCACTGGGGATAGAGGACTTCACCCCAAGTGTTTCCACCCTCTCCGCGTGGAGGCCCAGGACCTTCGAGGGCTCAAGGTAAAAAAAAAAAAAAAAAAATTAATCTTAATCTATCTCTATTGTTGGGAGACCCCTCTAAGCTTAGTTTCCGCTTTCAATTGATAAGGGTTATTTTCCACTCACAGGAAAAAATGAACATGTGCAGGATAACGCAGGCTGATTATGAAAAGATGGTTAATGTGTTTCTCTCTTTTTTCAGATGAAGAAGTAAAGCAGCCCATATAAATGTCAGGAGCGTCCTCTGGACTGACTGTTAAAACAGATTCTGGACATCAGCTGCTTCCGAAACATTCATTCGCAGAAAATATGTCATGCGATCCCTTCTCCTAGGGAAATGCCACATTTGTCATTGATCTGAACAAAATCAGTGATATGGATCTGTCCTGCGATGATTCAGGGAATTACAACAGCCATTCTACACCATCGGCTGTTATTAGAGCCATCAGCAGAGATGGCAAACTTCTTGAGGTTAACATCATCCACAGAGGGAAGACACACCCGGGAGGGCCTATGTTGCAGTCGATATACCAGAAAATTGCCACCACCTGACTTTTCCAAGCTTGTCCCCTTACTTGACGAGGGAACCTTTGTAAAGGGCATCAATTTTTCTCGTCGATCCTTGGTGAGTGGGTGGGTGATTAGGGCTTTATGTCCTGTATTTCTGCACCAATTGGGCTAATTAGGACAGGCAGAGACCATGGCAATGAGACGAAGGATGAAACAGCCATCCAACTTAGGCTCGACCGGGAATCGAACCCGGGACCCAGCGGTTGGAAGCCCAGAGCGCTACCTCTGAGCTAGGCCCCCGCCCCAGATTCCACCAGTAAAACTCCGTTATGTATTGACATCATATACAAGATAGGGCCTTATTATACAACGTTCCTCTCCATGGCATCCCTATAGTAGTGCATCATAGAAGACTGACATGCCACCCCACAACACTTGTGGCCATGATGACTAGCATCACTAGGCAAACCGATGACTACAGATTCCTCGCAAACAAAATCTAGGAGAGTGTCAAGACTCTGATCTACGGAACAGATAGGGAAATTGCTCTGGAGCAAGCTTTTGAATCAGCTTTCCCTATTTGTGAAGTAGACAGTAGCCATAGGAGCATACACCTGTGCATGTGTGTGATTAGGGCTTTACTTCCTGTGTGTGTGTGTGTGATTATGGCTTTACTTCCTGTATTTCTGCACCAGTTGGGCTAATTAGGACAGGCAGAGACCACGGCAATGAGACGAAGTATGAAACAGCCATCGCTCAACCTGGAATCGAACCCGGGACCCAGCGGTTGGAAGCCCAGAGCGCTACCTCTGAGCTAGGCCCCACCCCAGGAGCATACACCTACCAACGTTTTAATTATGTAAATGATGACATAAAAAGAAAACTTGCCGCTATCAGTTTTCATCATGATACAAAATAATTACATCGCTCCTTGGCAAAGAATTCAATGGCACTCGGCCTGGTTGATGAGCCAGTGACTTTTACAAATGTTACCAACAATTATCTTCCAAATGGCCTGCTGACCTACGAATTCGGCCATTACGGGACACTTTGCTGCACTGCATGGGACTGGATGTCAGGAAGGCAGTAAGAATTGGAAATCCGCCCAATAAATTTTCCAATCAAAGGACAGAATCCATAAATAATGTTGTGAAAGAAAGCTGGCATTCATTTACTGACCTGACGGCTGTCCATGATTTAGTATACAAAAAGGTTGTGGTGCCTCATGAAATTATGAAGGCAGTTTATGTATGGTGAGGGAGAATACAGACTATCATCTCCATATAAACATTTGCAAGTGCCACCCCATGTTTGGAGATCTATGACCATTCACCAGAGAGTACGTGTAAAGACAGTATTTTCAAAGCTGCCCACGGACCAATATAAACCTGTCATCACACGAAAACTCTCCATCCAACCTGAGGATTATATGGGAGGATTACTCAGCCTGCCAGTGGGTGGGTGGGTGATTAGGGCTTTACATCCTGTATTTCTGCACCAATTGGGCTAATTAGGACAGGCAGAGACCATGGCAATGAGACGAAGGATGAAACAGCCATCCAACTTAGGCTCGACCGGGAATCGAACCCGGGACCCAGCGGTTGGAAGCCCAGAGCGCTACCTCTGAGCTAGGCCTCCGCCCTCTGTACCACCAACACATTCGTTAACGGGAGAGTGGTGACGTCTGCATCAATAATGAAAATTCATCAATTATTGTTACATCTTGCAGGGGCAACAAGTTTTCTTGCCAATGCCAAAAATATTTGAGACTTAACATGTTGCCATGTTGTTGCTGCGGCTGATGTAAAAAAAAATTCTGCATGATGTAATGAAGGAATACATATGCAGTCCTTCACAAGCCATTGATCGTCACCGTCCATATGGAGCAGGCCAAAAAAGGGAATAAGAAACCAAGAAAAGGAAAGCAGAATGTACACGCTTATCCAATCAAGGTGGTATATGACAATCCAAGTAATCCAGATTTTGATATCAATCTTAGACAATGCAGACCTTTCCAAAACAATGAAATCTGGCACAACAATGAACCTTTCACCATCATGGGTATCAACGGTTTAGTTTCACGAAAAAGGCATCTGAGATGCCAAACATGCACCATGGATATTAATATTACAAGTGCAGCATATGTCCATATGATATTCTCGTTGAACATCAAGAGCCACTTGGCAAACAAAGTTACAAAGACACCTTTATGAAATTGGCATCACAGTAATATTGTAACGCCATCCTTATTTCTGGCATGGATTGATTCAAGTTGCAGATGGGCTCTTCCTGAAAGAGTTTCACTGAATGTTACTTTAGGATGTCCTTGACTTTGATGTGTGATTGTGCAATGATCAGTTGAAAATTGTGTTAAATCTCTACAATTATGTCAACTTAAGTTCTGCACAGGACGTAATGGCTCATGTAATCATCATCATTATTACATGGGTGGGTGGGGATTTTTGCTTGCCTCAACATAGGCACTGAATACTAGGGACCAATTTAAGGTCTCATCTTAATGATATCCAACTGGAATGTTGCTCAAGAAGAGTGCCTGTACTAGGGATTTTACCAAGATCCTTTGGAGCATTGTTATAGTATAAAGTTTATTTGAAAAAATAAAATAAAAAGGAAATATTTTAAGGATTTTTTTCTCACAAGTGACAATCACTAGTTCCTGACTGGACACAAACATTGATGAAATACTGAATGAAATTCACTTGCTATTGTTACAAGCATTTTCTATTTAGAACATGATTACAATGAAATTCACATGCAACCATTGCAGCACTTTCTGTATAGGATCCTCGACAATTATCACCACATTATCCATTAATATAACAAAGATGCTTAGTTGAAAATCACATGCTATTGTTACAAGCATTTTATGTATATTGTATATTCAATATCATGTGGAAGTTACTGAAATGAAATTCACATGCCACTTTTACAAGCATTTTCTGTGCAGTGAATGACTGTTGGTTCATCATCTCCGAGTGATCATATCAGAGCATCAGAATGGACACTAAACAGACAATCGTTCAGACAGATTTGTCGCTTGTTTGGCACCCCGGACATTGACATGTTTGCATCCCGCCTAAACAACCAAATTTCCACATACTGTGCATGGCAATCTGACCCAGGAGCCCTGGCTATTGACTGTTTCACCCTGGACTAGTCGAAATTTGTGCTCATTTATCTTTTCCCTCCTTTCAGTGTGGTGGGCAGAACACTGCAGAAGATTGCAGCAGACAGGGCAGAGGCCATCATAGTCATCCCACACTGGCCAACACAACCTTGGTTTTCACTCATCCAGGCCCTTCTTTGAGAACCACCACTAACCATTCGGGTTCTCCCAGCTACACTTCACCTACCTCACGACCACAACGCTACCCACCCAATGGCCGGAAAGCTTCGGCTTTGGGTATGCAGACTATCAGGAACTTTTATATAAAACAAGGCATGTCGCCTAACACAGCTGAAGTTCTAGCACAAGCTAAGGTGGCTGGGTGGGTGATTAGGGCTTTACGTCCTGTATTTCTGCACCTGATGGGCAAATTAGGACAGGCAGGGACCATGGCAATGACACGAAGGATGAAACAGCCATCCAACTTAGGCACGACCGGGAATTGAACCCGGGACCCAGCGGTTGGAAGCCCAGAGCGCTACCACTGAGCTAGGCCCCCGCCCTCATCACAAGCTAAGAGACCATCTACACACAAACAATATAATACATATTTAACAGCCTGGTTTGATCACTGTTCGAACACTGGGCTTCACCCACATTCCAGCTCGATACCCCTAGCTCTCCACTTCTCAGAGAAACTCCATCGCGACCGTAAGATTGGCTACAACGCCCTCAACACTGCAAGATCTGCACTCTCTGCAGTACTTCAGCCACTTCACAGTGCGCAGTTTGGATAACAGCCACTGGTCAAAACATACATGAAAGGCGTCTATAACTTGGCACCCCCTTCGCCCGTGTTATATTGACACTTGGGATCCGGCCGTGGTGCTCGATCTTCTCCGCCAGTGGGCCCCACCAACGGATATTAGTTTTAAAAGTTTGACTATAAAAATTAGTTATGCTTATTTTGTTAGTTTCAGGTCAGCGTATTCAGACCTTAGCTTGCCTAGATATTGCTCATGTCTAGTATGGAAAAGGCCCAGCGGATGGGGTGGGCGCAGCAGTTAAGTGTGCAGCAGACAGATGCATTGCTCATGGTGATGATATCCTCTCATGTGACAAACTTATGGAGCTGTTAGATGGAAAAATCAATGTGCAGCTGTACAGAATTACTGCCCAAGATGTAAACGACTCCGTAAAAAAATTTGAAAGCCTGCAGGTTGAACCAATTAAGCAGATAATGGCAGTCCGGCAAATCATCATTCCTTCTAGGGGTACAATGAGCTACAGAAACCTGTCATGCTACTGTTCAGATGGCTGTGCATGTCATGGTAGGAAAACTATCCAACTGAATTCAGAATTTGCTGAAGCATTACTGATAATGTCAACAGGACCAACAGAAACAATAGATGAAGTGGAGAACTCCATCGCGACCGTAAGATTGGCTACAACGCCCTCAACACTGCAAGATCTGCACTCTCTGCAGTACTTCAGCCACTTCACAGTGCGCAGTTTGGACAACAGCCACTGGTCAAAACATACATGAAAGGCGTCTATAACTTGGCACCCCCTCGCCCGCGTTATATTGACACTTGGGAATAATAATAGTAACAATAATGATAATAGATTAGCATTGTTATAGTGTAAAGTTTATTTAAAAAAATAAAAAGGAAATATTTTAAAGATTTTTTCTCATGAGTGACAATCACTAGTTCATGACTGGACACAAACATTGATGAACAAAATACTGAATGAAATTCACATGCTATTGTTACAAGCATTTTCTATTTAGAACCTGATTATAATGAAATTCACATGCCACTATTGCAGCACTTTCTATATAGGATCCCCGACAGTTCACTACAATTATCACCACATTATCCATTAATATAACAAAGATGCTTAGTTGAAATCACATGCTATTGTTACAAGCATTTTATGTATATTGTATGAAAATTAAATGAATATGGATGTGAAAGTAACCAAGAAGTCAATGCGTACTGATACAGTCATCAACCTGTGCAACACTTTTGAAACTGAATTGAGAAATCTGATGAAGCACTCATACAAAGTGTACCATCAGTTTGAAGCCATCTGTAAACTCAAACAGAACCTGAAAGAGGATGAAGTTGTCCTGCAAATTGACTTTAGCGAAAACTATTGTGCTAAAGCCGCCATAGAAATTCAATCCATGCATTTTGGCGGTAATCGACCACAATTTGCTCTGCATACATGTCATGCAACCTTTGTTCAGGATGGACAGCAACGCAGCAAATGTTACTGCACCATCAGTGAAGACACCAGGCATAATGCTTCAGCTGTTTGGGCCCACTTAGCACCTGTTCTCAGAGATCTGTCAAAAAAATTTGACACCATCCATTTTATCTCTGATGGGCCAACCAATCAATATAAAAACAAATCAAACTTCAACATGGCTGCAATAATCCCTTTCGATATGGGGTTCAAACATGTTTTCTGGAATTTCTTGGAGAGTTCACATGGAAAAGGCCCAGCGGATGGGGTGGGCGCAGCAGTTAAGTGTGCTGCAGACAGATGCATTGCTCATGGTGATGATATCCTCTCATGTGACAAACTTATGAAGCTGTTAGATGGAAAAATCAATGTGCAGCTGTACAGAATTACTGCCCAAGATGTAAACGACTCCGTAAAAAAATTAGAAAGCCTGCAGGTTGAACCAATTAAGCAGATAATGGCAGTCCGGCAAATCATCATTCCTTCTAGGGGTACAATGAGCTACAGAAACCTGTCATGCTACTGTTCAGATGGCTGTGCATGTCATGGTAGAAAAACTATCCAACTGAATTCAGAAATTGCTGAAGCAGTACTGATAATGTCATGGGAAAATTCAACACTGATTCCAACAGGACCAACAGAAACAATAGATGAAGTGGAGAATGTTTTGATAAAGCCATCTACATCTTCAAATGATCCGGTTCTTGCAGCAATTGAAAAGATGCTAACGGAGGAACAAAAGGCACTGTTTGAAAAGCGAATTGAGGAGGGATACGATGTAGTCCTTGAAAATCTGAATGACTTGAATAATGATCAGCGCCAAACGTACATGTTATGGAAGTCATGGCGAGCTGCCAAATTTGCTGGTGAAAACAAATCTGAGTCAAATAAATGCAGGAAACAAAATGAAGGCGATGATAGTGATCATAGTGAAGTTGATCATAATGAAGGCAATGATAGTGATGATGACGCAGAATCAGATTCTGTCAATTCTGATGACAAGAATGATCCTGACTGGGAGGCTGAAATTCTTCTGAAGGAAAGCAACTTCTACGCTGTTGTTTTTCTCTTTAGAAACAAAAAAAAGGTGTTTTATATTGGTCGAAAATGTGGAAAAAATGAGGAAGAAGTTGAAATGAAATTTCTTGAACGGCAAATGGTAGATGGCCACTATGTGTATAAATGGCCAAGGAGGCAAGACATCTGCATTGTCTCAAAACACACTATCATCAAAGAATTAATGTTCAAAGGACCACCGCCTTATCAAATGACTAAACAGCAGAATGCTGAACTTGAAAGATTAACAAGATCAGTCAACCTATAGACATCCATGTACATGTTTTCAGTGTTCCTGAACCATGTTAATACAATTTTCAAGTAATCACTAATTTTCAATTGGTTTTCTAATATTGGTTTTTCCTTTTGTAAAAGGAATTTTAACATATCTATCAATTTCAACATGTTCAAAGTAAATTTTTTGTATTAAACTGCTGTTGGGTTTGGTAGCACCCTTGATTGATAAACTGCTTCCAATAAAAGTTTGCAACTTTTTATTGCAGTGTTGAATTCATGAATGAAATGTTTTAAAAAAGGCTTCAAGTAGCAGATCCAGGCACCTGGGGAAACTAATTTTTAAAAGGACATCCAGCTGAGAGTTTCAAGTCTTTGTAATTACTTAGTTAAAATGGCATGCTGGTAACCCAGGACTTGACTTCCTGCATCCGCCTGTGACTTTCATTGAAAGATTCAAGTGCCTTTCATGAACTGATGAAAATATGTGATGATTTTTTAGTTTGTCTTTACCGTTAGTCCTTCCTGTTATGAAATTAAATAAATTATGAACACAATGCTATGCAGTTGCATTTACAAATTGTCAAGCATAGCAATTAATACAGGGCTACGTTAAGCCCCGAAGTCAGAAGGAGACCTAAAGTTATGTCTTTTCCGTTGTGTGCCTGTCTTCACCGTTTTGGTCATAACGGTAAAGACACACAACAGAATTATGTTTTTGCTCTAATTTAAAAAACAAACAGGGCCATGTGTGGATACTGTCAGCACTTCTTCTTAGGGACCTTCTGAATATTTTAGAGTGAATAATTGAGAAATACCACCACTTTAATTTTTTAACGCGTCTTTACCGTTATTGGGACGTTTATGTGAAAATGGCCCAAGCACACATTATTCAATATCATGTTGGAAGTTACTGAAATGAAATTCACATGCGACTTTTACAAGCATTTTCTGTGCAGTGAATGACTGTTGGTTCATCACCTCCGAGTGATCAACATATATCAGAGCAATAAAAAGTACACTTGATATCTTAGAACCCTATAAAATAAGATGAACTGCAGAAAATTAGTCATTAAAATTCACAAAAGGGATATAATGAGTGCAACACAGGCATTTATGAAGCCAAGCTCACCCTGAAGAGGACTGACAAATGTAACAATTTCCTATTAAGCAGTTTTCTTTGTAATTGTTTAGATGATCATTCTTGATATATTCTGCGAATCCAGAGACTGTGGGGGTAAATTTTGTTCATGATAAGCAGAACACTATTAATATAAGCCATGGGAATTATATAATGAATGCCATGTTTAGCAAATTCATGCCTAACTCTGGGAATATGGAATGCATTGGCAGATGTGGTGTTGTGTCGATGAATGTTTCTATTTTTTACAAATATGTTGATTTATAGGTAATTCAAGTGTAATTAAGTAGTTAGAGTAATAGGCGATAGAGATTTATAATGTTCATTCCTCAGCACGCTTGTAGCTTTAATGCTGAAGGGAAGTGGCAGGGGTAGTTTACATTTCAGGGCTAGGGAAAGGGGGACAACTGCCTCCCCCCCCCCCTATACATGTGTCCAGTTCCGGGCCCCTGAATGTGACGTGATAATTCCACCACTTGGCCTATATACATAGAAATAGTATTACATAGATGACCTGAAATTACCTTATCTGCAGTGGAGCAGAGGATTGTGCACTGCTCTTCTGAGTGGGCGGCTGGGGTATGAATCCAGGGTGGGGACACCTTTTTATTTTTTACATCACCAGATAAATTCTTGTGATAAATAGTTCAAATAAAATGACAATGAGAGACGGCAGCAGCGGCAGAATAATCAAGCAGTATCAGCAGAAACCTCGCAGCAACAATTAGCAGTTGCAGCAGAAACCACTGTAGATGCAGCATTTGCCGCGCTGCAGCATATCTAGTTGCAGCTGCAAGTTGCAGCTGCATTGGCAAGTTGAAGCTGCATTTGTGGCAAGTTGCAGCTGTGGCTGCATTTGCTGCAAGTTGCGGATGCGGCTGCAAGATGCATACAGCTGCAGCAGCAAAATCTGTGCAGCAGGAAATTATATACTCCTTGAAATCCGTCCTTGCCGATGTTTGTAACAATGCATGCTGAAGATCCAAATAACGAAAACGAGGCACTAGCAATGATGTGATAATAAACTACGTCACTTCGTGTTGTGACGTCATTAGTATCTACTCTCCCATAATTCAGTGCAAAATGGCGACGAAGTTTTATATATCGACTGGCCAAAGCCAGAAGGTCGTAAGTGCCACTTTTACCAAAAATAAGTTTTTGGTTTTTTCCGAATAAACAGCTTTTTATGTCATCATACTATCTGAGGATAACCTCCAAATAAAATGTTTCAACCCCATAAATTGCATTTTTGAAAAACGTAGCAAGCACCACATTGGTGTTAACTGAACAGCCAGAAGGTCATAAAAGCCAGCAGGTAAAGCCAGAATGTCGTAAATGCCATGTGCCAGAAGGTCATAAGCACCTGCAGAGAAAGCCAGAACGTCGTATGTGCCAACGTGAGCAATACAAATGCCAGCTGTCAAGACTGTTTTGAAGAATCATTTTGACCATTCTCCATCAAATCAGGTCGAGTTTTAACTTACAAATAAATTTCTAAATGAATTTCTTAACTGAACAACAACTTTAAGGATAGTAATGACGTTAATGAGCTCAGTTTGTTGTTATTCATAGGCAAAATGTCATTCAGACGTGAACCCAGGACCAGGGGACAACTTCTTCTGGAACTTAGCCTGAAGAAACAACAGATAAAACCTAAAGGTTAGTCCTTTCTTATGGTGTTGTAAATTCTAATTGGTTGTCTTGTCAAAATTATTATAAAGTAATTTCCACTTCTTATTTTCCCTTTTCTTCTGTGTTATTTTTCCAGTGTTGCTAAATCATGATAGTACTTTCAGTTTACAAAAACATGACAGTGATAATTGCTATTCTGATGTCACAATAGGCATTGTATGGTTATGTCACAAAAGGCTGCTTTGATGCCATCATATTGGTTATGTGACACTACAATGGATGCCATGAAAAAACCGATTAGAGCACCTCATTATTATCATTAGCATAGTTATTGCTAGCCAGCATTGCCAGCCCAGGGCTAATCTGATAAAGTGCGTCAAAAACGGACGCACTTGTAACCATTTGTGTCTATTGTGACGTCACTTCTCTGAAGCTAGTCATTGTCTCTGATTGGTTTCTCCCGCCAAGAGGCAAAAGACAGAATTCTAAAAATAAAATTATGACTATTCTATCCTCTTCTTTTCATAATAGCTAAAATGAAAGTGGGGGTGAAACCTGCTTCGCAGATTGCACCTGTGACATCTGCAGCCGATGCTTTGGAAAGTAAGTTGCCTGACCGATGTCAACAAATGGTTGAATATCATTCGAACAGTGCCGTTTTAGCTGTTTGTCATTTTCACTGAAAACTCATACAACTTGCTATCACAGAAAACTTATTGCCTTGTCACTATTGTAGCCCAAAATGAGATGGTCACTGCTCAGCAAATTGCACCTATGGCCTCTGCAGCTGATGCTTTGGAAAGTAAGTTGCCTCACGTCAACAAACGGTTGAATATCATTAGCTCTTTTTTATTTTCACTTATTGCCTTGTCACTATTATAGCCCAAAATGAGATGGTCACTGCTCAGCAGATTGCACCCATGGCCTCTACAGCTGATGCTTTGGAAAGTAAGTTGCCTCACGTCAACAAACGGTTGAATATCATTAGCTCTTTTTCATTTTCACTGAAAACTTATTTCCTTGTCACTATTGTAGCCCAAAATGAGATGGTCACTGCCCAGCAGATTGCACCCATGGCCTCTACAGCTGATGCTTTGGAAAGTAAGTTGCCTCACGTCAACAAATGGTTGAATGATGATTAGAACAATATACTCTGTTGCTCTTTGAATTATTTGTATAATTATCTTTTTCACTTTTTTTAGTTCAAATGCAAGTGGAGGTTATCAACGCCCCGGATAATACAACCTTGACCCTTCCAGATGATCCCTCAAAAAGTAAGTTGTTCTCAACGAATGACTAATGATTATCAAACAATAACATTGTAGCAGGCCTTTGTTAATACACACACTTGTAATCCACTTTTTCTTCTGCCCAAAACAATTATTAAACATTCTTAATAATGCCACTATGATATCTTTTTCAGTCATTGTTCTGAGAAATAATGAAAACTCAGACAATGAAATGAAGGACTCTATGGATGCTTATCTTTGGTCGGTACTGCAGAATGGCATAGGCAGTGAAATAGAATTGTTTAGTGAATCGCTAATGTTGGACAACTCTCAAGTATCCACTTCATCAGGAGAAGTAGACACTGGTCACAACAATCACGGTTTGTACAGTCATGCAGTGCAGTTTTGATTTAGTGATTCATTATGAAATTAGCAAAGATGCAGTTTTTGGTGCATGAACTCAGTTCTATAAGTCGGCCAAATTGTCAGTTGTGCGTAAAATCTAAAGCTACTTGGTGCGAGGTAAAATTGTGATTTTGGTCACAGCAGGTAGTCATGAAGATGATGATACCATGTCAGAAACTGGATTCAGTGTTGCATCAGACAAGCAAGACCCAGAATGGGTTGGTTCTGACCTAAGTCAAGACACGGATGGTTATTCAGGCAGCGACTCTGATGCATGCCAATCTGACAATGATGCTCTCACTACCCATCCTAAAGTTGACACAACCCCACCCGGAAATGAGACCCCCACAACCCTGCTGGCAAATGAGACCTCCACAACCCCACCTGAAAATGAGACCCCTACAACCCCACCCGCAAATGAGACACCCACAACCCCACCCGAAAATGAGGCCCACACAACCCACCTGAAAATGAGACCCCCACAACCCCACCTGAAGATGATACCCCCACAACCCCACCTGAAGATGATACCCCCACAACCCCACCTGAAACTGAAGAGGAAGACACCCCTGCTACTCCTAACATGGATTTTCCAAGAGCTTGGGATGAACAGCAACTGCAAAGAGGACGACCTAAGCAAAGAACAACACCGAAGAAGCGGCGACGGAAACAAAGTATCAGCTTTGGAAGGCGATATGAAACAACAGCGAAAAAGATCAAGGCCACAAGAGAAATGAGACCCAACCCATGCAAAGGTTGTCAAAATAGGTGTGGCACATGGCATGAAGGCAGTCGGGTAGATGTCTTTGACCATTTCTAAAGCCTGGGGAGTCATCAAGCACAAAGAAACTGGATTGTCAATCATGTCCAGGAACATCAAGTGAATCGGCGCAGGACCAAATCTCAGGGGGATACAATACGGGGGAAAACTTACAAATATTATTTGGAACAGGATGGCACCAGAGTGCAAGTGTGCAAGCAGTTTTCCTTGGATACACTGGATCTTGGGGAACGGACAGTCTATAGCACAGTTACCAATGCAGTCCAAGGTTCGGCAAAGCCTGATCAAAGGGGATGCCATAAACCTGCAAACAAGACACCTGCAGCAGATATTGAATTAGTGAAGAGTCACATTGAGTCTCTTCCAGCTGTGGCAAGCCATTATTGTCGCCAAAATTCAACTAAATTGTATTTAGAAGGAGACCTGAAGAATTTGCGGAATATTTACGACCGTTATGCAGAAAAGATGGAAGAAATACAAGAGAGGCCAGTGAAATTCCCAGTTTACAGGCAAATTTTCAAGACGTACAACATTTCCATACACAAACCGAAGAAAGACAAATGCTCTTTGTGTGAAAATTACAAACGAACACCAACTGATTCAAGGACCGATGAATTGACAAACAAGTATGATGCACACATACAAGAGAAAGAAGCAACATATAAGGAGCACAAGGAGGACCAACAGAAACCTGGAATAACATGCGCCAGCTTTGATCTCCAAAAGGTATTAAACACCCCATCCGGCAACAGTGTTCTGTTATTTTATTCAAGGAAATTAGCTGTATACAATTTCACTGTGTATGAATCGCAAACAAAGGAAGGGCACTGTAATATTTGGAATGAGGTGGAGGCACAGAGGGGGGCCAATGAAATTGGTACGGTTCTCTACCGTTATTTAGAGCAGAAAAGTACAGCCAGAATCCCTGGACCAAGGCACATCGTACTCTATGCCGATTGTTGTAGCGGTCAGAACCGGAACAGATTTATTGTTTCAATGCTTCTGTATGCAGTACGCAAGCTGAACATCGATAAACTAGAAGTAAAATTTCTTCAGTCTGGCCATTCGTATATATGCCTGTTGATTCTATGCATGCAGCTATAGAGTTCCAAACACGTCACGCCACCGTATGGGCGCCATCTGAATGGCGCACAATCCTTACAAATGCCAGAAGAGAACCAACACCTTACAGTGTGAAGTCACTGAAGTACAGTGACATATTGGATTGGAAAAAGGTTGAGAAGGAAATGAGCCTCAGTAAAGCAAAGGACGTAAATGGGAAGGCTGTGAAATGGTCTAAGATGAGAAAGATCAAGGTATACAAACATTGTTGGCAGCCCCTAATCACAGTTGAAATTCACTTGCCAATATTTTTGAATTCAGTAACAAGAGTCACATTTCTTTTTGAATTCATTAACAGGGTCATATTTCTTTGAATTCATTAACAGATTCACATTTATTTTAGTTGTTTTCCAATTCTTTGTTTAGTGGTCTTGCATTGTTTGATTTGCATCATTGCAATTATTTATAATTATTTGTATACAATCAAGCAACTCAATAGAAATAATATGAACCTGCTGTCCAATATGCTTCAAATAACATTAGGACACCCTACCAAAGTTTGATAATTTATATAATGGTATAACAGTGACACAGAAAAAGCATCCACTTTGGTATTTAAAGTTGAAGTCCTCTGCACTTGGTCCAGCATGGGAAGCATCAAACACTTGAAGTGGCTGGCTACCTAAGATCCTCGTGTCATGAATTACATACACCCAGGCAAATGTTCCATCATTTGACCACACTGTATAAGTTCTTTATGATTGCTTCAGGTCCTCAAGGAAAGTGTTATGGAACAATTTGAAGTGTGTTACTCATTCGTTAACCCTGTGTTCGTTGCTGTCGATCTGCGGATAAGGAAAACCAGGTAGGTACCTCGTTAGCATGGCTTACCACTGCTATGGTGTAACATCAGTGACTAAGGTGCTTCCGTATCTTGCATCCAAATGTTGGTTTGAGCCCGGTTTTGGAACCAAGCAGGTCCTCCAAAACTGTAAATGGCTTCAAAGTTACTCGCACATGGTACTTGACCACTGCATGGTGGTGATGGTTGTTTGAACAGACCTGCTGCAGGCGTATAGCCCACATCCTGACGTTTCTTGTCACGGAACTACAAATGAAGTTGAACCCATATCATATCATTTCCATTTCAGAAATGCACTTACAGTACCTCAGAACATCATGGTGCAAGCGGCGTACAGCTCCCAGAAGGCAATCTCCGAAGCCAAATACAGGGGCCTTTCGAATTTATGCAAGAAAAATATAATTCCTGAGGCTTACCATGAAGAGTACCTCACCCTGCCACATTGAAATGTCAGAGATAGGCTAGCTGAGCCCGACTTCGAAGAAAGCGACGACTCTGACGGAGAGTAATTCAAATTGTCATGAAATTTCCACTGCATTTCCAATTTAATGTTTTCATATCACGAATTCATATTTTATTTCAAATATTCAGAATGGTAAATAATTATGTTGTAATTAGATTTGCTGATTTGGAAAGAAACATGATTTGATGGTATTCATGAATGATATCATTTCCAAATGAACTTCAGTTGTTCTAATTAAAGTATCAAGCAAAATGGTCATTGACCCTTTAGTTGTATCTTTTAAATGTAAATTCCTGACAACCAGATATATATTTTAATTTCATTGCATTTATTACAATTACATGTGTGCCAATGAATGTATTAGTGCAGTTTTTTGTTTGTTTGAGTGCTCAAAATATAGTATTTCATATTTCACTATTGAGAAATGGAATTTTGATGTATAATATAAAATTATGGATTTTCAAAGATCTAACTATCTGTCGGCTGTTTTTATTATGTAGTCTTGGCAAATTACATTAACACTGCTATTACTACACTTGCATCAATTGTGTTGGATGAATAAATTGCAAGAGTTTTCACAAGTTGAAATTGTGTTAATTTCTCTTGTACATAGCATGACAAGTAATTTTAAAATAAAATACTAGAGAGCAGAAAGAAAATTGGCAGACCAGAGCCCAGTTCGTGGCCAAGCACACAAATGATTAGAGGCCCAATTTATCATCATCAGGTTTCGCCCTCCAGCAGAGGGTTGGTGATTCGCACCCTCACTGCAGCTGATCTAAGTATCAAAGATACAGTAATTATAGGGCCATTATATTATTGGGTTATTCCAAATATTTGTGTTTTTGCCAGCATTGGGATGTAGAAACTTAAGTGGGAAAAGTACATGCTTGACATGACATCCCTCAACTTGCTGATCAAATCTGGTGCTTGCGATCTTCTGGCGATTCATGTGGCACTTATGACCTTTTGCTGAGTTAAGCCTGTTGCCATGTGTTGATAGCATTGCCTTTTGGTATGTGACTACCTCTTTGGCCCATAACTTCCTTTTTATGCCAGTTGATCATTTATGCATTGCAATTTTACAGTAATGGGGAGCGTCAGATCACTTGCGACCTTCTGGCTGTCCTTTTTTTCAATTCAGGCTTGACATTGATTACAGCCAGAAGGTCGCAAGAGCAAAATGTGTTGGAGACCCTATTTATTTATTGGAGCATCTTCCTTGCAATCTCAAGGAATGAGATACACCCACAGTTCATCAAAAAATTTGTTTTCATAGGAGAAAAAGCCGTTTTTAATTTGGACTTCTGGCGGTTGGATTGTAGGTAAATTGCCACCTCAGTTGGATGTGCCAGAAGGTAGTAACAACCATTTTGGCTGATATCGCTGCCAGTAAATTAGAGAGGTTGATGTATGCCATTGCCATGAGTAGCTTCTGGCAACATTAATACCATACAGCAAAAATATTTCTCACAAATAAATGCATAAACTTGGTAATAAAATAAAACCTCCTCCTCTAAAATTATCAATTTGGCACTTACGACCTTCCTTTACGACCAGTCGATATCTAGTTGCAGCTGCAAGTTGCAGCTGCATTGGCGAGTTGAAGCTGCATTTGTGGCAAGTTGCAGCTGTGGCTGCATTTGTGGCAAGTTGCAGCTGTGGCTGCATTTGCTGCAAGTTGCGGATGCGGCTGCAAGATGCATGCAGCTGCAGCAGCAAAATCTGCGCAGCAGGAAATTATATACTCCTTGAAATCCGTCCTTGCCGATGTTTGTAACAATGCATGCTGAAGATCCAAATAACGAAAATGAGGCACTAGCAATGACGTGATAATAAACTACGTCACTTCGTGTTGTGACGTCATTAGTATCTACTCTCCCATAATTCAGTGCAAAATGGCGACGAAGTTTTATATATATATCATTTATTGACCAAAATCGAAGCTGGTCATGACCAGTCAACGATTTTTGGTTACGGTTTTATTTAAGTTGGTCAACGACTTTGTCACTCACGAATTTACACGAGCTGGTTTGTCAATTTGCACCTGACCCTCAAAAGTGTCAACGACTTGGCATGTCTAGCTACGACTTAGCTTGTCGACGAAATTACAAAATATATGTACCTGTATTCATGACACCACGCTTTGTATCAAGTTGACAATACCTTAATTGGCCTTCTTGTGGTATCTCTGGCTTTTGCACATTTTTGGGCATCCTAGACACAGGAGCGGCAACCAGTGAAAACCACCAAAATGACTAAATGCTTTTTTTTTCCCCGACCTGCACGCCCTCTACGACTGTCTATAGGAACTATCCCTAAATCAGCTGGCTCCACCTTGCGTAGTACGGAAAGTTGACACGTTAGCAATGGCCGAATTCGGAACAACTTCTGCATCTGTAGTGGCTGTAACAGGCGCAGTAGGCGCAGTTGTGCTACTTTTAGTGCTTCTGTGTGGTCTAGGCAGAAACAAGCAGGAGAAGAATGAAAAAGAAGGTGATTTTTTGATGAGTGGGCGTTTGTTACACCAGAATGATGGCAATTAGAAGAAACTGGGGATACCGGTATTGCACCTTTTAATAGTGTGCCATGCAATACATGTCCTAATATTTTGTTATTGCACAGTAATACTACATGTATGTTATCAAAAATTTTAGGGGCCACTGCTTGTTAATTTGCATCAATGTTTAGTTTGTTGGATCATTGAAGTATTTAGAAGAATTGGCAGATTTAAAAAAATTAGGCCAACAACCATGCCCATGGCCTTAAAAAGGCCACCCCCAAGAGCTCCTAAGTCTAAATATATCTAGGTAAGCCTGCGGTTAAGTTGTTTGGACAACCGGGATGGACAAGGATTCTGTGGGTGCACCCCCTTAATATTAGACAAGCGCTTGGGCGGACCGTTGACCTGAATTTCTTCTTTGTGGTATCTGAAATTGGCGACAGAGTTTGCTGTTTAAATCATTTTTCAAAGTATATTAAGACCAGTAATTGTGTTTATCTATTTATTTTATATTATATCTTTTAATGTTCATGGAAATTAAGATTTCATATGTACCATAGCTGCTGTCAGTGACAGGTGGTGAATTGTCACAGCACTTTTATTATTTGTTAAGATTTTTCCTCATATTATGTTCTTGCAGAAGAAGAAACTCCAAAGAGCAATGGAACACAAAAGGAAAAAAAGCAAACCACCCCTAGCTCCAAGAAACTGAAACAAGACAGAAACAAAAAAGAAGGAAAGGCCACATTCTCTCATCCGTGGCTCGCTAATACCTTAAAGGGTCACTCACATCCTGTGCTGAGCTTTGACATCAGTCCCAATGGAAAACATCTGGCTGCCTCTGCAGAAGGTGTTCTATTTTATCTGAATTATGTTTGGTCTCTTTTTGTGTGTGTGTGTGTGTGTACAAATGTTGTTATGACATTATTTTATGTCGTTACAGATCGTTCAGTTTTGATCTGGACTGGGAAAGACTTTTCCAAGAAAGACTGCAAGTGAGATATTTTTTTTAGCTTAAAGCAAAACAATTCATACTTTAGGTTTGTTACTTTCTCTTTTTCTCTTTTGTTAAATTCATTAATTGTGTAATGTTTTACTTTTTCAGATCTGTAAGAGTTAATGTTGGACTTGATCATGCAACTCGGGTTAAATTCAGTCCGGACAATAAGTAAGTCACTGATTAATATATTAATTTAAGCTGTTTATAAACATTACATGTATTGCAAAGTTCATATTTGTGTTTGGTTGCTTCGAAATTTTGGGAGAGGTTGGGGTTCTGAACATAGGTATTCAAATACTGACCTGGGAGACCATAATACTGCATGTACCTAGCCAATGTCTATCTATAATCCTGTTTTATTTATGCCAAGTCAATGTCTGTCATGTATTGTGAATTTTTGCACCCCACTGCTACAATTTTGCACACATACAGTGTATCCCAAAATTGATCTTTAACCTTTCTCTCTCACCAGTTTCAAAGGGAGCTGACTATATCTATTTGCTGTAGTTGCATTGTGTATCAGTTGCTTTATGAGTAAGATTTGTCAGTAGTTTAGCTGTCATGGCTTTGGGATCGAGATACCGTAAAAAAGTCATGTGCAGGCTGTGTGCAACTTTTTCTGAAGGCTTGTGGTGAGACCAAAACTTTCTAACTGCTCTGCTGCATACTTTCTATGAAACATATTATAGCCTTAAAAGTCTGTGATGTTATTTATATCAAAATCCATGTGTATGCACAATATAATATGATTTACTATATTCATAATGAATTTTGTGATAGCATAACAAATATATATTTATCATTTTATGTTCCCACTGAATTGGACAACCAGTAGGTTTTGTTTTTTGAAAAAAAATTAGAAATCTGTATATTCTGTATAAGCCATGCCACAGGTGTTAATGAGCTGTAGCAACAGCTTGTGTATTGCTGTGAATGAACAGTTAAGGCAGTGAACACCAAAATGTTGGCCTTGTTTAGCAGTTAGTTCATAAAGGCTAAGGGATATCTTTTCATGACAATAATGGTGAAATTTAAGATTTCCATTAAATATGTGGTGAAGACACAAATGATGGAGAATCTGTCAGGGAAGCCTTTAAAAGGGCGGTTTGAGTAATATTGATTTAATGAGAGACATGTGTTTTATTATTATGATTTGACCACAGAGGTATCAGGTTATTCCATGTCAATGTGTGCTAAATGATTTATCTTCTCTTTCATATATTTATCCCGGCATCGTGCTGGCAATTACCTGTGACCATACCATTGTTTCTGCTTTCATTGTTTTGAATCATTTTGCACTTTTTTTTCTCTGCAGGGCACTTATTCTTAGTTTGTACAGGGAAAATACAGTACGGGTCATGAAGATTGGTAAAAAGCCTGATGGCTCTCTTGGAAATTTTGACACCCTGATGGATTTTCAAAAGGTATTTTCATGTTATAAAGATAAATTCAGGGATTGTAATTTGATGTGCACAGGTGCGCGCTTACGTAGCGCGCACACAAATGCTATTTTGCGTGTGCATGCGCCCCGCAAATTAGCATGAATTTTTAATATGTATATTGAGTGCTCCTTGTAATACCGTTTTGTTGTATTACCGCAAAATGGTATAATGTGACTGACATGCCATCTGTTGAGAATTGGCATTTACCTTGTTTATCATTAAAAAAACATGATTGAATATACTGGCACATGATTAGAAGGTGATCATGGTAATACAATCTTACGATGATACAACGGAGGGTAATACAACCTTACAATAATACAACGGAGCACTCTACACAGCCTAGATAGCCACTTGAATCTAATCCTCTGCTGCCAGAATTTGATTGCAATTGAAGTCTTGTATCCTATCTTTAGTAGGATGGATTTCAATAGCAATTGTAAGAGGGTCAGCCTGCCCCTTTGTTCTGGTGCAAGTCAATTGCAATATAGGAGTATGACACTCAGTGACATCCAAGAAGCTATTCAATTACTAGGCACACCTTCCAATAATTTTGCTTTTAAAGCATTTTCATTTAAAATAAAAGAAAAGAACTGTTTTGCTTAAATCCAAATTAAATAAAGTTATGATCATGGAAGTATAATATTAATGCAAAGTAATTGAGTGTGTTATTAATTAGGAATATTTAGTAATGCAGAGATGTTATTGTGATTATTATAAATTTAAAAGAAAATATGTCTTGTACAAAGAAATTCATTCTTCAATTTTATGTTGATAAGGCTAAACTCAGGACAATCAATAAACCTAGGTTGGTTGAAATTAAAATTTAATTAAGTTAAATTTCATATCAAGTAACATGGTGAATTAATTTTTTGTCCGCAAAACTAAAAATCAAATAATTGCCTAATTTAATAAATTTCCATTTGTTATTACCATAAACTATATCTCTTTGTTAGATTGAGTTCTGCGAATTATGCGAGCAGTAGCTCACGCAGATTAACCCAAGGCGATTTTGCATTCATATATAAGCGACTAGTCACTCACATGGCCCGTTTCAAATTGGATTTAATTACCATATGTAACAGAACATGTATTTACATTTGTGTATATTAGTTACAGTGGAGCCCATTAGTATTGGCCCTCTTTTCATTATCCGCTCACAGGCGTTAGCCGGCGAATTTAATCATTGAGCTTTGGGCAGAATACAATAACAAGACGGTTGTGCACTTCATGGAAGAAGCCTCTGTTTGGCTTGAAATGGTCGCTGTCATGAAAGGCGACAAGCGCAGACTTTAAATAAGACACCCGCCTTGTTATGCAATCGGGGCCAGGTCATTCTGTGCTGGTGACCGTTCCAAGTTAAAGTGGAAGTGCCTACCTTCTCTATTGTTCTCTTTTATTATTGTATCCTGCGGCGTTCAACGACAGCTGACCTCTGTGATCCACTGTTTCCATGGACCCTAAAAGAAAATACAGCATTTGATGAAGAGAATTGTTGAGCTATTGGCAGAATACAAGAACAAGAGAATCTTGAATATTAATCTCTTTCTATCTTGTACCTGATAGAAAGACTTCAAGATTCTCTTTAAAAGTGTTTGCTCGGCTATAAAGATAGTGTAGGAGGATTCAGTTCTAAGGAGTATCTAGTGAGTTTCGAGCAAGGAGGAAAGGAATGTGTAAATGTAATTTGTAGCTGCTATCCTCAACAAGCTCAGCTGACATTACTATTTACGCCCTTGGTAGCCCTGTTTTAGCTTGAGCCTCTCTCAGCTCCCTTGGGAATATAAACCCAGTGTGCAGCCATTACAGCACTCCTTTGGTCTAGCACTCTACAATTGTCATTGCTGCCAATAGCCGAGTAATCGTTCACACTGGGGTGGAGCGAAAGCAGTGGTTCGAAGAGGATCTGCTCAGTTCCCCCATACTGTGACTGGGTTTGGTGTGACAGTGTGTGTGTTTGTGTCAAAAAGTAGGTGACAGACTAAATTGTGGCGCTAAATTGGTACCTACGGGTGCATTTTGTGAGCATCTTGAACGATTTTGGGATAGCTGCAGTGCACACACAATTTTTGAAGCAGGGTGCAAAAATATCGATTAGTTAAAATCAAATTAATGGATAAAAAAAAAGAGAAAAAGATGGTTGTTTTCCAATCTTGGTAGATTCTTCATATTGTGACAATTAAGATATTTTTAATTTTGGGACAATGGGACATTCATGAGCAAAATTGTTGAAGTGACAGAAATGTATGAGGAAATCAACCAATATTGGGCAAAAAGTCTGTCATTAAGCAGTGGAACATTCCATACCAGAATGAGGCTCAAGTGATGTAGGCCATTTGACAACTTAGCTATGTTAGCATCAGCAAATGATCAGCGACCAGTCATGGCCCAAAAGCAACCAAGTCACTGGACTCCTACCAGCCTACGCAACACTGCACCGACTGCCATTGACACTTTTGGGCTCAACTGTCAATCGTGTCCATCTAAATTCTACTGTAAATCTTCTTCATTTAACACACTCGCAGACTACATTGCTACCCAAAATTATGACTATCTAAAATGAGTATCACCTCAGTTTTAAAACCACTAGGCTGGGTCCAAAAGATAGGAATACAAAGGAATTTAATACTAAAATTTAGACAACCTTAGTTATTCCCAAGGGTCTTAATTTTGGACTCCACATGCCACTTAATGTTTTTTTCTTGTTTGGTATAATTTTTGCAATTTTTACTTCTTTATAGGGTCATTCTGCAGAGATACTTAACATAGGAATCGCCAGCTCAGGAAAATATATCATGTCTTGTTCTAAGGACACCATTATTAAAATATGGAATTTAAAGGGTACGTAACGAGTTCATTTATCAAAATCTTCATTCTATCTTGATAATTACTTAAGTACATGGATTTTCGCTGATGCATTGTTGAGCTGTGATAATATATTTTATGCATTGAAACAAACTTCATTTTAACAGGAGAAGAACTTGCGCGAATTGACACTCACCAAGTGAATAATTCTTATGCAGCAGTTTCTCAATGTGGTCGTTTCGTAGCTTCAAGTGGTATGTATGGAATGGCCCAAACAGGCCCACAAATCTTAAAACTTGTGGGTTCTAATTTAAGATTTCTATTCCTTTAAAGTGTTATATTTTCAGATGGCTTGAGGGTGCTTGAAGGCCTGTAATTTGCTATAATTTTTTTTCTCCAGGTTTTACATCTGATGTTAAAGTATGGGAGATCTGTTTTGACAAGAGTGGGCAGTTCAAGGAGGTCACTAGGGCATTTGAATTGAAAGGCCATTCTGCAGGAGTTTATTGGTTCAGTTTTAATGCTGATTCAACAAGGTATTATAAATGTTACGTATTTCACTGCTCCGGACTTAATATCCTCTTCACGTCAAGTGAATTCAAGTTAGGGCTGTTCCATTTAGAGAAAAGGGGGGGGGGGGGGTGGACCTGAACATTTTTAGAAAAGTAAAGAATTAAGTTTGAGTTGAAATATATTTATTCTCATTGAATCTCTTTCTTCAGAATGGCATCAATTTCAAAAGATGGCACCTGGAAAACTTGGGATACAAACAGTGAGTATGAAGCCATGTGTACTTCGTAATGAGTATGATATGTATTATCTATCATGAAAAAGATTTGCCAAAAGTGATTGTGAAATAAGAGGATATTGGATTAGTTTTATTCACCATATTGTGGTGACATTGAGTTAATGCGAATGTAATCTAACTTTAGAAGAGAGATGGGAGACTTTAAGAGACAACACTCACAACAGGGGGAGCTGTATGCCAGTCCTTAAACCTTTGTTTGATGACTTAATCACACAATTAGGTCATTGAGTGCATTGGTGGCATCACAAAAGTTGTAAGGACCGGCAAGAAGCTCCCCATGTTGGGTCAAAAGTATCCCATTGAAATGCCCAGAATGCTGGCTTTTTCTCCTTGATATTCATTATTTCTTTTTGTTGAACATTCAGCGTTCCTAAGAAATTTATTGAAGTCTCTGAATAGCTTTTTAATCTTATCTTTGGATAATGTTACAAATTATTTTTCTTCTTCTTTCGCAGTTGAATATCAAAAAGGACAAGAACCATATTTGTTAAAAACTGGCAAATATAATCACATTGCAAGTGCAAGAGTGGCATTATCACCTGACAGTCGAACAGTAACTGTTTCTAGTGGTCAGACACTTTACATTTACAATGCCCTCACTGCAGAGCTTATGCAAACTATTGAAAACGTCCATTCTGGTAAGTGTCACTTTAGAACATGTGTTGTAGTTGTCAGATTAAGCAGTGAAATAAATTGTTGATAACGTCATGACTAAACTGGACGTTGACACTACAAATTTTTATCCTAAAATCTTAATCTGTATCATGCCACCTATAGTAATACTGTCTATATATTCTGATGCATTCATTATGGCCAGGTTCTTCAAATTTAGCTCATTAGTTTTGGTAGAGCTAATTATTAAAGCATGCATCTTCTCTGACAGCTACAACTTTGTTGTCTTGCACTGTGTATAAAAAGGCTTTTTAGTTCATGTGGTAGTGGCATTTATTTAATTTAAAGGTCAACCAACGTTATGCAATGAGACAGTTGTCGACTCATTAGGTATTGATTCTTCAAATGGCCATTAACTGATCTGCAACTTATCGGCAATGGTGGTCTAGGACTGGCAGGAAACTGACTCAAGACAGTCTCAGTCTAGCTAAGATGTAGGAGTATTGTGGTTTATAATCAATGCCGGCATCGCATCTTATAGTCGGGATAGGCCTTTAAAAGTACATCTTGTATGATTTATGGAAAACATGACTTCATGTAATTGTTTTTTTCTTACAGCACCAATGGCCGGAATGATATATGACAGCCACAGCCAGTACCTGTTCATTACAAGTGACAAGCACATTCATGTTTTCCATAATGTGGTAGGTTTGAAGGCAACAATTGAAGATCTAAGAGCAAAGAAAAAAGTTGCCAGAAATCAGGCTCAGATCGAGTGGCTACAACAGCAGATAGATGAAGCTCAGTGAGTTCATTTCCTTTACAAAGTGTTTGCTTACAATGAAAATGTAAATACTTGTAAATAATCAACAATTACATAACACTGGTCGTATTGGCTTTGGAAATAATCTTGATTATCATTTATATATGTAATAGTTATATTATATTTTTGTTGTTAGGGTGTATCCGTTTCAAAAAGAAGGGGGGGGGCAGACCGTTTTTAAATCCCCCCCCCCCCCCCCCGACATCTGTTTTTTGACAGATCCTTTGTCCTACATTAAGATATTTAGAAAATACTGGTCAACCACCCCCTCCCACCTCTTTTTCTCTTTTGAAGAACCCCCACCCCCCCCCCCCCCATCCTCTTCTTTAAATGGAACAGCCCTTATCATATGTATCTTTTTTTATATGAAAAAGTGTCCATAAAAGCCATATATATATATATATATTATCCTGACGCCGAAGGCCTAAAGCTCATCCAACCTCAGTCGAGTAACAAAATATGGGGCTCATGCTTTCTCAGTCATTGCACTGCACCTCTGGAATAAATTACCTGAGAACGTCAATTCTCAGCGAATGATGGTTTTAAGAGGAAATTAAAAACTTGTCTATTCAGAACTTCTCATGAGCAATAGGCTTCTTTAATCCAAGTGCCTACAAATTTATTTCATTTAGTATGGGAGAACTATCTTGTTAGTGTGTATTGGCATGTATAACAGCATAATGGCTTAAATATCAGTGGGCAGATAATGGTCAGCTTAAACAGGCTGACCACTAAGGTCCCATGCACACACAATCAGCATAAAAAAATACTGAGACAGTACAGCAGAAAATGATAATAATAAGTTTCAGTCAGCTTTACAAGGCTTATGACTATTACTACACTCCTTTTAAAGCTCCATTGTATATATATATCTGATTTAGTCCTTCCAATTTTCCCATTTTGGGTTTCAAAAGGGAGGCAGGGCAGGAGGGCTGGCGGGGGAGAGGGTCAAATTATATGGTTATAGCTCATGAGACTTATATTTATTCTGTACTGTCAAGGTATCTTATTCATTTCTTTTTTGTACTAAAGTATTTATTTGGGAAAAAGTCAGCCTTGAACATCAAGTGTTGAGCTCACACCAGCATCATCACTGTGGCTGTCTGCATACTTCATGCCGTGGGTTCAAAATCATTACCTCACAATGAGCAAATTTAAACCTCATAATGAATACACCATGACTTCACATTTTGCATTGCACAAAGACTGAGGTTATAAGATTTGTTGGAACAGAGGCCATAATCATCATAATGCTGAAGTGGCTGAAGACCCAGCAAGAGACTGTTCAGCCAAAGAAAATTTTCTCTGGTTCAGCTGAGCATCCACCTTGCAGTGTATCCCTTGTCAACTGTAGATTTAAAGGGAATTTAGCTTTTTTGTGGCGATTGAGTGCATTTACCTTTTGACTTATTGATTGCAAATTTCTCTTGTTTGCAGGTCATCATTGGATCTCATTCAGCAGTGACTGCTTGACTGAATAGCATTTATCGAGGATGGTTTTGGACTTTTTTTTAGAAGAATTTCCTGTGCGCATGAGGTGTAATTGTTCCCAAAAACAAAAATGTATCAAATACATTAATAAACTTGAAATTCATTGTAACATTCTTGCTATTTAATCTGAGCCTTTCCTCATTTTAGGTGTATTAATTGTCTTGATTTAAAATAATTTTATTGCTTTGACGTTCTTGACATCAATTGGTGGTCTCGACATTGTTCAACTCATACAACTGTGGTTTTGGTTAATCTAATTTTTTTTACTCAAGAAGTGAAGTTAGGAAATTAGATTATTTGTTTGTATTAGATTTGATTTTGTTTTTTCTGCTGATGCCATTATTGTTTTATCACCATCATATTTGTAAAAATTTTACGAAATAAAATGATATACATTGAAAAGCTTGTCTGTTTTTTTTTTTTGTTTTTTTTTCGGGGAGCTTGTATCACATAATGCTTAGGCTTGAAAGCATGTGAATTTCATTTGAAAGGCTACGCACAGCTGGCTTATGTGGAGTTTTATATATTTATGCATACTGACCGGAAAGCCGCAATTAATGAGCCGATTGTTTAAATTCATGGGTCTTTTGACTAAGAAATACCGATTTAATATCTTTGAATGCTATGTATACATAAATATATATATTATATATACATGATATATATCATAATAAAAAAAAGTTGGTTGAATTTAGATAGGTAGATGGAGATAGTCAGCTGAGTTCGTCATATTAATGTGCCTTATTTCTTCAGGGTCGAATTATAGGTCTCTCTCATGTACCATCCAAAGTAACTGCATGACGAAAATATTTAAGCCCAGATAAATCCATAGGATGAGCTCCAACATTACTCTGCTGACAGAGGAAGCATAGTGACTGGGGAATGGGGCTAGGGTTCACCCCATAGGATGTAACCACTTGCATAGTTGCAATGACCCATGACAAAAAAGGGGGTCAACAGGGACGATTAGACCAGAGGGATGGGGGAGATATATACTCCCCAATGCAATCATTCCCCTGAAATTACAATGAAAACTGCCTTTTCCAACTCTTTATTTGTAAATTTTGTCTATTAATACTTAGGTAACAAAAATAGTTGGCATCACTGATCCACCATTACTTTACCTCTTGACAAGTGTGCGCTTAACCGCGTCCAGTGCTGTCCACTTACAACATACTTATACTTGTAGTACGAAGGAAAGGCACGGTGCGACGAACAAAATAGGCCTGCATCCCCTCCACGTAAATTGATGCCTCTGGAGAAGAGCTAAGAAGTAAAAAGGAAGATGTTGAAAGCGTACAGTATATTCAGTGATTCATATTATCTTTTGGAATTCATTCGCTGAGGGCTTGCTGCCGCGCAGCCGATGTTTATTTTATTTTTCCACATAATTTGATGTTAATTAGTTTAGGCATTGAATAATGGATTGCGATTCACATGGTTCACGACTAGGTAGCAGTGGTACCAGGTACATTTTTGTAGCTGTGATCCGCTGGCATTACAAACCCGTTTAATGGGCCGGATTTCGCTGCTGCGCTGGTGACGTCACTATCTGACGGGCTGGATCCAAAACATCTACGTTGGTGTGAGGAAGTTTGGGGAAAAGCACTCAATTTGTGCAAGAAATTGTCATGGCAAGCTGCTTAAACTTCGATCTCTGTTGCTAATGTATGTTTATGAGCTTTGAAAGCCATCTTTGGTGACGATGTACAAATTAAATGCCTGAGTGCATGAACATCTATGTAATGTAAATACTAGGCAGGGATAATAATACAGGTCAATTCGTCGACACACAAGTCGTTGACCCTCCAGGAGACCCAATACATGTACAAAATGACAAACTAACTCATACAAATTTGGGAGACACAAGCTCGTTGACAAACTTTTGACCACAAGTCAACAACCAACTTAATCGTTGACAGGTCATTACCATCTCGTTGACATATTAACAATATATGATTAATGCAAACTCGTTGACAGCTAGTTATTAATCTGCCCAATGACCATTTTGTCGACATAACAGACTCCAGAGAAATGGATGTAATATCTTGGCAGACACCCAAGGCAATGGTTTATTTTCAATAAATTTTGTGATATATCAAAGCATCGGGAGCGGCCACACACCGGGGCTACAGGCGACATGCAACATTGCAAGGATTCGTGGCCGCACCCTCACAGGCATTTCGGTAGTTGGAAGTTCTGCCGCTGATTGCCCCAGTCATGCCCCGGTTCCCTCAAGATGCACTTGCTCTGTAATTAAAGCTTCCACAGTGGTATACCTGGTAAGAATAGATTTGTACGAATGAGATCTATAAATATGTACTCCCAAGTATTTACGGAGATAATAGCATAAAACTGTGATAGAGGGGCAAGGGGAAACACCTTCTTAACAAGTTGGCAGAACCAACTCGTCGACATGTTTACAAACTAGTTGGTATAGCCACGAGAGTTTGTCAACGAGATGGTCAGCTGAGGACGTTGATTGTCAACGAGTTCGTTGTCCTCATGTTCACAGGTTGGTTTTCAACAAAATGGTTGTCAACGAATATTGGCTGTCGATATAGCGTGTTGACTCGATACCCTACGTACCACCTTCTTTTTTTGTGCTTTGGCATGCACAAACTGTAGTGGGAAAAATTGTATGTTCTAATTAATTTGCTGTGGTGAATAAATTAAGCAATTTCGTGATGAGCATAAGGAATAGCTGTACGTTCTTCTTACAGTCTTACACAAAGTGCTGTTAATAAGCCCCTTTATATTCAAGCTATAGAATGACAAAGATGGTTAAAAAATGAAAGACAAAAAGAATTGCAGAGCCCGACAGCAAGTTTTGACTGAAAGCAGAAGTGGAGGTTTAACAATGTTTAATGATACATTTTTAATGTACAAACTGATTCAAAACATTCTGACAAAGTGGCAGATATATATTAGATCTATAACTGGCAAATCTATCATCTTTTTCATTTTGATTGAAAGAAAGATAATCTGCCCTGGATGTCACTATTATAAAGCGCACAATTAATGCTGTTGGCCACAACTTTGCAGTAAAAAAAAAAGAAGACAAACAACATATCGAAATCTTGAAGTATTATTTAATTTATAATGAGAAAGTTCTGGCAACATTGGTATTTGGACTTCTTTGACAAGCAGCACTTGTACTGTTTAATCAAGATCATTTTCGTGTTTTGCAGTGAGAAGAAAAGTGAGAAGAAAAGTAGGCCAGAATGAGCTGGTGGAACTCCAGTAATTTGACTTCATTTGCCTCCCAAGCTTTGAAAACTGCACAGAAAAGAATCGACAAAGTCCTAGACATCGGTGGAGAGGATGGCTCCCCACCTTCCTCTCTCTCCAGTAAGTGTATTAAAGTCTTTGTCATGCTAATGTTTACTGCTTTTGACTCACACAGACATAACATTTTTAAAGAGAAAGAATTAATCAAAATATGATTTCATGTTGGGGAATCGATTTGCATTTCAACTACATTGAATGAAATTTTCAGCAGGTGAGGAAAAGGAAGAATCTCTGAATTCTCCAGAATCTGAGAAAGAAACGTCAGATGGAGATAATTTCTGGAGCGCCTGGCTAGGTGATGGAGTGTCCGAGGGGACGGAAAAGGAGGAACAATCGGAGGAAGAAGCCGACACAGAATCTTTATCGAAGCTCTTTACTTCTGGATTTAAGTCGGAGAGAGCGAAGTCTAAAGTTGAGGAAGCCATCATGTCAACTTCAACAACAAAAAACCAAAAATATGATAATGAAGCAAATGATGAAACTACTGGAAATGAGAATGCAGCTCTAACCAAAACAGAAGACAGTGCATCTTCAACTGATCAAGCCACTGATTTACCAGATCAAAGTGTTAAATCTGAGGATAAGATCGATGCTTCTGATGTTCAAGTAGAAAGCAGTGGCCCCACCAAGCTTGCGATAACTGACATGGTGAGCAATGTATCGGATGGCTGGTCTGTTGAAGGTTGGGCAGCTGATGGACAATTGGAAGATCTCTTGCAGACATCTATGATACAAAAAATGGAAGATGAAGGAGACAAGATGAGTGATGCTGAAACTGGGATGACCCGTAGTTTGTCCTCCTCATCAGCGGTCACTGTGCAAGATCTTGAACCATCATTGGTTGTGGCAGAGCCTGAAGAAACTGAATCTGAAGATATTGAGGGGGAGAAACCTGTGACTGACGGACCTGAAGAATGTGTGACAGTTGAAACAGAAGAGTCACCATCAAGTGATTCTGGTGTTCAGGAATATGTGGAGGAAGAGACTGACGACTCATCACCCACTGATTTGTTATCAACTGATACAGGTTCACCAGTTGAGGAGACAAGTGATGATAAAAATGTAGTTGTTGACGCCACAACAGAGCATACAGAGACACCTTTAGATGTTCATGAAGGTGCTGAAAGACCCACTGAGATAAATGACTCAAATGCTGAGGCTGTTATTGAAAAATATGAAACACCCACAGACCCAGAGGAACATAGTGTTGAAAGTGGTTCAGTTGAAGCGAGTCTATTATCAGAGGAAACTGTCAATGACCAACCAGGTTCTGGAGAATATGATGCATCTGCTGAAGATGCAGAGGACGAAGATGCGGAGGACATTGAATCTGAAAGTGGTAGTAAAGACTTGAGCATGGACCAAAGAGAATTTGCTGAAACTGAAGCTTCTAGTGATGCGGAAGTTGGCGTAGGTGCTGACCAAGGTATTAGCATTGATGCTGGGGAATCTGAACTGAAAACAATTCCCAGTGGCTCTGAACTGGACAGTGAAGAAAAAGAGGTCGGTAGTGATTACCAGGAAAAGAAAGCAAGTGAATGGGTTGTAGAAATGTGTCAATTGAAAGACTCTATTACGAGCACAACTGCTTCTGATGAGTTATCAGACAGTAATCGGACCATTACTTCTGAGGACGCGGGTGAGTTGAGTATAGATGTTGGTGAAACTTCTGCTTCTGTCTCGAATGTTAAAACAGAGGCAGAGGGTGGCCACAACCTTCAGCAGGACCAAATGACATTAAAGGTTGCCCCAAATAGCGAGATGGTCAGTAGCACTGTCAGCTCTAGTAGTTTGGTTAAAAATCTTGAGGATGCAATGGTCGAGAGCTTGAAAGATAATGATTCTCACTCAACAGCAAGTACAGAAAAGTCTTCGGAGATGGTTCGTATTGAATCAGGGCACAACAGCGGGCACACATCGGGGGATGACATTGAGACCACAACATCCTCAGACATTGAAATCATATCAACGCCTAACTCAAATGGGGAATATAAACTTGAACGTCCCTTCGAGTTTTCTCCCTTAAGGTATGCCCTCAGTCGCACAGTGCGTCACAGCCCACCTGGACACAAGCGTTCGGATAGCAGTTCAAGTGGTCACAGCAACTGGAGTAAAAGTGGTGATGACATGTTGAGTCCAGAGGGAGGCATCCATACACTAGAAGAAGGTAAATATCTGATAAAAGTTTCCTACTGACATTTCTAGTTGTGATAACGTAATTACTTTTCTTAAAACTTTTGATCTCGCTTATTCCAGATGATACTAGCGGTGACCCTATGGAATCTGAAAAACTTATCAAGGTAACATGAAATTACTGTCAAATGTTTCAATATATCGTAGTCTTAGGAGCAGCGCTTTATGTCATGTGCTAACATATGAAGTTGCCTGTTATATTGCAGAAATTAGCAGATATGGCTGAAGTTCTAGAAGCCAGAGAAAGCAAGCTCATGGAACTAAGTAGGGAAAGTATAGACCTTCAGGAAGCAAATAATATATTACGACAGTAAGTAGTGTATAACAATTCAGTATATTTTTCAATGAAATGTACTGGTCCTTTCAGATCTCTTCATTCATAGCATGTGAGTCTAATATTTTGCCATATTGGATTGAAAAAGTTATATTGGACAGAAAAGTTATATTAGGCATGGAATAGTTATATTAAACAGAAATGTTCTACTAATTGGATCCCTTGTCGTATGAACAATGTGACGTCAAGCGATTGTAATTGTTTTGATGATCACATCATACACAATGAGCATAATCAGTCAGTGGTGTGAATTGAGCCTATCGGAGGAATTTTCAGTAGAAACCAAGGCTTTTCTGTGACATCTTATTGGAGAATATAACAAATGGTGACTAAAAAGTTGTCCTATGTAGAGTTTTTTTTTTTATTCAGAAAAGCTATATGGACTCCTCCTAATCCAATATTGTTATAAATGAATGAATGAATTTTACGGACATGTTGAGGGCACAAAAGACCTGATATGTTATAATATTGTCTTCTGCTTGTGTCTAAATTAGTGTAATAGAAAGGTTAAGGTTGCAGATTTACTACACATTCTTTTTTGCCAGGCAATTGCAACAGTCAGAGGAGGCGCGTGAAGTAGAAATGTCTGATCTGACAACACTAACAGAAGAGTTCACGAAACGATTGTCAGAAGCTGAGAAAAAGTACACTACTTTAGCAAGGGTGAGTTTAAAGGTCATATAAGTTAGATCATGTTTAAGCTGGGCAATTAAGACCTTGTGGCTCCACATGATATTAGGTAATAAGTTGTAGGAATTAATGTGTATCTGTGACACTAATTGCGATTATTGCAGGAACGCGATGGGTTGAAAAGACAGTTAAAAGACGCTGAGACGATCCTGGCCAAGAGATCTGACAACAGTGCTGCTGTTGAAAAATTACTGAAGGAGAAAGATCAACAGATATCTGAGCTGCTTGCTGAAGGTATGTCACTAGGATTACAGTATTAAAGAAAACGTGTCAAGTGCTGGATGTTATGACTTTGCAACTGCTAATTGGATTTGCAGGTGAAAAACTGTCCAAACAACAGCTTCAGAGCAACAACATCATTAAGAAGTTGAGAAATAAGGAGAAGGAAAATGAGACATTGATTAAATCGCAAAAGTAAGTGGTTCTACATGTGTCTTTCAGTTGGGCATTGTCGGTAATATCTCATGTGATGACTCAATGTGTTGTGTTAAATTAGAGTATGCATGTTACGTGTATAACTATCACACCGTTGAATCTGCTAACAACAAAATGGAAACTATTCAGCACTACAGAAATTGCTGAACTATTATCAGATTAATTTGGGTGTTTTTGACAAACTGAGCTATCTTCAGTAGTGAATTATTTTGCCTATTTCATTCAAATCACAGTCAGAAGATAGAAAGTGAAGGAGCTGAACTGGAACACTTGCGAAAAGTTCTGGATGTGAAAGAAGATCTGGAGAAAAAACAAATCGAGGCGATTAATCAGCTGAATAATCACGTCAAAAAGCAGGATGTGGAAATTAACAAATTGAAATCAGAAGCTGAAGATTATCAAGAAAAGATCCGAAGCATGCAGGTCACGCTTGACAATTCTTACAAGTAAGTATTAGGCTAATGTTCATATTATCTACGGCCAAAGATGCCTTTTACTGAACTCAATGTACAGTGGAACCCCACAATTAAGACCCCCCCCCCCCCCCCTTTTGGACCAACCCAAATGGTCGTAATATCGGGGTGGTCGTAATTCTGAGTGAAATGATAGTGCCGAGTACCATGCCACGCCCCCCTGTAGCTATTTGCATTATGCTCGCTCAAGCGGAGAATCCACAATTTTGTAAACATCTGTTGAATTTTTGAAACAAAATAGCATGGCTGAACATCAACTTGAATGAACAGAACATGTGCTTTGTTAATTGCACTTCATTTCTGACATAGACAACTCAGTTTTGAAGTTCAGTATTTGCACTGTTGACCCACACCATTGGATGTGTGTTTAATCAACAGGTGACAATCAGTCTGTCTCATTCATTGCTTTGTCTTCATTATGTTTGAATAGCAATTAATGACACCTAGGCCTATATTGTTCTACATGGACTTTCTTTCATTGCATTTAGCAGCAGGATTACATGCCCCCCAAATATTTAATTGCAATTTGGCCGAATGGCTAGGTAAATGGCATGATACTTGTTCTTAGTCTTTTTTTTGACTAATTCTACTTTGTGCCTTTAAATGAAAGCTGTTGAGACATAATGAAGTTTATGTAAATTACTACATGCACTGTGGTGTTACACTAATTCATTGTTTTATATCTTAGTGCTTTTATTTATATAATTACATTTATACTGTTTCATAATTAGTTTTCAGTCTCATACTCATTATGTTAAGTAGCCTGTATTTTATTTTTTAAATCCCATGTTTTTAGATTATTTTGAATTTGGTGAGACTTAAATTTATATGTTCAAGTAGATAGATAGATAGATAGATAGATAGACAGAAATGACAGAATGTCTGACCACATAGTGGTCTAGATTAGGAAAACACTAGGGGTCGCTCTGGTTGTTAGTTGCGAAAACAGTCACTAGGGGCGCCGCTAAATTCGGTAATCTGAATCCCACGTTAATCCGAACAAATGCCTTGGGAACACAGGTGTTCAGATTAACGAGGGTCCACTGTATAATTAAATTGTAAAAAGTGTTAGTTATTATTTCATGATTTAATAAATTACCTAATTCTCTTTTCAGGGAAATTGCTGGACTTCACAAGAAAAGTGCAACAAAAGCGAGTGAAGCCCAGGAGGCCAGTGCAGAATTGGCTGCTAAGGAAGAATTACGGAAATCTCTGGAAAGACATAAGTTGCAAGCCAGACACCAGAACGAAGCCTTAATCTCACAAGTAAGTGGTTTCTTGGTTTTAGTAAAACCTGATAATCCACCAACATTAGTAAAATCAATGATTAAGTTATGATTGTGAATTATATGGTGTTTTCTGTGTAGATTGAAGATCTCAGGTTGAGTCTAACTCGAATGGAAAAGGAACATGCCAGAAAAGAAGACATTCTTCGTCAGGAGATCTCTGATCTTCAACAGGTTTGAGAAGATTCTTTGAAGTGTGAAAAGTGAATTGTAATATGAATTGATATTCATGCTGCGTGAGTGATCTGCATTTGCATCAATAAGTAGAAGGAAGGAATTACAAACACTCAAAATGTTGCAGAGATTACAAGAAGGGGAAAACCGAAACCAGGAATTAACGGAGGGAGTTTCAGCTGCCACGCGACCGTTACTTCGCCAAATTGAGAATATACAGTCGACGTATGCTGCTCAGTCATCTTCTTTTGAAAAGGTGGAGCGGACTCTAACAGAAAGATTAGGTCTGTTTTACCTTCTTTTTTTTTTGTGTGGCATGTCTTGCTGCTATCTGAGAACCTAAAAATGTCAGTGGATTTTACATATTTGCAATAATTAATTTGTCAGGGCCGCGATGTAAAACAGTTCTATCTGATTGTGCTACCATGCTAAAATAAAAGAATCTCTGACTTTGACTTGACATCTAGTAGAATTGATATTTCGCTTACTTCAATGCCAACTAAGCAGCAACCTAAGAATATTATCAGCATATGGTAACATATATGGTAAATATATTATTGTGCTGGGTTAATATATTGTTTTACCTGAATTTCAGCTGACGCCCAGGCACAGCTTGCCAATGCTCAGGAAAAAGAGCGCAATGCCAGTGAGAAGTTCTTGGACATCTCAACTCGAATCAAAGGACTGGAGTCGCAGGTTGCAATACTGAGGCAGGAGAAATCCACTTTGAGTGCACAACTTGAAATGGAGCGTGCTAAAGTAGAGACACTTGAAGACACTCGAAATAGGTGGGTTGAATGCAGTGTCAAATAGCAACATGTATTTTTTAAGCTTTTATCCGGGCTATCTTTAATCGATTATCAACGATTCTCGATTAATCAAATCAAAATTCTGAAAATTTCCATTCTCGATTACTTATTTGTAACCTCGAGGATTTCGCGGGCCTTATTATTGCTCAATTTACCACGAAAATCCACCAGGTGGCTACCAAAGTCATGTGCTGCCACCTGGGTGGAGGTGAAAGTACTGATGATTTATATGAAAGGAAGATTGTTGCCTCGAAGAAAACGTAAAATGGTGATATTTAAAAAAATTTCCTATTTCATTGACGTACCATTGCATTGATGCTTCATGTGGGTTTTATCAAATAATCGATTATCAATCGATAATCGGTTGCCAAAAGTTCTGATTAATCGATTGCAGAAAATTGAACGGATTTCTAGCTCTAACTCTGGCCTAGGGTGTTGTAATCACCTGCGTTGTCTGTCTACTGTCTGCTCATCACCCTTGTAGAAGTGATAACTCTATGTGCATGATCATGCAATCAACCGGGATTATGATTTGGGCGAAGACATTGGATAAGTCCGAAAGTTGTTGACCTGGAACTATTTTTGAGGTCAAAGGGTAAAAATTGTTCAGGTTCAGTCATGTTAATTACTATTATGTGAGTGATGCGTATATCCCAACTATAACCCAGGGTGAACTGCTTGTGGCAGGCTGAGGGCTTTAATTGCGGGGGCATTTTATGTGCTGTTTACACCTATTTGGAATGTCTTCAAAGGATGAAAAGACTACACTGTCGGTCAAGAAAAAAAAACAGCAACCAAAAAACAAAATGCTACATTTGAATACTTTGTTTTAGTATTGTAATTTTTTCTACAGGCATTTTTACAATTTTTTTATGTTTCATGCAGACTTTGCCCAATGGACTATAATGCCTAACCTTTTCAATTACAAATATTACACAATTGAGAGTAAGCAATGGAAGAACTTTATTGTTTACCTGTAACCTGTCTGTCATTGTTGCTTTTCTTGTTTCAGTGATATAACGCAACTGGAGGCTACGAGGTCCTCTTTGGAAAGAGAATTGTCTGAAGCGAAAAAACAACGAGTTCTTCTTGAAAACCAGTTGGAAATGGAAAAGATGAAAGTCGAGTCGGAGAAAAAGAAAGTTCAGTTTGCCCAGGATACTGTAAAGGAAAAGGTGAGAAGAACTATAAGCTCTTTGAGAAGTGCAGCTCCTGAGGGGAGGATAAAATAGCGTCTAGCACACTTAGACAAACAGGCAGCAATATTTATTAGTATTACACCCTACAGTTTTGAAAACATTTTTTTGTCAAAGCAAATGGGCAGTGTGTGACATACCAGACTGAAGCTGTCGATACCTTTCTGAAAAAGCTTGGTCACATGTTTAGCTGTGAAGATACTGAAGCAATTTCTTGGCTCTCTGTCTTATTTCCTATGGGTTTCAAAATTGTTCCATTTATTTCTGGAGTCAGTGTTGTGTAATGTCATGGTCTGATGCACACACCCCAATGTGATAAACAAAGCCTCTGAAGACAGAAACTGGTTACACTTGAATGAATTTACTGTCCTGGGGCCTTTGCTCCTATTAGATGAACTTGGAAATGATGAAATAACCCCCTTCATAATTTCCACAAAAATCAGTTGGTCCCAACATGTTTGTGCTTCTTTTGTGACTGAGTACATTATATTTCCCACATTCTTTTACAGTGCTTAAACAGTACTTAAAATTGCCTGCTTTTGTACTTGTTCTACAATAATTGATTTTTTAATGGTTATATGAAGCTATACCACTATCTCCAAGTTGCATCAGCAAAACTGGTAGCACATCTGATCTAATAAACTTTCAGCCTAAAGGATTTTTTCTGTGTTATGGTAATGGAAATTGATTTGTTGTGTCTGTTTTCAGGAACTTGAATTGCAATTACAACAGAGTTTACGAGTGTCACCAGAAGTTTCTCTAATGACAAGGTCGAGTCATGCCAGCCTTTCACGGGAGAGCAGTATCCATGAAAATATGTCTCACTCCTTAGTTATGGCAGTAAGTATACACACGAGAGCTACAGTTCAGCTGATGATGATGAGTAATTCACAAAGCCAATCTTCTAAATATGTTAATTATGCTTAAAAATAAAATATTTGTGTAGGTGCAATTTTTTTCAGGAATGTATCACATATTATCAGTCTATTTGAATAAAGAGTAGAAATTGAAACATGATTAAATGGTACAAGCTAGGTCATGTAAGCGGCAAAAACTTATATATATATTATGATGATCAAATGTATAGGCCATGTAAATTGCAATTCACACAAAATATCCACCAGGTTAGCTGAGGGTCATGTCCGCATGAATAGTACTAGATTCAGGACTTTTAAGCCCCATCAGCATAAATAAAGATAAATTACAGCCAATTTCATAGACTTGGAAACTAAATTCCAGAGGACGTCATGTGAATCCAGGACTCCCGTTTGTTAAGGCAGTCCCTCAGCCAATATTCATGTTACATTCTCAGGTGTTTATTTTCGAAGTCTATGAAATTGGCTGTAATAGTAGCTAATAGTAATGTTGTAGTATTCAAATTTCATGTAGAGTGCATAAATAAATGTTTTTGTTTACAGGATGATGGTATGGAGAAGTCATTCATGATGGTATCACCAAGTGGGAACAAAACGTCTCTGTATGAAACTCTGCGGCAAACTGGAGCCAGCACTCTGATTGAAAACCTACAGTCCCAGCTGAAGATGCGAGAGGGAGAAATTTCTCAGCTACAGGTAATACAGCAATCTTCAAAACTATTTGATTGTGGCTAAACAGTGCTTGATAATTATAAAGAAATTATATGGGCATGATTTTATTGTTTTCAGTTATCAGTCTATATTTAATGAAGATTTAGTTGGAACTTGTATTCAATTAAAAGTGAATCTGACCTTTGCAAATGAGGTCTCAGGTAGGATTTTGAGTATTTAATTTTAATTGGATGGCATTGTTTCATTTTCAGAGTGATATTACTGAGCTGGAAAAAACACGAGAATCTATGGCTCGGGAGTTAGTTAATGTATCTAATGAGAAAGAAACAATAGAAACTCAAGTCGAGGAGTTTGGTGACCTAAAGACTAAGTTCAATGAATTGGATAATCGATACAATGCATTGCTCATGATGTACGGTGAAAAGGTCGAGGAGGCCGAGGAGTTAAAACTGGACCTGCAGGATGTGAAAGACATGTACAAAGCGCAGGTAAAGTAATCTTAGGTGCATTGGAGGATGTTTTTCTGCTTAAAAATATTTCGTAAAAATTAAGCAGTATTTTTGCTACAGATGAACTGCTAAAGCTAGTGTGACATTCACTTGGAATGCCCTTTATTAGTAATCTTTATTGCAGACACACACACATACATTAGTTACAATATATGGGGTCCATATCCTTCTAATAACTACCTAACTACTGAGTATTCACAAACCACAGTACAAAGTCCTTTGTGGATTGCAGTGAAAATCTTCAGATATGCCTATGACAAAAATCTTATTCATGGTCCTCTATATTATTTTAACTTATAAATAGCCATCAATAAAAGTTCTTTAAATCTGCAGTCATAAAGTTATAAATAGTAATAGTAATGAAACAAAATCTTGCTTCGAAGTTATTTAACAGTACAAATTAAACAAAATCTGACTTCAAATTTGCATACTATGTTTATGCAGTGGTTGGGAGAAAATTTACTGACTATATTTTTATTTTGTTTCAGATTGAGGAATTGGTCAACAAAAGATGAGGAATGCTTGGAATAGTTAATTGATACTTTACACATTCGTTTTAATATTTTCTTACAAAAATTATTGGTTACCAAGGGAAATATCATGTAATATGTGGGCTCAGTATTTGGGAAATGCAATGTTTTGTACATAGTGGGAGTATATATTTGAAAATATGTTGTTATAAAGTGGGACAGGTTGTAATTTATGGTCGTGGAATGCTTCCCTTCCCTGGCTGTGCTATTAAATTGTCCTGCTTCAGCATTGTTCAGATACAGGAAGACTGTAGGTGCAATTATGTGGGATTTTTATGTAAAGTTGCACAACTGTGATATAATCTTTATTTATAAAAATTATTACAGCTGTTGGAAGTTTCAGTTTGAGAGAGTCTTAGTTTTTTGTTTTTTTGGGCCCAACTTAGCAGGCCCAACTTAGCATTTGTTTGAATGATCACATGGTTGCATGGTTATTGCCCAGTACCAGTGGATGCCTATTTTTGTTTTGTCAATCTATTAAAAATAAACTGCACTGGCAGTCGAGACATGATTTGAAATACTCTTTGTCACATAATTTCACACCTTGATTTTGTCTTACTTGGTAAAGGGAATTTTTCGCAATTGGTTAACGTAAAGGACCACCAAAATATAACCTCAAAAAGCTCCAAGGGGTAGTAAATTTTCTTTTTTTGGTAAATAATCAATGTTTTTAATAGGCAGATCTCTGGTGTCAGTTGGCGAATTTGATCATTGCAATTCACTGCACACTAATAAAAAAAAATGTGCGCACTCCACACTGGGACTGGGGAATGTTTAACTGCCCAGAAGGGGGCTGAATGACTAGAAACGGTTGCAAACTTTAGAGGGGACACGCGCAGACGTTCATGATAACACTTGCCTTATCATGTAAATGGGGGTAATGGCAATCTGGGCCAGTGTTCCAGTGTTTGGTGGTGTGCGTAACCTTCTTATTTTATTCTGCATTGTTCAATGGTAAATCATCAGGTAACACCGTACGCAGATTCATGCATCTATTAAGGCTGCATACTTGAGCAGTTTGTTATGGGGTTAGTCGCCCAACATTGACAGACTGCCGGAATATGCTTTGTTCTCTTATAGCATGTATAGATATTATTTTGGGTGGCTGTTGCATTTTGTTGTTCTTTAATACATAGTATTAAAATATTGTGAACATCGATGATTCTGCAAAAGGTACCACTTTTTTGACTGAATATAACAAAATTTTGCCTGTATATCTCTCTCAAACTCAGGAAGGCACTCGGACCGACTTGAGATCCGTCGCGACACTAATGTGTCTGCGAGTGGCCTAGCCTGTCGGACATTAAAAATGGATGATTAAAAAAATGTTTAACCAAACCCTTTGTTGTATTATTTTTCAATGCAGCGAATTAAAGAATATTGAGAATTGGGCTTGAAGTAGTGATCCTTTTTAGTCCTGTGGCATATGTTCACTCCAGCTCTTCTGTGGGATGGAATGCTTTTAAGAATTGAGACTGGTCATGCCAATCTGTATGCCGTGCTGTGATACTGCTGTCTTTCATGACCAATTTTTGGGTCTCTTTCACTACAGCTGTAGACACCTTGACTGTGCATATGGGTCTACCCCAAAAATGAGGAATTACAACCCAGTCGCAGTATTGTTAGGACTTCAATTGCAGATTTATGCTGCAACAATATAATGCTGCAAAGCCAATGTTGCAACAGTGGTTTACATAATGCTGTTCCAGCTAACAGTTCGCATAAATGTAACGAGCATTAGTTTTAGTAATGATAGAAATTCTGTTTATTCCAACACAATTCATACAAGTGTACACAATATGTAATACACGCAATATAAAATCATGAGAAAAATAGCTGAACATACTTTGTGTACAATCACAAGATTCGTGACAATGACATTTAAAGTTTTCGACACAATTTCATGCCAGACATTTAACTGAGAATATATTTTGCAAGGTTGTACATTTAAGGTGTTAAACTACTTTGTGCATAACATTACCTAAGACAGAATTATCATTCGACCATGTAGAGCTAAGTAGAGTAGACGTACAATAACACGAGGTGGTCTTTGGTGAGAGTATGGCATTGTTTTAACCATGTGATGTGCTGTCAATACAGTGTAGCAATTAGCAATTAACAGCCTGTAATGGAATCTTTTATATAGTCATCAGTTAATATTGAGCATTGAAAGTTAAAATTTTTCAAAAGCAATGAAGATCTCACAATTAAGGTGAACAGCTGCTCTGTCCGACCAAATTCTAAACTAATGCGTAACGCATATTAATAGCAAAAAAATTGCAAAGCAAATAGCATTTGCCAATGCCACCCTTGGGCAACCCTAAACTCGATCCAGAGAAATGGATATCAGTTATGAAACACATGGCATAAACCAATTTCATACAACTTTATCAGTGTAGTAAAGTTAGGGCCATTCCATTTAAAAAAGGGGGAGGCTGGACCTGAAAATGTTGACATCCCCCCCCCCCTACCCCTGATATCAGTTTTTTTTAATGGAATCCCCCCCCCCCCCCCACTACCCCGCATTTTACTACATTAAGATATTAAGAATTTTTTCCTACATTAAGATATTAAGAATATTCTGGTCAACCACCCCCTCCTCCCCTGATATCAGTTTTCCCCAGACCCACCCCCTCCCAATATCTGGAAAATCTTCAGGTCCGCCCCTTTTTTAAAAATGAAACAGCCCTTAGTTCATTGTAGACTGATATTAACTTGCATAATACAATGATATAAACAATCATACATATATTACATATACATATATATATCACGATAACGTGAAATTGAGAACATTTAACAAAGGATGCTGGGTCAAGGACTTCTTAAATTATTTCAAAACAGTGTGCATTGTTATAGTCTCCACAATATAAGTCATTTAATAAACCATTGCTATCAACAAACAAACAATATATCAAGACACCAGAAGAGCATAAAAGCAGGATTGCCAATATTGTTTTCTATAACTGACCACCTTGGATTATACTTCGCTACACGAAGAACTGTCCTTTTCTGTTTATGTTGATCCATCCTTATTATAGCTTTACCATATTGTAATGAAGCACTTATAATATTAATAAGTGTGGAGATACAATTGGCATAATAATATAGTACCTGTGTTCTTAAATTTTAAGTTTTGTATAAATAATTTTTGAAAATGTCGTCACAAAAACCCACATGGAAAATATGACTTGGAGTGGATATAATGTTGTTTGTTGATAATAACTTGTCTGTTTTAATAGAATACCAGTCTGTCGCACTAATTATTTTATGATTAAAGCCAATGGCACTATTTTAAAACTTGGGGAAAAAACAATAGTAAATACATAGTTGGATACTTTCATTAATGAGATGACACCTTCACTCACAACATTCAATTAAAAACTCGCAAAAGTCAAAAATGATTGCCTATCACCTTCATGCATACCAAAACAAAAATTGAACTTCTGAATGCTATGGCTTCCAATCACAACAAAACGAAAAAAGAAAATTCAAAATGCATCAAAGTGAAATATCCTGAATATCTGTGATCCAAGGCTTTGTATGTCTTGGTATATTAAAATGTCAGTGAAGGCTTAAATCAGACTTCTGACACATCGTACTTCCAAAATCCAAGCACTTTACAGCTTGAAATAAATTAACAGCAAAGCACTTATTAATATCAATGACTAAAATGGATTTTCTGTACTTAATATTAGCAAAATATTATAAATTCACCTTTCATTATTATTTTAATTAATATCTTACAAGAAATAATGTTTATTTACAACCAAATCATTAAATGCTTAAAATTATACTCTTACTCAGAAAATAAAACACTCTCAATTCTACAATGTTATCAAAGTTAACTAGACTATCGGAGGGTTTTTGAGCCAGTTAATTTCCTAGAAATGTAGGAGAAAAGACTTCATAGTAATATTATGTATGCTTTTGCCCACAGGAAGCTGACAGACATTGCTGCGCAGGTCCTTAATTATCATAATTGCAAAGATTGTTTTGCATGGACATAAGTAACATTATATTGATCAGGTTTGTTGAACATACTCTTCTCTTCGAATTCTCAGTAAGTCTTGAGAAAAAGGATGATGATCCAAAATGAAAGGAAGTAAGTGAGTCTGTGGATGAAGTCACCAAGTTTAAAGTCAAATTACAAGATCCCAGTAAACTGGTGACCGTCAGTTCATCGTTGGTTAGAGTACCATTAGTATTTTTTTGCAGTTATCAGCTGCGATGACCAAGTATAAAAAGGAGTCTATTCCGAATTATTGTCACATCCTAGAGCCTTTTTGCTGCAATACCTGAAAATACACAAAAAATATAGGTTAATACATCCATGGATGACAGTTCTGGGTATACTTGCTGCGCTAACTAGAGAACAGACTCATCAACAGGGTGCTAGAATCAGTGCAAATACAGTCAACCCTTGTTTATCCATACTTCGATCTGCTTGGTTCCCTCATTATTTGCACACCTGTGGCTGGGAATGGATCTATTAACCATAAACATGACAACAGTAACAGAACTACTTTTTTTCCCCCAGTTTATACGTAAGTTGCATTAGTCAACCGAAATTTCACGTCTCAGCGCGTCCATAAACACAATTACACATATTTCAAATTAAATATAATTTTATGCATGCACATCGATAACAAGATGCTGGTGCTCTAGGTACAAATTTAGCTATTTTGCCTTTAGGTCTATCTTGAGTGCAATTGTTGATGGTGTTTATTATTGTGTCCCATCTACAGGTGACCCACACAGATGACTTACCGAAATGAAAAATTATAATCGCTTCTAAAATGGCGCAGATTCAATGAGACAAATAATTGATTAAAATCAACATAATAATAAATAACCAAGCTTCAGTGTTGTCACCAACTTATGTCAACAAAAAAGAACAAGAACAAAAAACAAATCCACCAAAATAATAACTAAACTCACCTTAGCCCTGTCTGTAGGTTCGTTTTCTGGGATGTTGAGCATATTCGGACATTCCTTCGACACAACACATAAAAATTCTGCATGGTCCTCCGTTCCGTAGTTATATGACGAACCAATGCTCACCAGCTACAAAAAGTACAAGATCAAAGTCACTCACATGAATACCTTAATATAAAAATTATCAAAATATAACAATGCTCCATAACACAAAATGTCACCTGTTCAAACTTCCAACCATCTGACATAGTTGATACCATTTGAGTCAGTTCTTCCTCTGAACATTGTAGCACCCTGTAGACATTTTTGACATGTGTCTGGAAAGCACCAAAGAGAATCAGACCATTAACATTTGTTTGGGACCATGCTCTATTGTCATGGCTTATGGATAAAGGTGAATGTTCAGATCATCATTAACCACAATCACAATTACCTGATTTTGTTTTGCATCTCTTTCCTGTATTCTGTCTTTGACTAATTTTATTAAATCTGTAATGTTATAAAACTCTGCTTCTTCTAATACACCTGCAAATAAATAGCGAGTGTCAGAAACTGGTACTGAATGCCACAACGCCGTGACCAAAGAAATAAAGCAGTCAGATAAAAACTGATTAACAAGTGAGAAGTAACAAAAGATCGGAAAATTTAGCTCACCTTCTTCTGCTAAGTCTTTGTTTATCACAAGTTTTCCATGTCTCAGGTAGTTGAGCACTGGCCCAAAATATGTGGGATCCCTGTCTATTAAGTAAGCGCCATCTTCATCCTAAAATTTTTTTTTAGAAGATTTTAATTTAATTGACAGTGCAAATACAGTGGCACATAATTTTGGCTATTCACACTGTTTATTCAGTGGCTACAACAATGTGGCTCTTGGCACTGCATGTGCTTCGGCTATACAATTACACAATCTTAGCGACTGACACTGCAGATACAGTGCCCACAGACAATTTTGGTTGTTAATCATTTTGACTTGATACTCGAGAACTTGCTTGTTTGAGATTGGATTGTTAGGCCTATAAGCTATTACACTAAAGAAGACACTGTCATGTAATCTGGTATCAGATAATGTTCACTATTCAGCTGCTATTGCAGATGCAGTACCATGGGCGCTACCTTGAGGCCATTGTTTGGAAGCTGGCCCCTTCACCAGGTAGCTTCAGTCAAGAAAGTTGGACCCAAACTGGGAAGGTTGGCCCTTCCACCAATAACTGGTCCCTCAGCAGCTAGCCCCTTCATTGTAGCAGTCAGGTCCACAAACCAACCTGGCGACAAAATTTTGTATCACTCCCAACTTGGTGACAGAGCTGTTCTGATATCACAATATTAGACAGTAAACCCCCCCCCCCCCCCACCCGCACTAGTCCTCTGATAGTGTGTTCTACGATTACTAGTCAACTCACCGCTTCTGCCAACTCACCGCCCGCTAGGGTTAGTCAAGTCACCGCCCATATTTAGTAGTCACCGCCTGTATGGTCAGCCCACCGATTATTTTATTATCAAAATATGGACATTGTTGCGTCGCGCTAAAAACGTAATACTATACTACGTCATTAGAATTGTTAACTGCAGTATCCTATATAGAAAGAGGAGTTTTCGGCAATTTCTAGGAACTTTAAATTTTGAAAATCGGACTAGAAATGACGAAGTTATGCTGGATTAATGATGCAGAAGGTTACTCCCTTCATCGTGGCTGGGGAGGCCGTTTCGGTGACGTGTTAATGGCGGACCGCTTGCCCTTCTTGTAGGCCTGACAATAAATCCTAACAACCTTATCAACGTAACAAAGACACAGTGTTCGCATTAGACGCTCGCCCGTTCGCCCGACCCGACTTTTACGGCGCACGGCGAGCAGGAGAATGATAGCACTGGTCCGTGTGAGCGAGTAGCTAATTAGCTCATTAAATGGGCTTTATTTTGCCTCCAATCTGTCAGTTATGTGAACTGTTTGATTGCAATATTGGTCAAAGACATAATCCATAGAAGTGGAGCACACAGATTGCAATTGACTCTGTGGCATCTTCAACAGTTCAATGGAAGTGTCAAGTCCCCAATGCTTTAGGCTTAAGTGCAATTGACTGCTCAAAGGCTGCTAAGTCTTTCAACAATAGCTTTGTAGATCTATTCCACTTTAATTTTGTGATTTTAATTACTGCTTTAGTAAATATGAATAATATTAAATTTTATATTTATATTCATATATGTACCACATACAATATTTTAAAGTAATTGTAGTGTGGGCAGGAGGGTGCATTTTACTGGAAAAGTAGAAGTTAATGATATGTAGTTTGTGGTAACATGGGTACTTTTGATTAATAATTATAAGCATCCCTTCCTGTAGATTCTGATATAAAAATGTCATTCCTGCCAATTTTGAAAGTTAATAATCTTGAGTAATATGAGCATGGTTGACATGGACACTGCTCCACACATAAACAAACATGATAAACCTGTGTGCCAGAAGTACTCAGTGCTAGGGGTTGCGCTTAGTTATGGACCAGTAACAATGTGAACGGACCAACACCTTGTTGGACTTACTGGTCCATGCGGACCAGTACTAAATTTGACGAGTCCTGAACACTGAGACACCATCACCAAACTGCAACCAAAACTTTTAGTATTAGAAAAAAGTCTCATGTGGGATCTTGACGCTTAAAAACGAACCTTAAAAAACAGGGGAGTCTTAGAGTTTGTTTGTCTGAGCAGCGGGAAAACGTTGGATCCAAAATTTTTAGGGTGGCGACTTGACTTTGCTTTTTGCTAGTCCAGTCACCGCCACTAAAAACGGGCGGTGAGCTGACTACGGCGGGTGGTGAGTTGACATTGGCGGTGAGTTAACCTGATACCTGTTCTACAATGTCCACTCTTTGAATGCAATATCATTGCCAACACCGGGTCACAGCTGGGTGTACAGAATTGCAAATCATGTCACCAAGTTGGTAGGTGGCGCATTCCTGGATCGTGGTGGTTGGATTCGGGCTTTACGTCCTGTATTTCCGCACCTGATGGGCAGGGACCATGGCAATGAGATGATAGATGATACAGCCATATCCAACTTATAGGCTTGACAGGGAATCAAAACCTGGGACCCAGTGGTTGGAAGCCCAGTGCGCTACCACTGTCAATGACACTGAACTAGGCCCCCACCTGTATTGCTGGGTCAGTTGCGATTGGGTTAGAATGTCACTGAGAAATCCATTGATGAAAAAAAATTATATATTATGTTTGTATCATTGTATACAACTGTAGTCATATTGTTACATTTGTACACAGTGCACTGTAATGCATAATGCATGAATTGGGACTGTGTAAGATTATCAGTTTCTTTTTCTTATTGGCTGAGTCGTGGTATTCTTGTGTGTGGCCGTTATGACTATTCCCCTTAATTTCAAACTCACCTTATCCGAGTTCAAATCAGGATCATCTTGACATAACCTAAACAAGAATGATTTAGGGTCTCTACATAACGTTGTCCTAGTTGTCATAAATAAGGATCCTCCTACATTGAGTTTAACCCATGAATCTTTCCTAGAGTGTTTCCCTGGCTTCCCGTTTTCTTTGCAATGATTAATTTCCATCTTGGAAGTATTTGATGCACGAATGGATGCCATTTAATGGCCCAAGATGCAGACCACTTTTCGGGGCGGTGTAAAATGCGGACCACTTAGACCATGCGGACCATCGCTAAACCAACACAGGAGGCTCTGGTCCCAACTTCAGGGCCGTCCATGCATTCCATCTGAAGGTATCATGCAGACCCCACACACTGTGACACACACTTTCAACTCATTTTGTATAAAATGATAGCAATTTACAAAGTATACCATTAAAGCTCATTTAGTAAAGACAGTCGACACAGTATATAGATATCTATCTGCTATATATATAATTGTCACTCACCAGTTGGAAAAAAATAAATGGGGTTAACGTTAATGTTAATTAACATTATAAGTGTTGTACTTTGCCAGAGATGAGTTCTGGGGTGGTGATCGCTTAAAATATGGAGAAAATGTGTGAGACTTGGCATGTTTGACTTTGCCAGCTGCCTGACTGGTATACATTGTATGCACTGTACATTGCAGTCATATTGTTACATTTGTAACTGCATATATTTCATTGTATGTGTTTGCTCCATGAAACATTGTCTGCTGTCTTACAAGCACTTTTTCCATCTTCTCCCTTTGCAAATTGGAGGTATATGCATGGCAATGATTTCTCTGAAAAGCGCCACCTTCTGGCAGTTCTGCATTAAAAATTTAGTGCTATAGCGCCCTCTAGTTATTATTTTGAAACTTAATTTTGGGATTTCTGTTTTTAAAATAAATTATTTCCGCTTAATTGAATCCCAATAGTGTGTGTATTTATTAATAAATTGATTTATTCTTTGAAATATTCGACCCGAGTTTTCGGTCCGCATTTTCTGCAAAAATCAAGTTTTCGTCCAGCACACCATCACCATCTTGGTGCCCGTTTGTCCTTGCTCGCTCTCTGCAAGACTTTTCGCCATGGCATCGAGGAGGATCACCAAATCTGCCGTGGACTGGGCCGCTTTTGCTCAGAGAGTGCCCAAGAACCAAGTTGATGCTTACAGGGCGTTCAAGGGAAAGAGCGACCTGTTCTTTGCCAGGTAAAGATGAGAAGTGAAGTGTTGTCAATGTCATTGACATTGAATAGGAGCTGGCTTTTGACAGTTCCATGCCAGGTCGCTTTGACAGCTAGCATGTATTTGTCATAGGCGTTGCTACAGACACTGCAGATGCAGTGGCTATAGGCAAGTGGCTTTTGGCACTATGGATGGAGATACTATGATTTTGGCCGATATTGTGGTTATGGCTATTAACACTGCATATGCAGTTGACTGAGTTGTTGACATGGTCATGGGTAGATTAACAGCCTTTGGTGAACCGGCCTTCAATATAGGCTTCATTCGGCTGGCCCTCCATCACTGAGAACTTGGTGGTCCGCCAGCTAAGTGTCCGACCCTGCAGGCCCTGTGACAGTTTATCGCCATTGACTGGGTCCATACAGGCGAATGGAAAAAAATTGTTCGGTTCAGATTTTATAGCCCTCAACAAGTAGGGTCGGTAGGTCAACCAAATAATCTTCTTTTTTTCATAAATAAAATGTATTTACAAAAAAAGTTTGAAAAGTTTCATAAAAAGTAGGAAATCGGAACCAAACAAATTTTTCCTATCTGCCTATTTGGAGGTGTGGTGGGAAACACCAGTGTCGGCCCTTCACAGAAGAACTGGCTGAATGATGTTCACCGAGGAATGCTCTTTTCTACAGCAGTGTCAATTGCCAAAATTTCAATTATAAACCTAGCCACTGGACACGCAGTACCAAAAACCAAAAATTGGCGCTGCATTGATATGTCAATTAGGCCGAATGAAAAAATTGTTTGGTTCCGATTTCATAGCCGTCAAAAGTATTGAGTAGTTTTGTTTAGGAAACCGGAACCATTATTGTGCATAGCCACTGCACACAGTGCCAATGGCCGGTGTAGCCATCTGAAGTGTCCGTATCCAAAAATGTGTAGATGCACTATAGTATCAATTTTAGGCCACTTTGGGTTTGGCGGCGAACTGTGGCTTGTCTAACGTGCAGCAATTTTTAGCCACTTATCCACGGGATTCAGCTCTGCTCATGTTAGTCATGTGTCAGTAGACACTCAGACTGGTCATTGCCTAGTGTAAGGTGGTTGTCAGGTGCGTGGTTGTTAAGAGTTTAGTACGCAGCTGGCTATACTCCACATAGTTGTTGTATTAATACTGTTATTGCACATATCAATTTCTTTTCTGACTTCAGAGTTCACAAGTACCCAGAGAGTTTGCCAGCAATCGAGTTTGCTGCATACAGAAAGAGTATTGCGATTCCTGGTTTAGTCGATGCTTTTGAGAAGGCAGTAAGTATTGCATAATTTTTTGTAGTTATATATGTTTGGTGAAGATAATTGGACATGTGTTAAATGGTTCATCGCTTGTTGATTACTTTGTTGCACTGATTAATGAGTTTAACTCGAGTTAAGACTTAAGAGCCAGAACATGTAGAGAGTGTATAACAATCACTGTATGAATACGCATGGTACTACTATGCAAAGTAGTGCATTACATGATCATTCAGTATTATTGTTAACAATTAGTACTTCCTGTCATGTTAGTGATTTTAATCAGTCTAGTACACAAGGCAATCAATTATTGAAGCTCTTCATAAATACCATGTAGACTAGATACCATGTGAATTTTTTAATTCAGATGAATCAAAACTACTACTTCAAACAACAAATGATAGAACAAATTGGAAAATGTCTTGGCTGAACAATCTTTGGTTGATGAAATATATGTTGTGTGACATTTACTATCAAGAGATGAGTGTTTGGTTCAGGAAGAAAAATGCTGTATCAAAAGAATTCAATATGAAAAAACTGTACAGACATAGCTGCCCCTTTTGGAATGATGATTTGAAGAGACTGTGGAATGATCTTTGTGTCAAAGAAAAAATTTACTGTTGCATGCAAATATTTTGAGAGAGTATTCCGACGGCAAAAACGGCAGTATCAGAAAAATAAAATTACATACATTGAACGGCTAAATACTGAAGATCCTAAAGAATTTTGGAAAACCCTAAAAAGTTTAGGTCCTCAGAAATAACATAGTATACCGGAAAATTATACAACGATCAAAATGAAATCGTAACTGATCATGTGCATGTAATATCTAAGTGAAAAAATTATTTTCAAAAGCTTTGACAGAGATTAAGAGATTTAAAAAAACAAGTGTTTAAAAAGTACAGACAATTGAATGAGGTTAGTCAATCTAAATTAAAATTTAACTAAGGAATTTGAGCATGACAGACATGTAGATGTACAGAATGTGCAACAACAATTGATGGAAATGTATAAAAGTGACTGGCCAGGTTCAAAACATTCCAAAACTTTGCACATACAGAGATTTTTAAAGAGCATTATGAGACTGAAGCCTATATTTATAGAGTCCTAGAAAGACGACACTTGTCCATTTTGTCACAATTTAGATTTGGTATATTACTCCCTTTAGCAATAAAAATCGGACGATATAATGATATACCCCTAGAATATAGATTATGTGAGTTTTGTCTATGCTATGTATTAGAAGCTGAATCACACTTTTTGTTTTATTGAACTTTTTATGATGATTTGAGAAGTTTGCTTTGGTTAAAAGTTTGGAATTTTGCATTGATTAAGTTATTTCCTAATGTTAGAAGAAAATGTAAGTTATTGATGAGTAGCAATTTAGTTAAATATACTGCAGAATTTTTTATACAATTTGTAATTTAGAAGAAAACATCAAAAGTATAATCTTACATAAGTCCTCATGTACATCATTGCCCGAATATTTTATTATTGTTTTTTAATATATGACTTATAAGCCCGCACCGTACTGGGTGTAAAATTTACTTATTTTGCACAAGTCAATATAGAATTTCTCTCTCTATATATATATTTCTGAAATAAACTAAGATTGAACAGGTAAAAGTTCATGGAAATTTCAGAAACATCTGGCCTATCTTAATTGAAGTGCGTCTATGTCAATTTCAGTACACTGGACTCCAAGTGCCCTATCCTGCGGACAAAGAGAACCTTAAAGTTCAGATTGATCAGGAGGAAAAAGAAGCAGTGAGTTTAAAGTGCTGTTTTACCTGTACGTAAAGGAAGCCTGCATTGAAGCATGTCGTATAATTTCTGTGTTTTCTTCCAGGCCGAGGAAGCTAAGAAATCGGTTGCTGATATCAAACAACAGATGACAGATGCCCAGGCTTTTGTAAGTTAGATAATTCGTGTGTTATAATATACCCAAATTGTAAGTCTTGCACTCTTCTAATACACTATTAGTGAGGAAGTTTCGCCCTCTTTCAGGGCTGACATTAACACTTTTCCAGTTGCCTGCCCGGGGCAAGTTAATGTGTGGCTAAGGCCAGTGATAATTGGAGAAAATGTACATACAAAATTATACACAATTTTATGCGTGAAAATGCCCAAATTTAAGTATAGAAAAAGAATATTAGTCCTGTCTTGGCTCTCAGGGGCATTGATACCAATTTCATAGAGTACACCATTGTGACATACCATACTAAAATTTATTTTTCCAGCTGGACAAAATCAACTCTGTACCCAAGCCAGATTCGATGACCTATCAAATGTACCAAGATTACTTCCCCGACTATGCACCTAATGCTGCGGAGAAGCCTACCGTCTGGCCACACACTCCAATCCACCAGCCTGGCAATGATCCTCATGATATTAAGTGAACTATGAAATTATGAATGAACATTTCTAAGGATGTTTGCATGTGAGAAAGTTACATGGTAAATTATCAGAGCGGACTACACCGGTTGCTGTGAATAAAAAGTTATTAATCTAATGATGTGTTGGTATTGTTTGAGCTTTTTTAGGCGATAACTTCTGTTATTCTCCAATTAGACTGTTTTCCGATTGTTCTGTGGTCCAACTGGGAAGGGGTCATGTGATAAAAAACCCTGAGGAGGTAACAGGTTCAAAAGGGGGGAGGACAATTAGTACGGACACTGCATATACACTTCTCTCTGACAAGGTCACACAGATCAATGGCAAATCTACCCTGAAGTTGGCAGCAAAGATGAATTGTTTGAATTTACCTATACAAAGCAGAAAATGCTGAGGCCTCAAAGCATGTGAATTTCATTTGAAAACCTACACACTGCCAGCTGATCTGGAGTTTACTACCGGGTACCTGGAATACAACATCTATGACCTGCTATAATTCTTGGGTCGGTTGATTATGTAATATTGATTTAATAAGTAGTTGGGATTGCCTGTGCTAAACTATTGGCAATAGTCAGTTGATTATATACATTGGCTGGCGACCAATTTCAGGGATACTCTGAACACGGTCAGCGCTATGTCAGTTGCTTGTACATTGATCGGACTAACCTCAGAGGGACTGAACTAATTAAGGTGTTAAGCTACTGACCATCAGTAACAGATCTCTACATCACTGGGGTTAACCAGAACTTGTTACACAGCCACACACGCTCGATCAGGTGTTGCTGTTTGTGTTCACATGTCGCATATCCTACAGGCAGATTAATTTCAAACAATTTTTTTAACAAGAAATTACAGACTGGTTTAATAAAATAAAAATAATTCCAGACTGGTTTAATAAAATAAAAATAATTCTCAAAATATGCCGGTGGAAATTTGATTCAGGATGCTCAGTCGTCGAACTGCTCCTGAACCATAAGTACTCCTGATGAGACTAAATCTTTTGTCTTTGCCGAGTGCTTTCTTTTGGCCTTTTTCAGAGATTGTGTCCATGTACTGAAAAGAGAACATAATGACTTTACAATGAAATATCCTGCCCGCCATCAAATGGGTAGCTCATGGCTGGTCTTTGACAAATGAAGAACTATATAAAAGACTACATTGCAGCGTAGTAGTATCTGATGTTGTCCTTCCAACTTGGTGTATTAACGCAGTAACCATGCAATAATTTTACCCATCTTACCTGCAAGTATTGTTCGAAATCCAAGGTGCCCTTGTCCTCTTGGTCACACTCCATGAAGAGTTTTTCTCTTCTCATTACAGAATTAGTGTCACCAAGGTCATTCAGGATTTTGCATCTGGAAAGCGAAGATATATATATTGTCATCTCTCATTCACAGCCGTTTGTTATATGACATTGCTCAGTGATGACAGCACTAATACCAAGGCTCCAGACTGCTCTAACTGGCTTTTCATCTCAAGAGGCAGCTATATTTGGAGTGTCCGGTTGATAAAGCGCCGGTAGAAAACGAAAATTAACTTTTGTGTCTTAACTTTTAGCATAGACCACACTAGTCTTTACAACCCTTAAAGGGGTCAAATTCAGCAGTACTTTCAGGTAGCTGCCAGGTAGCTGGAATTTGGCTCGCCTCTTTTTTGCCACCCTCTCATAAACGGTTTCATGGATCTTTACCGTTTTTGACACAAAGATACATTCGGCAGAGGTCTACATTTTAGAATTTTCCAGAACTTTCTGAAGCGTTACGGCTCTGAAATATAAAAATAACTAAAAAACGACCTCTTTTGCCTCAGCTGCGATTGTAAATTTACTGGTTGACCGGTTGGAACAGTCAACCAGTAAATTTACAATCGCAGCTACGGCAAAAAAAGGTCGTTTTTTTTTGTCAAAAACGGCAAAGATCCGTGAAACCGTTTACAAGAGGGTGGCAAAAAAGAGGCGAGCCAAATTCCAGCTACCTGGCAGCTACCCGAAAGTACTGCTGAATTTGACCCCTTTAAGGGTTGTAAAGACTAGTTTTGTCTTTGCTAATGTAAGTTTATGGCATTGAATGTCTAACAGTGAAATATCAATTAGTTGTGTTTGCATTGAGTACACCCAATTCATAAACAAACATTGCTCAGTTAGGCTTAACGCATACAGCACACAGTAGGCACCATCATTTGTGTCGATGGTGAAATATGCAAATTAGCAGCCACTACAGCTGAGAATTGAACATTCCCAGCGAACAGGCAAGGAATTCCCTGAAAATAAGTGGTAAATACCCATAAATAATGTAACTTATCACTTAAATTAGGGAAGTAAAATTAATTTTATGTATGATATTGCCATTTTTGAGGTGTTATATATGATGTATTTGACCGAAACTGGTCCCATCCTTGAAGGCAGTTGCACTGAGGGAGTAAAAACTGTTCTTGACGAAGTCAGTAGCTTTGGTCTTATTGTATCCTGCAATGACTTAACTTAATGCAGTCATAATGGCAAACGCCTGAGTTTCATGCTATCAAATCTAGATGAAACAGTTTAATTTTACAAAATTATTTTTTTGCTTTAGGAGTAACTCAGCGGTAACGATGCCATCAGAAGATCAGTGAAAATTTAATTACAGCACAGCTGACCTATACACAATTATATTGGATTGATCTTTATTATGGGCAAAAATACAGACCCGTTTACTGTCATTAATAATGTAACAAAGTTTCAATTAATGGTCATGCATCAAGTTAGATTGATTGTGTGCGTGGCACGAGTTGGAATTAATGCATAGATACAGCAGTTGTCGACACAGGTTGGTAGTGCATTCACTGGTAGCAAACAAACACCAACTCTGAGGTAATTTTTTATATGGTTTTGAACAAATTTGACCCAGTTTTGATGCCAATCTATTGAGCTCAGTTTCAAGGAACTCTCAAGGGAACTGTATGTACTTTAGTGACCTAATTTTATGGAGACATTATAGCTGATTAGTGATAGATGTGTCACGAAAATGCTATTCCTGATTCTCCTGTTGACTTACATGTAATTCCATAAAAAAATATCTGATTGTGTTATGAGTTATTTTCATCGCATGGTCAGCGTTTCTGGTGTTGGCATTGTTGGTCCTGAAACTTTATGTCTTGCGGTAATTAGTAAGTTAATTACCCTGTGCTGGGGTAAAATGCTATAAAGCTCTATAACTTTTGTTTGGTGATTTGGATTTAGTTTTTATAGTCTCCATAGAGCTCCATAGGATGGTTGACGTAGGCTATAATTACCCCATGATGGGGTAAAATGCTGTAACTTCTGTTCGGGTGATCGGATCTGCATCAAATTTGGTTTGTGTCCTCTATAGGGTGTTAGCATCATGTTATAACACAGTTGCAGACAAAAGTATTCATACAGGTAACCTGTTTGATTATTTCAGGAGTTAACAATAGATATCAATTGAGAAGGATTATCAATACCTGTCATTGGGAGCTGAGAATGTAGTTAGAACGGCACCAAATAACAACGAATCAGCTTTCACCATAATGTACTAAAGGCATTTATGTTTTACTGTACCTACAGAAAGTTTTTCATACAGCATCTTAGATATATGTTGCTATTTTCCAGATTTCCAGATTTCTTCTTTTTTTTTGTGCAATCAGGTTGATTCAATAAACATGACTTATGACTCCAGCAGTACATTGAAAGCCCTCGTTCACCTATTTTGTATGAGATATTAAACTTGGAAGATGGGCATACAAGAGTATGAAGTGATATAGAAAATACATGTAAATCATCATCTGGCCAAAGAAAAACCTCCTGGAAAAGACCTGCAATGAGATGGGAATGCCCAGAAGCACTGTTTCTTCCATTGAAACTTAGTTAAACACCAACAGCTTCAAAAGTGTATCACACCTAGCAGATCAATGCAACTTATAAACACTCACTTGCCAAAACTTTGTGCATGTTAAGAGACCTAACAACAGATGTCTTTACAGTTGTAGGTCATATCTATCCAATGCTATTACCACAACACATAACCACACATGGATTTTAGATTGGGCAAACACTTACTAAAAGTTGCTAACATCTGAGAATTTAGATTTTCGAACAGAAGTATATCATGCAATGCTGGGAAATGATCATTAAAATTCAATTGCTGACAAGATGCTGAAGGGGTTACATCAGAGAAATTTATCCAAATGTTACTGGTCACTGGTCACTGGTCACTGGAAGGAATGCATTTTGATGCACTGTGGAGATTGCTTTACTATGAAGGAGCTCAGAAGTTTGTTAGTTTAATGCTTGGTTTATTGTATTACTTTAGTCCATGATAACTTTGATGTATTTATACTTAAATGGCTGGGCCCATGTTATGCCTAATGTGTATATCTCATGATTTTGATTTGAAATTCTTTTATTTTAGTCACATACAGTTATTAACATTAAACACAAAAACAACAGGTATGACAATTGTAACTCCCCAGCCTACTCGGGCTTACAAGTGACCTAAACCGCATAATTTCATTTGTGATAGTTACTATGTAATCAAACAATTCACCCTTGTTGCATGTTTTGAATGTCTTATCTGTCTTGTATGTCTTTCTGTGCCATGTTTCTGCTTTACAGATTCACCAGTTAGTCAACCCTATTCTGCGTGAAATAAAGACTTAGTTCCGTAAGCTCAAGGTTGTTGTTCTGCTTCGCGACCGTCACAGACATATTTGGCAAACATGAGAAATATTGCGGAAAATAAAATGTCCAAAAATCTTAAATTTCAAGTGTAATCTATAGCTGAATTTTATGCTTTGGAGATGGTTTCTCACTATTTATAACATGATTATTAAAATGAGGTTGTTTAAATTCATGAATATTGAACAACACTCACTTATCAAGTACTATCATACTTAACTTATACAACAACATGATTGGACAAAACTAATGTCCTTAGTGAAAATTTCACACCAAGATTAAGAATGCAAGTACTTGGACCTCTAAAGGGGCGTTCACACTATCACATACAAGAGATACGTATGACGACAGATGGAATTTTTCTTTGCCCATATGTGATTCACTCACCGAGTGTTTTACGTATACTCGCACTGATTCGTAGATCACTCCTGGTTGCGCTTGACCACTCACGGACATACAGTGCCTCAAAAAAATGGGACAGACATGCATGGGGTTTTCTTTTTACTTTCTCTGTAGAAATGGCCGTTCAAAAATTAAGACTTACTGTTTCATGGTGTTCTGTTGAATGCTGTGAGAATGTTTGTTGTTTGTGTTATCCTGTCACAGAGGACTCAAAAAAATCTTGGGACACCTTAAGAATTAAGTCTTAATTGATTACTAGACACTAATCTGCTATTATGCTTGAAGTTAAACAATTAGTGACACTGAGTGAGGAGAGACTGTTTTTGGCAGTTTAGTGTCAATATATTAAAATTATTAGGTATGAAGTCATTTCTGAAAGGATGCCAAGAAAACAATTGTGTTCAAAAATTTAAAACACAAAAATAAGTCAGATCTATGAAGTCAGTTCCCAGCTCCCAGCCAGCTCCCAGCCAGCTCCCAGCCAGTTCCCAGTCAGCTCCCAGTCAGCTCCCAGTCTAGTTCCCAGTTCTAGTTCCCAGTTCTAGTTCCCAGTTCTAGTTCCCAGTTCTAGTTCCCAGTTCTAGTTCCCAGTTCTAGTTCCCAGTTCTAGTTCCCAGTTCTAGTTCCCAGTTCTAGTTCCCAGTTCTAGTTCCCAGTTCTAGTTCCCAGTTCTAGTTCCCAGTTCTAGTTCCCAGTTCTAGTTCCCAGTTCTAGTTCCCAGTTCTAGTTCCCAGTTCTAGTTCCCAGTTCTAGTTCCCAGTTCTAGTTCCCAGTTCTAGTTCCCAGTTCTAGTTCCCAGTTCTAGTTCCCAGTTCTAGTTCCCAGTTCTAGTTCCCAGTTCTAGTTCCCAGTTCTAGTTCCCAGTTCTAGTTCCCAGTTCTAGTTCCCAGTTCTAGTTCCCAGTTCTAGTTCCCAGTTCTAGTTCCCAGTTCTAGTTCCCAGTAAATTATCTGGGCAACTGTTTGGTCATTGGAAAGTCAATAAACCCAACTCCCAGATTTTTCTGTATAGTTAGCAATCCAGTAAACACCAATATTTGGTACCATTAAATAGCCAATAAATAGGCTATCTAATAAATTCACTACTCCATTTCTGCTACTATTCTATAGACCCAGCTCCCAGACTTATATGTGTCATTTTCCACAAAGAAATTTGTTGAGCAAAGTTAAATTTGTTTGTCAAACAAATTTAACTTTGCTCAACAAATTTCTGGTAGCTGGGTAGTTAGCTATCCAGTAAGCACCAATATTTGGTACCATTAAACAGCCAATAGAATAGGCTATCTAATAAATACACTGTCCAATTCTCCTACCATTCGAAATACCCAGCTCCCACCCTGCTAACACGACAACTTTTGAATAATATTAGCACTCACTCATTGGGACAATATTTGACAAACAAATTCCAAAACAGATTGTGTAAATGTTGAGACAACATTGTATAATATAATTTACATGGTTAAACTTTTTTGATAATTTTTCGTGATATGATTTATAATATTGCCGCAAGCATTTCTGGGGTCCACCCTTTCATATTGTTACATTATGCTCAAATAATATTGACACAACATAATTTGAATGATAATGTGGGTGTTGTAAAAATATCTGTGACATATTTTTTAATTATGTTATTAAACACATTTCAAGAAGGATATTTATTCACATGGGTTCTGCCATTATTTCCTTAATGTTTTGTGATAATATGATTAATGATGTTGCTGCAACTACTTCTAGGTCCACAATATCATAATACTACATTATGCTCAAATAATATGGTCACAACATTAGGTAAATGATAATATGTTTGTTGTAATGATGTCTGGTCAATATTTTAAAAAATATCATTAAGAACATTGCTGCAAGGTTTTTATTCACATTATGAAAATATTAATTTGAATTTACAAGCGCCATCTAGGGATTATATTCATCTGGTAGCCATTTTGATATAGAGAGTGTTTTCAAGTCTCAGCAACAAAATCCAGGAACATCTGCGAAATAGGTTGGTATTTTTATCATTTTTTGTAGCATTGTCAGTGATAAGTCATTGTAGAAAACAAATGAAGATGAATTCCATTCCATATGTGTTTTTTTTCGTTGCCCAGTCAGCCGCTAAAGAATTTGCAACATCATAAATGGATGCCAACACAGTTGCTGATGTCATGCAAATGTAAATAATATATAGCTTCTGCTGAGTTTCAATTTAAACAGTTGTTTTAAATCATAATTTTCAGAGGTGTATACTGATGTAGAAGTGGACCTAATCATGAGCCTGACTGACAACAAGACATGATATGGAGAGATACATCACCGTGAATGCTCACCAACTATTGCCATTTATATATTCAGTATAAAAAAAACTTATTGCAGTTTTGTTGAAATTGATAACTGCCAGGTACTGATCGAATGTTCATTTGAAAATAAAGATTTTCTATTCTTATTCCAGACATGCTGCTGTTATATTTTATATATTAAACCTAAATCATGTTATAAAATATTATGAAAATATTTTTTCATAATATTTAGAAAATATTGCTTCAAAGTGTTCAGGATCCACACTGGGTCATCACCGAAATTCAGACAAACTTCCCAGGTCACCATCTCAAAAAATTCTACAAAAAAATATCAGTTGTAGTACTACTATATAATTAATGGAAAAATCCAAAATTTCAGGTCTCCAGTGTCAATGGTTTAGAATATACAGCAATTTAAAATTTTATAAATTTTTTGCGGAAAAGCACAACGGCAAGAATTTCCAAGTACAGACGTCAATATCTCTCTTATTTTTCATAATGTAGGCATGAAATGTTGTACCTACAGTAAAGAAGTTGTATTGAAACCATGTATGCTGTTACATCAGGGCTATTGGTGATATTTTTCAAACTGTAATGCTCTGGAAAAGGGCGAGAATGGTAAACATTGCAAAACGAAACTTTATTTTTTGCAGGGCTGTGTGGAATCTATACAAGAATAAGAGCTCATATTTATTTTCTTGCTTCTCATGGTTCATCTGCATATATATGAATGGCCAAAACCACATTATTTGCAAAAATATGGAAGCCAGAGTAGTTTTAAAAAGACAAATAATATACAATTGTGAAAAAAGCCCTTTATTCTAATGTAATTTTGACCAACAAGAGAGTTCACCATGACTTCCATATTTTTTTCCCAATATCACACAAATCTAGTAGTCCTCTGGTTAAAATATCATTGTGGTGGTCAGATTCCTTCATTTTTTATGAATTTTTCAAAAATCTACCTTTATATATTAAAAAAAATAATAGTCTTTTGCAATTTCTTAATATTTGCATAAAGATTTGAACAGTTAAATTTATTTATTCATTTGATAAACATGCTTTAACATTTATGATGCTATATTGATGACATAATCATCAAATGTTACAAACTAATTGCGGAAAAAGCAAATGCATGGTTAATGATGACCTAATCTTGCAAAGCTTGTCTAATGTTACATGTACCTGAAACAATTAATGCAATACCACAATGATATTTGTTGAGCAAAGTAAATATTTTGAGAAAACTTTACACATGAAATAGAGTACATTGAATAGTACAAAGGTGACAGTCTATTTATTAGATAGCCTAATGCCTTGGCTATTTAATAATGCTTACTATTCCATCAGCAATTCATTACTACAAACAATGGTGCTTACTTTATAGCTAATGTTCCAATAACCAAACATTTGCCCAGATATTTTTCTGGGAGCTGAACTGGGAGCTGACTTCACTTTTCTAGGAACTGACTGATAGCTGACTGGGAACTAGAACTGGGAACTGAATTCACTTTACTGGTAGCTGGCTGGTAGCTCACTGTGAACTAGAACTGAGAGCTGAGTTCACCTTACTGGTAGCTGACTGGGAATTGGAATCTGGGAACTGACTTCATGGATCTAAATAAGTCTGCAAAATGGAAAATGATGGCATCAGCAACATCTTTAAATGGTTGAAAGTTGCTAAAACCGCTGTGCACAATGTCCTACAGACGTTCAAGCACCCTGCCAGCACAGCCAGCCTTCCGAAATCCGGGCGCCCAGGGTCAACTTCAGCTACTGATGACCATGCCATAAGGCGGATGGTGAAGAAAACCCCCAAACTAACTGCCACTGAGGTAAACCAAGCATTGAAGGATACAGGAATAACCATCAGTAATAGGTTACATGATGCAGGGTTCATGGGACGTTGGGCACACTGATAAGTTGAACACATCTTCTATCTGAAGAGGCAAATGCAATCATAAAATCCAAAAAATAAAGCTGAACTGAAAAATTTTGTTTCGAAGGCTTCGAAATACATTAAACCATCCATTTTCCAGAAGATCGTCCATTCTATGCCACAGTGTCATGAAGCAGTCATTGCAAATAAAGATTATGCCACAAAGTATTGACAGACATAGATTTTGCATATAATAATCATGGGTGTCCCGACACTTTTTTGAAGTGATAAATCATCTGTCGATTGTTTGTCACACTGTTGCAGATCTATTGATTACATAATTATAATTTTTTCTTTAAAACTGTGTTCTACTAAGTTCAATAAAGTAAGCATTAGTGGTCTAATGTCATTCTATGAAATGTGGTCGGTGATATTAGAGAAAATCTTGGACTGTCCCATCACTTTTTTGAGCAGTGTATGTGCAAAGGAGGAAAATTTTTTTTAAACATGTTTAAAACGTTGGCATGCGTTCTACGAGTGAATAGTTGACATTAGTTACATAACTTGCTTGGGAGTCAGTCTGCGAGCGTTATATGTACATTCTATGTACGTCCGTGGCATCCGTATGTGCTCGCCATCTACTCACGTCCACTCATAGAACGCTTGTAAAACGCTCGGCAGACATCCATTGGACGTCTGTCAAACGCTTGTCAGCAAGAATGAATTAGTGTTACAATATTGTACAAATACTCTAAATTTGGTGATTTCAGATTCCAATAAGCTTGATTGAGTACAGAAGTTTGACCATCTGATCTGGCCCTAAATAATGTTTTAAATCCACAATTTCTGGCTAAACTTGTAAAATATATCATGGTCATGTTCGAGACAAATCCAGAATTACAGACTCTAGATAGTCATCTTTGTCTGTCTCTGCTATCTCCAATGCTCTCTTAATTCTTCAATCATGTACTGCATTTCAGAATTGTACACAGAAGGGTGTAACTTTGATAAGGTGTTAATACTTCTTGCTGACAAATCTTCGAACACCTTCCTGAATCTGGTGAATAGTATTCCTTTCCCTTCAGGGTTTGACTTTAACCCGGGTTAAATCAATTTTGCCCAGCCCAGCGGGTAAAACCTGGGTATAACCCGGGCAAAACGGGTTTAACCTGGGCAAAAGTGGGTTAAACCTGGCCAAAAACCCTCTTACAAGCTCAACGCAAGGGATTCCAAATTAGTAGAAATACAGAAAACAGTGACTTTAAGGAGAAATAGAAGATTTGCTTTCTTATATTGTACTTTATTGGCTATCATTGAGCTTTATACACTGAGTAGAAAATGAGCAAAATGGGTTTAATCTATCAAAAGTGGGTTAAACCTGACAAAAACCCTCCTACAAGCTCACAAATGGGATTCCAAATCATATAAGGGTGGTGGGTGGATTAGGGCTAGGTTATGACCTTTATTTCTGCACCTGCTGATTAGGGCAGGCAGGAACCTTGGCAATGAAATGATGAATGAAACAGCCATCCAACTTAATAAGGCTTGACTGGGAAATGAACCCAGGACCCAGTGGATGGAAACCCAGCTGGTGCCCACCCCTTACTACGGGCCCCTAGAAATACATATAACAGTGAATATATGGAGAAATAGAAGATTTGCTTTCTTTAACTTTACTTAATTGGCAATCACTGAGCTTTACACATCTTATGGGCAGTATCAATTGAAGAGTGCAATTCCTGAATTATAGTACAGAGACTTACAATGATCTACAAACAATTTTACAGACTGACAAAAAGTGACTTCTTATTATAGAAGTTCAATTCTTATAAAAACTAAAGCACATTGGACCATGCTATTTAGTTTGAAAATCTCTTATGTTACATGTCCTTTTTTGCTGAATTCCAAAGATTACAATTTTAAAGCTAACAACAATGGCGAAAACATTGCTAAACCATCAAGTAATTTAGTGTTTTTACAATTGCAAATTGGGGGTAACAACCATTGATCTTGGTTATGTACTAACATTATGTAGCATCATCTGTGTAAAGTTTAATGTTTCAGATACAATAGTTTAAATATTGTTTTGTCTTTCCTGCACCTTTTATACTGATTATAAGTATATTAATGGACTTTAACCCAGGTTTAACCCACTTTGGGCAAAATGTCTATTTAGCCCAATCCGGGTTTAACCCGGGTTAAACCCGGTGGGTGGGTTAAATTTGCCAACCCTGTGTCCCTTTGACATTTAAATTTTTTAATATGTTTAAAAGCTGATCAATTAGTTTTCTTCAGCTTTTCTACAATTACTGGACATGAGCATCATTGCACAGGAATATCATGAGATTTAGCAATATCATCAATCAGATTTATGATATTTTAACAAAGCTTTCTCTTTGCGATCATGTGTATTTTGGCCTTGTGGCATAAGTCTGGAACTTGCTCCAAACAAGCTTAGTTCATTCCCATCCAGTTCTGTTAAAGAGGACCCATCTGGAATGTGCCACGGTACACACTACAGAACTTGAAGAGATGTCTGCAGACAAGATACTTTTATGACAGTATCTTCTTCTGTAATTCCTGACCCAAGGCCAAATATTTCTTTGGATAGTCTGAGACCTGCTTTGATTATCTATAGGATTCAAATTTCATTCTATCGTTATGCTACATTCATTCTGATAATTATTTGAAGTTACATCAGTCTCATCAACTTGTAATGGCTTTTTACCAATTGTAAAATATTCTATGTATACTAAAAAATAAGTTTCTACATCCTATACCTGAATAACAAAATAATTTGTATATATATATATATCTTTTCCTAAACAAGACAATGGCATATTCCTAACACCTTTACAAGGTCAGTGTAGTATCGTGACAGCCTCTTTTGGACAACCAATAATTCCATTGATGTAATATTAAAAGATTAGTCACGGACGGAAGAAAAACCTACAATTTGGGTGATATTCAATACCTAGCTGTAACTTTGAAGCTCTGGGGGACCACATAGATGTTATCCAGAATACATAAAATTTCATAAATCTTCATTATATCCCAAAAGGAACATTTTAAGACTAGGGACAGATTGGATTTCTGATATTGGGGCAGATGATGCACCATATAGTATATATGCTGTTACACTTACAGTCGCTATCCCGAACCCTGAGCGGACAGCAAATGAAGAACAACAAATTTAATTAATATAAATAACACTCAGTGACTCACAGATCCTCATAGCTTATGACTCCAACCTTCTTTGTGTCAAACAACTGGAATTCCGCTTTTAAATCTCTGATCTGGTTACTGGTCAAAGAAAACTTGATGGTCAGCATATCTATGTTAGCATCTGCAAACCCAACAAATGAATTTACATATATTAGAGAGATTAGTTGTGCTTGATTGATTCTCTCAACGTTTATAATTCTTTCAAATTGGTATAAAAAATTATGACAATTCCCACAGTTATCACTTTAATAATGTAATATGTACCTAAGAACTTGTTTTTGATGCGAATCTTTTGCAATCGTTCATTGATCAGTGGTTGGCAGAATACATTGGACACGTTGAACAGGGCGTCAGTGTTCAACAGTTCCTGACCTGGGGCATACTGCCATTCTTCCGCTTTCATGGGCTCCCCTGCGAAAGTAGGTCTGAATTAGTATACATAATATATATCATATGTATACATGTTATATAAATACTTGGTAGATATCTACAAATTTGGAGAATAACATTATTAACAAATATATTTTTCACTGATCGACACATCTACCAAAAAAGAAAAAAAGTCCGTGCCCCAATGGCAATGGGCCTTGCTATCAAAATTGACAAACAAATAATAACTCGGGAAAACGGAAGCCTTCACCTGCAGGATTGTACAAGCTCCAGTGTAAAAACGACGTGGGGGCTGGCTGGATTGGGATTCGCATAATATTCCCCATTTTAAATGTGTAGTGTCACTTCTGCAACAAATAGTCTCAGACTGTGACAGCGACCAGCCAATGTAGCGGAGACTGGCAGACGGCCATGAGAGGTCAAAGGTCACTTATGACGTTATCGATCACATTCGGTTTTCCTCAATGGAGAGTTCCGTTTTCGCAGGGAAACAACATTAGCCAAGGGCCTCAACAGCTAACAAACTTATTAGCAATTACCCGGAGTTCTGAGGATATTGACTACCATTCTAATAAACACAGAAAAAAAAGTAGACTAGAAGAAAAATATGGAATCTAATGCTGAATCAGGAAAATTGGAAAAGTTGCTGAATTTATATCAGTTAACTTTCCTCAATTGGACTATATCCTAAAATTTCATTTTTATCCTCTTTATGTTAAAGGTCTATATATATACATATTAAGTAATTTATAAAGATTCCATTTAATTTGAATTTGCACCAAAAAAGAGAAAATTAAGTCTATTTATGAATGCCATTTTATTTGTGACTTTTCAGAAAGTGTACAATCATAAAGACTCTGAGGAGGAAAATAATTACTATTGGCTTCTGGTCCGATTGCAGCAGTTTTAATAACACATTTATCTTTTTGATATGAATTCGTCAATAAAAGTTTATATATAATAAGCCAATTGTGGAAAATAGCAAAGCCAGCATTTTTAATTGTGCCTCCTGGTGCATTTATTGGTTGGTGCCAAAATAATCCCATGTATATTTCTCAATCAAAAAAGTTTTGCAATTGAAACCAATCAGAAAGTTTGCACCAGTTCGTTTATTGTGTTAAATAGCTGTTGAAATCAGAGTGTGTTGGATAATTTCCAAAATACATTTACAAAGGTCAGTTAAATATGCATAAAAAAATATTTCAAATGACCACATGATGCTGTTGTACCATTTTCAAAAGAGTATTACAAGTGGTCCAATTGAGGCACTGGTCCAATCCCGGCAACTCTCCCCTATTTTTCCTTTGGGAAGAATTTTTTTTACATCAAATAAGTGTCAATAACATTAAATAATAAAAATAAACTTCCTATCTATATATAGAGCTAAATTATTAACAGAATAGTTACCAAATTCTGTCCAAAATACAGATTTTTCCAGGGCTTGAAAAATTCAATTGGTTCCGTTTGGAGTAATAATGCACTCGTTAGTAGTGATTGACACGGCTCAATATTGCAAATTCAATTTTAAGTACATATACAATGTCTATGAAAAGCATAATTATCACATTTTTTGCAACAAAATTAAAGAATGATACAAAATGTATTAGGTGTGTGTAAAGTTAAAATTTATGCATAGTTCCATAGCTTGGACAGGGATTTTTCTCACATCAGCTGCACGGAATTGCCTTATGATGCTCTTCATGCGCCATTTGTACCTCACGTCCTCAGACAATTTCAATCTTTTTTGGCTGATATGACTGAAAAGATAGCTATCCAGTTCCTAGACATTTGTATTTCAGAGTATTTTACTTTATGATGGAAAATGTGACATAAATGTATAGGAACTGGCTATATAGACTAGTTGCATATAGATGATAGTCTATTCATTTGATAAGCTATTCCCTTAGCTATTGATTCTTAAGTCTATTCATTTGTTGGCCAATTCCCTTAGCTATTGATTCTTACTAAACAGTGGTGCTCAATGAATAGATAACTATTCTGTTCCACATTTATATGTCAGGGAATATTTTTCTATTAGGCAAAATATAACATAAACGGGGCATATTGAATAGTAGCATATAGATGAAAGTCTATTCATTGGATAGCTTATTCCCTTAGCAATTGAGTGCTGGTTGTCACTGTATAGATAACTATCCAGTTGCTAGACATTAGTATTCCAGAGCATATAGATGATAGTCTATTCATTGGATAGCCTATTCCCTTATCTATTGCTTACTGCATAAATAACTATCCAGTTCCTAGACATTTGTATCTCAGTAAAATATAGACCATTGGCCTTGTTTGCTGCAAAAGTTTTTATGTCAGAGACTATTTTACTTGGGAAGATATGACATAAATAGACACCATGGGCCTTGTTTGCTGGAAAAAAACTTGGGTTGACAATTCTCAATATCCAAAATAATATATATTGTGACAAAACAAAGAGTATGCCACATCCCATCCCACCCCCCTTCCCCTTGAAATAAGCCCCCCCCCCCCCCCCATGATATGACTATTATAGACTGCAGTAGCCATAAATATATGACAGTTAATTTAATTGATAGTTGATGTCTTTAACTTTTGAGTGGTGTCTGTTAACTAAATAATAGGATGTAGGAAGTCTCAAGGAACTATCTAGGAACTGTTTAAAAATTAACTGGAAATGATCTAAGAACTAGGAACTACATGGCTATCAGTTAACTATGAACTATGTACAGTTGGAAGCAGAATTATCAACCCCCCTGGAATTTTGGATCAAAATATGTCAACTATAATTCTGCACATGACAAGAATGACACATGCCATCATCTATATTTTCTTGGAAGTGACAATTCATGATATTTTGCAAATTTTAAAGCTGTTTTTCATCTGTTTTGCAATACTAAATGCACATACAGAGCCTCGTACATTCGTATTTTAGAGTAGGGTTGTGATATGGTTAATATTTCTTCATTGTGCACGATTTTCAGCAGATTTTCTCTGAATTTCCTGAAATTTATCCTGAAAAACATTTTAGCCAGAAATCATGAAATAGCAGCTGGCTGGTGAAAAAAACGAGGGGTTTCAGTAGTGACATAATATTCGGTGAAAATACATCAAAATTACATATTATTCTTAAAAAAGGTCAAACTTTGGTTCTTGTACTTCAAAAATAATTTTGCTTATTGCTTTGTCAATAAAAAAATCAAAAGTGAAAGTTTCCAAATATACACATACTATCTATTCAGAGAAGGCGAAAAACGGCCCATTTTCATGAAATCGCATTCTGTGTTACAGTCGCTTGAATTGTAAAAGCGCCAATGATATTGCAATATTTTCATCATAAATAACCAGGTGATGCCTAGAAAAGATTGTCTGGATGAAAAGAAAGCTAGATTCAATAATAGCAATGGCCCACAGACCATAGCGCAACCCAATACCCCAAAAATGGCAGGTGTGAGAGTTCATATGTGCACAGGTTATGTAACATTACATACATGTTGCAAAACAGCAGTAAAATTAGCAAAACATAACATATTATCACATTCTTAAAAATTGTGGTGATTGAATTTGTCATTTATGTCCTGTGCAATGTTATAGGTGGTCGATTTTCATGAAAATTCCGTGGAGGTTGAATAATTCTGATTCCAACTGTACGTGTATAAACAGTCTATGAACCATGTATAAAGTAATAATGAAGTATTTTTGTACTAATTACTATGTAAGAACTATGTAAGAACTGTGTAGGAACTATGTAGGAACCATGTAGGAACTATGTAGGAACATGTAGGAACTATCAAGACCTAGGTTCAAAACCTCTAGGAACTACGCAGGAACTATGCAGGAACTACGCAGGAACAATCTAGGAACTATCTGGGAACTAGGTTCAAAACATGTAGGAACCATCTAGGAACTATCTATGAACTAGGTTATAAACAAGTAGGAACTATGTAGGAACTATGTAGGAACTATGTAGGAACTATGTAGGAATTATGTAGGAACTATGTAGGACTATCTAGGAACTAGGTTCAAAACTTCTAGTAACTATCTAGGAACATGTAGGAACATGTAGGAACTATTTAGGAACTAGGTTCAAAACATGTAGGGAACTCTCTAGGAATTATCCTATCTAGGAATTATCCTATCTAGGAACTATCCTATCTAGGAACTATCTAGGAACTATCAAGGAACTACGTTCAAAACATCTAGGAACTGGAACCTAGAAACTGACATCTTCTGCTATATGATGCTACCTGCCACTAAGCAGAACTGTCTGGCTATTGCTGGCTACTCAAAGCCAGATCTAAAAGTACATATTTATGATATATTAGATACATCTCTTACATTTACCAAGGTATGTATATAGCTAGAAGTAGACAGAAGCGGCTGTCTTTTGCCAGTTATAGCTACAGCCAGGAATAGGTTGCTACAGCTGTCTGGAAGCAACCATATTTAATGAAACTAACAGTAATTAATAACCAAATTCCATCATGAAAAATACATTTCAAATGCCTCTAGCTATAGTTATGTTGAATTTTATTATTATTATTTTTTGGGTTCGAAAGGGGCCGCCTTAGACCCTTGGGCCTGGGGCCATGACCCCTCTGGCCCCTATGTAAATCCTTCACTGACGTACAATTGCCCCTATACGCCTAGATCTGGTTTCTGGCCACTGACCTAAAACAGCTCCTGAATTGTTGATTACCTTGTGGAAAATGTATGCAGTCACACAGTTAGCCTATACCTACTTGAGAAAAGCATGGAATCTGACATTGCTAACAGGTAAAGTGAAACTGGATTCATGAGTATACATTTTATGAAAAGGATAGTAGGCTAGCGTCGCTTCTAAAAAATACTTGTGGCCCAATTTAGCATGGTAATTTACGAGAAAATTGTGAGTTCTGAAAGGCTTAAAATAAGCAACAAGTGCAGAAATAGAAACAACAGCTGATACGCGTCTGTTATTAATTGGATCGAATGTAAAATCTAGCTTTTGTTGGAAGCCTAGGTAAATGATACAGATTGCGTGACTTGCAGGACCTTAAAACAAGGCAGGCCCATTGCAGTGGTGATGAAGCGAGGCCTGTCCTGCTGGGCTGTGAGGGAGCCATCTACTGTAGGCCTGCAGCTGCTGCAGCCGTGACGCTGGCTCCTGCGACAGGTCAATACAGGGAGCCTCCTGAGCTGGAGCTTGTGTGGAGCTGGTGTGGGGCCTGCTCTTAGCTGCAGTTGCTGTTAGATGCAGTTGCTGCTGCAGGAGGATGATGTGCGTTGTTTCCCAGTGCACTTTATGCTCATGCACAACAAGCAATGGCTCATCTGTAGGATCTTGCCAGTAACTGCGGGTAAGTCAATCTGTTGTTTTCATGTTGTATCTAGAATCAGTAGGCATTGAAGTTACACGTGGAAGCCATTGATGTCCTGTGTTTTTCTTTTTAAGCGAAAAAAATGGCGCGTTGATGAGTGATAAGAAAACAGCACAATCTAGATCCTTGTAAATACGTTGCAATCAGAGATAGAGCTTCATATATTAACTTCAATCCCCAAACAAGTCACCTGTTCCCTTTGATTCAATTTGATGCCTACCAGGCAGAAATGTCAATTTGCTGTATATGCCACTGGTTAGCTGAGGCCACATGGGCCGTGAATTTAGACCTAATGTCATACCAAGGGACACTGGCTATCCATTTCGTGTAGAGATGCATGACATCTATACGTGGACACCAGCATCACAATGAAGGCTCTAGCCAATGGTCATGTTATTGTGCCAATTTGGCCAATGGAGACATAAAACAGTGTTCGGACTGCCTGTACATCGTATTTATGGTATTTTTTGTCACAAAAGGATCAGAAACCACGGGGTTTTGGACCTGTTTAACATAACCACTGCATAGTTTGGATCCTAAAAAAAAGAATTTCATGGTTAATAAATCAAATTTTCCTCCTTTATCAAAATGACACTATCTATGTCACTGTGCCATATGACCACCACCACCAGCAGTAGCAGCTAGCAGCGCTTGGACTGGCCTGTGGATCTGTGTTCTTTAAAGTTAACTGTTGTCAGTAGCACTTTCAGGCATATCACCAGCAATCCTTGAGCCTAGGTTAACACTGCCTTGGTAATTACAGGGTACCAGGGGTCCAGGACCATTCCATTCAATTTCATTATATTATATTATTGTGCCCAGCTTACTATCAAAACTGACACAAAGGAATATTTACATATAGGTTTTGTCAGTTCTGGGTATGCCCTATGCAGACTTCAGCTGGGTACAATTAAGGGGGGGGGGGGAGGGCAGCAGAGAAACAAACAATTTGAATAGTATATTTTACAATGCTCAACAAAAGTACTTGGACATCCAATGCACCTGCACGTATTTTGCCAGCATTGAACAATGAACATAGGTCAGATTCACACTGTGAGGGTGAGGTCCTTGATTGAGGCTTTCTCCTGATGCATTTGTATTTAATGAACAAAGTTGGTGCATAAGTATATAGAGACCCACATATTTTTACGAAAGTATTTTGACACCCACTTGGCATAGGAATTACAGTGAATAAGAAAACTGTTGTCCAAATACCTTTGTGAAATGATATGCTGAATTATGTGTCCAAATACATTCATTGAGCATTGTACATTATATATGTTCTACTTATGTATCATTTATCCCTCCCCAAAGGGCATTATCTGCTAGTAGATACAATATACAAAGATATAGGCCAAGATAAGTGTGCGACTTGAGCTTGGAGGTCCCATATTTCTCCTTTTTTAAAAACGAATTGAAATGTTTTGATGGACTGCCGCGACAGGCAGAATAATCGAAATTTCCACTTGTGATGGGATTTTCCAGATGGGCTAGATTTAACAAATCAACACTGTCACTGTTTTTGAAAACGTAAATAACTAAAGTCCATCCAATCTAGTTTGATCTTTCAATTCAATCTTGAAGGAAATTGTACAAATGAAATAAATAAGGCTTGGTTATATAATGATTCATCAATGTAAGATTCTGATTAGTTCAAGTCCAAGTGGTTATTAATTTCAGATTTTAACTAACCTAGATTTGTACATATATATAGGCCCTACGTGATAAGCATGGAGTGTAAGTTCACGAGTGGTCCCAAAACCGCAAACTACATTCAATTTCAGGCAATATCAATTATTTTGAGAAACTTTTGACTGATTTTTGTAGCCTGCCTGAGTTTAAATCTTATTATTTACCACTTGAAGAACAGTGCACAGTTCAGGCTGTGAGAGACATTTTGATTTACAATCCATTAGATTTGTCACCACTTGATGAATGCCACTTTTTATATTTTCTCTGTACCATTTGAATTTATCTGAGTAATTTATAATATGTGTCTATGCCTGAATGCAGTGTATGAAATAAATATAAATATACTTCTTAGCATATGATGACGCATTTAAAATACTTTTACTGCTTACTGCAATGTTTTTGAATTGTGCAAATGTCAAATAACAACCCAATGCCCTCGATACATGCACATTTATCCAGACAAACAACAAGAATTGTTTGACCTGTGGCTTATATATGGCACAACTAAGGCCTCTAATAGCTGAATGGGTTTTTGTGTTCAGCAGTTGCGTTTATATGGGACATCAAGTGATGTATGCATTTTGCGCAGAGGCTAACCCAGTCCTATTATGTGATTGCAATTTAAAATAATACGCATTGGAAAGAAATATGCTGGAAAGTTACTGGGTAAGTTTGCCTTGCCCACTGCACAAAAATATCCTTGACATTATTAACAAATATATAAATATATAACAGTATAAGGTAATTTACCAATTTATCACTGTGACAAAGTTTCTCTATAATATTAACACGATTATACTTGTAGTGTTTGGAAAAAGAACCGTACGATATTTTTCAGTATAGGCATAATCTGCAAAAATTAATTATCGCTGGTATCCATAATGTACCAAAATTTTATTATTGATTTTCTTTCATTTAAGTTCTTAAATTATTAGTTTAGCTGTTGTCAAAGATCATGGTGTGAAGCCCTTCGCCATGGAAAGTATGTGGATCCTTATGCCAAAAAAGTTTTCACATGCATGAAACCATATGCATTGTTCTGCTGAAAATATTTTATGTTCAACAAATACAAACAATAGCTTCCATGATGATGTTCTAAGAGGGCCTTGAAGATGTCGCCACTGTGACAATGTTTTATTATGTTGTCTGGCTTCCTTATTATCTTTCCTTTGACATTTGCCACATTTTATACAGAACTTCAAAGTATGAGGTAATGTATTTCTAACAGAAAATACAAAAGTAAATTTATAGCACAGCACAGAGATTATATAGCACACTGTCACCATTGTGTTTTGCTAGGAACTACGTAAAACAGTAAAAAACCAACTTGGCATCAGCCTTGATGTTAGATGGATGACAGCACCCAAGTCATGTGACATCAATCCAGCAAGAGAGCCAAAATGGCCGTGCTTCCGGTTGCCAGTTTGGTTGTCCTTGCATTACGAGCATTGTACCACTAGTGTAAAAATCCTGAAATCCGCCATTATCCAGACAGAACAGACAGGAAATGGAAGTTAATGCGTGGATCACATGCGCACTGAATTGGACGAAACACCTTTTTTTATGGACCAGCGACATGCCCACTAAGATTACTTTTAGAGTTCTTTACATCTAGTTGAACATGCCTCGATCAGACATGCAGTGGTGTAAAGAAATTCCACAACATTAGGTTTTATTGCAAGAAAGAAGTGCACTTTGTCTTTTTTGCAACCATTGTGTAATAAAAAATAAAGCTGAACATTACAGTCTTTTAAAACTCAATAATTGCAAGTGTCTCTTTGGGTATACATGCAATGGTTCCTAGTAAACTTAAGCATGTGCACTGCAAGTAAGATGTTTGGTGTCATCCCCAGTGACTTTCACTAAGTTTATTTGAGCATGCTGAGACTGATGAATATTCTGAACTGGAGGGACAAAAGCCCAACACACATGAAATAACCGAAAGTTGTCGTTTAGCCCAAATGTAATAACTTATCACATCTTATCATTCCAGATTCATAGAAGCATATGTTTTGAAGAGACGGGTTTTACAAGATGGCGGCTGTGCGAGGCAACGCAAACTTCAAACTTTCCTACGTGGATTTTCCCCCACGATGCGCAGGCGCAGGAGGAATCATCTGCTCACCAAATTATGAACGCTTCGAGTGAGTTTTACATGTCTTGAATTCGGCTTTGATTTTATCATCCTTGGTTCATTTAGTGCCTTTACACTTAATCAATCAATAACAGCTGAATCTCCAGCCATTTTGCAAATGGTGGTAATTCTGAGTTAATTAAAGGCAATTTACCAAATTGATAACTTTTCCCTCTGGAATGCTTGCCACCAATCACAGTCTGGTGAAGTAGTATGAAACCGGTTTCATACTACTTGGGGACTACCTGGGGATGCATTTAGTTTGTCACTTGTTTTAATAAGCTTGATTCATGTAATAGTAGTATATCTTGCAGGTGGGTGGGTGATTAGTGCTTTACATCCTATATTTTATGACAGGCATTGACCACTGTAATGATAGGAAGTATGAAACAGCCATTAAACTTAGGCTTGACGGGGAATTGAACCCGGGACCCAGTGGTTGGAAGCACAGCGTGTACCACTGAGCTAGGCTGCCACCCCTAGTAAATCTTGCAGAATGTAGCTCCTAGAGCTACGTTAAAGAAGCCCAACATGCTTCACTGGGGTGACCACCTAGGAACTAGAGTGAAGCAGAATGACATACCTAACTCCAATCTATTCTGGCTGTCTCCAAGCAACTCCCACCACTCCATCACTTGATTTCTTTCGCAGCTCCCTGGTCACCCGAGCCAATGACTGGCTCCGGCAGAATGGACACGTCAAGGTGAAGACATGCGAAAGCATCGAGGTCAAAGGTCGATATGATGGCATCGTTGACACAAACAAATCGTCATACTTCGAAGGGGACCACATCAAGAGGAAATTCAGGAACATGTACATACGGGCACTCAGGTCAGTGGATTTCCTTTAATATTTGTTGTGTCATGCACAAGGGTTTGTCCTTTGTTTGTGGGAAGGTCAAGGTGATCTTTGTCTGACAGCCCAGCAGTCAGTCAATGTCTCAGTTTATGCAATTTGTGGGAATTGGAAATGATAAAGGTCATACAGAAGTTCACTAGACCACGAGAGAATTAGCACTTCTTCTGGCTAATTGGCTGACAGAGAATTCAAATGCTTCTATTTATCGGACCAGTTCTTTCCAAAATATACCACATACAGGGTGCGGCATAAAAACTTGTCTTTTCTGTCTTATTAACTGGCCCATCTTCCTGAAAATCGTGTGATTTATGCCAGATTAGTTGTAGATTCAGAAAGTCCCTCTGGAATACCACTATATATCTCTGTTTTAATTTTATGACTTGTTGGATCAAAACTGAAACCAACCTTCTTATCAACTATTACCATAATATACATATGCATGTATAGAAAACACTGAAGGAGGATTCTCTGCAAATATTATATTTTCTGTGGCTTCAGAGGTGTATTAACTAGGAAATCTCTAATTTGTAAACTTTTCTGCAACTAGAGATACCTTGCAAGCAGACAGAATTCTGACTTCTGTGACACATTTCTCTCAGAACAAGCCTTGCAGCATGCACCCTCTCAATAATTCAGACACTCATATTGTCTGACATTACAAGATCACAAATATCACAATGACCAATTGCTTATACCCCTGACTAAATGTGGCAAAACTTTAAAAGACCTCATAAGCATTTAAGTAACCTAGAACTATCCCGTAAGAGGAGAAGCCCAGTCCAAGTTTTTAGGCCGCGCCCTGTATGTCTGGAAATTTCCTGTTATACTCCACCACGTGACCTTTTCTATTGTACTTTTGCGGGATATAACCAACGAAAATGTTAGTTAACTCCCTCTTGAGTGCAAACTGAACTGTTATGCGTAATTTAGGAATTAAAACAAAACAAACAATCAAACAAATTAGTAAATATGCCTAATGGAGTATAAGTTACAAAAATATTTGTTGCTTATAACCAACAAAAATGTTAGTTTACTCCCTTCTATTCAGGATATAACTAATCACTATTATCGACAGCCAAAAAATATGAGAACAGCTCAGGTCAGAAAAGCTTTTTGGATTTGTTTTCCTTGTACTATACTGCAGTCTGTGAAGAATACATTTCTGACTGGGTTATATGGTCGTGTTTGTGTCCCCTGTTACCATCCCTGGTTACAATCTAGACGCAGCTAGCACCCTCTGATCTATTATTCATGTTCCTTGGATTACTTTGGTATTATCCCCTTCCAATGGTCAATAAGCCCCCAGCGGTCGTTCTGGTGGCCAGTGGCTGGTCACAAAATTGACAACTCGTGTTGACCAAGGCCTGTGTTATGTTTAGCTGAGGTTAGACAGGAGAGGTCATTGAGTAGAGGATGTGAGGTTGCATACTCCATGACATAGATAAGCTCCAAGGTCAATGACATTGGCTGACTTGAATAGGGGAAACTTGTAATGCGATATGTCAATTAATAAGGACATAAAGGAAAGGGATACCATTGAATAAAACAGATAAAAAACCAAACTTACATGCAGGCATAAAATGGCAAGTTTGAAATATAAAATACATGCAGTATGTTAGCCTGCAGGGTGTGGCCTCCAATGTGCAATTGGGGTTCCTCTTGGAGCCAAAACAACCAAAGAAAAAGAAAACATATTTTAGGCTTAGATCTGTAATTTTTTCTAGAATGTCTAGAATGACATTTTGTCCAGCATATCAGTCAGCTTTGTCTGAAAAGCCTTAGCCATATCATGTAAGTGACATGTTTCTGACCAGGACTCTATGCACTGGCTAATGACATACTGACATTGCATGGGGCTGACCAACCTGTAAGCTGACTAATATGTTAGTCAAAATGTCTATGGAGGAGTGGGTGGCAGTTCTATACACAGTTAAAACATCATTTAAAAAGTCCTGAAAGTGTGTGAAAGTGTCCAATATACATTTAATGGTTAATTCAAATATGAAAAGTCTGTTGCATATATGAATATACTGAAATCTATTTGATAAGAAGGTATAAGAACTAACAACTCAAACGTGGATAAAAGCAGCAAGAAACTACAGTAAGTTTCATAAAATATGTTTGACTCTAGCTGTCTGTAGCGACCTGTACCTGGCTGTGATCTAAACATGCTAAAGCCAGCTGCTTCTGTCCACTTCTATAGCTAATAATTAATTGGCTTACATCTGTCAGCAGATAGATATAAACCTTGGTTAATGTAAGAAATTAATCTAATATATCATAAATATGTACTTTTAGAACCGGTTTTGAGTAGCCAGATTTGACAGCTTTGTCTAGCTTCAATTTGACGGGTCGTTTTTAATGAAACTAACTGTATGGCTGATCACTTTCAAGAGCATTCAACTTCTGTCCTGTATCATTATCATTATCGTGATGTAGAGGTTTGGTTGCTGTGGGAGACATTTGTCACGGCAGCAACAAGCCACTACTGAAGAATATCGTACATTGAAGGAACAAAGCAATGTCGCAATCCATCTTCCTTCATGGTCTACAATCCAAAAAGCAAGATGTCATTATTGCTGGATGACGATGACTTTGGAAGATGGTGACGCCTTGACATCAAATGGAACCCACTCACATAAAGGACACGGCATGCGATTGGCTGGATAGCTCTAAAGCAAAATGGGATGTGTTCTAGGAGGCAATGATGAGAGCGAGAGTGATGCTGTCTTCAGAAGAAGTGGGCAGGGTTCCAGAGAGAGGATACTTATCATCCACATTATGTCAGTTGATAAGCTACTGAGTGCATTCTGAATTGCTGTTGTGAATAGCTCTGATGAATGAATGGCTGGCTGTGTAAAATGCAGGAGAGAGTTCTTTCGTTGGGTGCAATTGTCACATTGGTGCTATGGTCTTTAGCCAAGTCAGTCTGGATACTATATTAAAAGTTGACATAGTCATGTTAGGTGATTCCTAACTTCCTGCACTGTGTTGTGCTTATGCATTGGGCTTATGAATGGGATCTTGCTTACCCAGAATGGAAATGAACTACAAATTAAGTACCTCCAGTTGAAAAATGGATAACTTAAAGATAAGAAACACTGCCAGTAATTTCCAGCCGAGGTCTGTTATGTAGCACATACAGAATTCATTCCAAACCACAGGTATCAAACCCAGAATCTCCTGAGGCTGGTGCCTGACCATATAGACTACTTAAAAAGTACAGCACGTTGTTGTAGGCAATCAGGGTACATTTTGGCAATGGTAATAAGCAGCAAGTCAGAGCACTACACTTCACAGAAAGAATTCTTTGGTTTTTGGTTCTTAATGAACTTATGACAACACATTACTCCATATGTCAACATTCATGATTGAAATTCCCTGAAGCATCAGTTACAAACAGAGCTGTTTTACATGCAAGCCTGTCATTTAACTGAATAAAAAGCACTGTTGTGGTTTTTTCTCTTTTGCGTTTTTAACTTTCTTTGTCCATTTTAATGTCAACGATTGCAGATTTCAATTTGAAGCCAGAGATAAATGCTAAAGAGATTGGGAATTTTGTGTTGGGAAGAGATTAATCGTTGCCCCAGGTGTATTTGATACCATGCAATCAAAGGAACCCTGGATGCAGTGGGATGGACAGCATCACATTTGACAAGACATGCTTATCTCTTGGAACGAGGCATAATTTGGAGATGATATGGGAGAGGCTTCCATGAATTATATTTTCCAGCTAGATCAGAGAAGAAATAGACAACTTGTTAATGAAATCTGTGGAAAAGATTGATTCAAATCTGCAAGAATTAAAACAGAAAACATGCAATGGGAAAAATTAAAATAAGAATTGTTTGAGGAGTGAAAAACTGTTAAAGACAGAGTGCCACTGCCAAAGGCTTCGGGTATTTCTTTTGAAAAATCTAAGATGTGTACAAATGCCCAATTTAGAATTCTATTTCAAAATGGAAAATAGGAACGGAATCGAAATGAGATATGACTCTACGTGATGATCATTGTAGATAGTGACATGAATGGTCTTTTACGCAATCAATTTCCATGTTTAAGCAGTGTGATAAACATGTATCAAATTAATATTAAATGATGAAAACCAAACATTTTATAGTATGCAAGCAGGCACAAGAGTTTTTTTGTCGCTGGGAGCACACAAACATCTTTGAGGCTGTGCTTTTTGTAGCATTGGTCAGCGTTTTCTCTCTAGATGGCAAGGGCCGTAATGAGATTAGGTATACACGTAAGACCTGCATACCAAATGCATGGTGTGTACGAAGTGCTGCTGGTACAGGCGCGCCCAGCTTGACTCCCTGTGGACCTCTTCGCTATATTCAAGGGACTACTTCATTCCCCGGATAAGGCCTTCTTTTCTCTTTGCCTTATGCAAAAATAAAGGGTTGAACATATGCATGAAGGTCCAATAAAACCTCATAGTGTTGCCCATGTTGGGAATTGCCAAACATGAGCCACATATTCCATTACTGCATCATAAGTCGATGTTAAACTGCTGTGAAACATATAATCCTAACATATAACATGATGCATTTACCTAAGTGCTAAAAAAGACAGCTTTATGTACACAGATGAATTCATGCTAGCTAGCATCATATATGTAGGGCTTATTGGTAAACGTAAATGTAAAAATGTAAATCACGGTTTACAGTCCATCAACCCTCAACAGAGGCTAAACCGACTTTACAATTGAATCCTTAGCAGGCCAGTGCTGAGTCTTTCTCAACTCCCTGGGGAGTGTTCAGCCTATTGCCTATTGCCAAGTACCCATTGCACCTGGGTGAGGTGAGGCAATGGTTGCAGAGGGTCTGCCAACTCATCGATGTCATGGTGGGGGTTCGAACCCACAACCTTGCGGATAGCAGGCGAACACTATATATCTGCTGGACTACGACATCCCATTGGTACACTTTGCCATTGGGAGTAGCCAAGAGACAATTTAGGCAAGGCAATTATGTTTTGGATGCATCTCAATATATATGATTTACACTAAGATAGGTTTACGGTTGCTTGTCACGGAATTCTCTTGACGGAGACCGAAAACATCTTCTGTAGCATGACAACTGTTCATCTCTTTGGAGGTTTTCGTGAACTGGCAGAAAAAGACAGGGGGTTTTATGATGATAGCTGATTAACAGGATCCCTCACTTGTAGGGTTATGCGATTTTAAACTACTAAAGATAACTGCAAAAACCAAGTTAAATGATTAATACTAGATAAATTTGAGAATCAATTTATTTCTAATTTTGTACATCGATAGTATAACAAATAATAATAATACAGTAAACTGTACATCATTAATTTATCCATTAAGACAGATTATAAAATCTAATGATTATGCTTTAGTCATGAAGTGATGTGAGGAAGATCCCAATAGCTGGATGCTGTAGTGGGGACCACCCCTGGAGACGATGTTGTGATAATGCACGGATGATGAAATGCTGGTCAAAGTCAAAATGCTTTTAATTTAATAATGGATGTGATAAAGATGAGATGATATAGAGACATGATTAGGGGACTCCGAGGGAAGATCTACAGATATTAATTTCAGAAATGGTACATAAATTTACCACATGCATTCCTTTCTTCTGACGCTAACTATACATTTGTATAAGATAAGATATATAAGATAAGATAACACTTTTAACATCCAAGGAAAGGGAAGTATGATAGGTATGAATGCCATTTATATTTGAATAAGAAATGCAGAAATATTATATAAGTGCAAAAAGGTAACAATGACAATTGCTTAAAGGAAAGTGAGGAAAGTATTGGACTGGATTGGATAAATAATAAAACTAACTAACAACATTCATGTTATGACAGTTTTTGAAATGATTATTTATAAGGCAAATAACCAATTATGATCAGGATTTTAGCAGTGCAATATTGTAAATGACAACTCCTGATATATATGCCTTATAATGCATTGTAGTTCTGAATGAAGGTATCATATCTGTAAACAAACTGATTGGCAGCAAACGCCTTTGGCATATTGAAACGTGAGAGGGTTAGCCATGATCTCTACTCTTTTCCCATAGTATGTACAACAGAGCTATATGTACACTTTACAATAACTGCAGTCAAGTAAGAAATATGTGCAAAAAGCTCCTAGGTTCTTTTACGGTATGCCATAATGAGATTACCTCAGTATAATGGCATAGCATTCACCTCTTGCATATGGCCTGGCTGGCTGCGGTGTGCAATTACTTCAGCTCTTGCCTCTAAAGTACTTTTTTTTGCCTACACAACACTGTTGTGTGTACTCACTCAAGCTTCGTCAGTTGTTTAAAACGAATTGTGAGTTGTCTCGTCAGTTCTAGAACTAATTTAATCAAATTATATAACCGAGTGCGAGGAGCAATTTGATAATAGTACATTAGAATGTGACATACCTACTCTAGTGGAAGAACGGTATGTTGCAGTCCAAACACGATTTTTTGGCAGTAGTTTAGAGTCCTGGGGCATGTATTTTTTTATTTTGGTTATTTGGGGAAGTCTGAGGCTGGTCATACTTCTAGCATAACTGTGAAAAGTCAACTTCAGTTGCAAAAATGCCCATGGGCTAAGATATCGATTGTGACCAGTGCTTGCTGTAATATTCTAAAATTATATCTTGCATAATTTCATGTAGTTTGGTCTGATTGGCCTGCAGGTTGTTACAGTAAAGTGGGAATTAAGCAGAGTTTCCTTATATTTAGGCTTGTTTATGTTTCCTCTGGTAAATTTCAGGTTGTATGCACTTAGCTGTGTTTTGAAGTGGATGCCACAAATTTATGCATGCTCATTCTGCAAAGAAAGGTATTTTCTTTAGAGTTAGTCTGGTCAGTTTATAATGTGACATCTTACCCTTGTTAGGGATGAGAGGTACTTGACATTACTAAATTATGAAGTGCAGGAATATTATCAGACTTTGTAGCATGTGTAAACTAGACTAAATAAGTTATTATGTAGCAAAGAATCATCCATTTCAGTAGCAAACTGACTTGGTGACAGACAGTTCTTCAGTTTTTGTGACATCTCACCCCATCTTCCCCTAATATATTGTATCGTCATGACTTGTCTCTGAGTTGTAAGGTATTATTCTACCGCAAACTCCAACATTTTTCGCCCTAGAAATTTCCATCAAATGTAAAGAAAGTTAGTTTATATATTACATGTACATATCTTATTTTCTGCATGTGTTATCAATGTTTATATAATTATGTAAGCTATATATCAACCACACATTGCCATTTACAGCTAATTACTACTTAAGTTGATTAACTTTTTGATATTTCTAGCTATTTTGATATTGCTGTTTTCTACAAATATATATATAAATGTTGACAATTTACCAAATTTATGTATCAATATTAAATTTCAATTTAACATTTAAATTTGTTTCTACTAATCTTTTTACAAATTTTTACTAATCTGTGGACCACAACTTGTCGATTTTTATATCTGTATCATCCACTTTAAATAAACAAAGTTCAATTCAATTAAAAAAACAATACATACGATTTAGCACTAATTAATAAAGATTGCAATTAAGCATTTAAAAGATATATAACTTTATCCAGTAACCTACACGTTATTACAACTTATTTGATCAAAGACCATATTACTTATAATTAAACATGCATCTTATTTTTAAATTCTAAAGGGCCTGAAAAACCTTCATTTGAATGTGGCTTTTCTCTAAACAAACAATATTGAATGTGACAAACTTGAGCTTGAAGTGAGAATGCTGAAAACAAGGCAGATATCTAGTTGAGAAATATGGGAGCAAAGGTGCAGAGGGGTCCTAGTTCAGGAAACGAGAAGAATGAAATGGGGGAAAATTGGATGTCAGGGGCACCCTGCACTCTGACAGGGGGCTCCTATATTCTGGCGGAGTCAGCAGCCACTAATGGATGAGGGGGAGTCGAGTATGAGCTTTAAATAATGAAATCATGGCAGCCAGGCCAGAGCAGCTGATCCTTTTAAGCTACAGCCCAGCACTGATTTGTGTAGCTCTGACTGTGTATGGAATGCACAGTTGTAATTTGCAATGTCTATTTCTTGTAAATCTGTATGTATTCCTATTGTGGCACTATACGACAGCTGGGTACTCTCACTTCATATTTGATCATTACTAAAGGCAGGCCACTATCTTGAAAATAGCAAATTTGCCAATACCGAGTTATTTCGTATGAACAGACACAAGCTGTATTGCTAGTGTTGGTTATGTGTCACAAGTCATTTGTTCGTCATTCCAAATGTAGTTAAGTTCCGTGATGGGTAAGAATTATTGTCTATTTTAATCCCAAACCATATTACGTCTGCATGATCAGCTCTAGTGCTGGCCTGATTTCCCTTTATGGAAGATGGGAACACATAATATTACCAGTGATTGTCACGCAACCTACGAACATAAAAACATTGAAGAAAGGCCCAATGCATGCACATTTAATGGCTTGTTTATAAGTATGTTAGTTATACCTTTAGAATATTCCCAATAATGCAATTAGGATGATGTTGCTATTTTTCACAATCCTCATGTTCATTGATATAAATGTAGTCATCCAGTCTCATTGGTTGTTGTAATTGTCCACACTTCGTTCTCCAGGCCAACCATGTGCAATGTAGTCGAGACATCTACAGGTCTGGTCACTCATTGTAGTATAACTATAACAGCAGTGATTTATTGTCGTAAAATATAAATAAGAGATGTATATAACATTCATTTATGTTTACAGCCAATAAATTATTTATTCATTTATTAAAATATATTTTAACAGGTGCACAATTTCAGCAAAAGCTGTTTTGCAAATAGGTCCTGTGAGTACTTTGATAAAAAAAGTAAATTAAAACACTTAATATACAATAAAATAGAAATGAGCTTAATTGAAAAAATACATCATATGTAAATAAAAGAAACACCCTGTATACATTTCTTTAAATTGACTTTAAACATAGATCACAGATATTTTGTGGCATCCTTGGTAACTGATTCCAGTACCTGCCTGCCATATGTATACATAAATGTTTTGGACTGGTAAGAATTATCAATAATGTGGATAAAAACATTCATATCATTATTAATTGTAAGTGACCCAGAAACCATTTCACATTCCATTAAAACAGTATTGCATAAACACATGGGAGCCAGCCCATGAATACATTTAAACATAAGTAAAACATTAAAATACCAAGATTCTTTACAATATTCAAACATTAATATAGTCAAACTCATTTGTAACAATTCTAGCAGCATAATTTTGTACTCTCTGAATTTTATCTAGTTTAACATCTGTGGTGTTATCCCATGCACTAATGGCATAATCACTGCATGGTTGAACACTTGAAATATACATTTTTTGCATAATATCACATGGTGTAGATATCCTTAATCTTGACAACATACCAACTTTTTTTAGTAGGGTGATTACAGAGTTTATCAATTTGCATGTCCCAGGATAAGCTTTGTTCTACAGTAAGACCAAGATATTCACAATGAGTTACCTGATTTATATGATGACCATTTACAAATACATTTAAATTACTATCATTAACAATGGTTTGATGTTTGTACTTAGAAGCTATCAACATACTATTTGACTTTTCAGCATTCAAGACAAGTTTGTTTCCTGTGTACCAAAGACTAACATCATCTACACACTTTTGCATATTTGACCTGACTTCATTTACAGATGTACCAGTACAATAAATAATACAATTATCTGCATAAAGATTGGCAGTACCTAAGTGAACATGCTGACTTAAATCATTTATAAATAACATAAATAAAATTGGTCCAAGGACAGACCCTTGGTGAACGCCAACTGATACAAGTCTTTCATTTGATATGCTGTTATTGAATTTTACAGTTTGTCTTCTGTTGGATAGGTAAGAGTTAAAATATTGACTTTCAACACCACGAATACCATAACAGTTTAAGTTTTATATTAAAATTGCATGATCTATTGATTCAAAACACTTTTTAATGTCTAGCAGACAAACACCATTGTATTGTGGTACTTTCTGTAAGTATATAGATATAAAATTGTTCGCAATTAAAAAAGACATCAGTTTTACCTGTACTACTCCTTTAAAGACTTTAGCAACATGAGAAATGGCTGAAATTGGTCTATACATAATTATATTACAAGCATCACTCTTTACACCTTTACCTGTATACAGAGGTGTGACTCTGGCATATGGCCAGTCATCCAATACATTTCCATACAACATACAGCTATGAAACATTTTAGCGAGTACAGAGGAGTAATAAGTTACAATAAAAGTACAGAAATTTAATAACAAATAGATTTAATTTGATTGTTATAATTGCTTACAAATCCTTGTTGGTAATATTTGTATATATAATAGACTCAAAACACTTTTATTTGCTGCTCATTGTACAATACATATTTCATATACAATTAATATTTTTCAACAAACATACTGATCTATTCTATAAACAAATATTCAGAAATATAAATATTATGTATGGGCAGATCAGGAGAGCACTCTAAAGCCCCTGTCACACGGGCCGGTTTTGCCGTAGTGAACCCGTAGTATTACGTAATAGTTATGTAACAGCTCTTTCCGCCGGTTTGGCGACAGGTTCTGTCGGCAAAAAGGGGCGGGGCAGCACCCGCCGGGTTACCCGCCGGGTGCTACGGGTTACCCGCCGGGTTACCCGCCGACTGCCACGGGTTACCCGCCGGCTTTCACGGGTGCCTCGGCGGGTTCTACGGGTACCTCGGCGGGTTCTACGGGTGACTCGGCGGGTTCTACGGGTGACTCGGCGGGTTCTACGGGTAACTCGGCGGGTTCTACGGGTTATCGTTAAATAGAACTAAATTGTAGTATAGTTTATACTGATTCCATACCTGTTTTCGGATCGAAAATATACCAAATATTAAGCGAGTTATTCGTCTGAGAAGGTAGCTAGGTTGGCGGAGGCAATTAGTGGTGCTCTCGCAGACGTCCGCGCCGGAACTGTATCAATGCTGAGCGCTTCTTTAAAAGGCTGCTACCCTAATATTAGTCCGATTTTCGTCAAATAAAGACTGGATTGTAGTATAATTCATACTGACTCCATAGGTGTTTTCGGATTGAAAATAGACCAAATATTAAGCGAGATATTCGTCTGAGAAGGCGGTTGTCTGGTGGCGGCTGCTGCTCCATTAATATTAATCTGATTTGCGTCAAATAAATATTGAATTATAGAAGAGTTCATACTTATTTCACACAGAATTTCAGATTGAACATAGACCAAATATTAAGCGTGATATTCGTCAGAGAAGGCAGCAAGGTGCTCTGTGTATGTTCATGACTTGCATGGTGTGGTCAATATTTTTTACCATTATATATACATTGTTTGGATGAGCTTTATTGCAATTAATTTCTACTCATTCTGCCAACTGGCCAATGGGAAGGACTTTTCCTTTGGTTTTGTAAAGTCAATTAACCTATATATGTAATAGCAATCTGCCTTGACCGTTATGTCAATTGCTATTAGCATTTTGAATAATACAAAGAATGGGGTAAGTCATGCTTTATCATCATTGATCACAAGCATTAATTGAAGTTCTGAATTTCAACTGATTCCTGTTTATTATGCATATTAAAGAGGGAGATTGTTTTGATCATGGATGGAACATGCAATTTAAAATATTAATTCCAGTTGGATTATTTTCAGAAACAACAACGAAATATTGATAATTTATATAAACTAGAGTATATCTATCTATAGATAGTTATTATAGCTCCATAGACATCTTTATCAAGTCGGAATTTTATTGGCAACAGGCAAACATTGTTTTATTTTCGTTTTTTATTGATTAGGAATCAATGAATTATTGATAGTAACATATTTTTAGGTGAAGATCTTATAACTATCTGTCTACTACATATCTATACTCTATGAGATATTACTAACTTTATTAACAAGAATATTCTTGTTTGTGCCTAGTATACTCCATTAATTTTCCCCACCTAAACTATCATATAAATTCTACACATTTCCCTGAATAATTCAGTCTTTATTAGACGAAAATCGAATATATAGATAGACAGATAGTTTAGAGAGACAGATAGATTTATATGCTTATTAAATAATATAGAATATCTAGCTTAATATTTGGTCCATAAAAGATAGAAAATAAAATCACAGATCAAATCACAAATACTAATTACAATATCAATATTAGATTTAAATTTTACAAAAATATACACAAAAAGATAAGAATGTTCACATGTATAAAAAAAATATCATTGCCTGGTAATTACAATACAATACATTGTTTTTGATTAATGAAAGCAATGACATCTTTTTGTAATTGTGAATGACAATCAAGACAATGTCATATTACTGTGTCATCTTTGAACAAACTATGAAATGACAGGTCAAAGAACCCCAATTTAGGCAATTAGGCAATTGACACATGTATTGAGCATTTGCTGTATTCTCTACACCCATTCTTTATATCATTCAAAATGTTAATAGCAATTGACATAACGGTCATGGCAGTTGGCAGAATGAGTAGAAATGAATTGCAATAAAGCTCATCCAAACAATGTATATATATCATGGTCAAAAATATTGACCACACCATTCAAGTCATGACCACACACAGAGCACCTGGCCGCCGCCAGAGAACTGCATTTCAGATGAATATCTCGCTTAATATTTGGTCTATTTTCAATCCGAAAACATGATGGAATCAGTATGAACTATGCTACAATACATCTTTAATTTGACGAAAATCGGACTAATATTAGGGGAGCAGCAGCATTTTAAAGAAGCGCTCAGCCCTTCCTGCATTGATACACTCAGGGCGCGGACGTCTGCGAGAGCACCACTGTTTGCCTCCGCCAACTTAGCTACCTTCTCAGACGAATATCTCGCTTAATATTTGGTCTTTTTTCAATCCGAAAACACGTATGGAATCAGTATGATTTATACTACAATTCAGTCCTGATTTGACGAAAATCGGATTAATATAAATGGAGCAGCAGCCGCCGCAAGACAACTGCCTTCTCAAGCAAATATCTCGCTTAATATTCGGGTTTTTTTTTAATCCGAAAATACGTATGGAATCAGTATGAGCTATACTGCCATTCAGTCTTTATTTGAGGAAAATCGGACTAATATTAGAGGAGCAGCAACATTTTAAAATATATACAACCCCCCCCCCCCTCCCTGCCTACGCTGACGCTGGTAGCATAAAGCCGGCGGGTTACCCGTGAAAGCCGCCGGGTTACCCGTGAAAGCCGCCGGGTTACCCGTAGAACCCCTCAACAAGCCGCCAGTGTGAAATTAGGGCCGGATAATTCGCCGGCTTTCACGGGTCACCCGCCGGCTTTCACGGGTCACCCGCCGGCTTTCACGGGTCACCCGCCGGCTTTCACGGGTATTTTTATTTTTTTTTACACCCGTGAGATTGCTACGGTTGTGCCATGCAAGCATGGCACAACCGGCTACCGGGGCCGGGTTTGGCGGCTTGGCCAAGGGTCCCACGGGTGCTTGCCGGGTATCCCCGGGTATCCACGGGTGGCCGTATTGGGACCGCCGGCTTGGAGCCGGGTAGCGATTTTCGCAACTATTACGTAATACTACGGGTTCACTACGGCACAACCGGCCCGTGTGACAGGGGCTTAAGAAACCAGAGGGTAACGCTAACGAGTGCCCACATAGATTAATAATAGCAGATCGCTGCTGAATCCAAAATTAGGCCTATTATTATTTTTTTGGTGAATTTACATGAACTGTAAATCTTTTGTTAGGACCTACATAAATTGCAGTCTGTCTGATATCATTAAGGCTGACTCAATTGTTTAATTCTAACAGGCTATTCAGTGTTAAGGCATTTGTGTCAGGAATTATAACATAATAAAGTAGTCTCCCCTGCTAATGACTTCCGAAAGGTAAATTCACACCTTTGAAAAATATACCTTTTCCTCTATTGCTACCTATTTTTGAGGTGGATAAAACAAAAGCAAAGAACCTTTCCAAAAAAGTACAATTTTGAAATCAGTACTTTAAAAGTACATAGGTTCATATTTTATTTGTTCCCAACGACACTTGTTTTAATTGCAATTTGTTGCTTATTCATAATTGTTTGATTGCAGATTGTGGGTTCTTCCTCGCGATCCGGACGACAACACGGCAGCACAACAAATCGGCTACGTGAACGTGGTCCCAGCCCGAAACGACATAGGCCAGTTTGACAGTTTTGGTGACACAGTCCGGAAATTCAATTTGCACCTGCGACAGCGCCCTCTGCCTGGTCAGTGCACTTATTGACTATTTTTCTGAAGTCTGTCAAGGTGATTTTGGGTGTGAATGGTCTTTTTGTTTTTATTTTTAAAGCTCTGCAGCTCTGACCAGCATAGGTCACTATTACAGTGGATAGGCCTATATATATATTTATTTATTTATTATACCTCTGCATTGTCTCTAGTCCCCCAAGGGCACTATTCATTGAGAATAGAATTAAATGTAAAGAAAATAACATAATTTAAAATAAACATTTAAAATTTTTAGAAACTATTAATGACCTATCAGGTTTTAATTAAGCACATTTATCATAAATTTGGGTTTGACAAGCATCTGAATACTGAAAAGAGCTTGTGTAAAGCAAAAAAGTATAGTAAAAAATCACTTTGGGCCCTAGGGAAATTATTTTTGACCCTCGGGAGTGATAATTGCCACAATTTCCCTAAGCTAACCCCTTTTGGGAAATAGAGGCAACTATCGCTACCTTGGGTCAAATAAAATGTACTGGTGCCCTCGCACCAGTCAATATTTGTATAATAGCCGATCTTGGAAGATTCAAAGCTGCCTGGCCAATCTGACATAGAAAGAACATATAAATAAGATTCCAAGTATATATAAATGATGATGTGACATACAAAAGCACAGAATTCACTACCAAAATTGAAATTAAACCAAAAAAGTGAAATTTAGGAATAATAGGAAAGAATTTAATGAAACTGATATTTTACATGCCGATATTTTTTTCACCAGGTACCTCTTTGAGATTTAGATATGAAATGTGAAAATGTGCAAAAATGTTACATTGAATATCTGAATGCCTAAATAACAGAAGCGCTCACTTCGCGTGTTTTTGTATATGTGTGTGGAGATAAAACTGTATAATTGTCTGTACGGATCTGTTGTAAAAGTGTATTAATATAAACACCTCATGAAAAGTAAGTTCCCCCTAAAACATGTGCTTATATTTTCTAACCCACCATTCAATTCCAGCGAAAACCACAGGGTTTCCTCAGTACGACGATAGGAACAAGCAGTAAAAAAGGATTATGCAATTGTCAAGGAAGTGCTTGAGTGAGCCAGCTCTGAAGTCGAAAGTTACCCATTTAAAGAACTGCAAAAGGCAATACACACAGCTTTAAATCCCAGCTGGTTTAATTACGTTAGGAAAACAAACAATTAGTGCGTTTAATGATACACTGGAACCCTGTGGTTTTCACTGGAATTGAATGGGTGGATTAGAAAATATAAGCACACATTTCTGGGGGAACTTACTTTTCTTGAGGTGTTTATGTGTAGAATTAATATATTGGTCCTTCACTTAAACTATCTTCTTATTTTCATTAATTATGTAATTTCCAGGCAAAGTGTTGAATGTGGAATCACAGGAGATGAAGTTCCACGAGTGGGGATGTGGAGTTGATCCTGATGAATCTTGCTGGGTGGAGTCTGTCAAATTCAACCTTTCATTTCTGGTTGTTATTCGCATCTTTTATGAAGTGGGGCCTCCTGCCTATGAAGAAATAGGTAAAGTTGCTATCACAAAATAACTGTCTCATGGAATATTGAACTGTAGAAGTTTGAATTGTGTAATTTTGGCTACAGTCAAAATCTCCTGGGTTATTAGTCAATACAGCCAACATATTTGATATTTTGGCTAATAACCTTTTAGACATTTTTTTACTAACAGACATTTTAAGCTTTTATAATGTCTGACCCACATTGCCTTTTTTTGATTGGGAAGTGAATCAGCTTTGCCTAACAAGTTGTATACTATAAAGCTGACGTTTTCATTGTTTTGTTCATAGTCAAAAACATGTCATTTCCCTTGGCATCAACTAATTTAAAGACTGATCAAGTTGTCAGATAAAGCTAAGTCTTTGGACAAAGAAGGTTAAATGGGTCAGTCATATGAGAAAGAGTCAAAATGGTTCTGAGTGATTTAATAATTAAAAATTGTAGTTTGTGTAAAACGTGAGATGACCTGAGATTTAATAATCAATGATAATGAGGAGGTAATAACATATTTAGGCAGGATTTCATGAAAAAACTACTCGGCTAAATTTGTTTTCTGTTTAGGCTGCGCTGATTTTGTCCCTTCTTGCCTGGACCATGGTTCCCAGTTCGAAGCTGCCAACTACGAGAGCTTCGGGGATGTGTTGGGAAAGGCAAGCGCTTGGATAAGGCAACAGAATTCAGTCAGAGTGACCAATATCCAGTCAATCAGTTACAAGTTGCATCATGGCACAGGTATACTCAATTTGTATCAAACTTAAAAGAACTACATTCCAAGTAGTTTCTAGTAAAGGTTAGAGCATACATAATATATACTGAAGAATGTCAATGGGCTTTGTTGGAACAAATTAGTGCTGAATACCTTTTTACATGGGCGAATTAATACTATAGGCCAATTGTGCCACGTGCGTTTTCCATGAGAAGGATAAACGCATGGAAAATGCATGGTTATAATAAGGCAAAACCATGCGTTTTCCATGCGTTTATCCTTCTCATGGAAAACGCACGTGGCACATTTGGCCATGTACTAATTGAAAAGTGAATGACCAAATGATTGGCTAACGATGTACTCAATATTGTTGGACATTGCACATATATCCCATTTAAGATGGATCAACTTCCACCAATGCATCAGGATATGATTTCCAGTATTTTATTATATTTTTATTTTGAATATATCTTCGAAGGGTTGCGAGATCAATATTAAACAGTTTTTCATCCTATAATGCAAGAGACATAAAATTCTGTACCTATACTACTGATCATATAATGGAACACAATGGATCATATAATGGAACATAAAAGACTATCAAACTGATATGGAAATAAAACATCTCTTCAGTAATCCAGATGATGAAAGGTGAGATGAGTGGAGATTTAGCTTGGTTCCTGCCTGTATACAAAAACGCACTGTACATATGAACCCAAATTGCATCATCCTTACAGGCAGTCCTGATCTGGTTTTAAACCAATATATCCCTGCAAGTTGGAGGTTTTGCAACGCATGTTATCGATATAACAAATACCCGGGATCACATGCTTTTTGTTAGTAGCAGTAGTTGTAGTACGTCATTGCCTTGGGAAACTTTTCACGAAAAAACCAGAGACAGACCAGCTTAGGCTAACATGTGCATACTAATCAGAACATGTAATTTGCACTGCCACCATGCACTTTGTTTGAAAAACATTCGAAAGTAAAGAAACCGATTTGAAAATTGAGTTCAGTCAGACTAATTCATACAAACTGTCCTTGGTATAGTCTGCGATAAGCGCAATGCATATTAAGGAGAGTTTTCTAATATAAAGTATTTAAAGGTACCTGAAAGTAAATCAAGATTTGTCTAAATCCCTTCGCTGTTTATATCCGAATGTTAGCAATTTAGGCATAGCTCCCACCCTTTCGCCTGTGACTGCAGAAGAGGCATGCATTTGTGGTGAGCTTGTGGAACCTCCAGTCGTTTTTTTTTTGCTGTATAGTTCCACTCCCTACATCATACCTTATGTGGCACCAGCGAATGGAGATTTGTTTTTAATGCAATTGTTACTATTCAAAATTAATTCTGTTTTAATCCAAAAACTGCAATAGTTGAGAGAATTAGTAAACATGTCCTGAATTTTAATGTTTTTGGTTTTTGTGTATCGCAGAAGGGGAACTGGACACCCAAAGGTCCTTCTTTGTGGAATCTGGGCGGGGGACAACACGCTACATTCGAGTCATTCGAATTTGTTTTGTCAAACCATATGACGGAAGCACACTGACGCCGCGGACCCCTCTTCGACTAAATTATGTCACGTTTGAACCAATCATGGTGAGCACAGGAGGAATCATCGGAATACCAATCTTTGAAAGTCAGGGTGAGACGATGAGGAGGGCCATGCTTTGGCTTAGTAAAACAGGTGAGGAGTCAACTTTGAATTTGTGATTCTTTGTGTTCCGGCTTAGGTTCACGAGTTACTCGCAACATTGAAGATGAATATTCAGCTCCAGCCATCCAGAGCTAGAAACACTATGTAAATAATAGTTGGCTCATTTAAAACCCCAATTTAGCACAGGCAATATTATCTAATCAATGATATTATTTTAATTTATTGTTCGATCAGACTGATATGAGTTGGTAACTCTTGGTCAACCATATAAGAATGTTCCTTAATGGAGCTAATGAAAATATCATTGAATATAGTGTGCTATCTAGGGTGTTACTAAACAAAGGCATATTCATGATGTTTGTTGTTGAGTCCAGCAGTCGCTCAAATATGCACTCAGATCATTGTTGTAGTTTTAGTAATTACCCTATAACAAAACCTACTTTCAGAAAATATCCGGATAGTCTCTGCTGAAACAGTACCCGTACGCATGTTCTCAGGCAACCAATACGGCAACCATGAAACAACGTACACATGGAACCGCGGAGAGCAAAAGGAAGTTTGGCTATTGGTCACCCGGATTTTCTTGGATGGTGATTATGTGGACCTTCCCCCGGACATGCTACCCCCACCCCCTGCTAATCTTAAAAATCAAAACAACTGTTGTGCTATTCTGTGATAGCATTCCATGCATTTATTGCTTTCGACCGCTCAGTAATTTGGTCTTTCCGGCGCTTGGCCACTAAACACTCAAGGGGCACAGGTTTAGTGGCTCAGACTATTATCAGAAACAACAGAGAAATGTTGTTGTCTAATCTAGTAATGCATTTATTTCTGAGATTTACCATGTATATTGTACAGTGTGTGTTTGTTACAATTAACTAATTAACACAGATGTTATTGTTGTACCATGCTATTTCGCTTAATCCTGGTGTCTAAAATGCTGTTATAGATTTTATGCTGTTATTGGACCGTTGATATTATGTACAGTATGTGATAAACACAACAGGTTAAGGGCCATTCCACAGAAACTGTGCACTTTTGACATTTTAAGTCCAAAAAATTTTCAATCTTTCAAAAATTCAAAATTATGAATTTTAATTTCAGTGTTGCAACATGACAAAAAAACAGTTTTCATGTTTTATTTTTTAATTGGGTGTCATGTGACCTGTTATGTCAGCTATTACGGTAACAGGAAGGACAGTAACAGGATTGACATTTAGGGAAACTTTATGCAATATCTGAAAGGGAAATGCAGGTAATATTACCGAAGTTTCCATTCCACTTTGTAATAATTGCTTTTAAGCTATTTTCTGTGATAAATAGCTTCCTTATTAACTTGGTAACAGGAATGACATGCATAAAGTCACCCCCCTGCCAATGATAATTATTTTCTTTGAATATCGAAACATTTTATTTGAATTGTGTAAGATACGCAGACATCCTGAAGTGCTTTCATTTCTTGAAAAGTGCTTCAACCTAATAAGTTTGTTTTTCATCTAGCGGCATTTAACATATGGGTTATGTTACTGAAACTGCAAATATTTCACAGTTTTCTTCACCAGTTGAAAATTCAATTTCTTCCGATTATAATTATTTGAATATCATAAATGATGATTAACTTACATTCATGAGCAGGGTAAAAAGATATATAAAATGAGGTGTGGGACATGCCGTTTTGCTGCCTTTTACAGCAAAAAGAGCCAAAATATCAGTTATGACAGACTCCTGCAAGAATTTCTTTTGTGTACGGTTAGTTTCATTGAAAACGGCCCGTCAAATTGAAACTAGACAAAGCTGTCATAGCTGGCTACTCAAAACCGGATCTAAAAGTACACATTTATGATATATTAGAATAATTTCTTTCATTTAAACCAAGGCTTATATTTATTTGGTGACAGATGTTCGTGTATAGACCACAGCCAGACCCAGGTCGCTACAGACAGCTAGAGTCTACCGTATTTTATGAAACTAATGTTTAACATTTGGTCTGCCCATTCTTATACAATCACATTTGAAAGTTGAGGGACAGGGGGGTGCACCGTTTCTGTGGAATGACCCTAAATATATATGTGTTTGGAATACTTCCAGGTGAGTTAAGACATTTGAAATTAATAAATGTGATTATTCAGCTCACGACATTCAAGGGTTATTTTATTATTGGTAAATAATAGGGAGAGATCTCCTAAATTATGTCGTGGGATATTTAGTTATATTGCCGCCAGCAAAAGTTTTGTTGCAGTGCTGACATCTTGAGGAATAACGATGATAACAAAATGACACAATTGATAATTTAAAAAATGCTTTTGTGATTATAAGTATACATACAGTCTTTCCAGTTGAAATAGAAACCCTGGATTAGGATGTTTTAAGACAATTATTGTACCATAAGACAACAAGTTTTCTGTATTTTTGTTTCTCTATCAAATTATTCAACCCAAGGGAAAACTTTGGGGTACAACGAATGTGCCAAAAAAATATTTATAGATGGAATTGAAGTACAGAGATTTCATTTTGAACAAAAATAATTATTTTCGTTTGAAAATCAACAAATGTCTCTAAATTCAGGTTTTTTTAAAGCTTTAATTGATGCCATGATAACACAAAGTCTTGACAGCATAACATATTTTGAATTAAAAGTTAATGGTTAGTGTGGAGGCTGAAAACATGGAATCAAAACTAAGGCAACTAATACACCGTCATGGCTAATATTTGGCATTATTAACATTCCTGAGTTATATAAGCTACCGATAAGGAAATTTCAAAAAGAAATACCAAAACCAAACATGTAGACTATGTAACCTACAGGATGAAACACAAGAACATATACTAATACAAGTTATGACAGCAAAAGGGCTGACAATCAAAAAGGATCTATTATTCTCAAGAAGCGCACACGTACTCAGACATGCCAACTTTTGGAGAAGCATTTCCGGGTCAGTGACAGGCGAGGCCCGAAGATCACATGCAGTTCTATGCACAATACATTATGTATTGTAATTTTTTGCCGGGTTCAGTGTTCAATTTCCGGGCTTGACCCGGCAATTCCGGGTCAGTTGGCATGTCTGTATACTTAATAAGGTAGTTAATAAACTGAAAGAAATAATAAATAAAACAAAAAATAAATAATAATATATGAATGTAAATAAAAAGTAGTACAACCAAATCGGAATAAACATAATAATAATAATAATAATAAAATAAATCTAAGTCCGACACCTATATATCTATAATTAACAAAAGGTTAGTCTTTCAGGGCAAGGCTACCAACTCAATAGATCAGAATCAGTTTGGGTTCTGCAAAGGGTGTAGAACAAGTGATAATGTTTTCATCATAGACACACTAATTTCCTATCACAAATCAAAGAGAAAGAACCTGTATATCACTTTTGTAGACTTTTCAAAAGCTTTTGACTTTGTTAATTGTATTTTTCTCTACTATAAACTTATTAAAAGGGGACATGGTGGTAGATTATTAAAAATAATACATAGTGTGTTCTCCAAATCTTGTGCCAAAGTTAGATGGCAAGGACAGTTAGGTTCAAGTCTTGATAGCACACATGGCGTCCTCCAAGGCGGAATTTTAAGTCCTAAATTGTTTAATTTATATCTTTCAGATATGAATGAATACTTTGATCAAAGACATGGAGTCACTATGAATGAGAATAATTTTACACATCTTCTCTATGCAGATAATTAGTCCTTGTCTCTGAAAGTGCCACTGGTATGCAGGTACTTTTAGACAACCTTGCAGACTATTGTAAAAAATGGCACTTACTAATTAACTCACAGAAGAGCCAAGTAAATGATAATTCATCCAAATCGTAGGAGTAGACTAAATGTAAACAACCCACAATTCTCTATTGATGGTGAGAATTTAGAGATAGTTGACTCATATAAATATTTGGGGCACGTCATTAGTAACTCTTTGAAGACACATAATACGATGTACGATCATCTGGCAACACACAATCGCAAAGAGCCATGCATGCTCTTAAAGAAAGAATTAAATCAACTGTAGGCTACCTTCCACCTAAAATAAGCCTTAAAATGTTTGATACACACATTTTGCCAATTTTGGACTATTATAGTGAAATCTGGTTCCCAAATAAAGAGATAGACATATTGGAAAGAATACAGCTCAAATTCCTTAAGAACCTATAAGGTGTGAGAAACCAAACATCATCTGTTGCTGTACTAGCAGATACGGGCAGATTCCCATTGATATATAGACAGCAAGCTTCTGCTATTAAATACTGGGATAGGTTAAAATCAGAAAATTGCCCCTTATTATTACGCAAATGCTATGACGTTCAAGTATCCCTTTATCGGAACAATCAGCCATGCTGGCTAACTAGGATCCATCAGGTTACAGATAGCTTAAACAATTATCACTAAGTTGTATGAACATGCACAAAGCAAGATGTTACCGGATATTAATGACAATGTAAAAAATCCTAAGCTTGGAACTTACAAACTCTTTAAGAAGGAACTGTGTCTAGAATCTAAATTACAACCTTCCTAAGTATCTTTATCGTAGTATAGCCAGATTTAGACTGAGTTCTTATAATCTCCATATAGAATTAGGTGGACACAAGAGACCTTATGTAGTAGCTGAAGAGCGCATTTGTAAAAGATGCAACACAAATGACACTGAAGATGAGTTTCATTGTTTGATAATTTGCAGAAATTGGGAAACGGCTAGAATGGATCTCTACCAAGCAGCTTATAAAAATATTGAAGACTTCACTATCTTTCACCCCAAAGAACAACTTTTAAAAATAATGATTAATAAAAACTCAGAAATGATTTATGCATTAGGTAAATTCTTAAACATAGTCCTAAAAACTGATAATATCGTTTAATGTACATTTTCATTCATAAAGTTTACCACATGGTCATGGGTAGCTATAGGCACTGGACATGTGGACTCACATGGTTTGATTTGTGGTTGCCTGGTGCATGCTTGATTGTTTGTTTGTACATATATTTGGTTGTTGATATGCTTGTTTATTTCATTTATTGTTGCTCCAAATAAGGATTTGTACATATATTGGTATGCTTATGTAATTGTTTCTACTTTTATTATTATTATATATAGTTCCTAAAATACACAATATAACTGGATATAAAATCTGTACATATGTAAATACCCACTCCTGCTGCTTATTTGTATTCAGTATTAATCTTCTATGGTGCATTGATTCCTGCTAATTGCCCTGATGGTGCCTTGTTTTATTCATATGCTTATAGTTGTACATAATTATCATATAGATGTTTTTAATATGTAACTAAATTATGTTCATGTAGATTGTTCTTTTATTTTACCTAATCATTATATATATGGATATTTTTATTTTTATCCTTGTTTTTTATTTTCTTATGACACATGTATCTTTTGATGCTCTGCGGTCAATAAAATTCTATATATATATATATACAACCGAAACTAAAACCAAAACTATAATGCAGCTGCTACAGAGTAGAGCTACCCGGAAACCAGGGATATCCTAGCACAAAGTAAGAAGAAGATTATAATTTCAATTATACATCATCTCTCAATAGAGGCACCATGAACCATACAAATTTCCAGCGCTACCTCTGAAATAACTTTGTGACATACTTAGCATTATTTCAATGGAACTATGTGTTGTTAAATCAGTACTTTAATCATTGATCAATCACTGTCGTACTCAGATATCGTGTGCGATATGGAATTAAGAAAATACACTTATTGGGAACAACCATTTTATCTATAAGTAAACATATTCACATTTGTAAATATACAGCCGAGTAAGTACAATAAAAGATGCACTATACAGGAATGGCACACAAACAATGAGATCATAATACTGGTGCAAATTAATTATCACAATTTCTGTAATATCAGAGACTTAACAGTTGTGATGAATGGCCCCATTGCGCTGAAATGCCTTCATGAGGGGAAAAGGAATTTCCAACTGGTCCACAATGACATTTAACTTCCTTTCTTTGAAGTTCAGTTCCAGTGTGGTCAATTCGGGGTGGTCAATTCTGGTGATGATAATGTGTAAACGGTCAAGGCTTCTGTTGAACATTTGACAATTTCATGATGGGCAAATCACCTACAATAAACTTAAACTTAAATAAGTAACTTAAATGAAGTTGAGGATGAGATACACACATTAATAATATGTCCAAATAACACACCACTTCGCCTACGACTGTTTGATCTAGCTAGAGTTTACATATATGATTTTGACATAATGAATGACACCAATAAATTTAGATCTATCATGTGCTCAAAGGAATCTGAGCTACTGAGGTGCCTGGGAAAATTCTTAATTGATATTGATATGTGAGTTATATGTTCTCCATCTTCTGACACTGTACAGTATACATACATAGATGTTACTATAAACATTATTTAAAAAAATTAAGTCTGGTGGCTGGAACCGCGTTACTAGTATAAAATATGCTTATCTAGTTTAAAAATTTTATTTGAACATTACTGTATTTTCTGTATTCCTGTATTTTCTGTTCTTTATTTTATTTATGACAAATATATATCATGGATGATATTTTACTGTCAATAAAAATTATATATATAAGAAAAAAATTATACTATTTAGTATAAATAGCTCATATTTATTTGGTATTCAATGTGACCTACCCAGAGTTTTGGTTACATCTAAATATTTGTTGTTCTTTCAACTGTATTTGTAGCTGAATTAGAGTAATATTTGTTGGTTAAATTCAAAGATCAGAAAGTATGGTCAAGTTATTACATACTGAAAATAATATGCTCCATTCAATTGTCACCACATCTGATTGGTTAAACCATCCTAGTACTCGCTTATTTTTCTTTTTTACAAATTTCATGCATACATGATGTACATTCCGTAGAATCAGAATCTCTTTATTGTCCTTTCTCATACATGAACAAGATAACAAAAAGTAATGCATACATTTTTGGAAGGACTGGGGACCACTTTAGGATAATATTTTGTCGTTATCAAGTAGCCCCCATGGATAGAAGAGGAATGCCTGCATGGACAGACCTCTACAGTCTATTACCTTCTTTTATGTAATCCACACCCACAAACGATGACAAAGACATTGACATGCTTAGTTCCTTCAGCAACAGCAAGTTATGAATTATAAAAAGAGTAAATGAAATATCAAATGAAAGCCAAACTGTCCACAAAATTATAAGATATCAAGAAAACTTCCCGAATAAATAATAGTAGGCTTATACCATGGATGCAGATTGTGTAGAAGCAGTTAGGTGAGCTTTAGGGAAAATATTTGCACAGGTAAAGTGGCTGTGACACCAACAAATTGCCTGGTGGTCATGTTCAAAGCAGAGCTTGATCTTGCCCGAGCTACTATTATCGGTTTTTCATTGTGGACGCTTGTTCAAACCTGAGATAAATGAATAGGCCTCTGTTATGTGCACATAAATGGGCAATGCTAATATACTAAACTAATACAAAGTATGGAAAGACTCAACTTAATTTACTAGACAATGCTTGTGCATGAATACTAATTATTGGACTTTATGATTTAGGCAGAGATGTTTCATGCATGACTTCAGAATGCTGAATGAGTTGCAATACAATGCTAGGAAGCACTCTAACATTCAACACAAAACACACATCCTTGACCAGGTCTGTTTTGGTAAAACTAAAGGAAACAAAAAAAAACACAAAAAAAACACTGGCTGAAGTGTAAAACTCCCCAACATTGGATCACCAAAGGATCAAAACAATGACATGAATATATTTAGGAGATAAAATACAACTGCAATTTTATACATAGTACAATGTACAGTAAATATGGAACAATATTGACTCAAAATGAATAAATTAGCAAAACACAACCTTTAGCATTATTCCGCCTTTGTAATGTAATTGTTCTTACCAAATAAGTACATTTTGTTTTGACTTTGACTGATCTGATTCAGCCATCAGAGCCATACCCATAGGCCAAATGACTCTGGGAGTGTTTTCCTCCATTATCAATACAACATCGCCAACTTTGAGATTTCTTATTTGATCCCTCCACTTTTTTGTAACTATGGCAAGTATTCAATTGCCAATCTCATTTGTATGACATCAGAACTTCAAGACCTGTGCACCACTTTTCAACATCCAAGTCTTGAGACTTTTCACCACGAGAAACCACATCAGCTGGATTAATCTTTCCAGAAATATGAAACCGTTGACTTGGATCAGTAAGTTGACGTATGATACTGTCTCTATTGCTCACGCAGACATGAAATCTCAATGTATCATTGTACTTCAGCACAATTTCACTGTTTATCCAAAAATACGACTTTGAAATCTGAAGATCAAGTTCCTTTCTAATCAAACAATCAACTTGAGCTGACATAACTGCAGCTTGCCGTTCTAACGAGGTATAGTAACACTCTTCAAAAAAGCTACCTTATTCTTTGACATAAAAAGTGAAGTGTGCACATTACCAAACCTGTTAATTCCTCTCAAGTAAGAACAGTATCCGTAGGCCTTCATTCTTGCGTCACTGAAGTGATGCAGTTCTAATACCATGTTGTGAACACTACTTGGAACAACACATCTGGGCATGCGAACTCTCACCAAATTCATCAAATCATGCATCCAAGCATTCCACTTACTTTGTTTTCTCACTGGAACAGCTTCATCCCAAGGTAATTTGAGTCTAGTTTCATCTTGAAATATCAGCCTGCCAACAAGAACCACAGGACTAACTAATTCAAGCAGATCAAACACTGAGGAGACTACACTCAATATGGTGTGACAAGTGACAACTGAACGACTATCTACATGAACATCAAAGTAGAACTGATCATTGACACCCCATTTTACTCCTAAAACTTTGCTATCAACATTGAGGCTGAGATCTTTAACTCCTCCAGCTCTATCATCAACAGGAATAGAAGCTAGCGCATCAGCATCATTTACTACAAATTTGGTTAGTCAAAACCTCCCTTTGCCAGCAAATCTTTTGTACCATGAACAACTGTGATTGCTTCTTCTTTACTAGCAGCAGACCTCAAGCAGTCATCCACATAAAATGACCTTTTTACTGTATCGAATGCAATGGGATCAGCATCAGGAAAATCAGACAATACCTTTCTCAGAGCATACATGGAACTAGCAGTGCACCACATACCTCCAAAAACGTGCCTAGTCATCCGATAATGACTGTCACATATGTTATCTCTCTCATCGAACCAAAGGAAACGATCACATTGTGATCTACAGGGGGAATAACAACCTAGTAATACATGACTTCCACATCTGATGTGATAGCATACTGAAACAGACAAAACGTTTTATTTAGATCAGGGTCTTTCAAGCATTTGTCATTCAATGATTCTCCTTCAAACTTTGCAATCAAAAACTATTAGCGTTTTACCAGGTTTCTTAGATTAGATTAGATAAGATTAGATTAGATTAGTGCATTACTGGACTATATCCAGATCTCACTTGGAGCGGTCGGTGTGCAATAACTCAATTGTAGCTATATACAGAGGAAGGTGCTGCCTGACCAAAATCAAGACGAAATGACATTGGCTGCAAAATAAAATGCACATTAGCCATACATAAAGTTAAGTATTTATAATATATTTGAAATATATAACTCTATATTATACATAAATGAACCATTGTTAGAGCCACACACTCACTCTCCACACTAACCAGATGACTATACCGGTGGGCCACTAATGCTGCCATCCCTAGTCATGTATACTATACTATTCGTCAAATGGATTAAATTTACTTGGATTTAAAGCCCAATGACAGTCCAATCTATTTTTAAATGTATTGACGTCTGCAGATACCACCCCTCCGGCAGAGTGTTCCATGTGTCTACTATTTTCTGGGTGAAGCTGTATTTTCTAAGATTCAGTCTCTCTGTCCTGCTTTTGAATAGGTTGTAATTATGCCTTCTTCCTCCTTGATCCCTTTTCAGCAATGGTGTTGTCTTGTTGTCGTATATCCACCAGATAATCTTGAATACTTTTATCATGTTGCCTCTTTGTCGTCTTAAGACCAATGATGGAAGACACAGTTTTCTTAGTCGTTCAGAGTAGGTTAGACTTCTGAAACTATTTACCCTCTTTCTGGAATTTCGTTGTATTGCCTCAATCCTTCTGATGTCTTGTCTTGTATAAGGACTCCATATACTCTAGCTGTACTCGAGGTGACTTCTGACCAATGCCACATAAAGAGGTAGGAAGGTGTCTGGTTCCAAATTGTGGATTGTTCGTCTTATTATGCCCATATTTCTTGATGCCTTTCCTATTATTGATGCTATGTGAGTATCGAACTGGAGATTGTCTTGGAAGATGATGCCAAGATCCTTCTCCTTTGTAGTCACTGTTAGGTCGATGAATGTTCCACTGGTATTTTCTTGTAGATATCTTATAGGCAGCTGTGCATCATCGCACCTTTTATGTATATGCATTTGCATGCATTTGCTCAGGTGGAATTTCAGGAGCAGACCATTCTTGTAACTTATTTAAGTCTGACTGAATTTGGGTTTGGTTATCTTCTGTCCTATCCAGCACATGAAAGAGTTTTACATCATCGGCGAACATAAATATCTCAGAAAAAACTACATTTGGCCGGTCATTGACATATATGACAAAAAGCACTGGACCTAGAACTGAACCTTGCGGTATACCACTCGTAACTGTAAATGGAGTTGAACCACTACATCTGATCATCACTCTTTGTGTTCTTCCCACCATAAAATCCTCTAGCCAATCTAATAAATCTCCTTTGAAACCATACTGGTGGAGTTTCTGTATCATTCGGCGATGGTGCACTGAGTCAAAAGCCTTCTGGAAGTCCATGTAGATGGTTTTGATGTTATGTGGCCTCAGTCCATCTGTCTAATACATTGAGGAGTTGGAGGACTGTGGATCGCCAAGGGAGAAATCCTTATTGTGATTTGCTGTATAGGTCATTTTCATTCATAAATTCTTCATAGCATCTCTTATTAAGGATTCCATCATTTTTCCAATGATACTTGTCAAACACACTGGTCTGTAGTTATCACAGAGACTCTTTTTCCCTTTCTTGTGTGGGGCACTGATGTTACCAGTCTTCCAAACAGTAGGTAACTTGGCTGTACGGAGAGATGTCTGAAACAACTGCATGGTGTGGCCAACCAAACTCCCTCAGATTTATCCAACTCATTGACAGGTACCATATCTGCATAGCCATTGGAGACCGTTTCTGAATTTCTGCAACTGTATTGACTTGTGAGAGATATTTTTGCTAAACTTACTTTCGGTGACTTGAGTCTTGAAATGGCCAACATCAAGTTGTTTGTCACTGAGAATCAGTTTTCCAAGGTATTGGTAACTCATAATGACCAGTTACAACCCACAAGTCAATCACACTTTTATCTTGTTTTGACATTGAACACACATCACTCATCAAAGATTCATTTTCAATATTCCAAAGAGCATTGACCTTTTCTTTACTACTTTGGAACTGATTGTATGAGATGGTCATGCAGGACCATTAAGTGACCAGCCTAGCAAGGTATTCACAGCAAAGGGATCACACTTTACACCCCGATGAACCTCTAAAGGAAGCAGTGCCTCAGAATAATCCAGGCCTATCAGAATAACTATTTTCTGACCACTTTCGACAAGAGGCAAGTCTGCTAGGTAAGGATACTCATTGCAGTCACAGAACAAGAAGTAGCGGGTACCTCATCAATTACAATAAAATTTGACATGTGTATAACATTGCTTCTATCTAAAGATTTGAGTTTGAAATTGACAACCTTTATTTCTCACTTAACCATAAACAGTACTCAATTTGTAATTCACGCTACTCTCAGCTGCACCCAACTTTTCAGCAAGAATACTGGGACAAAAGCTACTGGACGAAGCAGTGTCCATGATGATGTTTGCCTTAAGTGTTTAATTGACTTCAACTGTTACAATGGGTAAGCATACAACTGTACCAGTATAAGTATTTGTATTTACAACATGACTATCCGCACTGACTGGTCTATTTGCAACAGGTAACACAACACATGTGACACATTGATAAACTTGGAATGCTTTTGACCCACATCCTGGTACTATACAATGATAGTCTTTTTTCCATTCATTTGTTCTGTGATTACCCATGAGACAAATTTTACATAGATCATGACTATTTACCAGCTGAAGACGTTCTGCAGGTTTCATCTTATGGAAATCATCACAGTACAGTACTTTGTGATCACCAGCACACATTACACACAGTGGTTTCTTTCACTTTGTAGAACGTTCACTCACACCAGAAGAAAATGAAGTCGTCATTTTTGATGGTGTGTATCTGAATTTCGAATCTGATGATTTCTGACCAATTTTGCCATAGACTGGATTACTGGCATCCTCCGCCTCAAGGCTGATGAAATTGACAAACTACTTGAATTCTGGATACACATTGTTCTTACAATTAAACTCTATAGCATGATGTTTTCATCCGATTTGTAGATAGGACTGAAGACGACTGACAACATCCAACATACAAGACTGGTTGTCCACTTCTGACAATTGCTCATCTGCGACAAGGTTTTCTCACAATTTTGTAGGTCATCAGTGAGATGCCGTAGATCATTAGGTGATTTTACCGGAATGCCTCGACGAAGATTATAGACAATCTGTTGCATGACAAGATAATCATTACCGAAGCACCTATGAAGAATATAAGAAGCTTGTTGGTCCCTCGTCACCCTTGATCAAAATGGAAGGAATGGCTTCTTTAGCATGACCCTTGGTGTAATGAAGCAAACAAGTTAATTTTGCTCTGTTGTCGGTAACTACTCTTGTCAACTGCTTCTTCAAACAGAGCCATAAAGCTGTGGTAAGTTAGGGGATTCCCATCATAAACATCAATTTTCACTTTAGGCATGGCAAAGAAACCAAGTATATCATGATTCACTACAACTGGTTTTTCTTCAAAGTTTTTTAGGGAACCAAGCTAATCTTTTGCCATGTTCACAGCAGTGACATATTGTTTTTGAAAGGAGAAAAAATACTCATCACTGTCCTCCACAGCTTTGTCATCTTCCAATACTTCATGGATTCTCTGATGAACTTCTTCAAATTCCTCATCTTTTCAACTTGTTCCTTGACTTGTTCCTTGACTTGCTTGACTTGTTCTTTGACTTGTTCCTTGACCTTTGCTTCATCACCTTAAGAGAAGTATCTATCAATATTGTTTATTCATTCTATGCTTAACATGGAATCCCACATAAGAACAGTCTGCAAAAGCCTTCCACCAGATTCATCTCATTCACAAAGTAAGACGCTATATGAAGATGAAGATACGGCTCGCATTTTAGTCCAGGCTAATGTCACCTCACTTCTGGACTACTGTAATGGTCTGCTCATCGGTTTACCGAAGACATTATTGGATAGACTTCAACATGTGCAAAACTGTGCTGCGCGTGTAGTCAAATGTGCACCCAAATCTTCACACATCACACCCATATTAAAAAGACATTCATTGGTTGCCAGTCAGATATAGAATTGACTATAAAATCATTCTCCTGACATTGAAAGCTTTGAATGGGCTGGCACCTCAATATTTAGCAGATCTGCTGCAACCATACAGACCATCTATGCAGGGCAACTTTCTATCAACAAAATCTTCTAAGTACAAGGCTTACAGGGGTCGGTAATTTGAAGTAGTTGCACCAAAGCTCTGGAACGACTTGCCCCCACCCATGGGACAAATTACTTCACTAGAGCCAATTAGGAAGAGCCTAAAGACTCATTTGTTCAAGGCAGCATTTGACATCTGAACTTGAACAGTGCTTTTTATTGACTGTGTTTTTTAACTTTAACTTATAGCTTTCTGATTTTAAAGACTTTACATTTTACAATTTTTAAATTTCTGATTTCAAAGGCTTTGTGACTTTATCCTTTTTTCTAGAACTTTATATTTTAATATCCATTATATTTATTATCTTGTAAAGTGCATAAGAATGGATTTTATTCAGATACTGCACTATAAATATGTAATAAAGAAATATTGATCTAGTCACCAGTGCCTTCTTAGTGCCTCAGAGTCGCTTTTCTTTGTCTACCATCTTAGTCTCTTACTCTATTGACTTTCACTGGATCATTGATGTCTTATTTACTGTTGGCGTATGTGTATTTTAATAACTGGAGATAAACTTGTAGAACCGATACTTTTATATTTATTTAAAATAAAACTGAAGGAAACTAAAAAACACTGAATGATAACAGTAACAATAAATGTTTTGCCCTATCTTCTGATAGACAATACCTGGTTGATTGATTATCAGAAAACAGGTTTGGTCAAGAATTCCCCCACAGTGGACCTACGGCTCATTAAAACATGTAGTTGGACACCCACACATGATACAATGGACGAGAGAAAAAAAAGCATGGATAAGCTCAAGACCAAGTACCAATTTAACCAATGGCTTTGTATAATAAGTTTTGTTTAATAAGTTAGTCAGCTTTAGTCTATTTCACATGTTGTTATAGTTATACAACTTCATGTAAGATATATGTCACTACCTCAAGGAATATTACCATGAGAATCAGTCATTCAAGATGCCATCAATTTAAAAACTTCATAGACGTGAACATGGATGTTTAGGGTTCCCTATCAATTGCAACTTTCAGGGACAATTTCCGAGGCTCTCAAATATTTAAGTTGTATATCAATTGCAAATTGCATGGACCTAATTTGAACAGGTACAGGATTGGAATGTAGAGGAGGTTCTTACCCATTCCTCAGCATATAAAGAAACTGAGCTTCACTGGGAAATCTGAAGTTTTAATTGCAGTTGAATAGAAACCTGCAGCCATTGATTATGAGGACCACTGTCCACATGCTATTCAAAAATAAATTGTCAAATAAAGTGGATAACATGTAGTCATCATGATGAATGTTTCATGTCATGTAGCTAATAGCTTTATAAGCTAAAATGTGAATACTTTGGCATATCATGATCTATGACTTTATAATTACCTACCCTGTAATAGTTAAATAGCATAGTGTAGTCATACGTAGCTTTCAGTGGTATTGGAAAATTGCTATTATAAGACATGTTAAGGATTAGTAAACACAACTCTTTAACTGCCAAAAAAAAACTACACACAGAAATTCTACATAGATACCAGGCTCTTCCATTTTTTTGAAAAATGAAATTCTTGAAGCTAAAGATCTTGAGGATGACATGAACATCCACGATATCATTCCTGTGATTATGCACTTTGAACAGAAAGGTACTGAAGATGAAATTATAGCATCCATCCCTAGAGGCTACCTACATGAAAACAGTGTCTTCTTTGATCCAGACTCATGAGCTATTGAAAATGTCTTCCTCCTGCCTTGGCAAAGTAATACCTAAAAAGCAACTGTTCCAACAGAAGGCTATCCCAATGAAGTTCACTGTATATTGTCAGGCTGACTTTTGTGTTCATGGCTTTAATTTGTGAGTTTGAAAATTACTATTTTGAATAAGAAAAAGTAAGACACAATTTAAACACGTGAAAGTTTCTCCGATTTATTTTGGAAGGATTATTGGTGGTAGACATATTCGAGAAGATCCTGTTGTTATATTAAATTAATATAATAGAGGCAGGTCCACAAGAGAACTTAGAACTTAGGTTTTGTTTCAACCTGCTTGATAGAGCTAGGTCGATATTGTAAATTATATATCTGCACAGAAATATTCAAAAGGAAAACATAAAACACAGGTTAAGGTTAGGAAGTATGTAAAGAATATATATTTTTTTCATACTAAATTGAATATGCTATATATCAATTGGAAAATACAAATAAAGTTGTAAACATACATATGTAGCAATTGGTTTAACCAGTGTAGGTAAATATTCTATTTGGTAGCAGAAATACATGAACAGTTACACTTGAGAATGACATTTCCACAAATATCAACCATGGATCTAAACAAAATTCACTCTTAGATTACCTGTGATTTCTTGGAAATGAGTCTTCACTCCAATTGACTCACTGATTCAGTTCCTGTACTCACTCCGCTGGCCACTGTGTGAGTGGGGGCATTTCTTTGTATATAAATGACCAAAAACATTGCAATTGGTGAACATAGAGAAAGAATAATGAACAAGTAAGAAAAATCTCCACCATAAAGATTGTTTAGAACTACGCTGCCCACTTGTAGGTGACCAAAAAGAAGAATGAAAGCCACACAGAGTGATATTTTGGTTACCTTCTTTGTGAATGCAAATAGTGAGCAACCTAGAGACAGTAGAGAACTCAGCAAAGTGGGTATACCAAGAAAGCACAGCAAGGGTAAAGAAGATACCAGTACACATTTATCTGAATCATAACCTGTTATGAACTGAGCAAAGGATAGACAATGTAAAGCAACAACAATTGCAGTCGGAAAAAGAACAATGTAAGCCAGCTCTGCCAGACTTTTTTTAATAAGGTTTACTGCTTTTCCTTGATGAAATTTATCAGACGCAAATCTCACAGCAAGTGGGTTAGTAGAAGTAAGGACGTACAACCATGCTAGATGCTGGGCAGTAGCTGTAACCTGACAAACAAGGGATTCCTTCTCAACTGGTGCAATTCTACATAGAAAATTAATGAAGTGTGCAACAGCCAAACAGGAAGATAAAATGGTAAACTGAGTGTCACTGAAATAATTGATGGAAGTGAAGAGTAGTACAGAAATTGCATTGGTTGCAGTATGCAGCGTTTCTAGAATGTTTGAATGACTTGGATTCTCTCTTGTACTTGGTTCTACCTTTGCCATAACACTTTCGATAGTCTCATTACACACCAAAGCATCTCCACCTTCAAGAAGATGATAACTCTCCTGAGGAATACAAAATCCTTTAAATTTGAGACATTTGTCAGAAATGTTGATGTGCATTCTGGATACAAGTTCTTTAGAACAATTTGTGAAGAGTGGTATACACTCCATGAAGTACATTATTGAGTGCACCCTCTCTGTAAACACTCCAAGAATTGGTGACTCTCCCAGGAATTGACCAATGTCGGTTAGAATTGCCCAAAGTGGATCATCGGTATAAAAATTATTACCATCATGATAAAGGAAAAAGTATGGAGCAGACCGGTTACCAATCTCAACCAACATGCCTTCCTTAATGTCAGTTTGATTCGGTGACATGCTACACTGTGTGAACTGATCAATAAAGCTATTAGTTACCATTAGTGTCCAGTTGCCAGTTATAAATGTCTGATTGTCCCGAGCACTTTCAAGAACTTTGCTCAACTGAGGAATTATGGATCTTTCTTTAGCCAGGTCCAGCAGAAAACTTGACAATTTATAGATTTCCACATCTGCTTCAGCAGGTCCAATACGTGGTCTGAATTTGTTACAGGCAGCAAAATGACACTCCTGAGCCTTAATTTCTTCAGTTCTTTCTAGTACCACCATTTCTTCCAATGACTTAATTTCTGATGTCACTATGTTTGAAAATTTTGCAAGACTCTCATTTGATGAAGTGAGATCCTCATCAGATACCAAAGCCACTAGATACAGATGCAAGAGGGTGAAGGTTTCCTTAGCATCTTGCATAGGCATGACTTGTGTCCTGTCTGGATCTAGTAGGGTTAAATTGTTGATTTTCATGCAGGAGTTTTGAAGTAAATTGACAACATAAAACAAAGGGCAATGTAGCTTCCATTCAGCATGTGGATCACCTATTTCCTTGAAATATGCTCCAGTTTTTGGTGCAATTATTATTTCATCAGTGATTAGGAAATAAGTTAATTGTCTAGCAGTAAAGTCAGCCTGAGGGATTTCATCAGAGGAATTGCAAATAAGGTTTATATTATACTTGTCTGATTTATACATTGCACACCCCACACAAAATATGTTTTTAACCAGTAAGGGAGGCAAACTAAAATTTCCCACTGGTTTAAATTTTACAACCATTGATGTTCTCACACCATGGCACAGTTTTGTGATGTCACTCGGTCCTGTACATTTATTAGAGATGAGAACTTCTGAAGGTGAGCACTTTTGCCGAGCCATTATGGTAGCCATATGCTCTTCAGTTGGCTGGAATGCATATTGACACTTTTCCCAGGCTTGAGACAATGGTCTGAGGGTTTCAAGATCACTTTCAAGAGCAAAGAGCATCTCATAACGTTGTCCTGCTTCACATTTGAGTACTGCTTGAAAAAGTTTCACTTGCTTACGTTGAATATAATTACATTCAGCACAAAAAAGGTTCCTGTAAATGTAATGCCCATAAATGACAGGTGTGTTGTATACCAAACCAGGGATTGAGCGATCTTCACATTTGACTTGCAAATCATCATATCTGTCATGACAAGTGTCATAGAGCATAATGTAAATGTTCTTTGATATCATGTAATTTTTTCCTTCATCATGAATGTGCTCATAGAGTGGAACTATATGGCAGTGGTGAAAGGCATGGAAGTTCATCACGCCCATGCTTATGTACCAGTTTTTGGTGTTTTCTATTGGGTCCTCAGAGTCAGAATTAGTTACACATACATTTGTGTAGTCAATACAGCAGTCTCCAAAAAACCAGCACAAATAATCACAATGACACATGGCTAAGGAAAGATTTGTCTCAACCTCCCAGAGCTTTGTACACCTGTCTCTGCAACTTGAGGATGGACAGCTCAAGGCTTGCTGATACACCTCGTGATAAAAATAGTTTGTAACCTCCTCATATGACGAGACAAAATCTCTCTCATAATTTTCAGAATCTTGTGTGTCATCTCTCTCATCATCGAAATTTTCTTCTGAACCTCTGAATTCTGTTTCAACAACTTGTGGCCTTTCATCTTGAAGATAATCATCATGATCTTTTTTTGAAAGTTGTCCTCCTATACTTCCATGTGAATGCTCTTTTCCTTCCAATTCATGTGAACGATCATTTACTGGTTCTATTCCAAACATTCCATCCAGATAATCATTTACCAGAGCTTCTTGACCTTTCAAGTTTTTCATATCTGAATTATTGCTCACACAGCACTTTTTTTCCGTGTTTCCATACAATTTATTTTCCACAGCCTGTCCTGTTGTTCCAAGTAAATGATTTTCAGATGCTGATATTGTCTCTGTTTGGTTCTCATCCTCCTCATTGAGCTGGTCTGGAATAGATGTTTGGATTTCTTCGACGACTAGAACTGCATTAACTATTTCTTTCAGTGGTTGACCAGTACCTTTAGTCATTTTTAAACCACAGTCTTCTTGGTTGACTTGAGATGCACTTGAAATCAATATGTCTGTTGGGTCAGAGTTTGAGTCATTTGCATGGCTTATGTTTGAATTGTTTTCATGCCATGCTTTTGTTCCATTTTGGGTGCTTCCATGGCTACTTCCATTACTCAGCATACCATTTTGGTTCATCGTCTCAGCACTTGGCAAGAACTTTGATGTATCAGCAACACAGTTGTTTCTTAATTCATTGGAATGGCCTGGATCATAGCTTGAGTTTACAGATGTTGCAGAAGCATACCATATTTGATCAGAACCTGTAAAGTAACTGTCCATTATTCAGAAGATCGACATGGCAAAAGACTAATTTACAAGAACTGGTTGTATATCTATTCAGTTTTGATTACACTCCAAATCATCATGATACTCAGTTTGCAATCATTGGATTTTTGGCACCATTAATTTAGAATTTCACAATGTAAAGTTAATGATCGGTAACATACAGTCAAACCTGTATTAAGCCTTATGTATAAGTGGTCACCGATATGTAGGAATCGATCAATTTTGTCATTAACGAAAGTTGGGCATTTAATAGAGTGTGTGTGTGTGTTATTGTTTAACGCCTCATAGGCATTTAATACAGAATAAAATATTGGTTTGGGAGAGTTTGAAGTCAAGGTGACCGATCTATGTAATTCGTTGTTAAGGCAGGTTTGACTGCAGTAATATTGAGTTAAAAAACATGATTCCCATGTGCCATGCACATTTGATACCTGATGAAAACATTCCAATGAAGATTGATTACATGCAAATTTTGCATCCTTAAGGTGGCTCAGTACTCATTCAGACATAGTGGTGGGAGACACAGGCACTTGTAAAACTATGGATTACGTTTCATGGCATATCTTTGCCAAATTGGAATATGTGATCATAAAGTAATGTTCTATGCTCAACCAAAATTGCAATCTGCTAGAATAATTCCTTTTTGGGAAAATCGGCATGTTAAAAAGTAGATTTCAGACGTAAAAAAATGACCGTGTTTTAATTTTTTTCACGTTTGTTTATGAACCAATTATTACCAAAATATATCTGGCCTTGTGTTTTTAAGGTCATTCTCTTAATAGTTCGTAAATTTCATAATTCTAGGTGCAAAGGTTTAACAAAATTAAGCGTCAAACATGGGCTTCCAGCTAAGGTTAATATTCTTATTCCCACTTGATAACAGGAGAACATGGCAGTAGGTATAGAGAGCTAAAAGGGATAGTGCTCATTAGGATCTAATACTAAAATTATGCTAAATACACCAAAAGATATCTCAAAAGCTATACTATAAGTTTATGACTGTGCTGGTCATTATCTTTTAAATTTGTGAAATACTAGTACATTGTATGGGCAAATGATGATTTTAGTAAGAAGTTCAGTAGAGAATCATAAAATGCCAGTCTTTCTACAAAACAAGCATGGTGAACACCCTTTTTTTATTTTGTCATATACATTATATAATGAGTTACAGTCGGGTACAGTGTTATGTTTAATTATATGGCTTTGAAATGATTTCATTGCAAGATTGGTAAAAAAAGTCCCTATAAATTGGATTTTTTCTTTGTATCTCCTGATAATGATTGTTCGCTTATGAATTTCTTATGAAAAATGTCTCAAAATGTTCCTGAAAGTCCATTGCTTCCAATAACATCACCTTCTTTTTTAGTTGTAGCATAGCAATTAAATAATTCTGCTGGATGTGAAACGGAGTGAGCGGGGAAAATACTGATCTTGTTTGGGCCCTGTAATATTTCTAAATTTAGCATGGTGACCCCCCTTTTTTTTCTCCATTTTTTTGCTTTGTATGACAAGTTTACTGGCATATAACCACCTTAAGAAGTCCTCAAATCCTTGCCGTAACTCCCTTGTAATATTTTTATATGGAATCATGGTATTAATGAATAACACACTGTTTGCTATATTTCCAACAGAATGTCTACTGCATGTCACCTCTCAGGCCTCATTACCAACATACATGTAAAATTATGTGGCATCACAATGGCCATTGGTTTGATGATGTCACAATGGCTGTTAGCTTGATGACGTCATAATTCAGTCCAGTAAGAGGCTGCCAAGACCAAATAGCCTGAAAAAGGTAGTCCTTTTGTAGGAGGCAAGTTAGCGACATTTACCTACGTGATTGCCACCAAAACATTATTTTAACTAGTTATTTATGCATAAAATTAATCTTAACAATTAGAAAAATTGCTCTAGGCATCACAGGTCAACCAATTTTTTTTCAAATGACCTTAAGCAACTGAAAGCGGATTGAATGACTACAGCTAGGGAGCAGCAATAAATTTGAATACATTTTAAATCATATGTGACTATCATTTTTTTTTTAGCAAAAATTAAGCAATATATATTATTTATTCTCTTGATTGGCATGTTCTGTTCTATATAATAAATGTATTGTTGATCTGAGTATTGAATGTGCATGAGACATTCAATAACATGAAAGTATTCTGGTATTTTAGGCCTACATGAATTGTACATAAAACATACCTGGAAGGGTCACCAAGCCCAATAGATTTGCAATATAGAAGAAACAAATTTTACTTTGTCTTCTCATAGCTGCTGATGTATGTGTGTCATAGTTGCAGACCTTTCACGAAATAAATATTCAACAACCTGCTAACTGAAACTTTGGTCATGGTACAAAATTACTGTCTTTGTTATTGATATAACATAACTTCAAACCAGCTAATCATTGGTATTTGAGATGCATTGAATCTAAGTTGTGATGTATGAAAATATTCCAGATAACATTTCAAAGTAACTTGTATTTCAATAAGGAAATCTTGCCGGGCAGGTTGGCTTTCTAATGGGCATGCACTGCTGCACCCAGTCATAATTTATGTGTTGTTAATTGAAAAGCCATCAATGTAATACTTTGAGTGTTATAAATTTTAACAACCGATATTGAATTACGTACACCTCTGATAATAGCAAAAGTTTTAACTCAAAGAAATAGTTTACAGCAAATTTCCAAATGTGTAGAATACTGTAGATACCATTATAATATTATATCCTTGCATTTAATAATGTGATAATACATTTTTTGAAAAAAACATTACAGCATGAATCAAGTTGTATATATATACTTCCGCACAAACTGGCAAAGACTGAGAATTACAAAAACCTGATCTCTCAAAGCCTAGATAATCCTAATAAAGTCTGGAAATCATTATTGAAGAAGTTAGTTTCAGAAAGCTTTAAACAAACAATGTTACAAAATTGAGCTTGGCACCTATGCATGACTCAATGACATTGCTAATATTTTTATATCGGACGTCTAGACCTATGACACAATATATCTATAACTGATATGGTTTGTTTCAATGCCAGATATATATTACGAACACTAAGCTTGGTGGGTGAAAGTAATAAGGTCAAGGACTCAGGCTAGGTAGTCTTGCAGACTCTTTGATTTGATTGGTTGTTCAGTTATGAAGAACCTGTCGGGGGCCTCTTCACTTATTTTAATGTTTTCGACCCAGAAAGGCTCATGCACAACTAACCTAGGCAGTATTTACCTTAATTTTGGGTTAACGTCCTTGGTTACAACTTCCAAAGTTTATAAATAGATTTAGGCATAATTGAACTTGTAACTATGGAGTATTACTGCAGTAAAAAAAGGTAAACACAATGCTCGTTCACTGAGCTATTTAAAGAACAAAGAGCCTACACATAAAAAAAAAAATTTTGAAATCACAAACAGATTTGGTGGCAACGTGGATAGAGCGCTCGCAATGCTGAAAGTGGTGACACTGTACTGACAGTGGTTGGAATCCAGCTCAGTGAATTTTTTTTTTTTATAGAATATAACGTGACTGTCACTTTGATGAAAGAAAAAAAATGCAGGAATTTAATTTTTTGTCATATTTGAACTGGTCATAGTGGAGCTTTATTGCATAACAAGATTATTGTTGAGCCTTTGACTAGCATTACGAAATTTACACCATTTTATGCACATCATGTCATTATTTTGTTATCATAGTATTACTACTATTACATGTAATGATTGCGTATATTTGTTCATATTTACATGTATTGCTGATATTAACGAAACGTCATTTTTCCAGCATTAAAATTAAGATCTTACTGAGTAAAACTCATACTTAACTTTCTATGTCTCAGTTATATTTACAAATATAAACGTTGCTTTCTTTATTGGCACCCATATTACTCATGTTATATAAGCACAGTGTATCATCACTTATATTTTACAGCATTATTACTAGCATTAGATGTATAATTGACTTCCTTTGTTGTTCAACCATGTGTGTATATTTAGTGTTACATTGTAACTTCTTATACATGTATGATCATAAACATTTATGCCGTATTACATTCAATCATGTTTTGCCCACCAGTAAATAGGTGTACTTTTAGACATTTGTTTATATTAAAACTTCATTATAAATGATCTTGTATTTACATTCCTTTCATTTCACCCCTGACCATTCAACACTAACTTATCTGCTTAGTGCCATCATGGAGCCTTCTGATGCTCCATAGTCCCAATATCATGTACTATGACATCTGTCTGCTGCTAATATTGTTCACGTTGCCAGACATCTGTTCTTTTTTTATTAAAGAATTTTCTTGTTAAAAGATTATTAGCAATACTGGATCCCAACAGGCAGATAAATTCCCACCTTGGATTCAAATTAATAACCCCTATTATGAAACCTCAGTTAGTTAAACCAACCTGATTGACTTTACATAGAGGCTAGGTGTAATCAGATGGGTCAGGGATTTCCTTGGTCAGGATACCACCTCTCTTTCATTTGATGCATTTATCCTAGCCATAGGAGACTACTTTAATACAGTGCATAGTTGCTGCTCCAAGACGCTGCTCATCAAATGAATAGAGAGGCTGCTATACAAAGGAGCTTGGATCATCTTAGATGTCCCATTTGAAACCCCATCCAGACCTATTGTCAATAACTTAAAATGACTGATATTCCCAGAAAGAATTTATTATCACAAATGTATGCACATGAATTTGAATAGAGTAACTTGACAAACTTAAATATCTAAAACCATGAGCCAAAAAATTGCTTACTCTGGTACTACACTGTAATAACCTCCCAAATGATACTAAACTATCTTCTAGTCTTGTTGTTTTCAATCTAGATTACCTGATTTTATTTTAATCCCTAGTTTATTGCAATATCTTATGCCATTACTAATAATTTTTACCTTTTTTACACATTTTTATCTATACGTTATATCTTCGTCATTGTATTTTAAAGTATCATATCTATATTTGATGTTATGTATATTTGTATATATCCCCAGTGAAGACTTGATCTAATGTCACACTCACAGTGACCTCACTAAAATTGTACTTACAACATTTTTACTCTCTAATTGTCTCCCACTAAAAGCTTGCCATTTTAAAATATTTTAGAACGATAGAAAGATTTTGAAGATATTTAGCAAGCATACAGTCAAGAAATGGTAAGTAGTAGTTTTTGTCAGTTTTGCAGAATAAATGACCATAAAAATATCCTAACAGGAGATATAGTCTGTTGACTTACTTGATCCAATATGACTGATTTTCCAACCTTTCATTTTTAGAATGTGTTAAATGAGATACATTCTGAGATTAGGATGAGAAAAGAAAACACAAAAACCATGGTAGAATATTCAGCATATGGTTGATTCCCAAACTGCCTCACGCCAAGAGTCGTGAGTCAGATGACATTGCGTTGGAACTTTCTTGCATATCCAGCACTGGGGAGTTTTTTTAATTATCATGTATTATGCAACATTAAATTCATATTTCATCTGTTGTGAAATTGACATAAACATAGATCTGCTTTCTTACTAAACACAAGGGGGTGCTAAACCACAGAAATTGAATATATTTAATGAAAATATCTTAGTTGTGTTTTTAAGTGAATTCCACTGAAATGTCGTATTCTTCCATGATTTCTATGCTATATTAACATGTCTCAGATGTTTAATAACCAAAACAAGCCAAAAGACCCTAAACAATAAGTTTATTGCAGAGCAACAGGTGCAGTGGACGTACAATTAAATTGATTTATTAGGTGCGACAAATTCTGTGTGGCACCCTGCTAGAAAGAATTATTTCAAAGTCATCACTGGTGCAATAAATATTATTTATATACATGAATATGTAGATGTAATAAAGATTGTGAATTTTTTTTCTTTTCAGTTTTAAATTGAAGATCACTATGCTTTTTTAAGTGTAAGTTTAAGGTAACAGCCAGGTCACTAGAATTGCACATAATGAGCTGAAATTTAGCTCACAGAAGACTCGCACTGTGATCTTGACCTCTCTGAGAGCTTCCAGTAAGCTCACTGTAATAGGGCCATACTGAAAACCATTGGAACTGAGAATGTTACCCTTTTAGATAAAAGCTCCACGACTTTGTGAACAAAATTTAAAAAAAATGCTGTGCACTACTTTGTTTGACAGTATTTAGAGACAGCCCTTGTCCAGTGCATAGGACCGTCCTTTCAGCATGAAAGAATCTTTGCACTGCATCTTCTTTGCAAATGGGATCCCTAAATGGCAGCCGTCATCATATAATTATTTTGGGATAGCTTTACCGGAATGTACGAGGGGGAGGCTGTAATGCTTGCATTAAGTTGTATTTATATAAAGGTGCAATTTCCTATCAATGACTAATGACCATATGCTATTCCCAAAAATTCTGTAAATAAAGTGGTTAACATGTAGTCATCATGGTGAATGTTTTATGTCACATAGCTAATAGCTGCATATGCTAAAATGTGAATACTTAGGCAATTCGTAATCTAGGACTTTAATAATGCCTACCCTGTTATATTTAAATAGCGTAGCATAGTCATACGTACCTCATACGTAACATGTGAAGTTACTCAGAATCTTTTTTAGATAGACATATAGTCCAGTCATTTTAAGGATTGACCTAGAACAAACTGCATAGAAATGATTTTTGCTGTTTCATGCTTGGAGAGGTCTCCTTTACAACATCAAAAATCTAGAAAGCTAAAAATTGCAGAACATGGTCAAAACTCAATAACCAACTGTTTTTGTTATTTTTGCTGAATCTAAGGTTTATCTTACTAACTGAAATATCATCATTGCGTTTTTCACCTGTGATGTGACTACCATAGCAAATCAGATACCAAAGTAATTTTAAGAATGTTTAATGTCATTGATATCGCATTGCCAGTGTAATGTAGTATCAACTGAAATCACAATTGACTTTTGGAAGTCAATGAAAACTAGCAAACAAGTATCTGTGTTGTTTCCTTTCCTGTACAATATTTTATTCACTGTTAATTTATTTCAGGTATGATGATTTAAACTGGCATGTTTTCTATGTGCTGGTGGTGGTATATAATCATATAAATGAACAAACTCTTAGCACTGTTTTATTCATGAAGTAAAAAAAATTATTTTTATGGTCATGTGTCCCATTATTTTGTGCTATGTTCATAGAACTTTATACTAGTCCATAGTTTTTGCCTTGTTCCTTATTCTTCTGTTGCTGTTAATTGGATTCAGGTTTTATGCTCTGGCTTCTCAAATCATAGGCTTTCCTTTGATTTTAGTTTGAAGATTATGGCTGTAGGTATGGCTGACACAGATGCATTTGCAAGGGGAGCTTGGGTGATAGGAATTTACCCGTGGTAATACTCTGTGAAAAAGGTAGCAGGTCATTAAATAAATGTAGTAAAGACTGTAGAGACGCCCTTCATATTGTATCTGGTCACAGCTCAAGCTCTGAGAAGCATAGAAACTTCAGGAATAAGCCAGCAGCAACCCTTTCTTAGGTGTGCTGAACAAACTTTCAGTTTTCATGTCTATACTGTGGGAAACTATTTGATTTTGGGTACAAAGAAGAAATCTTTAGAAGTATTCCCTGTCTCAACCAAGATAAAAGAATCTATTATAAAATCTGCAATGGGAAGAAATGATTCATGGTCTCATATTGTGTAAGTTAGGGTCCTGCATGTGCATGAGCTACCAGCAGATGATGCAATGTTATAAGTAATCTATCATGAGGTATGCAGTGTGTACAGGGATCAAATACCTAAGCAGTTCTCAAGTGATGAAACCATATTGAGAAACCGAAATTTGCAGACCCAGAAAAAGCGGACACAGAAGACCTATTGATGAAATGAGAACAGAGATTTTTCAGAATGCTAAGTGAGTACCGTCCAGCCAAAAAGTTTGCATATCCCTCTGTATTTTTGTCATTGCAATCATGTCTGATGCTACCACCAAGTTCCTTGACCCTTTATATACAGTCATTAGTGTACAAAGTTTTAAATTTAATCACCCCATCTCTCATTGGAATAGCATTGTGAAGGGGTATGTAAAGTTTTGACATCTCTATGATCCCAATGTATTTTAAGTTAGCCTTGAAAGCCTGTTGTAAATTATTTGACCAATTTGATAAATTATAAATGCAATACGTTTATTTTAGAGACCATTTATTGGTTAATGCAATGGTAAAATATGTACACTGAGGGGTGTGTAAACTGTTGGGCTTGAATTTATTTGCAAAGAACTGGTTGTTTAGTCAGCCAAGTAGTTGCCGATGCAGACATCGTTGTTGTACAAATAGCTGTTCTATCCACAATTATGAAGACACTAGTTTTGACTGACAGTGAAACTGACCTTCTTGCTCCTCCTTTGCAACCATGCAGGTATAAAAGCATACACCATTTAAATCAGTTCTGAGTGGAAAAGAAAGGACCATCAAGTACGGAATATATACTTAGTGAAGCATCAGCTGCTGAAAAGCTCCATTGCCTTAGAGTCTATACTTGCATGAGCTAGAATGAAAAGGAGAATAGGGCAAGGGCCTAGCTCAGAGGTAGCCCTCTCGAATTCCAACCGCTGGGTCCCGGGTTCGATTCCCGGTCGAGCCTTAGTTGGATGGCTGTTTCCTCCTTCGGTTCTGCCTGTCATAATTAGCCCGACTGGTGCAGAAATACAGGACGTAAATCACACACACACACAGTGAAAAGGAGAAACACATGGAGTGCCAATAAAAGAAGTGGGATGGAAATTAGTGGCTCACAGATGATTCCAATTATTAATGATCTGCCAGCAGCTCCTGATTCGCTTTTGCGTGCGATAGGATGCAACTGCAGTACGGATTGCAGCAATATTTGTTGTTCTTGTCAAAAACTGAAATGATGTGTTCAACCACTTGTGGCAACTGTTGAGGAACATGTTGCACCAATGTGTGTCAACCTGATGACTAAATTAATGATAATGACATGACACCTAAACTCAAACCTGGAAAAAATTAGTAACAAGCTGAAAATTCCAGGATATGATCCAAAAAATTATTATTGATAAATGATAATTTTTTTTACTTATTTTGTTACTTCATGATGTTGAAATTATAAGATTCTGGTATTAAACATAGGTTAAAAACTACATAAAACTAGCAAAATAGTTGCTATTGTATCAACATCATGTTAAATTTTCATTTAATCATAAAATAAATGATTGCATTGAATTCCTTGTGTCTGAAAACCTATATTTTGACACTTTGTTTGAATTTCTATCATGTCTCAAGCTTAAGATATGATGAAAAATGAAAGTGGCAGACATTTTGGACGTCATCTTGAATTCCCTGCTTCGCATCTAGGGGGATTTTTTGGGACTTTTACAATGTTATTCCTAAAATTTTTCGGAACTTTTCCTGAAGTTTCTGGTTGTTACTAAGTTGTTATCAAGTGTCAATTCTCATATCATTTCCCAGTGATGAGACAGAGTATTAAACGTTTTTTGTAATTATTGTAAAAGTTTGATGAGTTTTAATTGATACATAAAGTGCATATTTTTCATTAGAATGTTAAATAACTATTTGCACATTGCTTCTTAGAGGTCACATTGTTGTTATGTAATCTGTTGTGTGTTGATGTGTTTACTTAAAGCTATACAATGCTGTTATCTTCACCATTTATCTCTTCATTGGATTGCTACAGTTGACGAAAAAGTTTGATGTGCAACTCAAGTTTTCCTCTGTTACAGTACCAAAAAGGCTATGAAAATAAAAACTGATTATTCACTTAACAGTTTGATGCACAATAAGATTATTTTACTTTTGAAAACACACATCTTTGTCTCCAAATTACGTAAAAACTACTTGCCATAAGTCCCCAAAGGGGCAAACGATATTATCAAACGTTGCAAGTTTATTGTGAATTTTGACAATGTTCTGCAATTTTTATCACTCTAGACTTTTGATATGTTATTCTGTAAATGTTCTAGAATAGAAAATTGCATGAATGATTTCTGTTGCAGTTTGTTCTAGGTTTGGCCAAATTTTGGCCTAAAATGACTGTACCAATATGCGAAAAGACCTTATTGTTATATAATATTAATATCCTAAGTTAGAGCAAGTATTGTGTTGCATCTTTGTCTGGGCTGAATGGAATGATGTTTATTATCATCTCATACACAGACATTGTTGTTCACAGTAAACACACTAGTGGTAATACTTACATGCAGGTATACCAGAGGCAGGTCCACAAAAGAACTTAGCACTTAGGTTTCTTTTGAGACTGCTTGATAAAGCTAGGTGGTTATTAGAAATTAGATAACAAAGGTTAAAGTAAAGAAGTGTGCAAAGAATATATATTTTATTCATACTAAATTGAGTAGTTGGTATACATCAATTGGATAATACAAATAAAGTTGTATACATATGTATGTGGCAATTAAGTTTTTATGTATGTAAATATTCTATTTGGTAGCAGAAATACATGAACAGTAACACTTGATAATGACATTTCCGCAAATATCAACCATGGATCTAAAAAAAATTCACTCTTAGATTACCCGTGATTTCTCTGAAAGGAGTCTTCACTCCAATTGACTCACTGTTTCAGTTTGTGTACTAACTCTGTGTGAGTGGGGACTTTTCTTTGTATATAAATGACCAAAAACATTGCAATTGGTGAACATAGAGAAAGAATAATGAACAAGTAAGAAAAATCTCCACCATAAAGATTGTTTAGAACTACGCTGCCCACTTGTAGGTGACCAAAAAGAAGAATGAAAGCCACACAGAGTGATATTTTGGTTACCTTCTTTGTGAATGCAAATAGTGAGCAACCTAGAGACAGTAGAGAACTCAGCAAAGTGGGTATACCAAGAAAGCACAGCAAGGGTAAAGAAGATACCAGTACACATTTATCTGAATCATAACCTGTTATGAACTGAGCAAAGGATAGACAATGTAAAGCAACAACAATTGCAGTCGGAAAAAGAACAATGTAAGCCAGCTCTGCCAGACTTTTTTTAATAAGGTTTACTGATTTTCCTTGAAGAAATTTATCAGATGCAAATCTCACAGCAAGTGGGTTAGTAGAAGTAAGGACAGACAACCATGCTAGATGCTGGGCAGCAGCTGTAACCTGACAAACAAGGGATTCATTCTCAACAGGAGAAATTCTACATAGGAAATTAATGAAGTGTGCAACAGCCAAAGAGAAAGATAAAAAGATAAATTGAGTGCGACTGAAATAGTTGATGGAAGTTGCATGAAAGATTGTGGATGCTAGGAAAAGTAGTGCTTGAATGACTTGGATTCTCTCTAGTACTTGGTTCTACCTTCGCCATAACACGTTCGATAGCCTCATTACACACCAAAGCATCTCCACCTTCAAGAAGATGATAACTCTCCTGAGGAATACAAAATCCTTTAAATTTGAGACATTTGTCAGAAATTTTGATGTGCATTCTGAATACAAGTTCTTTAGAACAATTTGTGAAGAGTGGTATACACTCCATGAAGTACATTATTGAGTGCACCCTCTCTGTAAACACACCAACAATTGGTGACTCTCCCAGGAATTGACCAATGTCAGTTAGAATTGCCCAAAGTGGATCATCGGTATAAAAATTATTTCCATCATGATAAAAGAAAAAGTATGGAGCAGACCGGTTACCAATCTCAGCGAACATGCCTTCCTTAATGTCAGTTTGATTCAGTGACATGCTACACTGTGTGAACTGATCAATAAAACTATTAGTCACTAGTAGTGTCCAGTTGCCAGTTATAAAAGTCTGATTGTCCCGAACACTTTCAAGAACTTTGCTCAACTGAGGAATTATGGATCTTTCCTTAGTCAGGCTCAGCAGAAAACTTGACAATTTATAGATTTCCACATCTGCTTCAGCAGGTCCAATACGTGGTCTGAATTTGTTACAGGCAGCAAAATGACACTCCTGAGCCTTAATTTCTTCTGTTCTTTCTAGTACCACCATTTCTTCCAATGACTTAATTTCTGATGTCACTATGTTTGAAAATTTTGCAAGACTCTCATTTGATGAAGTGAGATCCTCATCAGATACCAAAGCCACTAGATACAGATGCAACAAGGTGAAGGTTTCCTTAGCATCTTGCACAGGCATGGATTGTGTCCTGTCTGGATCTGGTAGGGTTGAATCTATGATTTTCATGCAGGAGTTTTTAAGTAAATTGACAACATAAAACAAAGGGCAATGTAGCTTCCATTCAGCACGTGGATCACCTACGTCCTTGAAATAAGCTCCATTTTTTGGTGCAATTATTATCTCTCTGGTTGCGTTAAGAATTATTTTTCTAGACGTGTTTTCAAGGATTTTTTCATCAGAAGAATTGCAAATCAAGTTAATAGAATACTTGTCTGCTTTATACATTGCACACCCCACACAAAAAATGTTTTTAACCAGTAAGGGAGGCAAACTCAAATTTCCCACTGGTTTAAAATCTACAACCATTGATGTCCTCACACCATGGCACAGTTTTGTGATGTCACTCGGTCCTGTACATGTATTGGAGATGAGAGCTTCTGAAGGTGAGCACTTTAGCCGAGCCATTATGGTAGCCATATGCTCTTCAGTTGGCTGGAATGCATATTGACAATTTTCCCAGGCTTGAGACAATGGTCTGAGGGTTTCAAGATCACTTTCAAGAGCAAAGAGCATCTCATAATGTCGTCCTGCTTCACATTTGAGTACTGCTTGAAAAGGTTTCACTTCCTCACCTGAATAATAATTACATTCAGCACAAAAAAGGTTCCTGTAAATTTTATCTTCATTAATGACAGGTGTATTGTATACCAAACCAGGGATTGAGCGATCTTCACATTTTTCTCGAAGATCATCAAATCCACTAAGACAAGTGTCATAGAGCATAATGTTAATGATCTTTGATGTCATGTATTTTTCTCCCTCATCATGAATGTGCTCATAGAGTGGAACTATATTACAGTGGCGAAAGGTATGGGAGTATATCGTGCCCATACTCATGTACAAGATTTTGGTGTTTTCTATTGGGTCCTCGGAGTAAGAATTAGGTTCACATACATTTGTGTAATCAATACAGCAGTCTCCAAAATACCAGCACAAATAATCACAATGACACATGGCTAAGGAAAGATTTGTCTCAACCTCCCAGTCCTTTGTACACCTGTCTCTGCAACTTGAGGATGGACAGCTCAAGGCTTGCTGATACACCTTGTGATAAAAATAGTTTGTAACCGCCTCATATGACCAGACAAAATCTCTTTCATAATTTGCAGAATCTTGTGTGTCATCTCTCTCATCATCGAAATTTTCTTCTGAACCTCTGAATTCTGTTTCAACAACTTGTGGCCTTTCATCTTGAAGATTATCATCATGATCTTTTTTTGAAAGTTGTCCTCCTATACTTCCATGTGAATGCTCGTTTCCTTCCAATTGATGTGAACGATCATTTACTGGTTCTATTCCAAACACTCCATCCAGATAATCATTTACCAGAAGTTCTTGACCTTTCAAGTTTTTCATATCTGAATTATTACTCACACAGCGCTCTTGTTCTGTGGTTCCATACACTATATTTTCCACAGTCGATGCTTGTTCTGTGGTTCCAAGTAAATGATTTTCAGATGCTGATGTTGTCTCTGTTTGGTTCTCATCCTCCTCATTGAGCTCGTCTGGAATAGATGTTTGGATTTCTTTGATGTCTAGAACTGTATTGACTATTTCTTTCAGTGGTTGATCAGTACCTTGAGTCCTTTTTAAACCACAGTCTTCTTGGTTGACTTGAGAGTCACTTGAAATCAATATGTCTGTTGTGTCAGAGTTTGAGTCATTTGCATGGCTTATGGTTGAATTGTTTTCATGCCATGCTTTTGTTCCATTTTGGGTGCTTCCATGGCTACTTCTATTACTCAGCATACCATTTTGGTCCATCGTCTCAGCACTTGGCAAGAACTTTGATGTATCAGCAACACTGTTGTTTCTTAATTCATTGGAATGGCCTGGATCATAGTTTGAGTTTACAGATGTTGCAGAAGCATACCGTATTTGATCAGAACCTGTAAAGTAATCGTCCATTATTCAGAAGATCGATATGGCAAAAGACTAATTTACAAGAACTGGTTGAATATCTATACAGTTTCGATTACACTCCAAATCATCATGATACTTAGTTTGCAATCATTGGATTTTTGGCACCATTAATTTAGAATTTGACAACGTAAAGTTAAGTTGGTTGGTAACATACAGTCAAACCTGTGTTAAGCCTTGTGTATAATTGGTCACCGATATGAAGGAATTAATCAATTTTGTTATTTAAGAAAGTTGGGCATTTAATAGAGAATAAAAAATTGGTTTGGGAGAGTTTGAAGTCACAGGTGACCGATCTATGTAAGTGGCTGTTAAGGCTGGTTTGACTGCAGTAATATTGAGTTAAAAAACATTATTCCCCAATGTTCCATGCACATTTGATACCTGATGAAAACATTCCAATGAAGATTGATTACATGCAAATTTTAAATGCGTCCTAAAGGTGGCTCAGTACTCATCAAAAGCATTGCACTGCACAGCCAAAGAGGAAGATGAACTGATAAACACAGAAACAGCATTTGCAGACATAGTGGTGGGGACACAGGTGCTTGTAAAACTATGCATTATGTTTCATGTCATATCTTTGCAAAATTCGAATATGTGATCATAAAGTAAATGTTTTTTGCTCAACCAAAATTGCAAAGTAAATTTCAGACGTAAAAATAACGTCCGTGTTTTTATTTTTTTCTCGGTGGTTTATGAACCAATTATTACCAAAATATATCTGGCCTTGTGTTTTTAAGGTCATTCTCTAAATAGTCGTAAATTTCATAATTCTAGGTGCATAGGTTTCACAAAAGTAAGTGTCAAATATGGGCTTCCAGGTAAGGTTAATATACTTATTCCCACTTGATAACAGGAGAACATGGCAGTAGGCATAGAGAGTTTAAAGGGGAACTAATGGAAATTTGTATGTTAATTTTAAAAGATCAATTATGTTTTTAAAGAATATATTGCAGTGAAAGAAAATGTCTAAAAGTTGAGTTTAGTCTTATTTTAATCAATTGTGCATTTTACGCCACCTGCAGAAACGCTGGGGGCCGCCATTATTGTACACGGCACCATGGCTGGTGACGTCACTTATGTCCTGCACACATACAAGTTGTTAATTGTACTTTTTTAAAACACAGCATGATTGCAATGAGCAATTTGCTCCCTGAGCAAATACCCCTGTTTCACTATCTATAGTATAGAATCCATATTTAGCATTTAATTTAAATGAAGTTTTTTCACTCAAGCATGGGCGTTAACAAAATAAAAGTTTCAAAACTTTAATATGCTGTTGTAAGTTTTCTGGAAATATGAATGGGATTAGGAATGGGATGTTTCCTCAAGTGTAATCTTCTCCAAGATCAGCAGAATGTATTAATTACCAAATTGTACGTAAAAGTTAAATTGTATGTCCTTTGCATGGCTATAGGCCTATGCTAACATTCAAGTAGCTAAACATAAATAAGTAAATTAAATATAGTAAACATATTTTCGACTAAAATTTGTCAATTCAATACACCATTTTTTAAAGGTTTGGCATGAACAAATAGATAGGTAGATAGATAGATAAATAGATAGATACATAGATAGATTTGGCAACATAATAATACATAATAAAAAGCTATAAAAACATTGCAGTTCAAATAAAAAAGAAAGAAATTATAAATAATAAATTCGATGAACTGATAAAATGCTAAAAAAAAACTCTATATTCATTATACTCAGTTTATTACATAGCCAACTAATTTAAAATGACTATTTCTATGATAATTGCATTGTATCAAATTGTTCAATGGCAATTTACTTGACACTCAGTGAGAACCGTGTCTATTGACATGCTGTTATAAGCAATTAACACCTTGTATCATATGTGTATTGTGTATCATTGCTCAAGCAGTTGGATTGCAATGCAGGGCATAAACTGGCCTGCCACTTCTGGACAACAGTGACGTATTTCCGGCGAGTGCAAAACACCCAGGATAGTCAAAAATGGCGGCCTCCGTAGTTCACAACATGGGGCTAATAACTGCAGGATATTTCGTTACCAGTGCACATATTCAAGTTATGTATAGCATGGATGTGTTGCAATGGACCCAAGCTAACTTCTGAGAGGCAAAGTGCTCAAGGGGTTAATTCCCCTTTAAAGGGATGGTGCTCATTAGGATCCAATACGAAAATTATGCTAAATACACCAAAAGATATCTCAAAAGCTATACTATAAGTTTATGCCTGTGTTGGTCATTATCTTTTAAATTTGTGACATACTAGTACATTGTATGGGCGAATGATGATTTTAGTAAGAAGTTCAGTAGAGAATCATAAAAATGCCAGTTTTTCTACAAAACAAGCATGGTGACCCCCCTTTTTTATTTTGTCATATGGATTATTATAATGAGTTACAGTCGGGTACAATGTTATATTTGATTATATGGCTTTGAAATTTTTTTATTGCAAGATTTGTAAAATAAATCCCTAAAAAATTGGGATTTTTACTTGTCTTGCTTTTTTGTCTGAAATGATTGTTCACTTATAAATTTCTAATGAAAAATGTCTCAAAATGTTCCTGAAAGTCCATTGCATCCAATAACATCATCTTCTTTTTTAGTTATAGCATAGCAATTAAATAATTCTGCTGGATGTGAAATGGAGTGAGCGGGGTGGTGGTGGGATTAGGGCTTTACGTCCTGTATTTCTGCACCAGTTGGGCTAATTAGGACAGGCAGAGACCATGGCAATGAGACGAAGGATGAAACAGCCATCCAACTTAGGCTCAACCGGGAATCGAACCCGGGACCCAGCGGTTGAAAGCCCAGAGCGCTACCTCTGAGGTAGGCCCCCGCCCCTGGAGTGAGCGGGGAAAAAGCTGACCTTCCTGTAGGCTCTGAGCACCGGATTGGAAAAACCTCCAATATCTCTAAATTTAGCATCCCCCCCCCCCCCTTGTTTCAGAGCCATGGTATTAATTAATAACACACTGTTTGCTATACTTGCAACAGAATGTCTACTGCATGTCACCTCCCAGGCCTCATTACCAACAAACAAGTAAAATTATGTGACATCACAATGTCCATTGGTTTGATGATGTCACAATGGCTGTTAGCTTGATGATGTCACAATTCAGTCCAGTAAGAGACTGCCAAGACCAAATAGCCTAACTCAGGCATGTCCTTTGTAAGAGGCAAGTTAGCTACATTTACCTACGTGATTGCCATTAAAACATTAGTTTAACTAGTTATTTATGCATAAAATTAATCTTAACAGTAAGAAAAACTGCTGTAGTTATCAATGGTCGACCAATTTTTGGGTGATAATAATTGCTCATCTTTTGTGTGCATCAAGTACTTTACATTTTTGAGGTGCTATTCTTTAAGAGAGTCTATGACAAGACATGCAGACAACTTCTGGAGGGCATTGCTACCTGATCATTTTATGCTGATAGAGCACCAATGGGTTGAAGAGGGACCCTTTACCTACCACACTGAAGTGGAAGCTGCACTCATACAGGAATGGCAAAGACAAACTGAACAAGCTACCTGAGAAAGTGGCTTCATGCACTGAAGCTGTGTTTGAAGCATTATTGACTCTTTGAATGACCAACTGCATTTAAATGACCTTAAGCAACTGAAAGCGGATTGAATGACTACAGCTAGGGAGCAGCAATAAATTTGAATACATCTTAACTCATATGTTTCTATCATCTTTAAAAACAAAAACTCAATATTTATCATTCATTTGATTGGCATATTCTCTTCTATATAATAAATGATTTGTTGATCAGAGTATCAAATGTGCATGAGACATTCAATACAATGAAAGTATTCATGTATTGTAGAATTACATGAAGTGTACTCATATGTTGAGATAATATGGAACATACCTGGAAGGGTCACCAAGCCCAATAGATTTGCAATATAGAAGAAACAAGTTTTACTTTGTCTTCTCATAGCTGCTGATGTACGTGTGTCGTAGTTGCAGACCTTTCACAAAATAATTTTCAACAACCTGCTAACTGAAACTTTGGTCATGGTACAAAATTACTGTCTTTGTTATTGATATAACATAACTTCAAAACCAGCTAATCATTGGTATTTGAGATGCATTGAATCTATGTTGTCGTGTATGAAAATATAACGGATAACATTTCAAAGTAGTCATCATTTATTTGTTGTTAAATTAAAAGCCATCAAATGAATATTTGAATGTGATACATTTTAACAACACGTATTGCATTCCATACATCCTTAATAATAGGAATAGTTTTGCCATTATAGGGAGAGTCTCAACTCAAAGAAATAGTTTACAGAGAATTTCCAAGAGAATAATGTAGATGCTATTAAAATATTATCTCCTTGCATGTGATTATGTGATGATAAATTGCGTGATAAAAGCTGACAACAGCATGAATCAAATTGTACTGCAAACTGGCAAAGACTGAGTATGTCCAGAAATCATTGAAGAAAGTAGTTCCAGAAAGCAATAAACAAACAATGTTACAATTTTTGAGCTTGGCACCTACACATGACTCAATGACATTGCTAATATCTCTAAAAAAATTCTTTAGCAAAATTGGCTCCCAACTGGCTGGATAAGCCAATATAAACTCTCATCTCCTGCAAGACACCGTTTTCGTAGCAGCTAAACCACTTACAAAAATCATGAATGAATCACTCAGGACTGAGTTGATTCCTTTTGGATGGAATCAAGCATGTGCTCCCCCTGTTCTCAAGGACAATAGCCCTCTGTCACCTTCAAATTATCAACATATATCTCCATGTTACCAATCTGAAATTCTCAGGATGTACTGTACAGATCGAGCCAACATGTCACACAATTGGAAAGACTCTTTTTCTTTGTGAACATATCCCTGAGTTCATTCCAAGAAACATGGACCAAGGCTTTTTAACAGGTGCTGTGTATCGCGACCTAAAAAAGACCTTCGATACTGTGGCTTTTGCTACACTATTGTGTGAATCTTTGACATTAGAAATACAGGGGACTCCCGTAGTTCACAAACTACCGTGATGAGAGAAGAAAGGGTGTCTGTCACGACTTTGTTGGATCTGATGACCTTGCACATGGAGCGCCACAGCCCCTGGGTCCATATTGGACCATATCCTGTTGTAATCTGTATCTATAAACTTCCTATCAGTTACCATCTGAGTTTTGCTGGGTTCACAGTTTCTTTATGAAATAAATAAACTTCACCCGGCATTTAATTTTTCATGCCATCAAAAATTACCGTTTTGTTTACATTGCATTGTCTTTTAAGGCCAATGACACGAAAACGAGGCACAAATGAACGTCCTTAGCGTCCTCGCTTCATGATACATTTTATTAAACAGCTCCTTCAATTTTCGTCCGATTTTCAAAATTCCAAGTTCCTTATGTACACAAATTTATTTGTAGCTCGCATATCGTGTGAATTGAAACAACCCCGATCTCATTTTTTTTAATAAAATGAAACTGAAGTCGCGAATCAGCGATGCTTTCCAGTAGCTAAAATGTAAACAAAGCACATCGAGTAGATTCCTGTGATATTTCATAATATATTTCAATCTAGACAATTTTTGTTGTTTAGTTCATCATTTAAAAGCATTTTATTTACTGTACTGATTAGATTAGGTATTGAACATGAAAGTTATTTTATAGGCCAGGGGGCATCTTTCAGTCTGGGCGCAAATCATTGGGGGGGGGGGGGGGGGGTGGGAGGAATTGGGGGGGGGGGGGGGAAGTATCACCTCATTCCCCCATATTTGTATTTGCTTTATATCTTTAGTGACTCTGAGCGGTTTCATATTCCCTTCGAAAAATTACAAATCTTTGCCACTGTCTCCTTGATGCAGACTGGTGAACTGTCCCCAGGATATTCTGTCATGCAATCAGGAATTAAGAAATTATTTTGTAGGATACATACATTTATTAAATAAGTTTGCGTACATACACAATATACAAGTAAAACACAGACAATATAGGAAAGCAGCATATACAAACTATGAGATCATAATAGAGGTGCATGGTAATTATCACATTTTCTGTAGTATCAGAGATTAAACCGAGTTGTGATGAATGGCGCCATTGTGCTGTAGTGCCCTCATGAGGGGAAAAGGAATTTCCAACTGGTCCATATCGACAGTGACATTCAACTTTATTTTTTCTTTGAAGTTCAGTTCCGGTGTGGTCAATTCAGGAGTGGTCAACTCAGGAGTGGGCAATTCAGGAGTGGTCAATTCAGGAGTGGGCAATTCAGATGATGATAATGTGTAAGTGGTCATATCCTCCGTTGAACATTTTGACAATTTCATGATGGGCAAATCACCTGAAATAAAAAAAGTGCATCTCATCAAGCATAAATATATCATATTTACTTGATATTTGAAAAGACTCTTGAATGCACTTTAACCAATTTTTGTGATCAATGCATAAGTAACCAATCTGTTTTCAAAGTGTTGATCTAGTTATATAAGATACTTATTTTACTGTGGATTCTGTTACCACCATGCTGGATCATTAGACCACCTTAGAACTAATAATACTAACCTTCTTTTATGTAATTTACACCCACAAATGATGAGAAAGACCTTGAAATGGCTAATTCCTTCTGAAATAAAAAGTAATTTATTATCAAAAAGGTAAACAAAATTGAGATTTTTGGTATCATGGAAAACTCAGACACAGAAAATGTTTCAGTTTCCCTGAGATCCATGACCACTTCCATTTAAAGTTTAGATAGGAAAAGAAATTCACATATCATATCATTGACTTTTTTTTAACTAACCCTCAAAATAGGAAGATTTATTTAAATCAACCTGACCTTGTTTTAAAATTACAGTTTTAATTCTGGCATCAGGTTTTTGTGCTCTGACAGAGTCCTGGAAACCTATCACGAAGGGAAGACTAAGCTTTAAATATTTTTGAAAAGTTTTAAAGATGCGGCAATTTCCTGGTTGTTTTAGTTCACACAACTTCAAACTCAAGGTATAAAATACTCTTTCAAAGTTGAATAAGTTCCTTGAAAATTCGGAATCCATAATAATGTAAAATTCTGACAAACTGGTTTGACTCTTCCAAAATAGATATATAGGAAATGACTAAAATGATAGCAAATAACAAACCTTAGAGGCAGACTGCGTGTAAGCAGTTAGTTGAGCTTCAGGGAAAATTCGTACAGGCAAAGTGCCCTCAATGGCTGTGACACCGACAAATTGCCTGGTGGTCATGTTCAATGCAGAGCTGGATCTAGTTATTGTTCTTGTGAATAATGAGGCCATTTTTAAGCTGCAAATATATTAATATCTCAATCAATTACAATTTCTCTGCATTACATATTCTAGTATACACAATGCTTACTGATGGCCGTATGCCATGTGCCTATTTGGCAAGTACAATACATACTTTTTGATTGTTGTTAAAGTTTGAGAGACGTATTACATAATTTTCTTAATTAATCATCATAATTTGATGAATACATTTATATACTTCCTCACCTTTTTAAAAATGATGATATGTTGAATATGGTGATGATGATTTGGCAGTCTTCAGTGATGTGTGTTTGGAGAACTTTTTCCTTCTGTGCTCAAACCTGTTTCTCCTAGTCTTTTATACCACTGAAGATCTCCTGATCATGTTCGTGTGCAATCAGCTACACGTCATCATGTTATATTATTTCAGGCCACATTGTTTTTAGGTGTCTCTTATCTTTAGCTTTCACTCTTCAAATATCTTTGAGAGGTTTAACTGTCACTTTTACTGATTGTAATGGCAGAAATTTTGACCATATCTTCTGATATGATAGAGATGCACAATTATCAGAAAATTGATTTGCCCAGGCAGTGTAACTAGGCCTCATTAAAACATGCAGTTTTACACCCACATACTATTATATGCAACACAAAGGGAAAGAGTTACAGAGAAGGATGTCCTAGGTATTGAGAAACCTGCAAAAAGTAGTAATTTTAAGAACCCATTTTCAAGATCTGGAAATGCAGGGAATTAGATTCTGTAGTCATGAAAATGATGTCTGGCCTTATCTCATGAGATATGAGGAGTTTTTTTAAAAATCCATTTAGTAGATCAAAAGTTATCGACACTTTTTGATACTAACTGGTATGGCAAAAATGTTCCACTTATTATCTACTCTTTAAATTTGATGCATGTATAGAATTCACCCTTGCCATATATATTTTGTGTATATGCAACAGATCAAGCCTGTTGAATATTTTCATCACATTGCCACCAAAACTAAAATTTTAACCGCTTCCACAGAAATGTTAAACTCGTGATGTTTTTGTTACTCATGGTCAGCTGAGCTTATCTCTATTTATTCATTCAATATTTGTAGTTCCCAAATCAATAATACTTGTCCAAAATTGTTGCTGTCTAAATGTAGGGCTTCTATCAAAATATAAATAAACAAGTGAAGATGAAAGTTTTGGCAGCTATGTCCGTGTACTAGATTGTTATCATTTCTTAAGTTGACCTACGACATAAACAGCGCAAAATACGAAAAAGTGCGTATAGCGGACCCAGATATGACGTAAAAATGCTTGAAATCAATGTATGACGTCACAAACTAATGTAATTATGACGGCGGTTTTCATATTCACGGTAGAGCCAGAGTTTATTTTTTACGTTTTCATGGGGCATACCCCCGCTTTTCTATGCCAAATGTTATTTTAATTGTGCTAGAACTTCAAACTTGTGAATTATTTTATAAAAATTTAATTTTTGATGGACGCCAAATTAGGGCATAAATTTGGGTCCGCTATACTGCACTAAACCCCAAAATACATAATCACATCTTATAGCAGACATTTACTGCATCAGGCATCTTTATCAACCATAGAACTATGCTTTGAATTATTGCACACCCACAAAGTAAAGTTACTTCTTTTAAGGGTAAAGGTAAAGGTGGGGTTTATAGTCTACTATCAGCCTGGTAGGTGCATGCAGCTCTCAGCCAACTTCATACGATACCCTTCAGTTGGCAGGCTCTGTTCTATCTGGAACTTTCTCAACTTCCTGGGGAGCATATAGCTGTTGCATCATGCTGCGCCATCACTGAGCAATCCAAAGCCATCTCTACCTTGATAACCTCCCCATTCACACCTGGGTAGAGTGAAGAGTTCCTTCGCACCGTGCCTGGGTTTGAATCCATGGCCATGCGCATACAAGTCAAATGCTCTATCCACTAGGCCATGGCACCCTTTAAAGAATTACTCAAGGTTTAAATTACTAAACTAACATAAGGTTGCTCTTAAAAGTAAATACACGCCTGTGGAATATGACAATATGCTTGAGTTGATTTAGTTCCTTGCTTGAAAAAGTCTCTGGTCATGTGAACTAAAGTATGTTGTGCATATTATTTCATATATAGTATATATATATATAAAATAAATAACAAAATAATTTAGTTGCAAATATAGCTAACAAAGTTTAAAATTTTGATACTACTCAATGTTAACATAATATATTCAACTTGGCATGTAATGGGCCGGTCAAGCACCTGAGATTATACCATTATTATCTAATATAACTCAGGTGATTATTAATAACAGCCTAAAGGGAATTTCCTAGAGTAGTGAGTTGTAAAGGAGACACGTAAATAAATTTGCATGTGATTCTAGTGTTCCTTAGTTTTCTACATCAGAACACTTTCTCATGCATCTTGTTCAAATTGTCAGGTCATATACATTTTTTAATGCCAACTATGTGTGAAGTGTCTTACATGTTCCGAACTTACTCCTTTGATTTGTGCATATTGCTCTAGGCAATTGTCCTATTGGAATTGTGTTATCTTCAAGAGTGTTCCTGATCAGCTTGTCACTTTCTCTGTCTGACTTCAAGATCACTTTAAAGTTATTTGCACTTATTAATCAGTTATCAATAGTTTAGTTGAATTAGATTAAGGATGATTGAGTGATTATGTCAAGATACGAACTGCGTAATCACGACTGGCTTGGACGCAAAGTACTTCAAGAATTTGCGCAGAAATTTTAAATGTATGTCAAAAGTCCTCGATTGGCAATAGGGACTGTGCCATGATTGGCCAAATAATAGGTCTACCTTAGGCATAAAAGGGCAGCTTGAAAAAATATCATGAACGCCATCTGAAAACATCCAGACTCAGTGTTATCGTTAGGGTAAGCAAAATATTTTATTATACCTGGTGCCAGGTAGAATTTAGTAAGCCAAACTCTTAGCAAATTTTGATATAGGTACTACTAAATGTTTCTTTCATGTCTCCTTACTTTTAGCAATGGCTGCATGCAAGACGCTTACCTCCTGTACTAAACGACATTTGACAGCAATCACCCGAGGTTGTACTCATTATCATGTCAGACAGGTACAACCTTTTGTTGGATTTGCATGCATTTTGGTTCTTTATTACTGTTAAGCATTTTTAATTATAATATTATTAAGTCTATAATGTGATATCACTTTATTACAGAAATCCATCAAAGCTATGAATAAAACTGTTCAGAGCACTTTGCCGACAACCATTCTGGGAGTGTGCTACTCCTCTGAAGGTAAAATATTGTGCAACTTCCTTTGTATATTTGCGAGGTCAAATAAGGAATACCTAACACTCACTACTTCCTACATGTTTATTGAAAAATTATCATATATATATATATATATATTTCTGTAGCACCTATTTCAGTGATGATTTCTGCTCCTTGACGCTTAGAATAAAGAGTCGTATTGTTCATAGCATGCTCTGATTAAACGATCTTTAAATCACCTTAATGCAAAACAAATCTATTGTTTTCTTTCAGCAGAGATTCTCCCTTATCACCAAGTGAGGCAACTACACACAGGAATTCCACAGAGATTCCAGGCTCTTCCAAATTTGACAAATGAAATTCTTGAAGCTAACGATCTTGAGGATGACATGAAAATTGACGATATCATTCCTGTAGCCATGCACTTTGAACAGAAGGGTGTTGAAGATGAAATTTTATCATCTATCCCTAGAGGCTCACTTACCAGTGATGTTGGTCAGTCCTACGCAGACTTCAAATCTTCAGTTTTCATGACCTACCATGACAGCAGTGTTTTCTTTGATCCGGACTCATGAGCCATTGATAAAGTCTTACCACTGCCTGCCTTAGTAGCTATGTTGCAGGAACAAGTCCGGGCAAAGTAGCACTAAGAAAGGTTCATTTGCTGATTTTGAAATTCTGAAATTATATCATCTATACTACCAAAATGTGTAGAAAATGCTTCAGCAATCCTTGTTATATATGTACTTGTGTATTATATGTATATAGTGTAAAACTACAATATCACATTTAAGCTTTCATTTATAAGCCTATGATTTAAATTTTCATTTGTAATTTTGAAAATAAAAGACTAACAGTTTAAAGACATGAAGCTTATTCCCAGCATTGTTTTATAAAGGATTACACATTTCGAAAAGATCTGCATTCATAGTAGCACACCCTGTTTATTGTTGAATAAAATTACTTCCCAAGAAAAGAAAATAACAAGAAAACTTTTGGTGTTTATCCTTGTTCATCAAAACGGAAACAATGAAATCTAGAGGTTATGATATTTATTATCACCTCATATGCATTCACTTGTTTAAGCCTGCTTCATTGAAGCAAACGTATGTCTTTTATTTTCAAAATACAAAGAAAATTTCCATCATAGGCATATAAATGTGGAAATTTTGTTTTTTTTACACTGAATATATTTAGTAATTTTGTTTTTTTTACACTGAATATATTTAGATTAAAAGTCTGAAGTATTCAAAGCAAAGATCATATTTGTATGCATAGTGTAGTTGCAATGAATGTAGTTGGAAATAAAAAACAGTTGTATGAATATTTACCATTTTAATTTTTTTTATCAGTATATGAGGATATTTTAGTCGGTTCTAGAAATGTCAGTTGCAGCACTTGAGATTTGACATTTTCAGCAAAATATTTATTGTGAATCTTTACAAATATATATATATATTCACTCTTAGACTGTGTTTAATTGCAAACTGATCCTCACTCCATTTAGCTCACCGATTCAATTATATTTCTACACAGATATAAATATTTACAAGGAAAGCATATAAAAATAGGTAAAGTTAGGAAGTATGCAAAGAATAAATTGTTTTTCATACTAAATTGAACAGTTGGTATACAGTATGTTAATATTCTATTTGGTAACAGAATCTATGGACAGTTACACTTGACAATGACATTTCACAAATATCAACTATGGATATGACAGATATACAATCTTAGATGACCCGTGATTTCTCGGAAAGGAGTCTTCACTCCAATTGACACGCTGATTCAAGTTCCTGTACTAACTCTGCTGACAGTTTCGCGAATGGGAATTTTTCTTTGTATGCAAATGGTAAAGAACACTGGAATTAGTGAACATAGGGAGAGAATAATGAACAAGTAAGAAAAATCTCCACCATAAAGATTGTTTTGAACTACACTGCCCACTTGTAGGTGGCCAAAAAGAAGAATGAAAGCCACACAGAGTGATATTTTGGTTACCTTCTTTGTGAATGCAAATAGTGAGCAACCTAGAGACAGTAGAGAACTCAGCAAAGTGGGTATACCAAGAAAGCACAGCAAGGGTAAAGAAGATACCAGTACACATTTATCTGAATCATAACCTGTTATGAACTGAGCAAAGGATAGACAATGTAAAGCAACAACAATTGCAGTCGGGAAAAGAACAATGTAAGCCAGCTCTGCCAGACTTTTCTTAATAACGTTTACTGCTTTTCCTTGAAGTAATTTATCAGATGCAAATCTCACAGCAAGTGGGTTAGTAGCAGCTGGGCAGTAACTCTAACCTGACAAAGAAGGGATTCATTCTCAACTGGTGTAATTCTACATCGAAAATTAATGAATTGTGTAAACTTTGTGTTTTTCAAATGATGGATGTAAGTTACTTGAAAGAATGTTGATACCAAAAGAAGTAATGGCACTGGTTGCAGCCTGCAGTGTTTCCAAAATTTCTGAATGACTCCTAAGTACTTGATTCCAATTTATGCATCACCCATTAGATAGTTTCTTGCACAGCAAAACATCTCGATCTTCCAGACAATGATAACTCTCCTGAGGAATACTAAAGATCAGACGAGTGACACTCTAGATCCTCTATGTCCTTAATAAATGCTCCAGTTTGGTGTTCGATGATTATCTCCCTGGCTGATTAAGTGTCATTTGTCTGGAATCATGTTCTGGTATTTTTTCGTCAGATGAATTGTAAATGATGTTTATAGAATGCAAGTCTGATTTATTCACTGTGCACGTAACACAAAATATATTTTTAACCAGGATGGGAGGCAAACTAATAATTCCCACTGGTTTAAAATCTACAACTATTGATGTCCTCACACCATGGCACAGTTTTGTGATGTCACTCAGTCCTGTGCATGCAGTAGAGATGAGAGCTTCTGATTTCAAGATCACTTTCAAGAGCAAATAGTGTTTCACAGTTTCGACCTCCTTCACAGATGATCACTGCCTGAAAAGATTTTTCCTTCCCAATGCCGATGATAATGACATTCAGCACAGAAAATGTTCCTGTAAATGTGATACCCATAATTGACAGATATGCTGTACACCAAACCAGGGATTGAACGATCTTTACATTTAGCTTAGAAAAACCATCAAACTCGCCCCGAGAGGTATCATAGATCATGACGTCAATGGTCTTCGATGTCTTGTTATTATCTCCTACATCATGTATGTGCTCATACAGTGGAACTATATTGCAATGGCGAACGGTATTGAAGTTCAAAACACCCATTGCATCTGCATCTTCTGGTGTTTTCTATTGGATCCTTGGAGTAATATATAGGTCCATATACATGTGTGTAATCAATACAGCAGGCTCAAAAATGCCCCAACACAAATAGTCACAATGACACATGGCTAAGGAAAGGTTTATAAGTATGGACACTTCGACGTTCATTTAAAAACATGAATCTTTATCATAGGAAGAATAGAGCGATATTGTTGATGTTGTCCTCTTTGTGGAATCAGAACTTGGGAAAAATGGCCAGTTACATGGACATAAAATGATGTGCAACATGGACTAGTTCTGACTCAGGAAACTGTATGGCATATGCTGCAAATCCTAGATCCTGAAGGAGTTGAATATCATCGATAAGATCTTTGGTACGAAAACATTTGGGTTATAACGAAAAAATCTTTTCGTATTGACGAAAAACTTTGTTGTATTATTGAAAAATATTTTATTATTACGAAATGATTATCATCTTTTCATTAATACTTAAAGATTTTCGTTATAATTTTTTGCTATATAGCAGCAATAGGCTTCCGTTAATTCTACCTGGCACCAGGTATAATTTAATATTTTGCTTACCCTTATGATAACACTGAGTCTGGATGTTTTCAGATTGCGTTCATGATATTATTTCAAGCTGCCCTTTTATGCCTAAGGTAGACCTATTATTTGACTAATCACGTCACAGTCTCCATTGCCAAACAAATCTAGGACTTTTGACATACATTAATTTTTTGTAATGCTGTAGTAAATAATGGCCCAACTGGCTTTTGAAATGCCATTCATTATTAACTCTTTGAATGACCGATTATACTGCATCCATATGACCTGAAGTAACTGAGAATCAATTGAATAATTTCAGCTATGCAGCTGCAATTAATCTGGATAACATTTTTAATCATATGTTACCATGATTTATGATAAAAAAAAGTTTGACCATTTGGGCAATTCAAAATGATATAAGAATTGTTGATCATAGTATCAAATGTGCATGGGACATTCAATGTTTAAGAATAATTGTTTATTAGAATTGTACTTACTATGAAGTGTACTCAAATGTTTAGATACTATAGATGAAAGGGTCACCCAGCCCTTAATTTGCAATATAGAGGAAACAAATTATACTTTGTCTTCTCATTGTTGCCTTTGTTATTGATATAAAATAACTTTAAAAACCAGCTAATCATTGATATTTGAGATGTATTGAATCAAAGTTGTGATGTATGAAAAACATAGCATTTAACATTTCAAAGTACCTTTTATTACAAAAGGAAAACTAACAGGTCAGATTGGCTTTCTTATGTGCATGGATTGCTGCACCCTAGTCATGACTCATATATATATATTGTCAAATTTCAAGGTTTTTGAGTAAATTGATGATAAGTATTGGATTACATTGTGACAACAACAATACTTTTGTCATTATTGAGCCTCCCAACTCATCTACAAAGGTAACTTGCAATGATGTCACATGTAACATGACAGAACACAATGATATCATAGTTGAAGCTGCAGATAGTGTAGAAAGTGAACAAAGTGATGTTTCTGAGTAATTTTTGAAGCAATATTTTGTTTATCGAATCAAATGCTTTAAATATGTCGGTGAGCCAAATGGAGTGAGGATCAGTTTGCAATTAAACACAGTCTTAAGCCCTGTTCCCACATAGCCGAGTTTGCCGTAGTCAACTCGTAGTATTACGTAACAGGCAAAATTCAACGAATTGGCGACGGATTCTGGCTGAAAAAGACGCTGGGCATGACACGGCGGCTGACTCGCCGAGTACCAGGAGTGACTCGGCGGGTTCTACGGGTTACTCGGCGGGTTCTACGGGTCACTAGGCGGGTTCTACGGGTCCTAGGAGTAAGCCGACGGGTAGTAGGAGTAATCCGCCGAGAAATCCGCCGAGTAATCCGCCGAGTTCCACGAGTAACCCGCCGGCTTTTTGCTAACAGCGTCAGCGTAGGCAGGGAGGGGGGGGGGTGTATATACTTTAAAAGGCTGCTTGACCAATCCATGAAATGACAGGTCAAATAACCCCAATTTAAGCAGCCTTTTAAAGTAGCGCTCAGCCCTACCTGCATTGATACAGTCCGGGCGCGGGCGTCTGCGAGAGCACCACTATTTGCTTCCGCCAACCTAGCTGCCTTCTCAGACGAATATCTCGCTTAATTTTTGGTCGATTTTCAATCCGAAAACACCTATGGAGTCAGTATGAATTATACTACAATACAGTCTTATTTGAAAATCGGACTAATATTAGAGGAGCAGCGGCCTTTTTAAGTTTATATACAACCCCCTATGCTGATGATGCATGTACAAAAATAAAGAAGGAAGAACTCGGCAATTATCCACCGAGTTACCCGCTGAGTTACCCGCCGAGTCACTCCTGGTACCCGCCGGGTTACTCCTCGCACTCCTGAACAACCCGCCGGGTGTAGTACGAGTGCAATTAGCGCCGAGTAATCCGTCGACTTCGACGGGTTACTCGGCGGGTACCAGGAGTTACTCGCCGAGTTCGACAGATTCATTACGGATTTTTGGAAATCTGTCAGAATTCGCCGAGTGTGCTGTGCAGCGCAGCATACTCGGCTACCGGCTCCAAATCTCACGGATTGGCTTAGAGTCCCAGGAGTTACTCGCCGGGTATCTCTCGAGTGCGAGGAGTAGTCGCAGAGTTTAGTACGGTTTGGGCCCAAGAAGCGTGTTACGTAATACTACGAGAAACTCGGCTATGTGGGAACGGGGCTTTAGAGTGAATATTTGTATTTGCACACAGCTTGCTTCATATATTACTGCTCCACAAGATAAAAGTTTTGCAGATTTTTTGAAGAACTCATTCCCAATTGACTTCAGCTTTACTAAAAAAAAAAAGAAAACAACAACCTACAACAGATGGTAAATTAAAATCAAAACCAAGTTCAGGTCTTGAAAGGAATTACAACCATATTACTAACGATACATGTACACATCCACCTTCTTAAACCTCTTACTTTGATAATTACTCACTCTATAAATCAGGGACTATTTCCTGAAATCTTAAAATTGCTAAAATTACACCAGTTAAAAAGAAAGCTGATACACACCAGAATCTGATGACAAACAATCGACCTATTTCTATACTTCTAGTGATCTAGGTGTGCCCTAGGGTCAATATTTGGACTGTTGCTTTTCATCATTTATATAAATTATATATCTGTAGATACTTACTATGCAATCTCTTATGCAGATGATATCACTCTTTTTAAAGCATTCAGTTTGTCTAAAAATGCAATTGAACCATCTGCCACAATCCTGAACACAGAACTCCAAAACATACATACACAACTCAACAAATTGTCACTAAATATTGAATAAACAACATTTATGCTATTCACCACTGTCAACAAACCCATCAATTATCCATCACTACACATTGATGGCATAGGACCGTCATGTTGATAAAATAGCCAATAAAATCTCCAAAACTATAGGCATAAAAAAACTGAAACATACACTTCCTCTACATACACTCAAAATTATATGCAATTCTTTAAGGAGTTCAGATCTGCACTATGGTCTCCCATGCTGGGGCTATCGAACAAATAGACTATTAAAGCTACAGAAGAAAGCCTTAAGAATAATTTAAAACTCTGTATATAATGCTCATACACAACCACTTTTCAAAAAAACATTAATTACTATAAATAAAAGATACATATACAATTAAATTATATACTGTTTCATTATTATAAGTTTACAAAAAATCTCCTCCCAGAATATTTTATCTCCACATTCAAAAGTATGCATCAGCAAGAAACCCATAATTTCAACACAAGAAATATATTATACCTGACCCATAAAGTAAAACATAAATTTGTTGAAAATAGCATCAGATATCCTAACCCTGACCCTAACCCTAACCCTAACTGCCAATTATTCTTAACAAAACCCCTAATAATGTACTTGAAAAACTAGATACACACGGTAACATTGGCTTTAAATTTTACATAAAAATTGGCTTTGGGACAAATACAAAACTGAATATACAGTAGATGATTGCTATACATGTCAACTAAATGATTCTGTGTAACACGCTTTATTTCACACTATGCTTTTTGACATAGAAGGGGCACCCATGCTAGCGACCCTCTATGTTTCTTTTTTTTTAATGTAATCCAAAACATTATTGTCATTAATGTTTGGGTCACATAAATTCGCTTCATTGTCATTTCTTAGTCATTGTCGCAGTAGTTTATTATAAAGATACAGAAATTATGGTCGATATTTTCCAGTATTTGTCCTTATTTATCCTTGGGCAGCATCATGCTGATTTTAGTCTCAGAATTTAAGGCAACTGATATATATATATATATATATATATATATATATATATATATATATATATGTGTGTGTGTGTGTGTGTGTGTGTGTGTGTGTGTGTGTGTGTGTGGTGTGGACAATGTAAGGGTGACTAGAATAGGCTGAATGGCTAAAATCTTATATATCCCATTGTAATAATGAGCAAAACTGTAAAAATAGTCAGAATGAAAAATATGAAATCTGACCTTTTTTTTGGTACACACTTTATTGGCACAACGGACCTAAATTTTTAAAATTGCAGAATATGATACAAGATATGAACCATTCAATGAATATACCAAATTAAATATAATACATATAGATATCTACATATTATACATTGTTCACTATTAAATATTCTAAAAAAAAAAAGACCACAAAACGCAGTCACAAATCACGAAATTGTTTCATTCACACCATTTTCATGTAAGTAAGATAAAATTGTCAGGTTTCTATTTGGTATTTATTCAATATATATACAAGCAGTTAAACCCTGTAATAGCCAAAGGCAGAGAGGCCGTATGATCAAGTTGTAGGTCACGTGACCCACGATTATTGAACATTTCGGAAAAATGTCAATCTCGTGCATGTGCAAAGGGTACCCTTGAGTTTTTATTCACGAGAAATTTTCGTACGGCGAGGCAAAAGTCATGATGAGCGTCGATTCACAACTTGTAAGTAATCTTATGTCACCGAGAGGCACGAAATGACGTTCATGTAATGCCCAAATAAGGAAACTAAAGAAGTTGCTATTTCCAAATAAGGACGAAACGCATACCGCCGAAAAACCGCCCGTGCGAACACAGTTTGTCTGATAGATTAATAACAATTATGTCAGTAATTTATATACACAACAAAGTTTACATTTTGAAAATCGGACAGGAATGGACCGAGTTACTGTATTCAGTCTTGTTCCCATTCGAAATATAGTCCGTTTTCGTGTACGTTTTTTTCGATAACTCCGTCAATTTTCCTCCGATTTAAAAAATTTTAAGTTCCACATGGCTCAAATTAATTTATCAATAGGAATACCACAGTCGCCCATATCTGTTTTGACAGATCAGACTCAGAGGGGGCTACGCACCCACGTCGTCTGATGTGTCAAAACAGTAGGCGGCAGGAATTTAATGATTGTGGATCGAACAGATTGTGTCGTGCTCCAGCTGACGTCCGCGCCCGTGCTATATTTAAGCTTGCGGTGTTAACTTGCCTAAACATCACCTTCGGCTGGATGCTTCTGGCATTTTTATATTATTTTAATGGGAAAGGTGCATTTCTGTACACGAATACCATATAAAATATTTACACTAATGTTGCTATAGATATGTGTACATTTGTTTGCACATTTATACATTCTCTAATTACAATGTGTCTAAGTATATCTGTACAGTGACATTTTGCAATGTTTCTCTAGTAAAATTACTACTCACGATATTATAAATTGTTTACATAAAATCATAATATAATAAAGTATTGAAATGTCATGCTACTGGAGTTGCAGATGAGCTGAGGATTGTTCTCTGCTTAGATTTCTGTCTTAGTTTGATCAATTTAAAAGAACAAACAATGAAACAAACGAGAAGAACAATGGTAATTATCATAAACACCCAGAAAAGGGTCTTGTAACCCATGGGCGACCTATTGTTATTGTCTGTGAATGTGTGGTTCTCTTGTAATTCACTAGAGGGCATATCTACCCATTCAGTCTCATTTTCCGCCAACAACTTGGGAATGAGTTTGTTCCAGAAAGCCATTTTCTCAGCCCTGAAGTTTTCTTTCATGGTGGTTTGCATGGCGCTTATTAACATGTAGTTCAATTTGGTGGAATTAAATGGAGCCCAGCGGATGATCTCTTGAGAGACTGGGGTTGGATTGCTGAAACATCAAAAAGTTTTTCTTGAACACTGTTATGAATGATAAATCAATGTTTGCTATAGTTAAAGCTGCATTGTCAGTCGGTTTTTGTACCAACAAAAAAGCTATCCAAATGAAAGAAAATGCTTCTTACTGATGAATTTCGATAACCCAAACTGTCTTAATTGTACTAAATTATAAATTATTGCCGGAATTTCTTAGATCGACTTTGTTTACATTTTAGTTAATAATGCATTGCAACGTAATGGAGAGCGTCGCCGATTCGCGATTTCACAGTCATTTTATTGGTCATAAAAGCACTTGCAATGTAAACAAATCGGCAATTTTGATGGCATGAAACATTCAATGATAGGGTACGTTTATTAATTTAATAGAGATATAGTGAACCTAGCGAGGCCCTGGGATTTAATCTGTTTTTTTAGAAGCGATGAAATTAATGCAACCGATTTTGGTCACTGTCATATTGAGTGACAATGCAGCTTTAATGATTAAACATCAACTACTTCAGTGATATATTAAATTTGGACTTCACCAGCATAGGACAACATTTCATACACTTATTAAATCCTGTCATTGTGGTCTGTTGTGATACACAATGAGAGTGTGATAAACTCTTTAATGATGTTGAGGAAGTTTTTACCACACCTCAATCAGTCACGTGACTCAGGATTAATCCCTGGGTCACGTGACTGACACCTACTGCTACCAGTCATCATTCTGTGCTGAAGAAAGGTACTGGACAGACCCAAAAGCTACAGTAAGTGTATGAATTGCTGAGTAAACTGTTTAAACTTCATCCTAGACCATAATTCAAAATAAATGTCCACTTGTTTGTTGGGGCATATTTTGCCACAAATGGCACGGAGCAGCACAACATGGGCAGAAATATTTGCAACAATGCAAATCCCAACTTTCTAGCTAATAACAACACTCCTGTGAAACTTTAAACTTGAAGTTTGCTATACAAAGTATTCTACATTGTAATTTCTGCTTCTTTGTGACCATAACGAATAGCTGTAATGATGACAAAAAATTATCATTGCAAAGATAGGAAACTTGAAGTTAATGTGTAAAGAGGTAGATTTTGATGCGTTTTGAAGTTGGGGGTCGAGTTCTCCATGACATATAAGTAAAAATAAGACTAAATATCAAATGGCCAATTATTTTGGATTATACCATAGCATACCAATACACGATTCAATGGGCCTACTTTGATTTTTAAAAAGGTATATTACCCTGATTTGGCAAAGTTTGTCCACATTCTCATCATGAAACGACTGACCATCCTGTCTAGGTCAGTGTGGTATGTGAAAGCATCAGTAGCAATGTCATATCCATTGAAAGGAGAGCCGAAGACCCAGTCCAGTTCCAGTGAATGATAACATTTCCACCAGGGGCGCGTAGTATGCACTGACTGGTGATCCACTAGGTAATAGTACACAGGCTGTCTGCTAGGGGCGTTGTCGTCTGCTAACCTGCTGGCCAGGCTCACTTGGGGCGCTATCATCGTCAAGTCGGACATGAACTGGACATGAAAGAATGAATTCATTGGCATGAGTTGATGGTAGAGGTATTTTAAGAGTATTTCAGATATCAATTTGTTAAGTATCTGTCTGTTTACAAAGCATACATGGTAGTCACCAATTGCCTGTATAAGAAAACAGTTCTCTTCATATTAGTTTGCATTAGTAAAGATAGATAGATAGATAGATAGATAGATAGATATGGAAAGTGCAGCCCTCTAAGGTTAGTTCTTGCCATGATAGAGGGTTGATTGATGAGGTGAGGGACAGGAGGAGTCCACCCATGTTACACATTTACCCCATGGGTGGGGTCTTTTACTTGTAAACATCAATATTTAAACCAGATCAACATCATTGAGCTATCGCATTATGAATAAACCTCTAGAAGCTCTTCATGTTGCCTTTGAGTATCGGTGCCATCCATTGTAAAGTAAAATATATGATAAATAAAGTATTAAAAGTACAGTATATTTATAAACTACCAAAAGTTGGGCCATATATTTACCTGAATGAAGTTGTCTCTGTTTATAAAGGGATCAGTGAGATTTGACCAATCAGTGTACTCATGTTTGACAACTTCAGCCACCAGAGGGGGCCACCAGAAGCGCGTTTTGATTATGTGATTGACGTTCATAACAAAAGTATCCCTGTCTAAGCCGTCTGTGAAATTCTTATCTGAAATAAATATAACTGACATCAGAAGGATTGGTACAATTAAACTGCTATACAATTTTGATAGTATTTATGGATGATTTTCATGTTGTATAAGTCTGATGTGTTTAGCTAACTTTTACCTATATTTGGCCCTTCCAAATCCCGGGTAAACCAACCGGAACTCCTGGCCCATTCATCTTTGACATTTCCGGTCATGACGGGCATGCGCACAAACAGCCCCTTACGTAAGAGTTCTGAGGGTTGGTCAGGAATAAGGACACCGTCTACTCGAGGCTTAAAATTCAGTTGGGATGGGACAAGGCGTGGGAACTGAAATGAAACATCAAATTGAATCATTCCACCAAATGCAATGAACTGTGCCCCCCCCCCCCCCCCAACTGTTAGTTTGATTAAATAATGCCACCCCGGCTTCAGATACCAGCAAAGTTAGGAAAACTAACTTGGTCTGTTTTTGGTGCTTCTTAGAAATGTATATATTTCTGTGCCATGTACAAATAAAGATTACTCCAAGACCTGATTAATACACAGGGATGCAGATTAACTGCATCTGACATAGTCAGACTGACTGTCACGCTGACATACTGTCAGACTGTCAGACTGTCGGACTGTCAGACTATCAGGCTGACATACTGTCAGACTTTCAGACTGTCGGACTGTCGGACTATTAGACTGTCGGACTGACTGTCAGACTGACGGACTGTCACACTGTCACACTGTCAGACTATAATACTAGCCGTCTGTCTGTCGGTCAGTCAGAGTCAGTCAAACAGCTACCCTGACTGACCTTCCAGTGTAGGTCCACGAACTTCTTGGCAGGGACAGTGTAGAGGCAGTTGATCATTCTGTCCATGCTCGGCGACCAGCAGTCCAGCTTGTATGCCACCGCCCTGACGAAGTTGAGGTGGTTCACCGTACTATTGTACACAGCCCAGGTCGCTACAGGGGAGCCGCTCTGCATGACAACTTGGCTGAATAGACCTGCAGGCAAAAGATCCCATCACAGAGATTGAAATCAGCACAGGAACATTTTAGGTATCACAGTGAATGCAATTAGTTATTGCATGATTTGTCATTATCTTCTATAGGCCTGTTTAAATCTTTGTTATTCTCCAATCTGTTATTCTTAGAGAAGCAAAATTCATGTGCGTGTTAGTTAGGCCTATAGGAACCTCTAACCTTTTTCATGCAATCCTTTAGGCCTTCTAAAATCCAGACCTAAGTAAGCCTAATGAACTATTGGTGTACTTATTGATAATAGCTGATTATGGATCCACACTCTAGCCCTCCCCAAATTCTCATTCTAGCGCCATTCAAACATTCTTTGTGTGACCAGGCAATCAGCAAATTCAGCAGGACTTGGTAATGGCAAAACGTTGTCATATATTACTGAGGCCGCAACGGACCCACGATCTTCCTAACTGCGTTTACTACTTCTTCGTTGATTATTACTTCTTTTCTTCAGCAAACGAGTTTTTTTGCCAACTTTGGGGCAGTCAATCAAATGCACCTAATTCGGGATGGAAGTTGTTGCGACAGAGGTCAAAGGTTAAGAACAAAGTCATCTCCCTAGAGGGCCTCCTGAATAAGAATAATGAAGAAGCAGTGCCCGGATCTTGCCGGGGATTTCTGGGCTTTGTTTCAGCAATTCTAGTTCTTTACGATATCTCTGAGACTGTGTGAGACAATAGTTCACCCTAG